>CM024766.1:72360633-73560633 GCA_014218235.1 Colocasia esculenta | reverse complement strand
TGTAAAAAGTGAAGTATGTGAATTAGAAATTGTGTAAAAATGTGAAACCAAAATGTGAGGATGTGAAATTGAAATCCATGATATGATGATCTGAAATCATGTTAGAACAGCAACATTAATGTGGTTATGATCATGTGTTATATGTGTACAATACGTAGAATCCATGCTAGGGACAATCCTTACTTATGTGTAACCCATTCCATGTGTGTTTACTCTCACGTTGTGGTTTGAATGAGAACGTAGCTTTCATGTGTTAGATTGTAAAGTGTTAAACCACGTCAAAACAGCAACCTTAAAGCGTGTAAAATGGTTACGTGCATGTGTAAGAATGAGAAGTAACCATGTTAGCAATGTTTCCTTTCATGTATGTAAGCTAGTCATGCTAAATTGCTTTCATGTTTTAGCTTAATTGAGAGTAGAACTTTCATGTGTTGGAATGATTAGAGAGCATGTGATAGGAGATTTTAATTTAGGAAATCTGAAAGCATGAATCATGTGTTTCATTAATAGAATTACCATGATAGGTTGTTAATTTCAATGTCACGCATGCTACATGTTGTGTCTTGTAAATGGTATGTAAAAACCTGCTATGATATGTGCATGTGTGATAGATGTAGTGTTATTTGCTGAGTCTTTTAGACTCATTACTTGCTTCGGCGTACAGGTGTAGTTGGTGACGACACACTTGCGGAGGAGGCAGTGGAGACCGACTCCGAGCATAGAGATTAGATCGTTGGTGTACTTTGCGATATTTTGATTTCATAGTATGTAATTGCAACATTGTACTAGTATTATCATGGAAAAATGTTTAAGTGTGGACAATTATGTATTTGATTTCAGCAATTTAATTATGTGGACTTTTAGTTCTTGATATGTTATTGCAATCATGTATGTTAAATGTGGATGATGAATGAAATGAAGACAGTGGTTCTTTTACTTCCGCTACTTTGTTCTTATATTCACGTGTATCTCAGCTGAATGTTATTGTTGGGTAAATGTCCCACTGTGGCAACGTTCACTATATCGACGTGGGTTGGTACAACCGTACCGATATAATGAGGGTCGCTACAAACAGAGTTTCCAACCGGGTTTACAACAGGGCCGAGGTTTTAGGCCAGCCCCAGAAAAGTAGCAACAGAGCACAGCAAGGTAGCCCGCAGCTTTTCCAGGTTTCAGGTGTTATAATTGTGGGCAGCCGAGACATTTAGCCAGAAATTATCTGCATCCCCGGGAATACGGTTATGGTAGAGGGGCACAGTAGCAGCAGCAGCAGCAGCAGCCATTCCAGCAGCCTGCAGCAGAGCGAGGTAGAGGTCCACCTTTTTAGAGGGGACGAGGTCGAGTTATGGCTGTTACCAGAGCACAGGAGAAGGCATCCAACCTGATTGAAGGTATATTACCTCTTTTTGAATTTTCTGCTAGAGTGTTGATTGATCCAGGTGCTTCACATTAATTTACTTCTGAAGATTTTATGGATAGCATGGTTCACCTTTTAGAAGAGAGGCAATGTGAGTTAGTTGTGGAGGTTTCTTCTGGTGGTTTTATGCTCACCTCATGTTATTTAGATGAAGTTTTGATCATAGTACAAGGGAATCAGTTGCCAGCAAGGTTGTATGCATTATAGTTGAGAGTATGGTGTGATTTTGGGAATGGATTGGTTAGAGGCCTATGGGGCAATGGTGGATTGTAGGAAGAAGAAAGTTAGATTTTGTCAACCCAATGGAGCTATGTTTGAATATCAAGGTATGTCGTTTTACACTCCTAAGTTTATTATTTCTACACTTAGGGCTAGGAGGTTGATTAATGCTAGGTGTATAGCATATCTTGCTTCAGTCAGTTTAGTTGAGTCAGGCAAGTTTGTAGAGATGGTACCAGTGGTTAGAGAATTTACAGATGTGTTTCCAGAAGAGTTGTCAGGGCTAGTTCCACATAGGGAGGTGGATTTCACAGTAGAATTGCAGCCAGGTACCATGCCAATTTCAAAAGCACCTTACAGGATGGCACCAGCAAAGTTGAAAGAATTGAAGAAGCAGTTACAAGAGTTGCTAGAGAAAGGCTTTATCAGACCCAGTCTTATTTTTCAGAAAGAAAGATGGCAGCTTGAGAATGTGTATAGATTATCGGCAATTAAACAAGGTCACTATCAAGAACAAGTATCCACTTCCCAAAATTGATGATTTATTTGATCAGCTACAGTCAGCCAAGGTATTCTCTAAAATTGATTTGAGATCAGGATATCACTAGTTGAGGATTAAAGAAGAAGATATTGATAAAATAGCTTTCAAGACTAGATATGGGCACTATGAGTTTGTGGTTATGCCATTTAGACTGACCAATGCACCAGCAATATTTATGAATTTGATGAACAGAATATTTCACCCTTATCCGAATCAGTTTATTGTGGTATTCATTGATGATATATTAGTATATTCAGCATTAGAGGAGGAGCATGCAGCACATCTGAGGATTACATTGTAGACTTTGCGGGATCACCAGTTGTATGCTAAGTTCAGTAAATGTGAGTTCTGGTTAAAGAAAATTCAGTTTTTAGGTCATGTAATTTCAGGACAGGGTGTAGTAGTTGATCCAGCTAAGGTAAAAGTAGTGATGAAATGGGATGAGCTGAAAACAGTGTCAGAAATCAGAAGTTTCCTTGGTCTGGCAAGTTACTACAGGCAATTCATCCAGGATTTCTCAAAGATTGTAGTACCTATGACTAAATTGACCAGGAAAGGAGTGCCCTTTGTGTGGTCTTCAGATTGTCGGTGAAGTTTTACAGAATTGAAGAAAAGGCTTACTACAGCACCCATATTGGAAATACCATCTGATAGTGGAGGATTTGTGTTGTATATAGATGCATCCAGAAAATGATTAGGAGCGGTATTAATGCAACATGGAAAGGTAGTGACATATGCTTCAAGGCAGATGAAGAGGCATGAAAAGAATTACCCTACACATGATTTGGAGTTGGCAGCAGTGGTTTTTGCATTAAAGTTGTGGAGGCACTATTTATATGGAGAAAGATTTGAAATCTTTACAAATCATAAGGGCTTAAAGAACATCTTCTCACATAAAGATTTGAATTTGAGGCAGCGTAGATGGATGGAGTATCTAAAAATTTATGATTTCAGTTTAGCATATCACCCAGGTAAAGCCAATGTTGTTGCAGATGCACTGAGCAGAAAAGCAGTTTTGAGTCAGATGATGATCAGAGAATGGAAATTATATGAAGATGTAGCAGAGAATTCACTATTTGTGCCACATAATCAGCAGTGAGCATTGTTAGCAAATAGTGTAGTGGAACTTTCATTGTATTGGCAAATAGTAGAAGCACAGAGAACATATGAGAATCTGGTAGATATTGTAGGAATGGAAGAGGTTACACTTGATGATGACAGCATGGTTAGGCTTAAAAGGCTGATTGTATGCTCTAGCAAAAGTCGAGGTAAGGCAGAGGGTATTAGAAGAGGCTCACAGGTCCAGGTACACTATTCATCCAGGTAGCATAAAGATGTATCAAGATCTGAAAAAGTATTTCTGGTGGCCGAATATGAAGAAGGAAATCACAGAATTTATATCAAGATGTCTGGTATATCAACAGGTAATAGCAGAGCATCAGAGGCCAGGGGATTATTGCAGCCATTGCCTATTCCATAGTGGAAATGGGATGACATAGTTATGGATTTTGTAGTTGGCTTACCTAGAATAGCAACTGGTCATAATGGAATTTCGGTGTTTGTGGACAGATTGACTAAAGTATGCAGGTTATTGGCAGTGAGCATGTCATGGACTGTGGACAGATTAGCCATATTATATGTAGATAGAATAATACCATTGCACGGAATTCCAATTACAATTGTCTCAGATAGAGATCCCAGATTTACTTCAGGCTTCTGGAGGAGTTTACAGAGAGTAATTGACACTGAATTGAGGTATAGCTCAGCTTATCATTTGCAGATAGATAGATAAACAGAAAGAACAATTCAAACCATAGAAGACATGTTGAGGGCTTGCTGTTTAGTGTGAGGTGGTACTTAGGAGCATCACTTGAGCATAGTAGAGTTTGCTTATAATAATAGTTATCATGCAAGTATTGGGATGGCACCTTATGAATCTTTATATGGAAGATCATGCAGGACACCATTGAATTGGCATAAGGTAGGTGAAAGGCAAGTCATGGGACCAGAATTGATTCAGTAATGCTCAGAAATGGTTAAATTCATTAAGGAAAAGCTTCAAATAGCTCAGAGCCGTCAGAAGAGTTATGTAAATACCAAACACAGGACATTGCAATTTGAAGCGGTGATTATGTGTTTTTGAAGGTTTCTCCTACAAAAGGTGTGCTAAGATTCAGTAGGAAAGGTAAATTGAGCCTGAGATATGTTGGTCCATTCCAAATTTTAGAAAGAATTGGTGAAGCAACTTACAAAATTGATCTCCCAGCAGACTTTACACATGCACATGATGTGTTCCATGTTTCTATGCTTAGAAGGAATATTCGAGATCCCTCCCAGATAGTCAGCTACACACGAGATGATTTGAAACCAGACATGTCAATGCCACAATATCCAGTACAGACTACAGGACGCAGAACCCAAACGCTGAGAAATAAAGAGATTGAATAAGTGAAAATCAGATGGGAAAACAGACAGGGTGGAGAGGACACATGGGAATTGGCTGAGGAAATGATGAAAGTGTATCCATACTTGTTTGAGTAAGCTTTTAAATTCTTTTAGGTGATAGTACCATGCATGTTAATTGAAAATTTATGTGTTGAGCTTTCTTGTTAAATTTCGAGGATGAAATTTCTTTTAGCTGATAGTAATGTAGCGTAGTGACCATTCGAACTATGGTTTAGTGGTTGTGGTGGCCAGTGTGTGGACTATGGTTTGTGTTTGAGGTGTTTCCGTAGGTTGTGGGGCTTTGTGGGCCGAGAATTTGGGCCTAGGGAGCCCACTGGCTCTCCTTCTGTAAACGCAAGAGAGCTGGGCGTCGCATTCTGAACGCGACGGTCCAGGGCGTTGCGTTCTTGATACCGCCATTGGGGGTTGTTCAGCTGCATGCCCGTCGTGTGGCGCGCACTGGGTAGCCTGCTGGCGTCAGTGATGAGAAGGCGATGGTTGACACCGTCACGTTCTGATCGCAATGGCATGGTGCGTCGCATTCTCAATTCCGAAGGGTTCTTAACCTAGTCGGCCAAATAGAGCTCAATAAGTCTGCTCAGCCAGGAGAAGAGTTTTTACGGCCTGTTCTTGGGCGATTTGAGGTTCTGGTGTGGTTTTCGACGTGCTCTCATCACGAGGACATGGTACGGAGCAGGGGATATGCCGGATTGTTGTTGTTCTTCGCGTATTTCGTGTAGGTAGGGAGATTCCACCTTGTTTCTTGTTGTGGATTGTGGGTTGACCATGTTTATGCTATTATTTGAGTTATAGAAGTTGGATAGCATGCTAGTGCAGTGGTTAGAATGATTATATCTGCTTTATATGCATGTTTGCATTGTTTGCATGGGGATTTTGAAGATGGAATCCTGGTTTTGGGTCTCCATCTGTGAAGGCGATGGACCTGGGTGTCACATTCAGAATGCGACAGCCCGACCCGTCGCATTCTGCTTCAGAACGCGCCGTAACGAGGCGTCATGTTCTGAAGGCGACAAAAGACCCCGTCACATTCAGGCTTCCGAAGGCTACAGGCTTGTGCATGGATATATGATTATCATTTGGTGTTATTTATTATTCGTATTATTGGTTGGCGGTGTAATGGCACGCGCTGTGGTTGAGGACAGTGGTGTTCACATGGTTTGTGTGTACGTGGCGAGTAGTACGATGCCTACCGTGGTTACCTCTCCAGTCAGGTACCCCAGGTTTTGTGTGAGCCAGGCACGTTAGTACTCGGGGTTTCTCCCGGTACTTGAGTATCGTCGAGGTCTGTGTCGTCTTCTGGGACACCCTCACTCTTGTGTAGAGTTGTACGTCCGGCTGAGGGAAAGATGGCAGAGGGACAGCGACTTGTGAGAGTTGTGTTTGTCGCTTGTAGCGCGCTCGTGGTTGGGGGTTACAGAAACCAGTAGACATACTGGGCCCCAGCTAGTCATGTTTTTCAGTGCCTCACTTTAGGGAGCTCGGGCCGAAGTCTCTAAAGGTGCCAAGCATGAGCCTGCGGTAGTGTGGTCCGCAGGTGTGGTGTTGGTTGATCTCCACAGTTTCTTGGCTTGTTGTGGTGGAGCGGCAGCTGGACCTTTCGTCCGTGGCTGTGAGGTTGGGAGGTAGTCCTGTGTGATTTGTCCGGGTTAGTTGCTGGTGTCGCGAACCAGTCTTCGTGACCCGAGTGTGGTGCTTTCTACTCTAGCTTGTACACTTGGACGAGGTTTGTTGTTTATTTATTGAAGGATTATATCTGTTAATAGCTTGTGATAAATGTTATTTATAGCTTTATTATCATGTGTAGATAGTATATAAATTGCGTAGTGTAGTTTTCTGCTTCTACACTTTGTGAGTTTGGTTTTGTACAGTTTTTGAAGAAGTTTCCCTACTGAGCCAGTGACTTGCGAGGCTCACCCCTATCCTTTTCAGGTGAGGGAGAGTAGGAGGCTTCCCGCCCTTCGTCTAGTTTGGAGCCGCACCGCAGCGGAGTTGGGTCTACACCACCAGCAGTGTAATCTTTACTTTCTATTCACCTCGGAGTATGCCCCAGGTTGTGATACTTTGTACTTGACTCTAGTTGAGAACTGACTATGTATATTTCATGTAAATATTTGTGGGATGTGGAATCTATATATATTTGAGTTGTTTCCTTTATATTTCTACGGACATGTGAATGATATCTCTTGCGAGACTACGGCTCGTTCGCGGGAGGTGGAGTCGGATCAAGCTCGTTATTAGATTAACGGGTTTGAACGGCGAGGACAGCTACAGTGTGGGTGGGAGGGTGGGCGCTATAGAGAGATATAATAAATTCGCCCCTTATTTAATAGTTCTGTTAGGGTGAGTTGAATACTCTTGTTATTCTAACGATCAACCAACCATAGAGACAAAATTGATGATTTTTTTTTTATTTCAAGGGCATATAATATAATATACATATTTTAGGGATATAACATCAAATATAATATATTCTAGAGATATGTATGTATTTTTCACTTTTTTTAATATTAGAGGAGTTACTGAGGAAGGAGAAAAGAAGGATTATTTAACCCTTGAGAAAGAGTCACCTCTCCTGCAAGGATGAAGTGGATCGCATCCATCTCATGATGTGGTGGAGCAACAATATACAATGGTTATCGACAATGGTAGATTACTACATTTGGCAACAACTGATGATAGTGGCAACTAGTAACAAATAACAATGACAATAAATATATTCTTTAATTAAGAAATACATGCCTTCAACTTCAAAAAAGATTCCTTTGCTAAGAAATATTTTCTTAGACTAGAGAATACATGTCAGTCACTATTGTCGACCAATACCTACCACTAATCCACTATCTTCACTAGTCCCCTCTTGCCACTAATCGTCGTCACTACCCATTGCCATATGTTGTCGCCAACCTTCCCACAAAACTGCATACTCTTGTCAGATGCTACAATGTCATCCATATCACACCAAGCAGACGTGACATGGATAAATGAGAGACAAGTTGAAGATTTCAAATTAGCTTTCTACCCAATCAAGTGATAAGCATTTATCATCCTGCTAATGACCGCTCCCTTGGCAAGCTCATGAGAATGAAATGGAGAGACAGATTGGACAGTTTAGCAAGGCCTTAAAATTCTATACCATGGTGGCAATTCACCGAGGGCTTGGCTTTTGTACATTTAGTGACTATAAAAAAAAGTACTCTAACAATAAATGTGACGACCCTCATTATACCGATACGGTTATACCAACCCACGTCGGTATAGTAAAGGTTATCACAGTGGGACATTTACCCAAACACTATCACATGATTGAGATATACACAAATATAGACACAGAGTCGCGGAAGTAAAGGACTAACTGTCATCACATTTCATCATCCACATTTCTCATACATGATCTATATAGCAAATTAAAGGACTAAACTTTCATAATTGAAATTAAACCAAACTACATTGTCCACAAGATTAAAGTTCTACATTTAATACATAATTTGTCCACAATTACATAAATGATAACTATAATATCAGCTACACTTTACATACTATGAAACAAAAAGGAACACAACGCCAACTCCACAAGCTACTCTCCACGCTCGGAGTCGCTCTCCACGGTCTCCTCCAAAAGTGTGTCACCAACTAAACCTGTACGCCGAAGCAAGGAGTGAGTCTAAAAGACTCAGCAAGTAACTCCATACACATCATTCATGAATACATCATAGTAGGTTCTACTATTTCCATTTGCATGGCAATCATATAGCATACTTGAACATCAATAAGAGACAACCTATCATGGTATTTCTACAAAGTCAAAACACATAGTACATGGTTTAAGATGTTTCACATAACACTCCCTATCACATGCTTTCTACTCATTTAATCACATGAAAACTACACTTCCAATTTGACTATAACATGATGGCAATTTACATAGAATTAGAAATATCATAGCATGAATTATCGTCTCATACTCTAACACATTCACTTCACATGGTTACACATTCCCATATTTCACATGGTTCATTTTTCACACATTTCACATGTACACAACGTTCACATTCTAACATGAATAGTTCACATGATTTCACATTTCACATTCACATGTTCACATATACACATTTTACACATGCTCACATTCACATTTCACAATTTATTTGCCGTGACACATGGTCCAAACCACCGCTAGAAGGACACATCACATACACATAACACATAGCACATCACCTAGGCAATACAGTGATGACTCTTGGCACTGCGCAGACCTGGAGAACACGTCTCCACCCTAACCAGTGGTACTTATCCACCTCCAGGATTTCATCCTAATGCCCTTAGGATATCTTAACACATTGAACCTTCTCATGGGAACCTTTCCATGATACGGTTCCATAGCCCTCTATGGAAGCAGTGTCACACACGGCACATTTTACACATTACACATTCCGATTAACACATGTTTTACATATGATATTCACACTTTCTTATTTATGCACATGGTTCTGTTCTTCCCTAGCATGATGCCACTAATAACAGAAATCAAGCATTTAGTAGCTCTCGTGGATTAATTGTAATACACCTCATTTAACCTTAATCATGGTACATGTATTTATAACTCATTTTCACATGGAAATCTCATAGTGTAGGCTACTGTTATCCAATTTTCCTGAAAATTTAACCACATGCTGTTTTTGGGTATAAGAACACACATACAATTTTTCACATTTTTCTGAATTCACATGCATTTATAGAAATTAAAACATTCACTTTCATGCCATTCATAAACTAAGTTAACATAGAACATGACATGGGTTTCAGGTTTGGTCATGCACAGTCATGAACCACACATACATATTGGCACAAGAAAATTTTCCCAAATTTATTTCTCATCGCACGATTTACTAAAATTTTCACAAGGTCTACACATGCTTTCTATCTCTCATTGTAGGAATTATAAAAATTCACATGAATATGGGAAAATTCCCAAATTTGCAAGGCATGGACTGATACATATATACATGGTTCATAAAATTCTACAGCATTTAATTCCTCAGAAATCATGGGAACACAATTAAACATGCATAATCTCTCTCCTACACATGCCTTTCAATAATTCTAATAAATTATGCCATCTACAGAAAAATACAGAAATTTTCACACACATCACATTATCTATTTTACATAACATATAAAATTTACATTATATCCTCATGCGTAGAAATCCGGAAATTAAAGATATAGGGCAGAACAGTCCACTGTTCTGTCAAGAAGAACTCAACGGCATAGTCTGGCCGTCAAACAAAGTAAACGGCAATATCGTTGGCCGCTGACTCAAGATCTCAACGGCAATAGATCTGGCCGTCAAGTTCGGACCTGTGTAAAAACACAGTCCGAGCTCTAAAGAATGGTGAATGTTGGGGATCCAGGACACGAGAAAAATCCATAAAAATGATAGAAACCTCCTAGACACATACATGGACAAGGTGGAAGGGTTACTTGCCTTTGGAAAAACTCCTAAAGGGATCAAATTGGTTGGAGAAGCTCTCCTTGGGCAGTCCCAAGAAGCCTCCAAGATGCCTCCACTCCGGCCTCTGTGATGCTCCCCTCTAAAATCCAGGGTCGGGGATGTGTAGCCGGATGTGTTGTCTCCCTCCTTGTCGAAGTAGATCTCCAGGTGAAGCCTTGGATCGTCGGATCAAAGCCTCCAAACTCTATGTTTTCTCACAGGTTCTAGGGTTTTTGTTTTTCTCCTTGCAAAGAGCCAAGAGAGCTCTTTGGGGTTGCAACAAGGGCTCTCTTAAGAGAGGACCCTCTCACCCCACGCAAGAGGTCGGTTGGAAGGCCAAGGAGCCGTTGGAGAGTGGTTGGTATCTCCCATCAAGGCATGGCACACCATGCTGCTACAGACTGGCTTGTCATGACCTAGACGTCCACCGATATGGCCGTCTACTTAATAATCGACGTCCACCTATATGGACGTTAACAATAAGTGAACGTCCATTCATGTTGACGTCGACTAACCCTTCGGCCAGAACCCAAAACCATGCAAAACCCTAATTTCTCCTAAGTTCATGCATGCAATACATAGGGTGTAATGCACACCCTCACTATGTCACGAAATCAACCGATATATATATATATATATATATATACAACTAAGTATATACATACAACTAAGTTTATACATACATTCATAAGTACACCAAGATAATGTATACGTAATATTTACACAATAATGCATATACATACATAAGCATAAAATTGCACACAATAAAATAATAAGGACAAAATTCAAGGGCCTTACAATAAAACTAATGTGAATTATAATAAAATAGTTCTATGTGTTGAGAGGACTTGATAAAACCCTTCTCCCTTTCTTTCTCAGCCAATGATATCGCTTGCCTTGCAATCCACGTTAGTTTTATGGGAAGACTGTCTCATTGTATTTTTATACTTACACCATATATATCATTCTTATTGTAAATTTTATTTACATCATATATTTCATTCTTCTGTGTCATATTTGATCATAAGACATGAAGTGTATCATCTCCCACGCAAACATCTTGTCTGTGAATTACAGCAGTAGACCGCACAACATGATGTGAACCAAATGTTTTTCATGAGAGAGAGCCAGATCAATTCGGATCAAAGAATTTTAAAATGGGTCATGCTTGTGTTAGGATTTTCGTCTAAATTAACATCGGGTTGGCGTTGACTTCAATGGGAGTTGACTTGACTCAAGCTGGAGATCTATGCCCCCAGATATACATGCCAAAAACTATAGTTTAAGAAGGTTGAGTAGGTTCAATTTGATGTACTAAATCATTATATATTTATCTACGTGAGATTTGCATTTAAGTATGGGCATACACTATATATATATGGGCCTATGAGAGGGTTGGGGGAGGAGAACAGGAATAAAGACTGTCTACCGTACGTTAGATGCATCCCTCTCCTCCTTAAATGGCTCGCTTTCTCTACTTCAAAATTTTAAAGACGAGGACATCCACAATCATTGATTCATTAGATGGGTTGCATTTGGTATGCTCCAAAAAGAGAGAGAGAGAGAGAGAGAGAGGGAAAAAAAAAAAAAAAGGAAAGATCGTGGTTGTCCTTGTATACATACATCCATGTGTACTATGTACGTGCTTGCAACATAATCACCTAGATAGAACATAGGGTTCAGAGTGGGAAAATATTTCTAGGCCGTGACTTTGTTGTTACAAATTATATCTAGACAAATCAAACTTACAACAGGGGACCATCCTTGGGTAGGTCTTCATTCAAAGAAAGTACCTCAGGGATTTCTTCAAATGCTGAGAATGATCAGCTACAGTCCAGTGTTCAACTAAGATGTTTCATAGGGGGCGTACCCACTTATTTCTCATAAAGATGATGACTATAAATGGTAATGTGAGTGGAGTTTAGGCCGAGAAGACACTCGATTATCTGGCTGAGAAAATGGCAGGTCGGCCATAAAAGCGGGAGCAGAAAGATAAGAGTTGGGTAGAGGAAGGTAGCCATGCCGATCCAGCTAGGCCCCCTATTGCATGTCATGGGGCCACATATCTATACCACTTGGAATTCGTCCGATATATGTTCAAGGCTCTGAACTCTAAGAGGTCATCTGAAATTAAAACAGATTTAAAATAATTAAAAAAAATTAAAATTTTAAAAACATCTTTGTTCTATTCCCAATCTATTTTGATACTAAACATGACTTAAAACTCTGACCATAAAAACAACCTTCAAATATAGTACAAGGTAACTTCTAGCACCCAAACTATTCACTATTGTTCTCATTCTTGCTAGCAGGAGTTCAATCTTGCATGAAGCGTTTCTCCATATGAAAATGCTTACGATGGCAACCACATGAACCGAATCCTGAAGGAATTTATATATTTCATATCACAAGATTATGTTCGATCAGTTATTCTTGCTAGTTCTTCCTCAAAAGGGATTTACCTCGTGTAGAGAGTTTGGACGTGAGATCCATTTCCTGATGAACCCAACATATATATATAAGTTGATGCAGGGTGGTACCAAGGTGGGACTAAACTTGAATGAATTCTGAGTAGTTTTGGGAGGAGACATGCGCACAATGATCAGAAACTAATGACGATTTAGCTATATTATGACCTTATTTGATGTTTTCGAGTTCAAGTTTATGATCGTAGAGGTCTTCAACTGTTTTATTAATTTGAGTATTTCAAATACTCTTTTATTCAAAGTAACTGTGCTGCAAGTACTACTAAAGAGTCCTACTTATGTGCAATACAAACCGAATATTGAGGCAATGAGTGGTTGCTGATCTCCACAAACTTGAAAAGGCAGACCTTTATTAAAGAGGTAGCTGGACACAATAGACACTGCATTAAGTTTGATGCCTTTCTTGATGTAGACTGCACCAAGTTGCTACACACAGGCAATCTACTACTTACTAACGTAATGAGACGTAGAAAGAGACAGCAAATCCAGCTGACGTTCTTAGAAGCCAGATTTCCAGCTGTGAGGGCATTCAGAGTCATAACCCCTCCTCACAGCCAGACCTATAAATTGATGTGCAGTTGACAGATGCAAGGGAATGTTCTGCAAATACCCAGCAGTTGTGCGGAGAAAAGGACTGCGTTTGAAAAGTTTGGAGGGGCTGCATAACTGGAGACCACGAAGAATGGGCCTGGTTTAATGTTCATAAATTTGTTAGTTTTTTTTAATAGTTCTTGTGACTCTTCAATATTTATGTGTTCCAAATTTGAGGGAAAAGATTGCACTCAACATATATAAAAAAAAAAAAGGATTGCAGTCAAGAACCACCATGACTATTGGTCGCGCAACATGCATCAGGGTATCTATATAGGATGTTAACGGGTCGAATATGGTGCAGGCAATAGACTATCCATTCTGTATCCATTAAGAAGAGACCATATCCGTTTGTTGTTCATTCAGATTTCGGATAATAACATATTCGAAACCTGTTATGAGTATTTAAAAAAATACAGTTAGCAAATAGTTACCGATCATAAGAATATATACAAACTAAAATTTATGATACACAATAACTCAATTAGTATACAATTTAAATTGAAACAAAAGATTCATATGATTAACAAACATATTTCAACATAATTTTCATATTATCAACATTCATAAGTCAAAAATGAAATTAATACTATGCCACCATCCGCTGCACTTGTTACCATCCCACCGGCTGTCGCATTGTCGGAAGAGAGGTAGGAGCGTGCAAGCGCTGTCAACCTTCGAAGAGGCCCAAACAAGAGAGAGGAGAGAGAAGATCAAGAGTGAAGACAAATGAGGCCCAAAAAAGAGGAGAGAGGAGGTTGAGACAAGTTGAGAGAGAGAGAGAGAGGAGATTGGCTATGGTAGGAAATGTGAACTGCGAGAGGCAAGCTGCATTGGGCCATTGGCGCCTGTAGGGGCTCATGTCGGATTGGAAAAATATGTGAACTATAAAAAAAATTATTAATAAGACTTTTTACCAGGGCTCTTATGTCAAATTGGGGAAATGTGTATTAGGCATTGGGAGTACTGCAATAAATTGTCATTAGTTGGGACAACTTTTTGCTATCTACCCTTTGATCAAAATCTCAAGAATAATATTAATTAATTATATATATATATATCTTACTTAATGGTAACAAACAGATACAGATTTGGTATGGAATGTATTTGTTTCCGCATTCATTAAGATATCAGATATATCCATATTCATATCCAATAATTTATCAATGGAAAATAATATTCATTTACGGTTCGTTAAGCTAATGGAATGGCGGCCATTGACATCCCTACATCTATATTTCCTCTCTTGTTTACTTGTTTATAATGCTCTAATTAGGGTGGATATGTATGCTGCCTAGTTAGCAAACCTAGGAGAGGGGTTGAATAGGTTGCTTTAAAAAAATATGCAACTCAAAAGGATCTTAAACAAGATAGTTATCATTAGATAGTGACATTAAGACACAATACAAACAATCATACACAGTGCACACGAATTTATCCTAGTTCGACACTTAATTTCTTCTTAGTTCTACATCCAATCCCCAAGAACTACTTGAGATTTGCTAACCAAACGTATAAACCCCCTCAAAAACACTTACACCAATTCAAATGGACATCTCTTTATACATAGAAGAAGAACATACAACACCTCGATATCACATATCTTCTTTTCTACCAAAGGGAATAATGCTTGACAATATAAGCCTTATCTTTAACCAAAAAGGCACACCTAAATCGCAAGAGAGTTTAGAAGAGTCACTAAACCAAGCTCAAGATGTACAATGATTAAGCTTGATCTGAAAATTACAGAAGAACACACTCTAAGACAAACGACAATCTCTCTCAAAAAGGAAATAGTAAGAACGCAGAAAGAGAAAGGGACCTTGAAGACTGAAAGTTAAAAGTTTTTCTTCGAATGCTCAGCAGTTCTTCTCACACTTTCTTGAAAATCATTTTTGTTCAAAAATTTGATTTGTGATTTGCAGTCTTCATCTTGTATAGACTACAAAAAGATATTTGTTAAGTCTTCTTCCTTACCATGTTCATGTTTCCACAGAGGTTGCAGCCTCTAATGTAAGCTTTGTGTGAGTACAGGACACATATAAGTATTTAATGCATTGAACGTATTCTAAGCGAAACTGCCTACACATCTCATCTCCTATCCCACGATTCTCTATATATTTTGTTCATTTTACTGTGCTTTCCTTTTAATTTTTTCATTCGAAAGTCACATTCTTTGGATAAATTTTCAGAAAAGAGTTTTCAATATTTTGGTCTTCTTGCATGCCAAACATAAAAGAAATTTTCTACTGAGCCTAGAATCTCCGCTGGTGAACTTAGTGGAGATTTGCAAATCCATGTGCATTATTGACGTACCACTCTAGGCTTAATGCCTACCATAACAACGAGACAACATCCAAAGAAAGAAGAATCTTTTTATATCTCGGGAACAATGTAAAAGGTTTCGGCATTACCTCCATCGCCATCACTGGTAATGACCAAGGGACCTACCATGAGTGCTTAAAAGTCCATCTCATTTACGTCGTTAGAAGAAACGGACTACCCTTTGTCTTGGGAAGATAATGTGTCCCATCTGATGACTTTGTAGTGACACACTTTGTCCATCCCTGCTGTACTCCCAATAATGAACTTCGTATCTACAATGAGTAACTATGAAAAGATTCCAATAGGTTTAACCACCAGTAATCTAGTCAGAGGCTGGGAGTGCGCATTCAGAAAGTTAAAAGCAAAATGAATCCATAGATCAAATGTGTCATAGTCACAAACAAGTTAATCTACATAAAGGTGACAATAAATAAATTATAACATAATAGCAGGTCTCATTTATTTTTAAATAAAAACACATTTTATCTAATATTTTATTATGTAGACTAATCATATAAAATTATACTAATCACTCGTTATATATCTAGTGTGCAACAATCACCACTCGAATTTATAATATCTAATATTCACGACCACCTCCACAAATGCGATGAATGTCCAATGCCCAAAAGAAGAGTGCAATGGATTTCAGGTCAGCCTTCTCAAGTCAGTACGTACTTCAAGAAAAAATAAGAGATTCACCTTCACAGCCGAACTGTGCAGCAAGCTCTCCACTTGACCCCCTTCTCTCTCTGAAATTACATATGTTCAGAGCCCTTCTCACGTAACCGATTTTTCAAGAACATGGAAGCAAAAAGTAACTTGAGGTGATGCGTGCTTCTATTTTCTCCCTTTTACCTACGGCCAAATTTTTTTTCTGGGAGACGGCATCACCCTTACTTCTTCTTTTGAGCTTTTGCACAAAAATTAATGTTATAAAAAAGTAAGTATATCATTAGTATCAAATATGTTACTTATAAATAAAAAATGTGACAAATATGTCACCTTAGTGATGTGATGTTACTCTCCATCCATCTAACCATAGGTTTGCGTGGTGTGACTTCCTATCTATTTAACTATAGATTTGACTAACTCATGAAAGAAAAAATCTCTTCTTTGCCTTTGGATTAAATCACCCTAATATCTAGATCCCATTCTCAATGTCTTAAAGATGATACAACTGAGATATTGTCATAAAAAAATTATTAAACTAATAAAATAACAAAACTTCGGACAAATATTCACTTTCTTCAAACGAAAGTTAGTCGCAATGGCATATCTACAATGGTTTTCATTTATCAGTGACATATTTGATATTATTTTAACGACAATAATATATTTGCCATTTTTTCATGATGGTAAAAAATCCTTCTTTCACTATGAATGATTGGTCTACACAATCCACTCTGAACTACAGACAACTTAGGACGACCTATGGGGACAAACCTATTTTGAAGGTACGCTTCCAGGCGTGGCTACTATGACAGGCTTCTTGAGACCTTTATTTTTGTTCATGTATAAAACCTATTTAATTCGCTATTTCCTCCAAGAGCAATACCAATAAGCATTTCTCTACCTCCAATTACTTCAGCCTCACACATCTTTAAAGAACAAAACAAGAACCATGAGGAAATGATTGATGTAAGGAACTCAGGGGTAGCTAGCTTTATCGAAGGAACCAATGAGTTTAAGGATATGGAAGCACTGAAAAGTGCATAGGCAGCCTAGATGTTTGCATATTGAGAAAGGGAAATACTTGTTGCAAACTCACCCTCTCATTGGAGAGGGTGATGTCAATGGGGGTGGGCTCCCCCTTGGGGTTGTGCCCACCCCCAATAGGGGAAGTAGTTTGTTGCAAACTCCCATAATAGGGAGTTTGCACCACGATGTTCTCATTGAGAAATGGGGTAACTAGCCAGCTGGATTGGACAAAGACTAATCTAGCGCCGCCACATGTGGTGTGCCACAATGGGTGGGCAGCGGGTAGTGGAGGTGCGGGCGACGGGAGGCAGCAAGCAATGGCACTGGTGACAGTGGCATGGCGGGCGGCGGGTAACACGGCTGGAGATGAATTGTGCCACATCAGATCTGGGACAGGACAGTGCCAGCCAGTGCAACGCAATTAGCATTTCTCTTATATGTTGGATACCTTGATGTACCAACAATGTTGAAAAACTTTGTCATCCAGCTATCAATATTTTTTTCAAGTCTTGTCCAATTAATTCTGTAATAACGCTTTAGTCATTTTGAGTAGAATAACACCCGTGATGCCTTCTTCGCTATGAATATATGCAAGTGGAAGCTTTCCTGTCTCTGGGGTGATTTATCAAATTCAAATGGAACTTCAAGAAAATGCCGTTATCAGACTTCAGAGGAAGGCCTATTCCAACCAGAGAAAGATACTTCCCCTCATCATGTTTGTTTCAGTTAGTAATCATATCCATGTAAGCAATAAGAGTTTCGGGATACCAGATATTGGAAAACAAGTTCCTGATTCATTATGAGACTCATAGCCCAGACTGGAAATATCTACGAAATGAACAAGGATGGAGTTAATATTCACTTAACTGCGTCCAACGTTGAACCTAATGACCAATGATGTCCGACTAGAACTACCAAAATAGACAGCATATTTGCATAGATCAAGCATGAAGAAGAAAAAAATTATATCAATGAAACAATAATATAACTCTAACCTATTATATGACATAGGAAGTTTTTAATCCATGTTGATTAGGTACAATCCTTGGTGGCAGACCAGACATTAGAAGAATCTACTAGATGCATGAATTGTAATGATATTTGCCCTGGAGAATTGTCAAAGGACAAGATCCAATGTGATATCAAAATCCGCAAAGTCAGTATCATGTGAAAACTAGGTCATGTGAAAAGTCAGTATCATATCAAAATCTGCAAAGTCAGTATCATGTGAAAACTAGGAAGGATAAGATCCAATATTATATCCTCATGGAAGAAACACTAGTAGCAAAATTGTGTACATGAGAATGGACATCTAAGCACCAGCGTCATCCTTTTTGCTTGCTAATTTCCCCGTCTCCTCATAATAATGAGTCCAAAAGAAAGATCACAATCTCCGTTCCCATCCACTTGGGACCAGCACTACACCAAAAAGTATCTCCTTTCTTGGTAGCTTTAAGATGCAAAATTCTTGGGAATGGATATGTATCAATATTGAACTCAATATCTTACTAACATCTTGTGTACAATGGGATTGTTGAATGAAAAAATTTGTTCTCATGCCACAAACACTTGTTTTAAATACATAGAGCAAGTGTATGAGAAGGAAAATATTTGTACGGGGTTCCGGACAAAAGTAACCCCCAAATCCATTTATTCAGAATTTTTCAGAATGAATGAAAGAAAGACAAGAAGGCATTTATTCTGGATTTTCGGAATAAATAGACAGCAGAAAACAGAAATATCTGCTGCACATCTTTGAATTGTGAACAGGGCCATTCCGCATTAAATTGGGGCTGAAACCTTATAACCCCCAGTGTTTTCGGAATAAAATACCCCTGAGAACTTTATTCAAATGTCGGGAACAAGTGCACGAAAAGGAGAATATTTATCCGGCGTCCCGGGTAAAGGATAACCCTTGAGGCTATTTATTCAAAATTTTCAGGATGAATAGATGAAACGAAATCATTTATTCTGGATTTTCGGAATAAATTAATGCAGAAAAAGAAATATTTCTGCACATCCCAGAATGTCGGAGAAAAAGGTCCTCGGGGTTGACCCAAAACAGAAATCAGTCAACCCCACGTCTCCGGCGTGTCCGGAATCGAAGCCAATGTCGGGCGAACGAAATTTAATGGCCCGAGATATGCCGGTGGAAGGCGCCCTACGTGGCGTTCATTTTTTAAATGTGCGGGGGTCCGGTCAAATACCCATGTCAGCAATCGAAAGTGACGTGGCCAAAATCCACCTCCTCACACGACGAGGAAAAAGCCCCACGTGATGAAATGACACGTGGTTAGGAGTTTATAAAGAAAACTCCCGCTGAGATGCCCCGATGGGACTCCCATCAGGTTTTACGGGGTATCGACCCCGGTGGAGGCCCCATCGGAGCCGCGCCAAGGCTGACACACCCGGTGGGACCCCCACCGGGGCTGTGCGCACCCGGTGGAGACCCCACCAGGGGCCGCGCGCACCCGGTGGGGACACCACCGGTGCTGCGCACCCAGTGGAGGTCCCACCGGGGCCGCGCGCACCCGGTGGGGCCCCCACCGGGGCTGCGCGCACCCGGTGGGACTCCCACCGGGGCCGCGCGGCCTGTGGGAACCCCACCGGGGTTGTGTGCCCGGTGGGAGTCCCACCGGTGCCCTTGTGGGTCCCACGTCCCCGGTGGGACTCCCACCGGTGCTCTGTCTCGGAAAAGAAAAAAGATGACAGAAATAAATGCATACCCGATGGGCTCCGTCCCCGGTGGGCTCCGTCCCCGGTGGGCTCCAACTCCAGTGGGCTTCGTCTCCGATGGGACAAAACCCCGGTGGGATATCCACCCTTTGCTCAGCCCCTATAAAAGGGGACCCAATGCTCCAAGAAGGAGGAGAGCTGGAAATCTGAAAACCAAGTCCAGGAGAAGTTCTGGAAGAAGTGTCCAGCAAGAAGAGAGGAACCAGAGGAGTTCAGAAAAACTCCAAGAATTCAGAAATCCCTTGATCTGTTCTGTGCGCTGCTGCCTTGTTCTGTTTCACAAGGCTAAAGTGTGGAAAGTTGCCTTACTTTGGTTAAGGCAAGTCTATATTAGCTATGTGGTTATTTGTAAACCTTCTTTCATGAGTTTAGAAAGTGGAATCAATAGACTATCTCTCATGAAAACAACAATGGAAATGATACAACAAATTTCTGCACATGATCTATGGTCGGTCTGCAATAATATTCTCTGTACAAAAATTGCAGAATAACCCCATCTCATGTTCATTTGTATAAGTGACCAAAAGAAGGAAACTTTCTGAATCCCTGCGTAAAGGGATGTCAAGGTCATTTCAAAAAAATCCTGGAAGCTCAGAAATGATGAAAAATTCATAAGGCCACCCCTGTTTTCAAGAAAAATTACGAAAAAAACCCTGAATCCCTTTTTATTTATATAAATGACCGAAATACATAGCCATTTCAAATCAATTGAATTTTACACATGAATAAATGTTAGAAAATTCTTTAAAAAAAATCAGACATGATGTCCTAAAGGGATAAGGACCCCAAAAAATTTTATTATAAAATAACCCCTCCCTATTCATCAGAAAATTTTCAAAATAACCCTCACATGAACAAAGAATTATAAATCAGTCCTCAAATAAAAAGCCTTTTTGTGAACCAGTCCCCATTTTAAGAGATATTTGACAAACCAGTCCTAAAAGATATAAAAAATTACAAATCAGTCCCTAAATACGGAGAAAACTGTGAACCAGTCCATGTTTTAAAGGGGGATTTTGTAAACCAGTCCCTATTTTGGGGCAAAATTACCAATCAGTCCCTAGAAACACAGGGAAGGATGAATCAGCCCCCATTTTTTGGGATGAAATTATAAATCAGTCCCTAGAAATGCGGGGAATGACAAATCAGTCCACACGTTTGGGGTGAAATTGCAAATTAGCCCCTAGAAGTAAAGGGATGACGAGTCAATCCTCAATCCACGAAGAATGAGGCCAATCAATCTCCATTATAAGGGGGATCTTTGTGAAACGGTCCTAAAAATGGGAAAACATGATAAGGTTGTCCCCGTTTTGACAAATGTTTCTAAAACAGTCCCCGATGTGGATAGATACATTGGCGAAAACGCCATAACTCCACATGGAAAGATGAACTTGATATGAATGGGGTCTTTCTCATGATATGTTCTCAATCAATGTCTAGCCATGTATCAGAGGTATTCGAGTTCTTCTCGATGTAAATAAAACGTCGAATCATCGACGGGGAAAGGTCCAGTACCCGATACCCAAATCGTCTGATAAACGAAATTTGTCTGTTTTAACAGACTGGCACGCCCGCAAAATAGGCAAACATCAACAATCTATCTTTTTCCTCAAAAAGATAAGAATACATGAAAGAATATTTTCGCGTGTTTAAACAGGGATACACCACAAAAGGGATCCCCATCCCAACTTTCCAAGTTTTATTGTGGCATAAAATGAAAAGGAAGGCCAAAAATCATGATAATCCAAATGTTAGGTAAGTATCAAAGAAAATCCTTTCTTCAACAATACAGGAATGAAATATCTACCCCAGAGTACAAACTACTCTGGCTAGCCTTACAAGAGAACTAGATTAACAATTGGAGCTCCAGCAAGGGTCATGGGCGACAACAAGATCTATGATGTAGATGTTAGTGATGGAGAAATAGAACATAATGTAAAGTCATGAATACAAAAGTGAGGAGGAGATATTCAAGGCATCCAATGTAGTGTCAGAAAGGGAGAAAGGACCTTGTGGCAGAAACAATAATAGCATCAACAGGTTTGTGACAGACAAGGTACCCCCCTCCCCCAACGCCTGATGGGAGTCAACTCTCTAAGGTGAACAACATGAAATGCAAAGGAGTAGAGCATGTGGAGCTAACCAAGGGAGAGGAGATTCAGTGAGGTAACAACAATGTTGTGCATTGCCCACAGAAAATAGCTTGTAGAAACTAGTACTCTTTGAAAAAGGTAGCAACTTCATGCAGGAAGAGTTGGAAACTGAATAGCTGATCCATGATAACAGTTCTTTCATTCATGTGATTATCCCATAAAGGACTGAAGACTGGTGACAAATTACGCAGAAAATCCTATCTGAGTGTGGTTTTTTCTTTTACTGGCATGACTAAAAGACACCATGATCAGATCCTTTTTCTGCTGTGTGGTGGAGATGGAGCTAGAAGTGATACAGCTCTCCTATGGCTTCATGATAGCCAAGATGGAGGGGCAGAGTAATGGCAGAGGCTCCTTACACAAACTCCTCTGTGTCCCAAGATGGAAAAAGCACTTTGCAGGTCCTCCCCTCCCCCCCCCCCCCATCCCCAAAACAGAGCAGAGGAATGCAATGATTGACAAAGAGGAATTAGAAATTTCATAAGGGTGCCTGTTAAGGTTAAAATTCATCAATCTCTGACAGATGAAGTCAGCTGCATGGGATGTGGGGAAGACTTTTAGCAAATATTTATGGTATATCGGTTCACATTGTAGGCAATGCCTGAACTAAGAGTATGTACATGCTCATATCTTGTGAGGGATTGTGTGTGCCGTTTGGGGGGGGGGGGGGGGGGGGGGTGTGGAGGGAGTGGGCAAGGGGAACATAAATTGCAATTGCAGAATGTAAAGTTAACAAAGGAGGGAACGAAGAAGACACAACACTGGCAGTGCAGTTATCCTTGCAATTGGACAGCAGGGATACAGACAAGGCAAGGGATTCAATTCAAAATTGGGTTACAAGGGCCAGGAGGGAAGGGAAATCAGGAACTAAGCTGTCAGATTGGTTCCACACTTCACGATCGAGCAGGTTAAGAAGCAGATATGTCAGGAAGGATGACATCCAGAAAAAATTTCTATTCATCAACACATGACGCAGGTGAAGCTCACCAAGCAGGATTCCAGTTGGAGGAGAGAAGCCACTGCAGTTGAAAAGCTATTCACCTTCAGAATTGAAACAGTGGGTGAAGCTGCAAGCAGTAGAGATGAATAGACACCTCTGTGAATTTAGAGAAATCTAGAAATCCAAGACAAAGCTTAAGGTGCCAGACACTTCAAAGAGTTTGGGATAACTCTTCGAAGATGAATCTGCAGTTATCCCCCATATACAAGTATTAGAAGGGGAAGTTTATTGGGACAATCAAAGAAGTTGAAGGATAAAAAGGAAGAGAGGTTGAAACAGGAGAAAATTAATATATGGAGACCAAGGTTGCTAGGCCATTAGCAGAGTTCCAGAAGGCAGTTCACATCACAAAATGGCAATGTCATTAGAGAACCATTGTAAGAAGCTTCCTTAGTGGGGTGGCTCTAGAGAAAAGAATAGAAAAAGGTCGGCAAAGAGAGAGGAGGTTAAACTTTGATCAGAACAGAAGGGCTAGATGGAAAAGAAAGTAATATGCATTGGAAGGATGGGAAACTTGTGTCATTTAAGATGTTGCACCTCTCTCACGACCAGGCATCAACCATAGGGTAATAAAAAGAAAAGGAAGCTACAGAGAGAAACTCAGGCATCAATCATAGGGGGGAAGAACGCAAAGGAAGCTATAGAGAGAAACTTGGCAAAGTCTATGGATTTTTCCACATCATTTTAAAACTAAAGATATAAGTAAATACTAGAAAAAGAAAGAGAACATTAAATGACAGTGGATTTACTGTTTTGGCTATCTTGTTTCGAGATATAAAATATAAGCACAGTGACACAGTCACACGACAGTGCAGTCTCTTTCCATTTTAGGCAACAACATACTTTTTTTTATGACCAAATTCCCTTTTAATAAAGGCAAAGGTCACTAGAGAGTGAGGACCATGTAAACAGTGATAGCAATATCAAACAAGAAAATACAAGATAAATAGTCATGATGCTACACATATCCTCAGCCAATTCGATCCATGTCTTCTATAGTTTATTGATTCAATGGACCTTTTGGATATGATTCCCATATTCATGATTAATCAAACACCATTCCGGTCATATGATAAGTAAGACATAAGAAACGTCCAAGGCTCTCCTAATTGTTATCATGATAGTCTGCTTCATCACCAGTAATACTGCACTAAAGATGAACATAAAGTTTCAGTGTTCAAATTGTTGATATACTTGGCTTGCCATTAAACAGATGTCTTCAAAGTCTCGTCCTCTCTAGGGTTCCAAAGATGAAGTCCGATGAAGATCAAGCATAAGAGGGGGGAAATAGGAGTGGAGGGAGGAGAATGAGAAAGGAGAAATGAAACAAGGAGGAGAAGAGAAGATAAGGATAACAATAGATGAGGAAGAAGTATGAAACTATCTCTTGATTTTTGAAGAACATTTTACACTCTGATATCTACCCTTCAACACACGTACAGGGCAAGGGCACTAAGATTCTATATGTAGGGTAACATGGCATGCAAATGACCTTTTCTCGACAGTGAGGGAAAAAAAAAAGTAAGTACCTCGGGAAGGTCAATAAATTAAGGAGAACGCTACTCCTCTAGGGTCCAGCTTTTCTTTTCAACTTCGATTCCGTCTACTCTCTCCTCATACTATTCTATTACTGGGTCAAGGTAATAATTTGCTCACGCGGTGCTCCCAGTCTAGAGGCAATGACGGAGCCCCACTTTGTGTGATTTAATTTTTCTGAAACAAATCGTCCTTGGGCATTAAACTAGGGTTCAGCGAAAAAGTTCACTGAAGTCGTTGAAATTACACTATACCACTTGCACCCAGAATAAAGCCATAATTCATTCAACTTCCAGTCGAAGGCCATTGATATTAATTTAATTGGGAACCAGAGATGCCAACTTTCACCTTTAATTATCCCATTCAACATTGGTTTTTTATACACTCGATGCACTATCAATTCCTGCTTCTCTACAGTATCCCTTCAGCTAACTTAGTTCCCAGGAAAATTTGCAACTAAAACCTTAAAGTTGCAGACTACCAAACTTCAAGTAAGGACATCAAGCAAGACCCGCATAGAAGCAGAAAGATGCCTCCAATCGCAAATGAAGCACACCCAAAATCATATCAACTAATGACGTACTTGAGCACTCTCTGCCTATCAATCTAACCTGCAAGTGCAACCCAACCAAACATGTAAACCGACCATAAGAATTCGAGGATGCAAGGATCTCCACTGTCGCTGGGAGCACCTCGCCTTCGTATTCATATCATCAAGGTCGAGATGGGGGACCTAGATTTGGCTGTCAAAGGCAGGGTATCGACCCCTGTCTAAGTTCCGCAAAAAGCAGAAGAAGACATCTGAACAAGACGACTTTCCCCTTACGGGTAGGGGCCACCACAAGTGGTCTGCGGAGCCTCTGGCCGGCTTGCAGGAGCTCGTACCTACGCCGGTAGATGCGCCAGGGAGCATTGTGCATACCTGGAACGATCTGTGCGAGTGATGTGGCAGCCTGGTGTTTGAAGGTCCCTCCCCTTCCGGCGTGGCCCCGTCCGCCCCCGAAGGCTAGGTTGCAGGTTGCCCCCACAGGGCCAGCTGCCATGCCAGGGCGCCGGTCCTGGGCAGGAGGACCGCGATCGACGCGATGGTGGTGGTGGGTGGAGAACTGCCGCCTGCCGGGATCGCAGAGGGGCCTTCGGACTTCGGAGTGGTGACCGCCATCCGTCGCCAAGGAGGGTTCCGTATGGCCAGCACCTCAGCGGTTATTATGGCGGAAGGCGGTCAGAAGCGGGGGCGCGTGATTTGTTGCTGTTTCCGTGGGGGCGCAGGGGTGAACACGGTCGCCGTTCATTCTTTATTTTTTAACAAATCAAATCGGTTCGATTCGAAATTAAAAAAAAAAATAGTAAACGCGCTTTGCAGGTTTTGTACCCGCGCCAAAAGAGGTCGCATCCCCCGTGCCAACCAACTGGACTACAAAGTCTTTTGTGGTAATTTAATTTTATATATATATTCTGTTTGAACTGAAATTTAAATTCATAAACTTGCAGGTTTCGAACCCGCGACCTCAAAGAGGTCGGAGGTCGCGTGCCCCACAATACCAAATGGGCTACAAAGAGTCTTGTAATTATATATAAATATTCGGTTCATTTCGGTTTCTTAACACCAAACTGAACTGAATCCATGAAATCTTCAAACTAGTTCGGTTCGATTTTTCGGGTTGGACCAAATAATGAACAGCCCTAGGCGCGAACAAGTCGGGGGCGAGGTTCCAATGGAGACGCGACAGTAGTATTTATTCGAAAATTTTGAAAAAAGTTTGTTGGACACAGTGTAATGTATTAATTTTTCTCATGCAATTTATTATATTACATTGTATCATTTTTTTCTCTCGAAAATATAGGTCATTGTATCTCGCGAATCGATCGTATCATATTATATTGTTAAGATACGTGAAAAAAATAGTCAGTTTGATTTTTTAAATTTTGTAACTTGATTAATATTTAAATTAAGTATTTTTAAAAAAAAATAAGTAAAACATAAGAACATCAAATAAAGAGGTTAAAAATTATCAGAAACTCTATTTAATCATTCAAGTCAATCTAACACAATTATCTAATACTGTGATCTATACTGTCTTAAGTATACGAAGTGGAAGCCAATTAAAATTCTTATTCTCCAACTATACGAAATTTACATTCCTTCATCACCAAAGAGATTTTGCCAAGGAGGGGCCTTCATAATTTGATATTATTATATGAACTAGATGGTATCGTATCATATTACAACGATCTGAGTTGGTCTAATTCAAATGAAATATTGTTAAAAAAAATTATGTTCTATTTTTATTATTTTGAGATTTGTAGTTTATTTTATATGTTTTGCATATCATATAAATTATGGTCAGAGCGTGTTCGGAAGCCTTAGGCTGAACCCGAGGACACGTGGCTCGATGACCGGAGCCCAGGCGCCCTCCTGGGTCATGATGGGTCGTGGCGGGCTATGACAGGCCCGCAGGCCTAGGAGGTTAGAAATAGCCTCCACAGATACTAATTTAGATCTTATTAAGTAAGGGCCCCCAAGGGCCGTCTCCGGACACTCTGCAACCTGTTCGAGCAGGGCACGATCTATCACCGAGCGCCCCGCACTATTTCCGAGCACCGGGCACCGAACAGCCTGCTCGGTAATCGAATAGGCCCCTGCTCGGTGCCTCTTCGCCAAGAAGACCCAGAGCAGTCTTTCGCCTCCCGAAGGCAGTTACGGCAACAGAGTAACGCGCGCCCCATGTATTAAAGGGCATTAACCATGAAGGATCCCAACAGGCGCCTTCAACGGACAACTCCCCGCTTAGGGACTCTAATCGACGCATCCCTTCAAGTAGTATTGAAGGAGATAGCGTCTGTACCTCTCATCTCCCTTGCCTATAAAAGGCACAGGCAAACCTCAAGCATGGGGACAATACCTCTTGGGAGGCACACTTAAAATCACGTCTCTTCATTGGCGCTGTCTGTGGGAACAAACGAGAGGTCATGCTCCCTACCCCAGCGTCTCATCTTCATGAGATCCGCACACCCTTATCCTCACTGGGGGGTTGTGTAGAGGTATTCTTTAGTCCCACATTAAAAGATAGTGAGAACAAGTGTGTACTTATCTGCAAGAGTCTCACCTCTTCTCCTAAGAGGGCCCTTTTAAAGGACAAAACCCCAAGTATGGGGACAATACCTCTTAGGAGGCACACTTAAAATCATGTCTCTTCATTGGCGCTGTCTATGGGAACGAACGAGAGGTCGTACGCCCTACCCGAGCGTCTCATCTTCATGAGATCCGCACACTCTTATCCTCACTGGGGGGCTGTGTAGAGGTATTCTTTAGTCCCACATTGAAAGATAGTGAGAACAAGTGTGTGCTTATCAGCAAGAGTCTCACCTCTTCTCCCAATAGGGCCATTTTAAAGGATAAGACTCCAAGCATGGGGATAATACCTCTTGGGAGGTACACTTAAAATCACGTCTCTTCAGTATCTTATTTGATAAAAATACTCGTCGATCTCTACAGAGTCATCAAATTTTAGCGATAGTTTGTCAAAATCTGATGACTCGTCAGTCACCCGTGGTTGGAATCCGATGACTCGTCAATCGTCAGTAGTCAAAATCTAGCGACTGGTCGCTGATGAAGTCATCATATTTCGGCACGATTTTGATTGTGCACATCTCGATAGAATGACATCTGATTCTAAAAATAAAGTCAAATCTGAAGTCATTATAATTATCAGAAAAATATATTGATTCTAAAAACAGAAGTATCAAGAATTATTGATATATAGATATTGAGATTAAGTCGATCTAATGAGTTTTTGATAATTTTCACTTGACAAAAAATTAATTTAAAATTTTATATTAAAATCATCATAATTTATGTCATCTTATAATTAGTTTATGTTTAAAATTTCATCTCAATCAGACATCATTTAGACCCCTTAAATGTGTCAGATATGGGGAAGGAAAATTTTAAAAAAAGGGGGTGGGAGAACTGACCATGGAGCCATGGCACAATACAATTTTTATTTTAAAGTATAACTTTTTATTTGGCATCCAAGTTTTTATTTTGACATCTAAATTTTCTCTTTTGATATAATGACTCAAATTAGACACCATTAGACGTCAAAGCAAAAATTTGAACATCAAATTAGAAAGTTAAGCTCGAAAAAAATAATAAAAAAAGATGACACAATGAACCACACGATAGATCAATGGGCTTTTCAAAGTTTATTTAAAGTTGACATTATTACAATCAGTGCAGTAAATCTTTCTCGAAAAAATTACACAATACCCCTATAATTGGTTTTTAAATTTTTACATATTTCATCATTTATATCTTTATTATTTACTTCTATTCAATAATTGAGTTAAGATGACAAAAAATAATAATTTATCTTTTATAACTCTAAAAAAAAATTTACAACTCTCTCTCTCTCTCATCCATGGACCATTCCCACGCCCTCGAACATTCATAGTCGTCGCAGTCTTCTTATTGCTCGTCTTATCACATGATTCTGCACACAAGGAAGCTCTCTAGCAACAAAAATTAGTACAAGTTGTAGACCCGTTATTGGGAGGGGGTGAGGTGTTGCACTTATTGAGGGGAGAGCCACCATGCTTACTCAGAGGTCACTCATGGTGATGGGCATCTATGTGTGTGTGTAGCATATGGTGTTTTTGGAGTCTCATTATTGGGTCTTGCAGGTCTTGTGGTCATTGTGTGGTATGTACAAGTGTTAAATGGCTCAAAACGTATGTTTATTGGTTTTTTGAGCCTCTGGGATAAGTCGTGCAGGGTTTAGTTGATGTAGCTTAAACGAGGTGGGTTTAGCCAATGCGTTTAGAATGCGTAGGGCATGAAAGACACGTTTACGATTTCTATTATTGTCAACTATGGGCGACGCATTAGTGTTCGTGCCGAATTTGACCGACATGTTTGTTTTTAAGTTGGTTTCACTGAGTGTCTGGGCTTGTGGCAGCTAGGTTGGTGTGTGTCTAGACACGAGTCAACTCAAAAGAACACATGGGATTTAAGTTCCTAAACATGGTGGCCAAGCATGGCACATTTATGAATGCGACTTGTTTGGTAGGCGCGTTTAAACTCCCAACGTGTTTTTATCCATTCATTGTTGGTAAAATGTGGTTTTCACCTATTTCACCTAGATAAATTCCCAAAGCTCTATTCTTGTGATTCTTGTGTTTTTCAAGTGATTTGGAGGTCTTAAGAGGTGGAGATTAACTAGAAGGAGGTGGCCAACTCACTAGCAGATCCAACCAGTTGTTTTATACATCTTCGGTAGGGTGGCTTTCTCTCTTGCGAGTTTTCTGTGTTCATGTGTTTTCTTATGTGGATGAGTATCTAAAGGTAAGTTTCAATCAATCTGCAATTGTTTTCTAGGTTTTGTGCCTTATTTCCATGAAAAATAGATGAGAAGCAATTCATATAATCACACCTATTTAGTAGCACATATTGATCTATTTTTATTGTTCTCAAGCATGCAACGATTCCTTTTAGCTCTCTACATGTTTATAACATCTCTGTGGCATATGTAGAATAGGTGTGAATGGTTTTTGTGAAGGATTCAAGAGTTTTTGGTGACTGTATGTAAGATCTCTTAGATGCACACACCATAGATGGTGCATTTGAGTCATGACGACTGATGCTAGCAACCCAGATCATTTAAAATAAATAAATAAATAATTTAACAGAATAAATGGTAGACAAATAAAGATTCATAAAGAGATTAAATTGAACATATAAGGGTGTTAATGGGCAAAAAAGAAAAGATAAATAACAATAAAAGAGGAAAATATTATAAAATTCAGAAATTAGTTGGGCTAATTAACCTTAATTATAAAAGATAATGAGCCAAATTCTTACCCAAACCCTAATCCAAGATGGAGACCATGTTTTCTCATTAAACTTCTACTCCAATTGGGATTAGGAGGCTCAAATTAGAGAAGGAAATCAAGAAAATCTATAATTAAGAAAGTTAGAGTCATATTAGGACTCATAAAGCTCTAACCCTTTAAATACACTCCAGTCTCTACCTTTAGCGGACCCTATTGCTGCTTGGGAAGATCTAGGATGTGAAGGGATGGCTGGAGGAGGAGAAATCACAAAGAAACCCTAGGAGTTCTTAGTGTTCATCTTGTTCTTGCCCTAAAATCTTCAAAGCACTCAAATATAGGTATTCTCATGGGCTTAATGTAATTAAATCCTTTTATAGAGTTTTCTCCATGCTAGAATCATGTCTATCACATTTTCCCCAATTTTATAGCCTATACAACATGTATTTTGATGTTCAAAGTCAATTTTTTTATTCATCCAAGTTCGTGAAAATTTCCTTAAATCATGCCAAATCCTTGTTTATTTGTCAATTAATCTTACAGTAGGTTTGTGTGTATGTTAGGAAACTTTTACATATATATTTTTTCTCTTTTTGATTCATCAGATATCGAGATTGTCATGTTTAGATTGTAACCTATCAAAAACGGGTTCACTACATGGAAATGTGGTGATCACCCAGACTACGTTCTTAAATGCGCCTATGTGATAACATGCATTCAAGACGTGCTCAACCCGATCAGCGCCTTCTTTAAACCTGAACGCTCTATGCTCCCTAACTACTTTCTAAATGCCCTCGCCAAACAAAGCATGTTTAGACTCAGTTATAAAATACTATTTTTCTTAAAAGTAGTGCCACAAAATCAAGATATCTATACTACTTAATAACTATTCAACTATAAACATGCTAAACAATAATAAACCATATTAATTCAAGATGATTTGATGTCTTTAAGCATGATTAAATGAATTATTCATGTACCTCTCTTGATCCTCTCACATGAATTTGATACATGCTAAAAACCCAAATTTTCTTCTATACATCACCATGTTAATATCCATGCAACCTTGCTTATAAATATAATAAATGTTTACCATGCTTTAAAAGGATTTATTAAAGATTCATGATATTGTTGAACCACTCATATATTTGTTTTGATGATAACTAAAATTCATGAATATTATAAATATATTTAATAATATTTTTTCACTCATGAAAAATTATGAATATATTTAATATTATTTTTCAAGATATTTATATATAAGAAATAAGATAATTTCTATCGCTTTAAAAAGATATGCACTAAAAGTCCATATCGATTATAGTTCAATGTGTATCAATTAAAAACTAAAGTGCCACATCATTTATCGAAGAAGGTTTCTACCGATTAGGGAATAAAAAAAGCTTCTATCAATTAGAGAAGAAATCTAATACTAATTACCAAAGAAGCTTCACATCGATTATTGAAGAAGCCTTTTATCCATTAGTGAAGGAAAGTTTCACACCAATTATTTAAGAAGTAGTGTTTCGATTATTGAAGAAACGATTGTTACGATTAGTGATATATTATATCGATTGTTGAACATTCTTTGTCACACCTTGAGACTTCACAGTAGAAAAGAAATAACTAATGTTATTCCGTGCATGGCTTTGCATATAACAAGTCATTGGGACGTAAGCAGCCGACAAAAAAAGCCTCTAGCTAGCACTCATACACAACATTAATGAGATGAAGGTTAAAACCTTCAAAGTCTTGATTCCATATACATGATCAAATCTAATACAATACCCATTAAGTAAATATCTAGTTTAACTAAGCTCAATAAAGAAAAATACATAATAGTTCATCTATCTCACTGCCTACTACAGTCATCTAATCTCAAAATAGTTAGCAACAAAATACTAAGGGTGTTGTAAGCTTTTCACTCATACGCTTACCCTTCACTAGCTTCTAGTTCGTCCTCTTGATCTATACTACCTAAAATATTAAAGAGCAGGTAATGAGCAAACATGTCCAGTAGAATTTACTCCTCAATATGCCGGTAAATTATAAGCGATTAACTGTTTAAGGAGTAGGCAGACATGAGTAAATCAAGTTATGCATGTATAACAGTTCCGTTAAGAAGTAAAAACATGAAAGGGGGATAGAAAGATTTCAGGAGCAAGATTGATCAAGAGAGCATGAGACTAGCTAGAAAGCAAGAACTATCAATAAAACAATAATACTTAAGCACATGGAAATGGCCATGTCACTAAAACAAGCAAGAATGCATGTAACTAGCACATAACAATAATTAGGCACCAATCATAACATGCACTAAAGATCTATACTACCTTGTAATACATATCATGAACAAGTGTCATGTGATTATTGTATCTATCATTCACACGCAAGTACTCCCAGTGCAGATGCAACATCAGTATCATTATTGTTGAACCCTCTATATTTTACCCTTATATTTTGGTGATAACATAATTTATGATTAATTAAAAAATATTAAATATATTTAATATTATGTTTTCCAAGTGAAAAATAAATTTATGGTATTTTTGTGATAACAAAACTTATTATTAATTAAAATATTATTAAATATAATTAAATATCATATTTTCCTAATAAATATAAAATTTTGAAATTATCGCTGTATGTTTTGCACTAAAAAGCTAAATCGATGTCCATTCAATATACATCGATTTCAGTTCACAAAGTGCCATAAGGATTCGCTCTCATAAGGATTCGATAAGTGACTCTCATAACGATTCGCTCTCATAAGGATTCCATAAGTGACTCTCATATCGATTCGCTCTCATAAGGATTCACTCTCATATCGATTCGCTCTCATAAGGATTCGATAAGTGACTCTCATATCGATTCGCTCTCATAAGGATTCGATAAGTGACTCTCATATCGATTCACTCTCATAAGGATTTGCTCTCATAAGGATTCGATAAGTGACTCTCATAACGATTCGCTCTCATAAGGATTTTCTCTCATAAGGATTCGATAAGTGACTCTCATATCGATTCACTCTCATAAGGATTCGATAAGTGACTCTCATAAAGATTCGCTCTCATAAGGATTTGCTCTCACATGGATTTGCTCTCACATGGATTTGCTTCTCACATGGATTTCATAAGTGAAACATGGATTCGCTTGTAAAACATGGATTTCAACATGGATTTCATTTAAACATAGATTTCCTTTATATTCCAAAATATTTTTTGGCATCTAGTGAAAAAGTCAAATATTCTTGATTTGCGTAATTCTCTATCTTTCTAACATAAGATCGTTTTGCTTATCTCTCTAGATCTCTTCTTTCCTGCCAACAAAAAGGGGATTACTTACTACTTCTGGGTGGCAACAGAAAACATAGAGGTATGAGCCTTTTTGACAGAAACACCATTTTATCTAAACACTTTCTTCTATTCTTACAGACCTCATAGACCAAAATTATCAGAAGAAAGAGAAGATGAGCAACGGCTAGAACTCCAACGGATTTATTCAAATTGCTCATATAAAAGATGAAGCATGGCTGAAGAACAAAGTGAGCTTTCCTGAAGATTTTTTTCAAGGAGTGTACATCCTGTGAAGAACCTCAACTCCACATACACTCAAAGGAAAAGAGAGAAAGAGCCTGAGCCCAAGAAGAAGTGTTCAAGCATCTGAAGCCCTCAAGCTTCAAGCTCCTTCTCCTCTCTTCACTCTGTCTGTGTGCATCTCTGTAATCTGGGGAGAGAGTCTTTTTGCTAAGAGTTCTTTTAGTTGGTTTTCATTTGTTCAAACTCTCAGCTTTGTTCTTTCTTTTCTAAGAAAGACTTCTGTCCAGCTGTAGGACTGTATACAGTGTAGAACCTAGCTAGGGGTTTGTGTCTAGCAGAACTGCACTGGGCTTTGTACCCAGAGGTTGGCTTCTTTGCCTGTAAGAGAAGTGGGTTGCCTTCTTACCCGGGAAAGAGAAGAAGACCAGCTGGGGTGCTGGGTGTTGTATTGTCATTGAGGGGGACTGTACCCTTGGTTAGTAAAATCCCAAGAGGTTGCTTGGGGACTGGATGTAGGACTTCCATGTGGGAAGGGCCGAACCGGGATAAATCCCTTGTGTTATTTGTGTGATTGTTTACTTGCTTCCGCACTGCTACTCTTTATCACACTAAACTAACCAAACTTTGAAGTGATAATTTTCTGTGTTTAAGTTTCTGTTTCAGATTTCAGAAAACCTATTCACCCCCCCCCCCTCTAGGTTAGCTTGCTGACGTACCAAAAGGGCCAACAAGTGGTATCAGAGCGAGGTTCTCTGATCAATCAAGAAGATCTAACGATCTTAGAGAAGATCCATGGCAGCTCAAGGATATGCTGAAGGTCAATCAGTCACCAGACCTCCATTCTTTGATGGAGAGGACTACTAATATTGGAAGATGAGAATGGAATGCTTCATTCGAGGGACAGACTTTGATCTGTGGCAGGTAATCGAGGTAGGTGATTATGTTATTGTTCCTATTCCAGGCACTACTGCCATTACAGCAGTAGATAAAAGTAAATTATCTTTAAACTTTAAAGCTAAGAACTACTTATGTTGTGCCTTATCCAAAAGAGAATTTAGTAGAGTATCTGCATGTAAATTAGCTAAAGAAATATGGGATAAACTGCAGATAACTTATGAAGGAACAGATAAAGTAAAACAAACTAGGATAGATATTCTTGTCTCGCAATATGAGCAATTTAAAATACTTCCAAATGAAAATATCACTCAGATGTATAATACATTTTTTAGTATAGTAGTTGGTTTGAGTTCTCTTGGTAAAATCTTTCTGATGAGGAAACTGTTAGAAAGATACTTAGGTCCTTAACTCTTTCATGGACACCTAAAGTAACTGCTATTGAAGAAGCCCATGACTTAACCAAACTTTCTATTGATAACTTAATAGGTTCCCTCATGGCACATAAAATTAATATGGAGCGACTATCTAAAAGCTCATAAAAAAAAATGTACTAATGCTCTTAAAGTTGTAGCTGCTCCTTCCACTTCTTATTCTTCTAGTTCCAAAAATGTAGATTCTGAAGACAATGACATAGATGAAGTACTGTCCAAGCTTCAGAAAATTCTCAAGAAGAAGAAAAATGGATCAAGAAGGATTCAAAAGAAAGAGAGAATAGAAAAAGAACCAGTGTCACGTCCCGAGAATTACGAAGTGGATATTATTAATTAATTCGAGTCGATAATTCGAGACGTGAACAGTCGGCAAATAAGCCTCTAGCTAGCACGCACTAAATGTGTATCAACACAACATCATAATAGGGCACAAATGTGAACTCAATTATAAATTGTATTCAAAGTGGAAACTATTACAGGACTAAGACTCAATAAAACAAAAGTATATGATACCTCACTTCCTACTACAAGAATCTAACACTCGAAATAAACTAACTATAGGTAGACTCATAATTGGAACGCTCTTCACTCGGACGCATTCCCATCCTCGACTTGCTCTTCCTCTTGAACTTCATTGTCACCTAGATGGGGTAAAAGTAGGGAATGAGCAAACTAGCCCAGTAGGATTTATATCTCAATGTGCGGGCAATGATATAAGTGATTAACATTTTAGAACTAGGCAAGTACGATGAATGATATGCAAGTACGAATAAAACACGTTAAAACATGATATATAAAACAAGCTAGAGAGAGAGATCATGATAGAACAAGATTGATGAACAAGATGACAAGAGAGAACTAGAAATAGATCACTTTGTACAAGCACGCAAGATATCATGTAAATTGCAATAAATGCAGGATGGCCATATCACGCAAGCAAACAAGCAAGAATGTACGAGCACGATCAAGTAACACTAATCCGGCACGTAGACACTAATGTACACCGAGAAAAGATCCATCAAGAATGTACACTAGGTCACGTGTATGTGGTATTGTATCTATCATTCAACACGCACGCACGCATGATTTTCCCAGCGCAGATGCAACGCCAGTAATCATTATACCCCATGGTTAACAGTATATCTATGACTCGCCGTCATTGGGGCTAGATTGGAGCCCTTGGACACACGCTGTGCCCTGTCAGCATCTCACTTAATTTTTAAATGTAGATACCCACAGTCATTTATAATGGCCAATGAGAGTTTCAATAAGTAAGCATGTGTAATGTCATGTTCATGATGATGAGGAGAACAAGTAGTAAGTAATGAAACATGATTTTACGAGTACAATGGTCAAGAGATAAATTCGGCAGCATATCGGTACGATTTATACTTTCGTTCAATCTTTACATTAATGGCTTTAGTCCAGTTTGTAAGTCACACTCACGAGATCAAGAAGAGAAAGGAAGTGCACGCTATCTCTAGGGAACTTCAATGGTACAACCAACTTGTCGGCCATGTGGGAATCCATGGTCAGAGGAGATTTACGGAGGCCTTGGTGAAAAGGACGCTAGTCTACCGATTCGGAATGATCGGTAGAGAGTTTCCAATTTCCTAAGAAGGCTACCTAACAGTGCTAGTGTGTAGTGCAGTACGCGTGTCTCAATTCTCAAACCATCGGTCTCAAACTCGCAGGAAGCACTTGACAATATAACATGGAACAAAACTATGCACTTTAACTCATCATGGTTTCCAAGATTTTATGATAACTCTTATCATTTAAACATGGTAGAATAGTAGGAAGATTAAATCACAAGAACATTAATGGATCATAACATTTAAGGAGCACTTAGAATAGCATCCATATAATTAAAGCTTTTTAAATGGGTTAATCGCTTTTAAGCCATTAAACAACACTCATGTAATGATCAGACCCAAGACAGGTAACTTACACAGAAAATATCACATTTATACAGACCTCGGGTATATACGAAAAACTTTGTAAGAAAACACGTGGTTTCAAGTAAAAATCCTGAGATCGCGACATAGCCATATAAGGAAGGCGACAGGTCGGGCCCAGAAGGCGACACAGGGGTGTGAGCATCGCGACAGGGTCGTCAGATCAGGTAGCCGGATAGCGACGGAACGCATGTCGCCTTGAGAAGGCGACAAGGGGTATGTTGCAATCAACCCTCTGAAAGCGACATATCGGGCCGTCGCATTCACAGGGTCCGTGCCTGGCTCGGACAGAGCAAGGACAGTGCCTTGGATTGCGGACCAGACTTTCCTTCTTTTGACATAGGGTGCTTCTAAAATAGAGAACAATTTGTACAGGGTATGAAAAATAACGAAACCAGTTTTAAAACAACCTAGGCGTACAAGGGTACTTCCAGTAAATCGGAATTGGATAATAAGAGTGGTTTCGATAGGCTTTGATCACGGGGAACACAAGGTTAGACCAAGGGTAACTTGAAGACGTAGTTTTATGCAGCAGCCCTATTACCATGCTTATAACTCTCTAACTAATGAGATTTAGACAAAATGTTCAACATGAAACCTGACGAGAACAACTAGTAGAATAACTTTCATGTTATGAGTTTTCTCCAATTCGGTTTTGAAACACATGAAACATATTAAGAACGGGAAAAGCTCTAACAGTGCGCGACTTTGGCAAAACGCTTATAAATCAAGATCTACTAAATGAAATTCGATGAAACCAGTGGGAAATGAAAGTTAACTTGATGCTCGACACAGTGGTATAGGATATGTTAAGGTTTGGCCTGAGAAAACCTACCTTATGGGTTGAAGAAGTCCCATTTTTCCAAAAAACCCGTGTTCAGACCACTTGGAGGAAAATGCTTACTACTCCGTGTATACTGCATGGAATTTGGGCATTCCACTTGGGTTAGAACGTAGACTTGACCCTCTTTCCAGGGGTATAGGCCTTGCAAGGTTTGGTTTATGTTTGACTCACCTTTGGTCGACTTCAAGAGGGTGGTTTGTGCAGGTCGCAGCAGACGAGAAGGGGAAGAAGAACGGCTTCTTGTGGTCGTTCCACAGCTCCTCAGCCACCAAGAGCTCCTCCACACGACCCTAGCAAGTTCTAAATTCGTTCCTAGGGTTTGGGTGAAGAGTATTTAAGTAACCATGGTGTTTAGGAGTCCTATTATAACTAGGAAAAGAGGATTTCGGGATTGGCATGTTTGGTTTCCTATTTTTGATGATTTCCTCCTCCCTTTGAGTGTGTGAGGCATTAGGAAACCTCCCCCCATAGTTAGGCACGAATTTGGGTTGCCATGAATGCATGATTGCATCCCAATTCAACTCTAATTGTCTCTTTTTAATTTCAGCTTATTTATGGTTACGAATTTCTATGTATTTTCTAGCTTTATTTGATTTTTGGGCCAAATGTTGCCCATTGGCCCAATTATGATAATGGGTCATCAATATATAATGTTAGAAGTCTCCCTAATACTTTTATTTAATTTTTTATTGCGTCGTATTTCCGTGTTAACGGTTTTCCGACTTGTTTCCTTATTTAGATAATCGGTCGCAATCACTCTTAAACCTAGCCCAAATGATTTTTATTGAACCAAATTTCTTGATGGGTCATTATAGGATATTATTTGAAGTCCATATATGATTTTTATTTAATTTTCTTACTCATCCAAGTACGTGTGATAATGGTTTTACGACTTATTCATGAATTACGATAATAAGTCATGAAACACTTTAAACTTGGCTAATCTGATTTTTCTTGGCACAAATTTCTTTGTGAAACATTTAGTAATAATATTTAGAGTTGCTTTATAATTTTTACGGAATTTTCCGATGTGTTTTAGCACACACGATAATGGTATATATGTTTTAAATACTCCGATATTATGGAAATTATTTATTTCCATTTATTTGAATTTTTATATAATTAAAATTTCCGGGGTGCTACACCGGAAATTAATATTGAAGAAGCCCATGACTTAACCAAACTTTCTATTGATAACTTAATAGGTTCCCTCATGGCACATAAAATTAATATGGAGCGATTATCTGAAAGCTCATAAAAAAAATGTACTAATACTCTTAAAGTTGCAGCTGCTCCTTCCACTTCTTATTCTTCTAGTTCCAAAATGTAGATTCTGAAGACAATGATGTAGATGAAGTACTGTCCAACCTTCATAAAATTCTCAAGAAGAAGAAAAATAGATCAAGAAGGATTCAAAAGAAAGAGAGAATAGAAAAAGAACCAGTCTGCTATGAATGCAGAAAACCTGGACATCTAAGACCAGATTGTCCTAAACTAAAGAAGACTGGTCAACCAGAAAAGTTCAAAAAGAAGCACAAGAAATTCAAAAGAAAAGCAATGACGACTGCTTAGGAAAATGAAGAGGCCACAAGCTCAGAATCATCAAGCTCAGAGTCGGAGAAAAAGCAGGTAAGTCTAGCCCTCATGGTTGGACTAGATGAGGTACATTCTGACCCATTTTTTGATTCATGCACTGATTCAGGGTCAGAGTCTGAAGACTTAGAAGAAGTCTTTAATGAACTATATGAAAAGCATAAGGGTGTTGTAAAAGAATTTAAAAATTTGAAAAACAACACTACTTGCTTGGAAAACACCAATTCTGATCTTAAATCCGAATTGGAGCAACTAGAAAAATAATTAAAGGACAGTAAAGATAATAATTATCTTTTAAATGAAGATTTGAAAAGCAAGAATAATGAGAAGTTAGAGTTAGAAGAAAAATTAAAAACTCTAACTGAAGAAAATCTCTATTTAAAAGAATCAGTTAGAAAATTAACTAGAGGGAAAACATCTTTAGCCCTATGCTTAAAAGGGTCAAAATCTGGAAATAGTAAACAAGGGCTCGGATACATAACTCCGGAAAAAGGAAAACAAGCCATAATTTCAGAAAAATATCCTTTGCCAAAATTTGTAAAAGAAACCAAAATGCCTCAGAAAAAGGCCCCTGAATACAAGCATTATCAAACGAAAAAGGTTTCTAAAAATTGTGTTCTAAACAGACATCATAAAAATAATAAGAACTGCAAAATAGATTATATTCATTGTTGTTCTCATTGCAATAAATTAGGACACACAGTAAACACCTGCACAACAAGGCACCTAGTATGGATCCCGAAAGGATATTTTTATGCATCTAACCATCAAGGACCCAAAAAGATTTGGGTACCTACTTCTAAGTAGTTTATTTGCAGGATAGCCTTGGAGCATCAGGATCAAGGATGCTCAAGGCATTGGTGACTGCCAGCTCTTCATCCAACTCATATTTGAAGAGGAAGTAATCATTTATTTATTTTAAAATTTCAGTATTACTAATAACTATTTGCAAGTCTCATTCAGGTGGAGTCTCTCATTCAGGGGGAGCACAGACTAAGGGAGAGTTATTCTTTAATGTCAATTATTGTTGAACCCCTCAATGGTAAGAAATTTTCACAAAGGGGAGAGAATGCATGGTAAGATCTTTCCTTTTTGGTTAGTGATAAAAAGGGGGAGAGTATGCATGATCTATGAATTTTCTGTATTTTTATGCTTTAAGTATTTTTGTCAGAAAATTCTCATAAATTTTGTCATCACAAAAAATGGGGAGATTGTTGAACCCTCTATATTTTACCCTTATATTTTGGTGATAACAAAATTTATGATTAATTAAAAAATATTAAAAATATTTAATATTATGTTTTCCATGTGAAATATAAATTTATGGTATTTTTGTGATAATAAACCTTATTATTAATTAAATATTATTAAATATAATTAATATCATGTTTTCCTAATAAATATAAATTTTTGAAATTATCGCTGTATGTTTTGCACTAAAAAGTAAATCGATGCCCATTCAATATACATCGATTTCAGTTCACAAAGTGTCATAAGGATTGGCTCCCATAAGGATTCGATAAGTGACTCTCATAACGATTCGCTCTCATAAGGATTCTCTCTCATAAGGATTCGATAAGTGACTCTCATATCGATTCGCTCTCATAAGGATTCGATAAGTGACTCTTATATCGATTCGCTCTCATAAGAATTCACTCTCATATCGATTCACTCTCATAAGGATTCACTCTCATATCGATTCACTCTCATAATGATTCGCTCTCATAAGGATTCGATAAGTGACTCTCATAACGATTCGTTCTCATAAGGATTCGCTCTCATAAGGATTCAATAAGTGACTCTCATATCGATTCGCTCTCATAAGGATTCGATAAGTGACTCTCATAAGGATTCGCTCTCATAAGGATTCAATAAGTGACTCTCATATCGATTCGCTCTCATAAGGATTCGATAAGTGACTCTCATAAGGATTCGCTCTCATAAGGATTTGCTCTCACATAGATTTGCTCTCACATGGATTTGCTTCTCACATGGATTTGCTTCTCACATGGATTTCATAAGTGAAACATGGATTCGCTTGTAAAACATGGATTCGCTTGTAAAACATAGATTTCAACATGGATTTCACTTAAACATAGATTTCCTTTATATTTCAAAATATTTTTTGGCATCTAGTGAAAAAGTCAAATATTCTTGATTTGCGTAATTCTCTATCTTTCTGATAGAAGATCTTTTTGCTTATCTCTCTAAATCTCTTCTTTCCTGCCAACAAAAAGGGGATTACTTACTACTTCTGGGTGGCAACAGGAAACATAGAGGTATGAGCCTTTTTGACAGAAACACCATTTTATCTAAACACTTTCTTCTATGGTTGCAGATCTCGTAGACAAAAATTATCAGAAGAAAGAGAAGATGAGCAATGGCTAGAACTCCAACGGATTTATTCAAATTGCTCATATAAAAGATGAAGCATGGCTGAAGAACAAAGTGAGCTTTCCTGAAGATTTTTTTCAAGGAGTGTACATCCTGTGAAGAACCTCAACTCCACATACACTCAAAGGAAAAGAGAGAAAGAGCCCGAGCTTCAAGCTCCTTCTCCTCTCCTCACTCTCTCTGTGTGCATCTCTGTAATCTAGGGAGAGAGTCTTTTTACTGAGAGTTCTTTTAGTTGGTTTTCATTTGTTCCAACTCTCAGCTTTGTTCTTTCTTTTCTAAGAAAGACTTCTATCCAGCTGTAGGACTGTATACAGTGTAGAACCTAGCTAGGGGTTTGTATCTAGTAGAACCGCACTGAGGTTTGTACCAGGAGGTTGGCTTCTTTACCTGTAAGAGAAGTGGGTTGCCTTCTTACCCGGGAAAGAGAAGAAGACCAGCTAGGGTGCTGGGTGTTGTATTGTCCTTGAGGGGGACTGTACCCTTGGTTAGTAAAATCCCAAGAGGTTGCTTGGGGACTGGATGTAGGACTTTCATGTGGGAAGGGCCGAACCAGGATAAATCCCTTGTGTTATTTGTGTGATTGTTTACTTGCTTCCGCACTGCTACTCTTTATCACACTAAACTAACCAAACTTTGAAGTGATAATTTTCTGTGTTTAAGTTTCTGTTTCAGATTTCAGAAAACCTATTCACCCCCCCCCCCCTCTCTAGGTTAGCTTGCTGCCGTACCAAAAGGGCCAACAATTATACCCCCCATGGTTATTAGTATATTTTTGGCTCTCTACCGTGAGGATTAGATTAGCCCCTAGACACTCTTTGTGCTCAATCCAACATCTCAGTAAATTGAAAGTAGATACCCACAATCATGTAATGGCCAATAACAAGATTTTCAAGAAGAACATGGTATAACAACAAGGTAAGATATAACAGGTCATGAGAATAAGATTTCAGAATAGTATTAGTCAAGAGAGATTTTTTGTAATCAGACAGTGCAATTTCCTTTAGATTTTCTATCACTGTAATGGATTGTTTTGGTGTAAGGATCTCACTATAAGCAATAGATGAGAAATGAGTGTCCTATGAGAACTAGTGAAAAACTACATATAAATCTTTATGGAAACATGATAGTAATAGTAAAACAAGATGGTGTTTACATGTGTTAATCCATATTTTAAGGCATGGATTTATAGTTTATTAGATAAGCAAGATTATCATGCAAGGATCTTAGTAATCAGGTGATAAGAAACAAGTCAAGAGATTTAAGCGTGTTTTAGAATAACCTTCATGTACTTACAACTTCATGTTTGGTTAGCCAGTTTTAAGGTTTACAGGCATGCATGTTCAATCGATGTGCTACAGACCAATCAATAACTAAGTCTTAATAAACCAATCACTAAATACAAAAGACATAAAGTTGACTTTCCAATAAATACAAAAGAAGGAGAGTCGACTTGCAGGGACAATAGTCGTCGACTTGTAGGGATAGGAGTCGACTAGTAAAACAATCCAGAACCATGAAGGTTATTGAAAAATCCCCAAGTAACAAGGTTCTAAGGTCTAATCAAGATCAACTCTCTAGGGCTGCATGAATAAACAAGAGAGAGAGATGAGAAAGAAACTTGAATACTGCATGATAATTAGAAACACATTATACTCTCTACAGACACAATAAGAACCAAAAGAGTAGAGTGATCGGCTGACTGAAAATAATAGAAGTGCAAAGCCACAATCACAAGATTCCACCAGTCATGGGAATAGAACTAGACAATCAAGAATTTATTACCTTTCAGATGGTATAAGACTGATTTAGTTTGTGCCCAAGAACACCTACTTTTGATTGTTTCCTAGTTTCTGGTTCCAGAAGCTGAAGTAGGGACACGAAGATGATGAATTCCTCGAAGTCCAAGCTTTGGCTCTTCCTTCGTGCTCCTGGAGGTTTTTCTCACGTTCAGCAAACAAGAAGGGTGTAAAGAGTTGGCCAAAGAGGCCACACAAGGGTTTATATAAGACCAAGGTTTATAGAATCCCAGTTTAGGATTTCCTATTTTCAAGGTAGAAATCCTACCATACTAGGTATTTCCTAAGTTTATCTACCCCAATGGGACAGGTTCGTGTTCTTCTAATGGGTTTAAGATTGCTAGTTTCCAAGTTCTAAGGCAAGGTTGTTGGATCGAGATGGCACTAATGATGTCTTAGAGGGGGGGGGGGTGAATAGGACTTCTTGTGCTAAAAAAAAATATCTGAAAATAAACAACACTAAATAGAGTTGTTAGTATTTAGTGTAGTATGTGTGAAACAAGTGAAAACTTGGCAAAAACAATCACACAAATGTACAAGAGATTTTATCCTGGTTCGGTCCTTCCCACATGGAAGTCCTACGTCCAGTTCCCAAGCAACCTCTTGGGATTTCACTAAACTGCCAAGAGAACTTGGCCTTCTCTCAACCTGAGAGGTATTACAATCCCACTTGCTCCCAAGCAAGTCTTCTCTTCAAAGGGGCACAAAGACTACCTACACCAGTAGGTCCTCCCTTCACAAGAGGGGCTCTGCAGGGAACAAACCCCCTGCGGGTTATCTGATCACAAAAATGAAAAAACACTTGAGTGTCTGCTTAGGACAATGAGCAAACATAGAGAAATAAAAATGAATACAAATGAGAATTGAAGCTCTAACTCTTTCTGAATCTAAGTGGGTGGACTGAGAAAGATCTACAGTCACAAAATGCCACCCAACAAAAAAAGACTTCTAAAAAGAATTAGAGAGCTTGAAGGTCGTGGACTGAAGAAGCAGCTCTCTTTCTTTTCACTTTAGTAGAAGGCTTTTGAATACTTTTGCTTGCAAAAACAGATGGGAGTTGTGAGCGTTGCTGGGTTTTTCTAAGTGTATATGTGTATGTCTTGTTCAAAAGCTCCAGCTTCTATATATGAACTTTAGAGCCCTTAAGTTTCCGTTTGAAACTGCCTGTTAGAAAACTAGTCATTTGAAGAATAGTCGTTGACCCTTTGGATGTAGACCCGTTGAGAATTCTGTTATATTCATCAGTCCTTCATCTTTTGGAGTTCCAACGTCTTTAGGCTATGCTGGTAGCTTCATGACTCGAAAGACAGTCTTCATTAATGTTCTGTAAACTCCATGCTCAAGACTGAATGCTAAGTCATGCTTCATAAATGTTTTGCAAGAAAGGACAAGACAGAAAAAGATACCTCCATACTTTCGGAGGTAGGTGAGATGGGAATATATGTAAAGTATAAAGAACCTCGGATGGACATATGTTTAGTGCAATGAAGAGCAGACAAACAGTTACATCCTAAAGGTAAGGAGAGGTTTTAACAGTTGTAGGTGAGCTCTGACAAATACCCCATGCTGCTTATACCTACCATCGCATTTTCTGTAAAGCAACTGTTAAATGGAGAAGAACTGAACTTCTGACAAAATTCAAGAGTGCAATTTCTATAATTATTTTAGATCATATGAAGGATAATTTATGTGATCATTTTGAATATAATTCTTCCTACCTAACAGAATATTTTAAATGATGGTAGCAAGAAAAGCATTATTCTGTAAGATATGTAAGTGTTATTCATTCTGTAAAGGATCCCATAGGGATAACAAACATTTTGAAATACATAAGATTAAGATTTCATGGATTTTGAGAAATGACAAATTCATAAAAAAAATAATTAAGTATCAAGTACACAGGAGTTGATATAGGATACTTCGACTTCTCTGAAGTCGGAGTCAAAGATAAGAGATGCATGATAAACTTCGACTATATAGAAGTTGCAGTGAGACATTGATCATAAACTTCGACTTTTAGAAAGTTTGATAAGAGTCATCATCAATCGGTCATACTTCGACTTCTGGGGAGTCGGAGTGCAAACAATAATAGACTTCGACTTTCAGGGAGTCAGAGTAAAATATAAAGACTTCGACTTCTTAGGAGTCGGAGTAAGAGGACTTTGACTTTTCAAGAGTCAAAGTACGAGGACTTCGACTTTTCAGGAGTCGGAGTGAGGTTCATCAATTGATATCTTACTTCGATTTAAGGGAGTCAGAGTCTAGACAGACTTCGACTTTTCAGGAGTCGGAGTACTACTAGACTTCGACTTTTCAGAAGTCGGAGCATTACTGTTCATCAATTGATACAACACTTTGACTTTTCTAGAGTCAGAGTTAGTATGGTACATAGTATACGCTGTAGACTTAGACAAATTTTCGTAAAACAGTGCTGATAGATACTGTATCATACATATCATATTTCTTGTGGTATATTCTAATAGATTTGTTTGTAGAAAGTCTTAAAAGGTTTTGTCATAGCAAAAACACAATGCTTAAAACTTTAACAATGTTTTAAAGATATAGTTGCTCAACAAAGGTTCTTTTGTGCTTGGAATTTCCATAAGTCCATCACAACTTTAACGAAAAGGTATTAGAGAGCAAGTTTGTGCTCTCGCATTGGGTTTAAGATTATTAAAGTCATATTGTAATTCTAATTTAACAGTTCCTATTTCCATCCCAAGATTTCAGGAAATCTGAGATCCCAAAGTAGTCCCATTATGATTGAGAAACATAAGTTCTAATGGACTAGTGTTTAAATAATCCTACTACGACTTGAAAACATAATTCTCCAATTGATTGATGTTTAAAACTTTGATTGGATAATAGGTCTGCAATCGATTAGTGTTATAATTACTGCGATTGGAGAACAATGTCCCCAATCGATTGGTGTTTGAGTGTACACCGATTCTTGTAGCTTCAATTGGTGAACAAAGGTTTCGATTGGTAAAAAATAATAATGCTCAAGTGTTTAGAATTGTTCTGATTGGTATAGAAATCTTCCGAATACTGAACAAAGCTTCAGTAACCTTCTGATTGGCGTTAAAATCATATTGATTATTGAACAAACTAAGGTAACCTTACGATTGGGGTTAAAATCGTGCCAAACTAAACAAACTTCAGCAACCTTCTGATTGGAGTTAAAATCTTCTGATTGATGATGTAATTGCTTCAATTACTGAACAAAGCTTTAGTAACCTTGCAACTGGTGCTAATGTTATTCCTTTGTAACTTGGTGATTTGATGACTCATTATTACTACTAATTATTAATGTTGGTAATAACTATCATTGGGTTGAATTTATGCATTAATACATATGTTTCTGTAAAAGTAACATTGTGTCAGTCGATAGATTCTAGTTGGTTGTCGATAGATGAAGCTATGTGTCGACAAACAAGTTTGTATATGTTGACACATGGGGCTATGTGTCGATGGACAAGTTTGTATGTGTCGACGGATGAAGCAATATGTCGACAGACAAGTTTGTATGTCCGACAGATTTTAATAGAAGTCTATAAGACAATGATTGGTACTAGAATCATCCACATATGATAATGTGTGAAGTTTTCCCCTAATTTCTTTTGGATTTTTATTTACCCTGTTTTTAATTTATCTTAAATTCTTTATTTATAATTTTTTCGAGGGTTATATCCTCCCCCACTTAAGAGAATTTTATCCCCAAATTCATAGACATAATGTAAGGAGAGGAGAACTACTTACTTGTAAATAACTCTGAAAATTTCTTCCACATTGCTTCTTCCAGTTCCCAAATAGCTTCATGTTCAAGGCATTCTCTCCATTGGACCTTGACCATAGGAATGACGTTATTCCCAAGTTGGTGCACCTCTCTGTCAAGTATCTTGTATGGTCTTTGTTCATATGTCAAGTCCTTCTTGTTGGATTGAGATGGAGTTTTAGATGTCTTAGAGGGGGGTGAATAGGACTTCTTACACTTTAAAAATTTTATCTGAAAACAGATAACACTATATAGTATTGTTAGTACTTAGTGTAGTGTGTGAAACAAGTGTAAACTTGGCGGAAACAATCACACAAGTGCACAAAACATTAATCCTAGTTCGAACCTCCTATCAATCGGGAGTCCTACATCCAGTCCCCAAGCACCCCTTGGGATTTTCACTAACTGTCAAGAACACTCGGCCTTCTCTCAACCTAAGAGGTATTACAACTCACTTGCTCCCACGTAAGTCCTCCCTTCACAGAGGGGTATTACAATCACCTACACAGTAGGTCTTCCCTTCACAAAGGGGCACGATAGGGAATAAACCCACTACTGGTTACAACACAGAAATGAACATAGGTGTGTCTGCTCTGAAGGATGAGCAATCACATAAAATCAAAAAGAGTTTGTACAAATAAGAAAGAATGCTCTAACTCTTTCTGACTGAGGGTGAACTGAGAAAATTTACAAACAAGTAAACACCACCCAAGAACTTCGAATGCAAGAGAGCAGAAGGCTGTTGCTTGAACAAAAGGCTCTCTTTCAGATCTTGTGTGCTCTTTTCTTTCTTTTGGCGAGTGTGAAGACTACTCTCTATTTTTGTGTATGCACTTCGCATATGTCTCACACCTTTGTTGATGTATATGTTTTTTTTTTTAATTTCAAATATCTGCTTCATATATAAGCTTCATTCTTCAGCTTGTCGTTGGGAATGTAGCCGTTTGAATTTGAATGTTGGGTCTTGAGGCTTGAGATGACAATCATCAGATCATCAGATCTTTGAGTTTTTGAGTCTTAACGGCTTCCAGGCTATGTGGTAGCTACATGGTTCTATGTCAGATAGCTTTTCCTGAATATCTGCAAACACCATACTATGTCTCTTCTTTTTCTCGGGGTTAGTCTTGTGAGATATAAAATAATATGAGAAGGTAAGGGACAAGTAGTTTCTAATAGATATCTATCAGTTCCAAACAGAGTCTGTCCTTTGGACAGTACAGAGTTAAGTGAGCATTCAAGAGGAATGGACACCTGCTTGGTGTGCAGTACATCTGCAAAGGACATTTTCCTTAAAATTTGGAAACTAGATATTCTGAAGCATGCTAACATATGTCTTTATAAGACACATAGCATTCTTGAAAAGATAAACTGTGAAACTGATATTCAGAAATATTTATGTCATAAAAAGAATAGAGAAGTACAATGCACATATATTATCATACAAATAGCAAAAAGAATATCACAATGTAGATCATGTGTTCATCTGTTATTAAATGATTCCACAAGAATTAAAACATTAATCACACTAATAATACATTAATAGTTTGACAAATATAACAAGTCATAAAGAAATTTATAGTTAAATATCATGAGTCGAAACCTAACTTCAAATCTTTAAGAGTCTAAGTAGGTCAGTAAACATAATAACCAACAATCGATGTGAATCATATAAGCAATCGATGTTCAGAATAAGACAATCGATGTTCATAACAGTAATCGATGATCATGATAAGACAATCGATGTTCAAGATAAGACAATCAATGTTCATAAGAGTAATCGATGTTCAGGATAAGACAATCGATGGACAAACTTCGACTATAGACTTCGACTGTATGGAAGTTGGAGTGAGACATCGATTGATGTTCTTTATATGACAATCAGTACCAGACTTCGACTTCTTGAGAGTTGGAGTAGTACAAGTTTGTTCATCAATCGATATCATACTTCGACTTCTTGAGAGTCAGAGTACTACAAGTTTGTTCATCAATCGATATCATACTTCGACTTCTTGGGAGTCGAAGTAGTACAAGTTTGTTCATCAATTGATATCATACTTCGACTTCTTGGGAGTCGAAGCCAGTATGTTATATATGAGTATACAATGTGTACTTAGAAAAAATTTCTTAATGAAAGATGACAGTGTGTCGACACTTAGGCTTAGTGTGTCGACACATAGGCTTAGTTCTATTGACACTAACTGTCTGTAAAGGTTATATAGTAGTACATGTATGCCTTTACTTTAACACATTAATTTTCATACAAAGTAAAGTGGGCTATAATTAAATAAATTTGTTTAAGTAAAAGATTACTAAACTATTTTGTCGTAAGCAAAAATTTATCAAGCATTTGTAAAAGATAATTACACAACACTTCTGCACCACCAAATCATCATGGTGGATGATATGGAAAGGATCATAGGCAATCCTCTTTAGTATAGACATATAGAATATATTGTGTACTCCCCCTAGCTGTAGTGGTTAGGTAAGGCAGTATGCCACCTCTCCAACTCTCTCTAGTATTTCAAAGGGCCCAATAAATCTGGGAGCGAGCTTTCCCTTGATGTCAAATCTTTGAATCCTACGATTTGGAGAAACTTTTAGGAATATATGGCCTCCAACTTGAAACTCTAGATCTCTTCTTTTGGTGTGTGCATAAGTCTTTTGTCTTTCTTATGCTATATTCATCCTTTCTCTGATGATCTTTATCATTTTTGTGGTTTCACAAACAAAATCTGGACCCAATAGTTGCTTTTCACCAATTTCATTCTAGCAGATAGGTGATCTGCAACTCCTACCATAAAGTGCTTCAAATGGTGCCATTTGAATACTGACCTGATAGATATTATTGTAGGCAAACTCTACTAATGGTAGATATTCATGCCAACTTCCACCAAAATCTATGATACAAACCCTGAGCATATCTTCAATTTTTGGTTTGTTCTCTGAGTCTAACCATTTGTCTGGGGATGAAAAGCAATATTGAAATTTAACATGCTTCCCAGGGCATTGTACACTCTCTAGAATTGAGATGTAAACCTGGGGTCACGATTAGATACTATGGATGTAGGGATGCCATGAAGTCTGACTATTTCTTTGATGTATAGTTCTGCTAGAATATCCACAGTCCATTTACTTTTAATAGGTAGAAAGTGAGCCGACTTGGTAAGACGGTCCACGATTACCCATATGTCGTCAAAGCCACTTCTAGTTTTTGGCAATCCCATAATAAAATCCATCCCTATTCCTTCCCACTTCCATTATGGTATTACTAACTGTTTAAGTTTCTCAGCGGGTTGAAGGTGTTCTACCTTCACTTGTTGGCATGTTAAGCAGTGAGCTACAAACTCAGCCACTTCTCTTTTCATGTTAGGGCACTAGAAACTTCTCTTCAGATCCTGGTACATCTTTGTAGCTCCAAGGTGTATGGTATACCTGGTTTTGTGTGCTTCCTCCATGATCTTCTTCTTGGTATCATCATGGTTAGAAACACAAGTTCTGCCCTGGAACAGTAATCTTCCATCTGAAACAAGTGAAAATCCCTCTCTCTGGTCTATGTTAGCCGTGATCTCTACCAATATAGAATCATTTTCTTGAAAATTTGATATCTTTTCGAACCATTCTAGTTGTATATTGATGTTGGGTATCAAGCAACCTTCTTATGCAATTTCTGCATGAAGATTCATCTTGGCAAAATTCTCCAGTAGGTTCCATTCTTTTAACATTAGGCTAGATGAAATTGCCACAAGATTCCTACTAATTGCATCTACCATAGCATTAGCCTTGTCAGGATGGTTTGAACTGAGAAGTCAAAGTTTTTTAGATACTCCAACCATCTCCTTTACCTCAAGTTTAACTCCTTCTGTGAAAATAAGTACTTCAAACTCTTATGGTTAGAAAATACCATTAATTTCTCACCACAGAGATAATGCTACTAGATCTTCAAAGCACAGACTACATCAACAAGCTCCAAGTCCTGCACAGGGTAGTTGTCTTCGTGCCTCTTCAATAGCCTAGAAGTATAGCATATGACCTTTCTATTTTGCATCAAGATGCAACCAAGACCAATCCCAAATGCATCTATATACACCTCAAAACCTCCTCCAGCTACAAGCAATGCTAGTACTGGAGCAGTGGTTAAGTGTTCTTTCAAAGCTTGGAAAGTGACTTCACAATCAGCTGTCCAAGAGAAGGGATTCTCCTTCCTTGTAAGTCTAGTCAATCGCACTGCTATCTTGGAGAAATCCTTGATGAAGCAACAATATTAACCAACAAGACCTAGAAAGCTTCTAATTTTTGAAGTAGTCGTTGGCCTTTCCCAGTTCTTTACTCCTTCAACTTTACAGGGATCCACAGTGATACCCTCCTTGGTTATAATGTGGCCAAGGAATGATAGTTCTTCTAACCAGAAGTCACACTTGCCATGTTTTGCATAGAGTTGATGGTCTCTAAGCACTTGCAAAGCAATCCTTAAGTGTTCTTCGTATTCTTCCTTGGTCTTGGAGTATATGAGAATGTCATCAATAAACACTACTACGAACTTATCAAGGTATGGCCTATATACATCATTCATAAGCTATACGAAGACCACTTGAGCATTTTTCTAACCAAAGGGCATGACAACAAATTCAAAGTGACCATATCTACTTCGGAATGCAGACTTGTGTATGTCCTCCTTCCTGATTCTTAGCTGGTGATAACTAGAACATAGATCAATCTTGGAGAAGCACTGTGAACCCGAGATCTGATCGAACAGCTCATCAATGCGTGGTAGTGGATATCTATTCTTGATAGTAAGCTGGTTCAATTGACTATAGTCGATGCAAAGTCTCATCGAACCATCCTTCTTCCTGACAAATAGCACTGGCACACACCAAGGGGATGTGCTAGTCTTGATGAAGCCGTTGTCAAGCAACTCCTAGTGTTGTGCATTTGTTTATGCAAAAATATTATTTATTGTTTTGATTATGACAAAATCAGTTTTCCAATCTAAGGCATGAACTATAACCAATAACTCATCTGATTGCATGTAATATAACTTGCGTAAAGAACAATACCTCTTATCCATGTTAAAGGCATGTTTATATTATAGACATACTGTGTCGTCACATCAATCTATAATTTCTTCTAAGTTCACAATGACTAGTATATGTATCATGTGAGTCAAAGTCTTACTCTAACTCCTGGATAGTCGAAGTGAGATATCGATTGTTGAACAAGTCATGCAAGTCGAAGTCCTACTCTGACTCCTGGACAATCGAAGTTAGGTATCAATTGATCAAAAAGTCTCACCAGTCGAAGTGTCACTCCGACTCTGGACTAGTTGAAGTTACGTATAGATTGATGAACTAGTCTCACCAGTCAAATTATCACTCTGACTCTAGTCCGGCCGAAGTTCACTTCGGCTGGCTGCATTATTTTTCTATTTCAGTTGGAGTTCCACTTCGACTGACTGCGTTATTTTCTATTCTAGCCAAAGTTCCACTTCGACTGAGTACTTGATACTATTAGCAAATGAAGTGCAATTTTGACTGATATTCCTAGCAGTTAAAGTATGATTTCGACTGAGATTATTAGCGATCAAAGTGCGATTTTGACTGAGATTCTTAGAAGTTGAAGTTTTAGTAATATATTATCGATTGATGACCATGTTTGCATCGACTGGTGTACTGTTGTTCTGATTGATGTTATATTGCCTTGTTTAACCTTGTGTTCCAATTACTGAACAGTTTTCATATCAATTGGTGAACAAATAACATGTTACACATCCATTAATGTTATTTTGAATTTATTACATCATCTATCTAGTTGTGTGTCGACACATGCCTTTTTATATGTCTTTTTATCTGTCAATACACATTTAATTGAAGCTCTTAATAATTTATAAGTGCATCAAGCTCTCTTAATCTTTGCAGTTGAAGTTACAATTTGATTCTTTTAAGTTTCTAAAGTCGAGCATTCAATTTGGTATTATTTCTCATCTTGTACTTATGTTCTCTACACTTTAGTTTATCATTTTTAATGAGAACATATTTGGAGTTGTCGTATTTTAGAATGTTCCTTGATAGATGTTTGATTTACAAGAAATCTGCCAGTGTCCTTCAAACTGACAAAGTTTTCCAGGTTTTAAGGAAAGTAGTCTGTAGACTTACTGCGCACCGAGTAGGTGTCTAGTTCACCTTAAATGCTTACCTACCCTTACATTCTTTTGGACATGCACCTTCTATCTGAAATCAAAAGAAGTCTGTTAAAGTCTTATCTTTTATTCCTATTGTCCAACAAATTATTACTACCACTCTAACCGTAGACAAGAGAAAAGCTTTTGCATGGGTATGGTGTTTGCAGGTAATAAATGCGACTGCCTATAGTAGTATGCAAGCTATCCAAAATAGCTGTCATAGATGTTGTTACACATAAGAGTTGTGAACGTTACTCTTAAGCCATCTTCTCAAGATCAAAACATCATATCTCAGATGGCTAAATTCAAATGGATAGTTGAAGACTATGAAGGCTATATAAAAGCATTTGAAGCTGAAGATATACAAGCAGATTGAATGCTGAGAAAAGATAGAAAAAGTGAGATCTGAAAAAAGAGCAATATGTTCCAAACAACAAACACACAGCCTTCAATATCTCAAGCCTTCAAGAAGTCTGTTGTTGGGTGGATTAGAATTATTAGACCATTTTTTCTTAGAGTCTACCCTAGAATCAGAAAGAAAGAAGTGCCACAATCCTTCTTCCTTTAGATCTCTTCTTGTTCTTCTGTGCTTACTCATTCTTTGAGTAGCACTCAGTCTGTAATCTTTCTGTATAGTAACCAACAAGAGGTTTGTTCCCTATGTGTTCCCCTTTTGTAGAAGGGAGGGCCTATTGCGGTAGGAGGTTGTGTGCCCCTCTGTGAAGGGAAGACCTACTTGGGTGCAAGTGGCTATAATACCCCTCTTTGAAGGGAAGACCAAGTTCTCTTAGTGGTTAGTGAAATACCCAAGGCATTGCTTGGGGACTGGATGTAGGACTCCTGTTGGAGAGGAGATCCGAACTAGTATAAATCTCTTGTGCATTTGTGTGTGATTGCTTTCGCTACTTTTATTCTTATTTCACATGCTACACTAACTACTAACTTAATCTTTAGTGATTTTTCATATCTAACTCTCTTAGAAGAAATTTCAAAAGTCCTATTCATCCCCCTCTATGACACTTAAGCTCCATCTCGATTCAACAAGTGATATCAGAGTGAGATCTTCTCTGAAGAATCCAACGATTCGAGAAGAGATGGCAGCAAAGATGCACAACCCTGAAGGACAATTAGTGACATGGCCACCATTCTTCGATGGTGAAGAGTACCAATATTAAAAGATGAGAATGGAATATTTCATCCAAGGTACAGACTTTGATTTGTGGTAGATAATAGAACAAGATGATTATACTATCCCTGTTGAAAGCTCATATGAATGGTCATTAGCTAATAAGAGGCATATGTCCCTTAACTATAAAGCTAAACATTATCTTTGTTGTGCATTGTCTAAGAAAAAATTCAATAGTGTCCGCATGTAAATCTTCTAAAGAAATGTGGGATAAATTAAAAATAACTTATGAAGGTACAAATAAGGTAAAATAAATTAGAATAGACATTCTTGTTTCATAATATGAGCAATTTAAAATGTTGCCAAGTAAAAACATTACTCAAATATATAATAGATTCATTGATATAACAAATGGCTTAAGTTCATTAGGAAGGAACTATATAAATGAAGAAATAGTTATAAAAATTCTCAGATCTTCAACTCAAGCATGGAATCCTAAGGTAACCGCAATAGAAGTAGTAAATGATCTCACAGAACTTTCTCAAGATAAATTAATAAGATCTCTTATGGCTTATGAAAATAACATGGAAAGGTTTTCTGAAAGTACTTCGAAGAAGAAATGGCCTAATGCTTTGAAAGTTGTAGCCTCTTCTTCTTCCTCCTCTGATGATTCTGAAGACAGTGATGATGAAGCCATGTTGTCAAGAAAACTTAAAAGAATACTTTCCATGAAGAAGAAATACGGTTCAAAGAGATATTTCAAGAAGGAAAAGAAGAAAGAACCTACCTACTATGAATGCAAACAACCAGGACACCTCATATCAGAGTGTCCCAAGCTCAAGAAGAAATATTAGGTTGAGAAGTTTGAAAAGAAGAAAGGTAAGGAAAAGAAATACAGGAGATATAAGAAGAAAGCTGTAATATCCTGAATGTTCGGATCGTGGTTTACCGGGTTTGGGGGCCCAGTGTATGGCCCATTAGTTGAGTTTGTATATGTATATGAGTTTCTATAGGTTTAGTGTAGTAGGTGGGAGGCTTTAGGGTTGGAGATCCCAGCCCAAACAGACCTCTGGTGGGTTCATTAAGAACGCGACCAAGGCAGACGTCACGATTCTTACTTGAACGCAATGATATGCTACGTTGCGATTTATGACCGCCTTCAGGGTGCACGTCTGCATGTGCGACGCGTGTCGCATAGCAGGGCGTTGAGGGTTTAATTGCGACGGCGGCGTATGTCACGTTTAGAAACGCGACAGCCCAATATGTCGTGATTTAACCTCTATGTATTTTGGGCCTCTACCCTTGGCCGAATAGTGCAATTGCACTGTTCATCTAAGGGGGGTGCTGTGGAGGTTTTTTGTGGCCTTTTGAGGTGATTTTGAGGTTTTTGATGTCCATTCGATGAGGTTCCGGTGCGAGGAGGTGCTTTGGAGCGCGGGGAACTTCTAGACGGCGTCGGTTTAGCATTTCTTGTGTTCGTAGGGGAACTTTCCTACGTTTTAACATGTATGGCATGTATGGATTAGGGTTTGGGAGATTTGGTTTAAGAGTCATGTGAACATGATAGAGAGCATGCTTAGGGTTTTATTCACATGCTTACTTCCCGCTTTATCTACATGTGTAGCAATTTATGGTGATTACTGGATTGAGGGTTTAGAGCTGGTTTCTGCTATCTGAAAGGCGACGGAACCAGTCGTCATGTTTTGAAAACGCGATGACATGGCCCGTCGTGATTCAGACTTTAAGGCGACGGGTTGGTCCGTCGCGATTCAATTCAATTGACGACCACTGTGTTGGTCGCGGTTTAGATTGTGGCCACCCGAGCTCTGGGGTTCTGTGGCCAGTCTATCCGACTTCTGTCCTACATTGCTTGGGCTGTGTTGGCAATGCAATGTAGAGTTTGTATGGGTTGAGTCGGCTTATACCGTAGTTGATAACGAGAGGTTTTGCTTGGAAATGTGTGCATATAGAGTTGGGTTATAACGCCTTCCGTGGTTACCTCTCCAGTCGGTTACCCTAGCACCGAGTGCTTAAAGCTTGTCCCAGTACAATGAGTACTGTCAGGGTTTGTGTCGTCTTCCTGGACACCCTCACTTCTGAGTTTAAGTTGTGTTGCTCAAATAGCAAGCCCAGAGGGGGGGGGGGGGGTGAATGGATTGCTAAACGCTCTTTTCAAGTTAAAACCTATCAATAAAAACACTTAACAGAAAAACACTAAGATCGATAGTTAGTGTTAGTGAGAGTAAAGGCAAACAAGCAAACACACAACACAGGAGACTTTTATCCTGGTTCGGACCTCCTATCCCAAGGAGTCCTATGTCTAGTCTCCAAGCAACAACTTGGGATTTCACTAACTAAGGGTACTGTCCCCCTTAAGGACACTTACACATCCAGCAGTAGCTGACCTTCTCTTTTAACCCCGAAGAGGTACAAACCAACACCTGATGCAACAAGTCTTCCTTCTTCAATGAAGGGAATAACAACCACCTATTTCCTATAGGTCTTCCCTTCACAATAGAAGAGGAACACACAGAGAATGTGAGTAAACGGTGAATTGCCCCTAGACCAAGCTTATAAGAGATTGCTTGATCTGAGGCTGAATCTGGGAGACAAAGATTTGCAACACGAAAATCTCTCAGAACTACACTAGCTCCCTCAAGACTAAGCAAATGAAACACAGAGAGTTGAGAGCTAAAGGTTGGTGCGTTGAAAGGAATGAGCTCTTCTTACTGATGCTCGCAAGTGCTTGATGGATTCTATGTGTGTTGCTCAGTGTATATCACTTGTCTGTGTTCTTCATGGAGTCATCAGTCTTCTTTTTTTCTTCTGCAAATTATTTTGACCGTTGAAGTAGCCGTTTAGATGCCCGTTGTCTCACAGCTTCATACTCGTTAGAGAGACTGGTCGTAGGCATGTGAAGATGAGCCTGCAGCTATAAGCGCTTGGATTGGTCCTTGCATCCTTAGGAAAGATTTTCTGAATCTTTTATCCTTTCGACAGGTTGACAGATCCATCTTTGACGTGCTTTACTACAAAAGCCCTGCATGCATTAAACACGGATACCTAGACAGCTCCTTTTTATCTACGTTGTCAGTCAATCCTAGTAGTGTGTAGTATAATGATATGCTTAAACAAGAGGATTTCGGGTGGGATGATCAAGATCTTAGTATGCGCGGGAAGACTTGAACTCCACAGAGTTTTGAAAATATGTTTGAATAGAATGGTTATTATCAGGCTTTTATCTGAGAGGATAATAATGAAATGCATGATAATTCATTCAAACCATAATTGTTGTGAAGAGTGTTGTTGTATACGAGAAATCGATTTCATAATTATAATTCATAAATGAAATTTTATGTTGATGTGAATAATAAAATAGTTGTCCAAGCAAATCGTTATTTAAGTAGAAGCAAATCATTGTTTGAGAAAATCGTTCTTTGACTAAGGCAAATCGTTGTTCAAGTAAGAGCAAATCATTGTTTGAGCAAATCGTTCTTTGACTAAGGCAAATCGATGTTCTGGTAAGAGCAAATCGTTGTTTGCTATCAAATCTTTGTTTCGATCAAATCAATGTTGAAGTGGTAGCAAATCGTTATAGTGATCAAATCATTGTTTAACTTACCGAATCATTATAGCGACCAAATCGTTGTTTCACTTATCGAATCGTTACAACGATCAAATCATTGTTTCACTTATCGAATCGTTACAGCGACAAAATCGTTGTTTCACTTATCGAATCGTTACAACGATCAAATCGTTGTTTCAGTTATCGAATCGTTATAGCGATCAAATCGTTGTTTTACTTATCAAATCGTTATTTTACTTATCAAATCATTGTAGCGATGGAAATCATTGTTTTACTTATCAAATCGTTATACTATAAAAGAAATCGATGTGTACTTAGAAGAAATGCATGCTCTGAACTTTAAATGACAGTGTGTGAGAATAACTTACAGATTTTGCTTGAATTATTTCCTGTGGATGAACTTCAGAAAAACTTGTTAGAAAATATTTGTTAAGGTTTTGTTAATCACCAAAAATTACATATAATAAATAAAGTTATATGGGGATGGACTGATCATCAGGTTGTACATCCGGTTGAGAGAAATACTGCAGGGGGCAGGGACTCGTGTTTGTGGGTGTGCGGTCGCTTGTAGCATGCTCTTGGTTGGGGGATGGACACTAGTAGACGTACTAGTCCCCAGCTAGTCCTGTTTCCAGTGCCTCACTTTAGGGTTCTCGGCCGGAGTCCCTAAAGGTGTCAAGCTTAGACCTACAGCTGTGTGGTCTGAGGGAGTGGTGTTGGTTGTCTCCACAGTTCTTGACCCTGCTGAGGTGGAGCGGCAGCTGAACCTTTTGTCCGTGGATGCGAGGCTAAGAGGTAGACTTGTGTTGTTTGTCTGGGTTTGTGGCTGGTGTCACGAACTAGTTCTCGTGACTCGTGTGCGACGTGCCCTTCTTTAGCTTGTACACGTGTACGTGGTTTTCCGTTTATTTACTTACAACTGTAGTATTATGTGTAGGCATCATATATTTTAAATGCTTATAGCTTTGCTTATCTTATCTATTGTTCATTATTTTATCTGCTTTAGGGGAGTTGCCCTACTGAGCTAGTGACTTGTGAGGCTCACCCCTTCTTGTTCCAGGTGAAGGAGAGCAGGAGGGTTCCCATCCCTCTTCTAGTTCTAGTCAGCATCGTAGTGGAGTAGGACCTTCGTCACCAGCAGAGTAATACTTTTACTTGTGGAGGCTCGGGGGTTTGTCCCGGGCTATTGTACTTTGTTTAATGACTATGTTATGGAACTAAATATGTACATTTCATGTGAATATATGTGAGAAATAGAATCTTATATGTGTTCAGCGTGTTCCTTTATATTTTCACAGACAAGTGTGGTTGATATCCCTTGCGAGGCTACGACGCGATCGCAGGAGGTGGAGTCGTGTCGGGCACGTTATTGGATTAATGGGCCTGAATGGCATGGACCGTCAGTTGGTATCAGAGCAAGGTCCTTGTAAATATGAAAGAACCAGAAATGTACATAGTCTGTTCTCTACAATAGTCTACTGCTGGTAGTTGACCCTGTTTTTGTAATGATATGCTTGTGTGTTGTGTGGATTGGAATGTTGTGTGTGCAAGTTTATAAATGGCTGATAGGAGAGATTGGGGAGGTGGAGGTGATGAGCCTAAGGAGACCACACATCAAATGATAGAGAGGTTATGAGATAGTATTACATAGATTTAGACACGGTTGGATTAGTAGCCACCAGTTCAGCCAGTAGTTACAGCACCACCAGTGGAGGAAGAGGCCGTACCGGCACCGTTTGTCCCACCGTATGGAGTTGAGGTACCACCTGTAGTACCTTTACCTCCAGTTGTACCAGTGCGGCCAGCAAGTGTGGAGGAGTCCACGGTGCTAGTGAAGTGGTTTCAACGTTTGCAGCCACCTACATACTCATGAGGTCTGAATCCAGATACAGCTGAGCCTTGGGTGCATGAGATAGAAAGGGTATTTGTTACAATGAGGTGTCCATAGGCTGATAGAGTTATCTTGTCTACTTACCAGTTGAGAGGATTTGCACAAGAGTGGTAGAGACTCAAGATGCAAACCGTGTTTGCAGGACGAGCGGAGGATACCATCACATGGCCGGAGTTTCTTGAAGTATTCAACAACACCTTCTTTCCAGTACAAATTTAGCAAGCAGAGAGAGAGAGAAATTTAGAACATTACAGCAAGAGAATTTTTCGGTGTTGGAATATCAAATGAGGTTCATGGCCTTAAGCAGGTGTGCACCATAAGTGGTGACTAACAGTGCAATGATGGTTGAGTATTTCATTCGGGGATTGAGGCCAGAGTTGCAAGATGTAGTGACTCCTTTGATGTGCAGGATAGTAGAAGAGGTAGCTAAAAGAGTAGCAATACTAGAAAGAATGGTGCAAGCAAGGCAGTCCAGTGGATCAAGATCAAGTGGGGTAGCTTTTGACTTCCACAACAATCACTATGTCACGCCCCGACGCAGAATATCGGAACGCGAGGCAGTTGCAAATAAACGGGTACAGAGCGAGTACTAGACATCACACCATTGAACAAGAAATAAACACTAATGAAAATTCTTCTCATTAATAATTTCCAATGTCTAGTTACAACCACTAATATCAAAGCCTTTCTATAGGGCCCAATTACATTGAATAAAAGCAAAGGACTAACTAACACTCTAACATAGTACTAAGACACTAGGGTACTCTTCACTCCTGGTCGTTCCCGTCCTCTTGAGTTTATGTGTCATCCTCGGTCTCTCCTGAGAACACAATGACAAATAATGCAGGGTGAGCGACAACGCCCAGTTGGACTTAAATCTCAATAGTCAAGCAGGCTTTAAATAATTAATGCATTAAAGGGCAGAATAACTAATGATAGAGTGAGAGAGTCAAGTAAAAGATATCAGGATAGCACGTGAACGAAATAGCACAACTTTTCAAATATAGCACAAGTGTTGAGTATAGCACAAAATAGCAGGATGGCCATAGCACAAATAGCACAACGTATAGCAATAGCACAACGGGTATAGTATAGCACTTTTTGTCAATAGACAATGAGAGAATATAACACCTTTTTATTGACATTTAGATAGTCGAGATAGATATCACTCGAGTGTAATGCCAAACACTCTGATCATTTAACTCCCATGGGCACTAGCACTTTCGGGCGCACATCCTAGGACCAAATCGGGCCCTTTATATATTGTCAGGCATTGGTTATATTGTTTATCTTTAGACAATCAGTCAATGGCCAATAGAGAGTACCAAGAAATAGATGTGAGCACTAGATGAATAGACGAGATAGTATAGTGAACGTGAATAGATGAGCGAGTAGAGTATAGACGAGAACTAGTGGACATTGCACATAGAACGTCGAGTAACGAGCGATAGTAACAGTTGCACAACACACGCATTTGGTGTTGGCAGTCTGGTGGAATACACAACCCTTCTGCTGGCCTTGTTATGCACAGGTCCAGAGGTCCGGCGTGATTAAAGATAAGAGCAAACTTCTAATAGCCGTTTGGATCATGTTGATCCCTAAAGGGTATCATAGGTGTTAGGGTACAACCAGCTCGTCGACCATGTGGGAATCCATGGACAGAGGAGACTTACAGAGGCCTTGAACAAGGATTCACTAGTCCGGCAGAAGGAGTATCCGACGAAGAGTTCATCCAAGTCAAGAGAGAGTGTATGAAGAACCAAGTGCTCGACGTTCTAGAGGATTTCTAGAACAGTGGAGCGTCGATAACGGTATTCCTAAAACATTGCGAGAAAATGTAGACAAGTCTATTTAAAATATGGCAATTTAATTACATAAATTACCAGATGTATTATGAGTTAATTACATGCCAAGTTAAGCCATAATTGGATGGTTCAAAGTGTGTGCATGTATCATGAAATCATAGCTAGAAATAAGTCATGTGCATGTCTTTTAAAATCACACAATAATGTTCAGTTTATAGCAAGTATATTTACTGCGTATATGACTGCTAAGAGAGGGTACAAACACTGTAGAAGGTTATTGCATCAGAATTCTTGGGTTTACATGCAAAATTCTGAGATCGTGATGCACCCCAATAAGGGTCACAACGGGGTCAGAATAGATCATGACAAGGGTTTACAAAGATCGCGATGGGTCTATCAGGTCAGGTTGGCAGATCGTGACAAGGGTTTACAAAGATCGCGACGGGTCTATCAGGTAAGGTTGGCAGATCGCGACGACAACGCCTGTCGCGTTCAGAACGCAACGGGTATTGCTGTTACGATCAGACCTCAGAATGCGGCCTATCGGGCCGTCGCGTTCTCAGGGTCTGTACCTGAGTCTGACAGGGAAAGACATGTTCTTGGATTACGATCCAAACTTTCTATCTTTTGACATAGGGTTGTTCAGAAAATCACAACTAATTGTATAGTTCATGAAAAATCATGAAACTAGTTGCAAATTGATCTAGACATACATGGGTACTTACAGTAAATAGAAATTTGAAAAGAAACAGGGTTTCGACATGCTATGGTCATGTGTATTCATGAAGAACATGGAACAATACACAGATGAGATCAATGAATTAATTCGCAAGATAGGATGGATGAAAATTAGGGATTTTAGGGGCAAAAGAAGCCTAACTATCATCAGTATTTTCCATAAAAATTTCGTAGCATGGGGTTTAGTATATATAGAGATCAAGAATTAGAAAGAGGGTTCGGGGTCATGGAGTTTACAGAACTTCAAAAATTAAGAACAAAAGATTTGCTCGATAGAAAAATATGAGACAAGAGGGCATTGAATCCTGAGGTTTAGACAACCTACAGACGAACTTGATTTAGTTTTGCTCGGGAGAATGCCTATCTTTGATCGTTTTCCTCTTCTAGGGCTAGAACTTGAAGAACGGGGTTGAGAGCTTTAATAAGTTCTTCTCCCCACGAATTCTCCTCTTCCTTGGCCTCTCCTCCTGGTCCAGAAACCCTTGGCAATGAGCTAGGGCCGGCCATGGAGCTTTAAGAGAGTATTTATATCTCTTCCCTTTCTATTTCCTAATAGGACTCTAACTCCTATTTAATTCCGAGATTCCCTATTTAATTTCACCCTTCCATACTTGCAACCTCCCAATTGGGTTAGGTGAGAGGTAATTTTGTGGCCAATCTAATTGGGTAGGGTTAGGAATCCAAATCTAACTCAAATTAGCTATTTAATGCATAAAATACCTCTTTTCTATTTAAGTAATAATTAAGTTACGAATTTAGGGTATTTTCCTATTATTCCCCTTTTAAAAATTCCTATTTTAGCCCACAAATTTCTAATTGGTCCATTTAACAAAGCCCATTACTTCTTTTCATTTAATGGGTTTTATTTAATTCTCTTTTATTTGATTTTCTAATTGCTTTTATTTTTTTTATTATTAAATTTTTATTTTTTGAAAAATCCAGGTTGCTACATCCTCCCCCTCTTAAAAAGAATTTGGTCCCCAAATTCATATGATCATCCAGGAGAGAATGTCTTACCGAAAAGATCGGGGTATTTCCGTCTGATGGTTCCTTTCGGTTCCCATGTGGCTTCTTCCACTCCGCGGTTATTCCATAAGACTTTAACCATGTGGATGGGATGGTTCCTGAGCTGTTGTACCTTCCGTTCTAGTATCTTGACTGACTTCTCTTCATATGTCACATCCTTGTTCAACACCAGCTTGTCGTAGTAAATGATGTGTGTAGGATCATATACATATTTCCTGAGCATGGAGACATGGAACACATTGTGTACACATGCAAAATCCGGTGGCAATGCCAGTCAGTACGCAACCTCACCAACCCTTTCGAGTACTTCAAAAGGACCGATGAATCTGGGACTGAGCTTTCCTTTCACACCAAATCTTTGGATGCCACGAGTAGGTGACACCTTTAAGAGTACATGATCACCGACTTGGAATTCTAAGTCTCGCCTTCTTTTGTCGGCATAGCTCTTTTGTCTAGACTAAGCAGTCTTAAGCCAGTCTCTAATCACCTGAATGTCCTTTGTTGTTCGTTGTACCATATCCGGGCCTAGCCATTGCTATTGTGACGACCCTCCTTATACCGGTAAGGTTATACCAACCCACTTCGATATAGAGAGTGTTGCCACAGTGAGACATTTACCCATCACATTTATTAGGTCGAGATGTACATAAGTATGAACACATAACAGCGGAATAAAAGAACTGGAAATAAATATCTTATTCCATCGTCCACATTTATCCACAGTCTATATAGTACAAAAAAAAACTAACTATTTAATGATTGAGAAATTTAAAAGAAGTACATTGTCCACAACTTGCAGCTAAATAAATTACATGAATTCAATGTAGTACAAGTCCTCCTTTATTACATACTATGAAATGAAAAGTACAATATCGCTATCTCCACAAGCAGTCTCCTACTCTCGCTCCGAGTCACTCCGAACCAACTCCTCGGAAGAAGTAGAGACATCTACACTTGTACGCCAAAGCAAGAATGAGTCCAAAGACTCAGCAAGAAATTTCCCATACATTAAGCATACATACATCACATGGCATTTTACTCTTTAACAATTTCATAGGTACATGAACGTGGAATTAAACAATCTTTAAGAAAAACCTAACACGATACTTCTATCAATTTCATGACACATAGTACATGGTTTATGTTCATGTCATAATGATAAGCCTACCACATGCTTTCTACATAATTTTTAACATAATATTTAAATTCACATTCATGTTGTATCATAATGGCAATTAAACATGGAGTTTTACACATAAAGGAAGAATGTTCCTAACATGGTTTCTATGTACTTTTCCACATGCATATCACTTTTATAAACACAATAAGCTTGCTGTTTTGACATAAATAAAACACATTTACAATTTGGTTCACCATTTCATATATTATCACATTAGTTCACATTTACACATGATCATTTACACATGCACAATTTCACATATATACAAAATCACATTATTCTCATTATATGCCGTGACACATAGTCCGAACCACCTCTAGAAGGACACACACTTATCACATCACACACATATCTATCACCTAGGCATTTCAGTGATAAATCTTAGTTACTGCGTAGAACCGGGAGAAGCACTCTCCACCCTAACCAACGGTACTTGTCCGCCTCCAGGATTTTATCCTAATGCCCATGGGATTTCACTTACTCATATGAACCTTCCCATAGGGACTTTACTACGGTACAGCTCCTCAGCCCTCTAAGGTAGCAGTGTCACCCATGGCACATTTACACGTTTTTCTCATTTTAAAACACACACTTAATATGTTGTTTTAAACACATGTTCCATGCTCACACAAAATCACATATTTTAGGTTTACCTAGCATGGTACTACTGTTTACAGAGTTAAACAATCATAGTTTGATTCAAATCATGCTGCAATTAACTAGATTATCGTTAATTACTCTAAACATGCTCTAATTAATCTTCTCATGATGAAATAATGAATCCAGTACCTATTGTTGTCCAATTTACATGAAATTTTAACTGCAGACCATTTAGAGATAAGGCATCATGCATACAAATTTTCATATTTTCGGAGTCATACATAATTTATGATAAATAAAACATGTACTCTGTCTAATTTATGAAGTCATCAATTAAGCATGGTACACAGTGCCAAGTACATATTCCTCTGTTCTAAAACTTGTATACAATAGTCATGATACTACATACAATTCTTGTAATTAATTTGGCATCATACAATTTATTGAAGATTTAAAACTAATCATGCATACTTACTATTTTACAGTTCAGAAATTTTAATTATTTACATGAACATCAGAAAATTTCCTAAATCTCGTGGTATAAACTGACATCTATACACATCATACAAAAATTCTATGACACTTAATTTCGCCATGAATCACATAAATAGAAATTTACAATTATTAAAACCCTGTCTGATAGTTAATTCAGAGAATTTTAATAAATAAAACATTCAATGAAATTTCATAGAAATTTTATAACATGATTCTCTAGATGTATTACGTAACATATAAAATTTACAATATATCCTCATGCGCAGAAGTTTGGAAAATAATTTATGAAGGGCAGACAGACATACTGTCCCTGCGTGAAGAACTCAACGGTACACAGGTGGCCGCCTACCAGTTAACGGCAACAAAGGCCGCCGTCAACTTCGGATCTTTACGGCATCAAAGCTTGCCGTTAAGTTCCTATCTGCAGAAAAATAGACAGAACTCAAAAAAATCGAAGAGAAAGAGGGTTCCAAGACACGAATAAAATCTGTAAAATTCCCTAGGACCTACTAGACATACGTATGGTCAATGTAGAGGATTTACTTGCCTTCAAATAAATCTACAAACAGCGAATCAAGTCGGAGAAGCCCTCCTCGGCCTGAGCCAAAGAGTCTCTGAAATCCTTCAAATCTGTGTTTTTTAGATGGTCTTTAAGGTCCACCAGGGTTGGGAAGACGATCCTTAATGTTCAGCCTTCCTCCCAGTCGAAGAAGAACGCCGGAAGAAGCTTCCAATCGCTAGATCCACGGTTCCAATGATCAGGTTTCGCCCATGAAAGTTAGGGTTTTTGACAAAAGAGTCAAAAGGACCCAACATCGCCCCAAACTGGGTCTTTTATAGAGTTAGGTTCGAAGACACATTTAGGGTAGGCTAGGTTATCGTTGGGGAACGGTTTCCTAAACCAAGGGCGACAATATCAGAGGTGTTTCCGGATCTAAAAACGCAACAGATCTAGGAGACTAACGTCAACATCACTGGCCGCCAAACTGGGGTTGGCGTCCATCGATGTGGCCGCTAACTTGGGGTTAACGTCCATTCATGTGGACGCCTACTGGTCGCTTTGCCAGAACTTAAAAACTGTAGAAAATCATATTTATGCAATGCATGCACATGGAATATACAATGTATACATTAAATAATACCATTTATGTAATGTAAAAAAATAACATGTACAATAAAATATATATACACATATTTACAACAATACATCAAATAGTATATATGTATATTTGTATTCACACACACACAAGCAAAATTTCTTCACAAAATCATACACCTATATAAGAGAGTAAAATTCTAGGGCCTTACACCCTCTCCCCCTTAAAGAAACTTCGTCCACGAAGTTAGACCGATACTACTCAAACAATTGAGGATACTTCTTCTTCATTGCATCCTCAAGCTCCCAAGTAGCCTCCTCTCGTGAGAAGTTGTGCCATAACACCTTTACCGACGCAATGCTCTTGTTCCGGAGATGCTGAACCTTCCGGTCAAGAATTGCTACTGGTTGCTCCACATAAGAAAGATCTGGCTGGATCTCCACTGGCTCATGGCTAATAACATGAGATGGATCTCTGACATACCTCCTGAGCATAGATACATGGAAAACAGGATGAACACTAGCTAAAGTCGGGGGTAAACCTAGTTCATATGCCACGTTGCCCAATCGTCTGAGAATCTCATACGGGCCAATGAATCTAGGACTTAGCTTACTATGCCTGCCAAATCTAACTACACCTCGAGTAGGCGAAATCTTCAAAAAGACATGCTCACCTACCTCGAACTCTAAATCCTTCCTCCTGTTGTCGGCATAACTCTTCTGCCTATCCTGTGTCGCAACAAGCCTCTTCCTGATAAGCTGGACCTTATCTGAAGTCTCCTGGAGTAACTCCGGACCGATCAACTGCCTGTCACCGGTCTCCTCCCAACATAAAGGAGATCTACAAGGCCTACCATACAATGCCTCAAATGGAGCCATACCAATGCTCGCATGAAAATTGTTGTTGTATGCGAACTCGACAAGAGGTAAATGGTGCTCCCAATCATCCTTCCAATCCAGAACACACGCCCTCAACATATCCTCGAGCGTTTGGATAGTCCTCTTGGACTGTCCATCAGTCTGGAGATGAAATGCCGAACTAAGCTTCAGCTCCAAGCCTAATGCATCCTGAAGACCCTTCTACAGCCTTGAAGTAAATCTCGGATCTCGATCCGAAATGATTGACTTCGGGACACCATGCAATCTAATAATACTACTAACATATAATCTAGCTAAACTCTCTACCGACTGCTTCTTCTTCATAGGTAAGAAATGCGCAGTCTTCGAGAATCTATCTACCACTACCCAAATCGAGTCATTACCCCATCTAGATCGAGGGAAACCCAAAACAAAATCCATAGTGACAGCTTCCCACTTCCATACTGGGATCTCCATCTTCTGCATAAGACCAGATGGTTGTTTCCGCTCAGCCTTCACTTGCTGGCATACAAGACATCTAGACACATACTCCGCTACATCCTTCTTCATGCCAGACCACCAAAAAGATCTCTTCAAATCCTGGTACATCTTAGTGTTACCCGGATGAATAGAGAATCTTGACCTATGAGCTTCTACTACAACATTTGCTTTTCTAGGATGATAATGGAGGTCGAAGTCATAGTCCTTCAGGAACTCAATCCATCTTCTCTGCCTAAGGTTTAATTCCTTTTGGGAGAAAAGATACTTTAGGCTCTTATGGTCAGTGAACACCTCAAATCTGAGACAATAAAGATAGTGTCTCCAGATCTTCAGTGCATGCACCACTGCCGCAAGCTCCAAATCATGAGTCAGATAGTTACGTTCATGCTCCTTCAATTGGCGACAAGCATACGCTACTACCCTTTCTTACTGCATCAATACATAGCCAAGCCCAATCCGAGACACATCCGTATAAATGGTAAAACCTTCATTACCACTAGGTAATACAAATACCGGAGCGGAAGTAAGCTTAGCCTTCAATAATTGAAAGCTACTCTCACATTCCTCGGACCAAACAAACTTCTCACCCTTCCTGGTTAGTTTGGTCAAAGGGGCGGCGATGGATGAAAATCCCTCAATAAATCATCGATAATAACCTGCCAAACCAAGGAAACTCCGAATATCCAAAGGGGTCTTGGGAATCTCCCAATCCATAATAGCTTGGACCTTCGTTGGATCAACCGCTACACCAGCATTAGAGATAACATGCCCAAGGAAATGAACCTCGCGTAACCAAAAATCGCACTTGCTGAATTTTGCATATAGCTTGTGCTCTCGGATAACTTCCAACACTACCCTCAAATGCTGATGGTGTGTGGCCTCATCCGGAGAATAGACCAACACATCATCAATGAAAACTACAACGAAACTATCTAAATACGGTCTAAACACCCTGTTCATGAGATCCATGAATGCTGCAGGGGCGTTGGTCAGACCAAACGGAATGACCAAAAACTCATAATGTCCATAATGGGTTCTAAAGGCCGTCTTGGACACATCCTCACTCCTAATCCTCAACTGATGATAGCCAGACCGCAAATCAATCTTAGAAAAGACCGATGCATTCTGCAGCTGGTCAAACAAATCATTAATCCGAGGTAAGGGATACCTGTTCTTCACAGTCACTTGGTTTAGCTTCCTATAATCGATGCATAACCTAAGTGACCCATCCTTCTTCTTCACGAATAAGACAGGTGCGCCCCAAGGGGAAATGCTAGGGCGAATGAATCCCTTATCTAACAAATCCTGCAACTGCTTCCTTAGCTTCGCTAACTCTGCAGGTGCCATCCGATAAAGGGCCTTCAAGATAAGAGAGGTGCCTGGAAGCAACTCTAGAGTAAACTCTATCTCTCTAGCCGGTGGAAATCCAGATAAATCATCGGGAAAAACATCTGGAAACTCCCGCACTACATCAATCTCTGTAAGAGTAGATGACTCATCAGCTTTGGGTACTAATACCACGCTAGCAAGAAAAGCATCACAACCCTTGATCACCATTCTCATTGCCTTCATGGAAGAGATGACAAACATTCCCGCTAAGTTCCTTGGCAATGGATGAGAAAATTCATCCTCACGGGGAATGCGGAAGACAATCTTCTTTCCACGACAATCTACCATCGCATAGTGCTCCTCTAGCCAATCCAGACCAAGAATTGCATCATAGTCCTTCATCTTAAGCAAGAAGAAACACCCTTCTAATACTCTATCCTCAATGCACACTGGTAAAGACAGAATACACTTCCTAGTCGATACCGTACCCGCAGGTGTGTGCACAGACAGAGGGACTTCTAACTCTTCAGATTCTAACCCTGACTCTAAAACTAACTGCCTAGCAAAACGCTCGGAAATAAACGAGTGGGTAGCACTCGTATTGAACAAAATCCGAGCGTGCACACCCATGAAAAGAACCGTACCTTCGGTGACATGCTCCGCCTGCTCGGCGTCCTCACGAGCTAACGTAAACACTCGAGCTGGGGCTCAAGGTCTCCCTGGTCGTCCTGTCGCTGGCGCTGCTGCTGCTGCTGGGGCTGGTGCCGCTCCACGCTGTGCTCCCTGCTGAAGCCTGGGACAATCCTTGATCCTATGCTCACTTCTCCCGCACTTCAAGCAATTCCCCGCCAACTTCCAACATTCCAAACCACCATGCCCTCCTGCAGTGAGGACACTCCTTCTTGCCACTGAGGGAATGCTGAGAAGATACTTGATGACTTCCCGATGCCGCGGGACGCTGCGGTGACTGATGTGCCGCCTTCTTTCTCTCCTGCATATGGAACAGAGCTGTAGGCCTCTTCTGAGAAGCCTTCTTCTCCTCAAGATACTGCTCCATCTCTCCTTCCTGCCGACAAGCCGTGCTAAAAGCCTCATCAAGGGTACGATGGTCAAATGCCACCAACCTCGTCCTTAGTGATGGCCTCAGACCCATCACGAACTTCTTCTCCTTCCTACGCTCATCAGTTACAATGTGAGGGGAATATTTTGATAGCTCGGAAAACCTGGCCTCATACTCCAGAACGGTCATGGAGCCCTGAGTCAAAGAGAGGAACTCTTGCTCCATCTTGTCCTGGATGTGCTCCGGAACAAACTTGGCTCGGAAGAGCCTCACGAACTCATCCCAAAACACCTCTACAGCACCGCCCTCGAATCGAGTACGAAGTAATGAGGACCACCACACGTCGGTTCGCTCCTACCAAAACCACCCATAAGAACTAATTCAAATACTCTAAACTCAGAGAAACTAAATGCATAATTAAACAACACATACCTGTAGCATATAGGTGGCTAAAGTGACTTTGTCATCATCGGCACACCTAATAGCTCAGAAGATCTTCTCGATCTCCCTCAACCAGGTCTCAGCTAACAATGGATCTCTCTCCCCCTTAAAAGAGGGTGGCGACATCCTCTTGAACCATTCCATGATGAAGGGTCCACCATGGTCCTGAGCCTGGGGAACTGGCACCTGAGCCTTCTACAGCAAACAACATAAGCAACACATATATAGCATAGCAACATAATGAACATATCATCAAATAAAACAGGCTACTTTATCTATCATTCTAACCTGAGCCTGCTGAGCCTCCAACTGAGCCTGGAGTGCAGCCTGGGTATGGGCTTGTGTCTGCATGGCCTGCACTAAACCCTGCATGGACACTCCATAGTCTACTGGTGCCGGTGGGGGAAGCACAAGACCCTGGGGTGCTGGGGCCTGCTGCTCATCCTGATCCTCACACCTAGGCTCAACTCTCTCTTCTCTCCTCTGCTCACCCTCACGAGCAGGAACACCACGCCTACCACGTGAAGCCATAGCCTGCAAAATGATTTAATCACAATTTAGAACCACGCTATCGATTTCCTAACTATTTCCTTTAGCTATGTGGACAATCTATAGAGACTTAGCATATAATGAAGATGATGGTATATGCATACTCATGTACTATCTCAACTCTGCTCTGATACCAATCTCTATAACGACCCTCCTTATACCGGTACGGTTATACCAACCCACTTCAATATAGAGAGCGTTGCCACAGTGGGACATTTACCTATCACATTTATTAGGTCGAGATGTACATAACTATGAACACATAACATCGGAATAAAAGAACTGGAAATAAATATCTTATTCCATCATCCACATTTATCCACAGTCTATATAGTACAAAAAGAAACTAACTATTTAATGATTGAGAAATTTAAAAAAAGTACATTGTCCACAACTTGCATCTAAATAAATTACATGAATTCAATGTAGTACAAGTCCTCCTTTATTACATACTATGAAATGAAAAGTACAATATTGCTATCTCCACAAGTAGTCTCCTACTCTCGCTCCGAGTCACTCCGAACCAACTCCTTGGAAGAAGTAGAGACACCTGCACCTGTATGCCGAAGCAAGAATGAGTCCAAAGACTCAGCAAGTAATTTCCCATACATTAAGCATACATACATCACATGGCATTTTACTCTTTAACAATTTCATTGGTACATGAACGTGGATTTAAACAATCTTTAAGAAAAATCTAACTTGATACTTCTATCAATTTCATGACACATAGTACATGGTTTATGTTCATGTCACAATGATAAGCCTACCACATGCTTTCTACACAATTTTTAACATAATATTTAAATTCACATTCATGTTGTATCATAATGGCAATTAGACATGGAGTTTTACACATAAAGGAAGACAGAGAAACCTTCTCCCTCTATCAACAGAGCGAGAACCGGTGCTGAGGTAAGACAATCTTTAAGAGTTTGAAAACTTTTCTCACAATCATTACTCCAGGAGTATGGATTCTCCTTTCGTGTCAGTCGTGTGAGAGGAACGTCGATCTTGGAGAATTCCTTAATGAACTGCTTGTAGTAGCCAGCCAGTCCTAAGAAGCTTCTAATCTCAGTGACGTTGGTTGGTCTCTCCCAATTGAGTACAACTTCGACCTTGGAGGGATCAACGGAGATGCCGTCCTTTGAGATGACATGGCCCAAGAAGAACACTTCTTTGAGCCAGAATTCGCACTTGCTCAGCTTTGCGTACAGTTTGTTGTCTCATAAGACTTGTAGTGCAATCTTCAAGTGTTCTTCATGCTCTTCTTTGGTCTTTGAATATATGAGGATATCGTCGATGAAGACGACCACGAACTTGTCAAGGTATGGCCGATATATGTTGTTTATGAGTTGCATAAAGGCTGTAGGAGCATTGGTTAGACCAAAAGGCATAACGACGAATTCATTGTTTCCATAACTGCTCCTGAAAGCCATTTTGAAGATGTCGTCATCCTTGATCCTCATTTGGTGATAACCAGATCGAAGATCGATCTTGGAGAAATACTGAGCTATGGATATCTGGTCGAAAAGTTCATCGACCCTGGGCAGTGGGTACTTGTTCTTGATGGTGAGCTGATTGAGTTGATGATAGTCGATGCACAACCTCATCGATCCATCCTTCTTCTTGACGAATAGCACAGGTGCTCCCCATGGGGAGGCACATGGTCTGATGAACCCCTTTTCTAATAGCTCCATCAATTATGCCTTCAATTCTTTGAGCTCGGCAGGTGACATCCGGTACGGTTGTCGTGATACCAGTGCAGCTCCAGGAATCAACTCTATGGCAAAGTTGACATCACATTCTGGGGGAATCCCTGACAGATCTTTAGGAAACACATCAGGGTAATCCTGGACTATGTGGATGTCTTCTATCTTAGAACCCTTCTTTTCCACTACTACGGCTGCATGGAAAGCAATGCAACCTTTCCTTATCATGTTGTGGGCTTTTATGGCAGAGACTAGAGACATCTGTCTCTTATGTCTAATCCCAGTGAAGGACAACTTAGGGAAATCACTAAAGGTAACTTTCCCTTTCTTACAATCGACACTTGTCCCATAAGTGGACAACCAGTCAGCTCCCAAAATTACATCACAGCCTTCCATGGGCATACACACCAGGTCGGCTTTTAGGTTATGGTCTCCGATCATTACATCGACAGATGGAAAGTATTTGTTCAATTTCTCTTTTTCTCCTAGTGGTGTTGTGACAGAGAACTCACAACCCATGGATATAGGGTTGGTATTAGGAGTGTCGACAAAGTTTTGAGATATAAATGAATGAGTTGCTCCAGTATCAAATAAGGTAAATGCAGATAGAGAGAAAACTTGAAGGGTACCTTCTACCACGCCACCTTCCATAACGGGATCTTCATCATGTAGGGCCTGCAGTCCTCCCTGTTTCTTAGGCGCATTAGGGTGCCTTTCATTCTCTTTCAGTAGCGGGCACTCGGGGATGTGGTGCTCACGACTTCCACAGCGCAGACATGCGTCGACTTTCCTCCAGCATTCATCAGCCGTGTGACCCGGTTTGTCACAGTGTTTGCAGTTGCTTTTCGCTGGAGTATATAGGACTATAGATTTGGGTTTCCTTTTTTGGATGGGTCCCTCCGTGATGTTGAGGGGACACTTCTTGCCGTTGTTCAACTTAGAAGATGGTTGACCAGAGGTTATTTCCTTCTTTACAAACTTCCCTTTGATACGGTCAGTGAAGTCCGTAACATCTTCTAGCAGTTGGGCATTCTTTTCCATCTCGACATAAGTTTGGATGTCGAGAGGGGCTAGTTGAGTGATGTAGTGTGGCTTAAGGCCATTGAGAAAGTGCTTAGCCTTCATCCTTTCAGTATTTACTAAGTGTGCCGCATAGTGTGCCAGTCTTGAAAATTGGGCTTCATACTCGGCTACAGTCAGGCTCCTCTGTTTAAGAGCAGTAAATTCTGAAGCCTTCTTTTCTTAGACATGCTCGGAGAAGTACTTGGAGTTGAAAGCTTCCTTGAATTCCTTCTAGGTGAACTGACCATCATCTCGGGTCGCTTCCACTGACTCCCACCAAGCGCGGGCATCCTTCTCCAGTTCGAATGTAGCCAGTAGCAGCTTATCCCCCACTGCACATTGCATAACACGGAAGATTCTTTCCATTTCCTTCATCTAGTGTTCGGCTTCATCCGGATCCATGGATCCACTTAACCTAGGTGGGTTCAGACTCCTGAAGTTACGATGCAGGTCGCCTGCGCCACCACGATTACCACCTCCTTGGGTAGCTTGCATAATCGCGCGAGTAAGTTCTTGGATGGTCTATTGCATGCTCCTCATTTGAGCGTGTTCAGCAATCATCTTGATTGCTTAGTTCCTACAACAAAAATACCTATTGTCATGCTATTGATGTGAAATTTAATTTGTGCGTGTGTGAGTTCATTTTAGCTAGTTACCCATGGCTCTTACCTCAACTCACATAGGTAGGATAATTGACTCTAGTCGAGGCAGGTCAACCTAGATCATCCTATACTTCAAAATAACTTAGGCTCTGACACCACAAAATTGTTACGCCCTGACACAGAATATCAGAACTCGAGGCAGTTGCAAATAAACAGGTACAGAGCGAGTACTAGACATCACACCATTGAACAAGAAATAAACACTAATGCAAATTCTTCTCATTAATAATTTCCATTGTCTAGTTACAACCACTAATATCAGAGCCTTTCTATAGGGCCCAATTACATTGAATAAAAGCAAAGGACTAACTAACACTCTATCATAGTACTAAGACACTAGGGTACTCTTTGCTCCTGGTCGTTCCCGTCCTCTTGAGTGTATGTGTCATCCTTGGTCTCTCCTGAGAACACAACGACAAATAACGCAGGGTGAGCGATAACACCCAGTAGGACTTAAATCTCAATAGTCAAGCAGGCTTTAAGTAATTAATGCATTAAAGGGCAGAATAACTAATGATAGAGCGAGAGAGTCAAGTAAAAGATAGCAGGATAGCACATGAACGAAATAGCACAACTTTCCAAATATAGCACAAGTGTCGAGTATAGCACAAAATAGCAGGATCACCATAGCACAAATAGCACAATGTATAGCAATAACACAACGCGTATAGTATAGAACTTTTTGTCAATAGGCAATGAGAGAATTAACCACTTTTTGATTGTCATTTAGATAGTCGAGATAGATAACACTCGAGTGTAATGCCAAACACTCTGATCATTTAACTCCCATAGGCACTAGCACTTTCAGGCGCACATCCCAGGACCAGATCGGGCCCTTTATATATTGCCAGGCATTGGTTATATTGTTTATCTTTAGACAATCAGTCAATGGCCAATAGAGAGTACCAAGAAATAGATGAGAGCACTAGATGAATAGACGAGATAGTAGAGTGAACATGAATAGACAAGCGAGTATAGATGAGAACTAGTGGACATTGCACATGGAACGTCGAGTAACGAGCGATAGTAACAGTTGCACAACACATGCGTTTGGTGTTGGCAGTCTGGTGGAATACACAACCCTTCCACTAGTCTTGTTATGCACAGGTCTAGAGGTCCGGCATGATTAAAGATAAGAGCGAAGTTCTAATAGCCGTTTGGATCATGTTGATCCCTAAAGGGTATCATAGGTGTTAGGGTACAACCAACTCATCGACCATGTGGGAATCCATGGACAGAGGAGACTTACGGAGGACAAGGATTCACTAGTCTGGCAGAAGGAGTATCCGACGGAGAGTTTGTCCAAGTCAAGAGAGAGTGTATGGAGAATCAAGTGCTCGACGTTCTAGAGGATTTCTAGAACATTGGAGCGTCGATAACGGTATTCCCAAAATATCGCGAGAAAACGTGGACAAGTCTATTTAAAATATGACAATTTAATTACATAAATTACCAGATGTATTATGAGTTAATTACATGCCAAGTTAAGCCATAATTGGATGGTTCAAAGTGTGTGCATGTATCATGAAATCATAGCTAGAAATAAGTCATATGCATGTCTTTTAAAATCACACAATAATGTTCAGTTTATAACAAGTATATTTACTGCGTATATGACTGTTAAGAGAGGGTACAAACACTGTAGAAGGTTATTGCATCAGAATTCTTGGGTTTACATGCAAAATTCTGGGATCCTGACGCACCCCAGTAAGGGTCACGACGGGGTCAGAACAGATCGTGACAAGGGTTTACAAAGATCGCGATGGGTCTATCAGGTCAGGTTGGCAGATCAGGACAAGGGTTTACAAAGATCGCGACGGGTCTATCAGGTCAGGTTGGCAGATCGCGACGACAACGCCTGTCGTGTTCAGAACTGTGACGGGTATTGCTGTCACGATCAAATCTCAAACGCGGCCTATCGGGCCATCGCGTTCTCAGGGTCTGTACCTGAGTCCGACAAGGAAAGACATGTTCTTGGATTGCGGTCCAAACTTTCTATCTTTTGAGACAGGGTTGTTCAGAAAATCATAACTAATTGTATAGTCAATGAAAATTCATGAAACTAGTTGCGGATTGATCTAGACATACATGGGTACTTACAATAAATAGGAATTTGAAAACAAACAGGGTTTCGACATGCTTTGGTCATGTGTATTCATGAAGAACATGGAACAGTACACAGATGAGATCAATGAATTAATTCGCAAGATAGGATGGATGAAAATTAGGGCTTTTAGGGGAAAAAGAAGCCTAACTATCATCAGTATTTTCAATAAAAATTTCATAGCATGGGGTTTAGTATACATAGAGATCAAGAATTAAAAAGAGGGTTCGGGGTCATGGAGTTTACAGAACTTCAAAAATTAAGAACAAAAGATTTGCTCGATGGAAAAATATGAGACAAGAGGGCATTGAATCCTGAGGTTTAGATCAACCTACATACGAACTTGATTTAGTTTTGCTCGGGAGAATGCCTACCTTTGATCGTTTTCCTCTTCTAGGGCTAGAACTTGAAGAATGGGGTTGAGAGCTTTAAGAAGTTCTTCTCCCCACGAATTCTCCTCTTCCTTGGCCTCTCCTCCTGGTCCAGAAACCCCTGGCAATGAGCTAGGGCTGGCCATGGAGCTTTAAGAGAGTATTTATATCTCTTCCCTTTCTATTTCCTAATAGGACTCTAACTCCTATTTAATTTCGAGATTCCCTATTTAATTCCACCCTTCCATGCTTGCAACCTCCCAATTGGGTTAGGAGAGAGGTAATTTCGTAGCCAATCTAATTGGGTAGGGTTAGGAATCCAAATCTAACTCAAATTAGCTATTTAATGCATTAAATACCTCTTTTCTATTTAAGTAATAATTAAGTTACGAATTTAGGGTATTTTCCTATTATTCCCCCTTTAAAAATTCCTATTTTAGCCCACAAATTTTAATGGGTCCATTTAACAAAGCCCATTACTTCTTTTCATTTAATGGATTTTATTTAATTCTCTTTTATTTAATTTTCTAATTACTTTTATTTTTTATTATTATTAATTTTTTATTTTTCAAAAAATCCAGGTTGCTACACACCGGGTGTTAGCAAAGGCGAGGCACCTTCGAGAGGAGCGTCTACATCAGATTTTGGCAAATGGGGAAATAAGTTAAAGAAGATATTTAGAGGCCGAGGAGGTGGCAGACAGCAAGGATTTCAGCAGGGTCGAGGCTATAAGCCGGAGGTGGAGGAATCTCAACAAAGTATAGCTAGGCTGTCTGTAGAGTTCAGATGCTACAATTGTGATCAGCCGGGGCATTTGGCGAGGAATTGTCCGTATCCCAGAAGAGCTAGCTATGGTAGAGGGGCACCGCAGCAGCAACAACAACAACAGCCATTCCAGCAGCCACAAGCTGAGTGAGGTAGAGGCACGCCTTACCAGAGAGGAGGAGGACGAGCACGAGTGATGGCAATCACAAGGGCTCAAGCAGAGGCGCCAAATCTGATTGAAGGTATAATACCACTTCTTGAATTTTCTGCTAGAACGTTAATTGATCCAGGTGCATCACATTCCTTCATTTCTGAGGTGTGAGCTTGTGGTAGAGGTTCCTTCTGGGGATTTCATGCTTACTACATGTTATTTGGATGAGATTCCCATCATGATACAAGGTAATCAGTTACCATCAAGATTGTATGCCCTACAGTTAAAGGAATATGATGTGATATTGGGCATGGATTGGTTGGAAGCATATGGGGCAGTAATAGATTGCAGAAAGAAAAGGGTAAGGCTCAGCCATCCAGGAGGTAGTATGTTTCAATTTCAAGGTATGCCATTCTATACCCCTTAATTTATCATTTCTGCTCTTAAGGCTAGGAAGTTGATTAATGCAGGGTGTGTAGCCTGTTTGGCATATGTTAGCTTGGTTGAGGCAGGTAAGACAGTAGATATGGTACCTGCTGTTAGAGAGTTTGTGGATGTATTTCTGGATGAGTTACCAGGTTTGGCACCGCATAGAGAGGTGGACTTCACAGTGAAATTGCAGCCAGGTGGTATGCCCATTTCCAAGGCACCATACAGGATGTCACCTGTAGAATTGAAAGAGTCGTAGAAACAATTGCAAGAACTGTTGGAGAAGGGTTTCATCCGGCCTAGTCACTCACCATGGGGAGCACTAGTCTTGTTTGTTAGAAAGAAAGATGGCAGTTTGAGAATGTGTATTGATTACCATTGGTTGAATCAGGTTACAATAAAGAACATGTATCCACTTCCACGAATTGATGATTTATTTGATCAATTGCAATCAGCAAGGGTGTTTTCCAAGATAGATTTGAGATCGAGGTACCATCAGCTGAGGATACGGGAAGATGACAATGACAAAACAACATTTAGAACAAGGTATGGGCATTATGAGTTTGTGGTTTGCCATTTGGGCTAACCAATGCACCGACAACATTTATGAATTTAATGAACATGATCTTCCACCCATATCTAGATCAGTTTATTGTGGTCTTTATTGATGATATCTTAGTGTATTCAGCCTCAGAAGAAGAACATGCAGCTCACTTGAGAGTTACATTGCAGACATTGAGGGAGCATTAGCTTTATGCAAAATTCAGTATGTGTGAGTTTTGGTTGAAAGAGATTCAGTTCTTGGGGCATGTCATTTTAGGTGAAGGTGTTGCAGTTGATCCAGCAAAGGTGGAAGCCATTATGAAATGGGAGGAACCAAAGACAGTGCCAGAGATTAGGAGTTTTCTTGGGTTAGCAGGTTACTACAGGCGGTTTATCCAAGACTTCTCAAAGATTGTAGCACCAATGACAAGGCTTACCAGGAAAGGAGTACCATTTGTTTGGTCATCCGATTGCAGGCGCAATTTTATGGAGTTAAAGAAACTGCTCACTTCAGCACCAATATTGGAAATTCCGTCAGGCCGAGAGAGTTTTGTGCTATATATAGATGCATCCTGGAGAGGACTTGGGGCAATGCTTATGCAGCATGGAAAGGTGGTGGCTTATGCGTCAAGACAATTGAAGCGGCATGAAGAGAATTATCCCACACATGACTTAGAGTTGGCAGCGATTGTGTTTGTATTGAAGATATGGCAGCATTACTTGTATGGTGAAAGGTTTGAGATCTTCTCGGACAATAAGAGTTTGAAATACATCTTTTCACAGAAAGATTTGAATTTGAGGCAGCACAAGTGGATGGAATATCTAAAGAATTATGGCTTCAGCTTAGCGTATCATCCAGGCACGGAAAATGTGGTTGCAGATGCTTTGAGCAGGAAGGCAGTAATGAGTCACATGATGATGAGAGAATGGAAGTTGTATGAAGATGTGGCAGAGAATTCTTTGATTGTTCCAAGTAGCCAGTGAAGAGCAGTGTTAGCTAGCAGTACATTGGTGCCATCTATGTATTGGCAGATTATAGAAGCACAAAAGGTAGATGAGCACTTGGCTGATATTGTGAAGATGAAAGATGTCACCATAGATGATGATTGTGTGGTCCGGTTCAGACACAAGTTGTATGTTCCAAGTGAAGCTGGTGTGAAGCAGGAAGTGTTAGAAGAAGCACATCGGTCCAGGTACACCATTCACCCACGAAGCACAAAGATGTATCAAGATTTAAAGAAGTATTTTTGGTGGCCGATCATGAAGAGGGTGATAGCGGAATTCATAGCAAGGTGTTTAGTATGCCAACAAGTTAAAGCGGAGCATCAAAGACCAGGTGGTTTATTGCAGCCATTACCTATACCGCAGTGGAAGTGGGATGGCATAGCAATAGATTTTGTTGCAGGTTTACCCAGGACGGCTTCAGGTCATAATGGTATTTGGGTCTTTGTTGACAGGTTGACAAAAGTATGCAGGTTGCTAGCAGTAAGCATGTCATAGGCAGTAGATAGATTGGCGAGGTTGTATGTGGATAGAATTGTGCCATTACATAGAATTCCGGTCACTATTATTTTAGACAGGGATCCCAAGTTTACTTCCGATTTTTGGAGAAGTTTGCAGCGGGTTGTAGGTACACAGTTGAGATATAGTTCAGCATACCATCCCTAAGCCGACGGACAGATGTAAAGGACAATATAGACTATTGAAGATATGCTATGAGCTTACTGTTTAGTTTGGGGAGGCGGATGGGAGCAGCATTTAGGTATGGTCGAATTTGCCTACAACAACAGCTATCACACAAGCATCGACATGGCACCGTATGAAGCACTTTATGAAAGACCTTGTAGAACACCGTTAAATTGGCATGAAGTGGGTGAAAGGAAGGTAATGGGACCGGAATTGGTGCAGCAATGTGCAGAAATGGTCAAGTTCATTAAGGAGAAGCTTCAAACAGCTCAAAGCAGGCAAAAGAGTTATGCAGATACACGACGCAGACCCCTACAAATTGAAGTCGGCGACTATGTGTTTTTGAGGGTTTCTCCAACCAAGGGTGTATTGAGGTTCAGCAAGAAGGGTAAGTTGAGTCCCAGGTATGTGGGTCAGTTCCAGATTTTGGAAAGGATTGGTGAGACAACATATAGGTTGGAGCTTCCGGCAGACTTCACCGATGCTCATGATGTGTTCCATGTCTCAATGCTAAGAAGGTATATTCGAGATCCCTCCTAGATAGTCAGCTATCAGCGAGATGATTTGAAACCGGATATATCCATGTAGAGTATCCAGTGATGATTACAGGTCACTAGACACAAAGGTTAAGGAATAAGGACATTGAATTGGTAAAGATCCGATGGGAGAACAGACAGGGTGGTGAAGATACTTGGGAGTTGGCCAATGAGATGTACAAGACGTATCCATACTTGTTTGAGTAAGCGTTAAATTCTTTTAGGTGATAGTTATATATATGTTGCTTTGTTAATTACGGTTACTTCTCTAATTTCGAGGACAAAATTCCTTTTAGGTGATAGTAACGTAATATCCTGAATGTTTGGATCGTGGTTTACCAGGTTGAGTTTGTATATGTATATGAGTTTCTATAGGTTTAGTGTAGCAGGTGGGAGGCTAAAGGGTTGGAGATCCCAGCCCAAACACACCTCTGGCAGGTTCATTATGAACGCAACCAAGGCAAACATCGTGATTCTTACTTGAACGCAATGATCTACTACGTCATGATTTAAGACAGCCTTCAGGGTGCACATCTGCATGTGCGACGCGTGTCGCATAGCAGGGCGTCGAGGGTTTAATTGCAACAGCTGGGTACGTCGCGTTTAGAAACGCGACGGCCCGATATGTCGCGATTTAACCTCTATGTATTTTGGGCCTCTGCCCTTGGCCGAACAGTGCAGTTGCACTGTTCAGCTAAGGGAGAGTGCTGTGGAGGGTTTTTGTGGCCTTTTAAGGCGATTCGAGGTTCTTGCTCTCTGTTTGATGAGGTTCTGGCACGAGGAGGTGCTTCGGAGCGTGGGGAACATCTAGACGACGTCAGTTTAGCGTTTCTTGTGTTGGTAGGGGAACTTTCCTACGTTTTAACATGTATGGCATGTATGGATTAGGGTTTGAGAGATTTGGCTTAAGAATCATGTGAACATGATAGAGAGCATGCTTAGGGTTTTACTCACATGCTTACTTCCCGCTTTATCTGCATGTGTAGCAATTTATGGTGATTTCCAGATTGAGGGTTTAGAGCTGATTTCTGCTGTCTGAAAGGCATCGGAACCAGTCGTCGTGTTTTGAGAATGCGACTATATGGCCCATAGCGATTTAGACTTTAAGGTGACGGGCTGGTCCATCGCGATTCAATTCGATTGGTGACCACTATGTTGGTCGCGGTTTAGATTGTGGCCACCTGAGCTTTGGGGTTCTGTGGCCAATTTGTCCGACTTCTGTCCTACATTGCTTGGGCTGTGTTGGCAATGCAATGTAGAGTTTGTATGGGTTGAGTCGGCTTATACCATAGTTGATAAAAAGAGGTTTTGCTTGGAAATGTGTGCATAGCGAGTTGGGTTGTAACGCCTTCCGTGGTTACCCTAGCACCATGTGCTTAAGGCTTGTCCCGGTACAATGAGTACCATTAGGGTTTGTGTCGTCTTCCTGGACACCCTCACTCCTGAGTTTGAGTTGTACGTCCGGCTGAGGGTAAGACGGCAAGGGGCAGCAACTCGTGTTTGTGGGTGTGCGGTTGCTTGTAGCGTGCTCTTGGTTGGGGGACGAACACCAGTAGACGTACTAGTCCCCAGCTAGTCTTGTTTCCAGTGCCTCACTTTAGGGTTCTCGGCCGGAGTCCCTAAAGGTGTCAGGCTTGGACTATGACACCCCGAATTTATATTCTTTTATATGATGAGAGGATATTCACTTGTTGTGTGCATAGCATGTGTAATTCATCATGCCTACTATAAGTTTTATACTTCTCTTGAGCATGAGCATATACGTATATATATATATATATATATATATATATATATATATATATATACGTGTATTCGCGTAGAAGTGAGCAATTAGCTAAATTAAGAAGTAATATGAATGTTCTCTTTTCTTTTCCAAGAATTTTAGACTTAGAATGATTGAGTAATATTATGTATGTATTTTCTAAATATTGAAGAATATCCTATACTACCTATTTCATGGAATTTTGTATGAGAGTGTATGAAGTACATATGTGTATGTACGTATGTATGTTATCTTATGTGTGTGACAATTGTATACCTAATTCTACATGCATAACACCTTGGTGTACTTATGTATGCATGTGTATGTTTAGTTGTAAACATGGTTCATTGCATGGTTTAGTTAATGTGTACATTGTACTTCGTACATTGCATGTACATAAAGAGTTTAAGCATGGTAGGTGTATTTAGTAGTTTATATTGGGATTCTATACTCCTCATGAATAACATGCATGTATTTTTATGATAATTAGGTGAGAATAGTCAATTGGCTAAATTATGCATATAGTGCATATTAAGGAATCCTATACATATAGTACTTAAGCAATGTTAGGTAAAGTTGTGCAAGTTAATCTAATTACCGGTGCGCATGTTGTATCCATCTATTTCAAGCATAATGTACATAAGTATGCTACACCCGTGTGTGTATACTATATATATGTCAAATCAAGTGTGTGTATGCAAGGACTATTTTATCAAATAGATTATTCCTAGCTAACGTAATTCATATCACCTCCTAATGCTTTGCGAAGCCCTCACAATTCTTGTCATTTTGTTTTGTCGTGTGTTGAGTCACACTTATGTAAAACATCATGTATGCATAGGTAGATATCTACGTACATCTTATCTTAGTGTATTCATGTATGCTTGTGTATGCCTAGGTATAAATGTTATTGATTGCCCGGTGTAGTAATATACATATTATACCTTATACATTGTATGTATATACGTAGTGTAAACACAGTTCTTTGTGTGTTGAGTCACGTTGTGTGTATATGTGTGTATATATATATATATATATATATATATATATATATATATATATACATTGTATGCGTATGAAGGTATTCATGTGCGTGTTGTTATCTTGATGTACCTATGTATGTATGTGTAGGATTAGTAGTAAATATTGGATGTTTACATGGTGTAGTGGTGTATAGTGTATACACTAAACTACATAGGTTTCATGTGCATATATGAGTGGATTAAGCCTGGTTCTGCATGATTTTACGTGCTGGCAGAAGAGTGTCTTGGCGTCAACATGGATGGACGCCCATGATATGTCAGCGTCCATATCGACTGACGCCAACCCTAATGTAGCCATCCATGGATGTGGACGTCAATATCCCTAATTTTCTGTGCGCAACAGAGCGCAGAGAACACTCATTGGGCCAGGCTTCTGATTGGGGAGATGTCTCCCCAACGGCTCTTACCTGTCCCTTCGGCCCCTGCACGAGCCCTCTTGTCCCTTAATCTATAAAACTCTTCCCTCTTGCAACCTAGAGAGCTCTCTTGGCTCTTTACTAGAAAGGAAGCCCTAGCTCAGGAATGTGAGGAAAACCTAAACTTGAGAGCTCAGATCCGGCGTTTTGAGGCTTGGATCGGGCGATTTTCTTCGACAAGGAGGAAGTCCAAGCATAGGAGAAGACCACCCCGGCGCTGGACTGCGGCCTACAACCCCCCTAGAACCCGGAGCATAGGAGTTTTGGGAGGCTTCTTGGCACTGCCCAAGGAGAGCTTCTCCGGCCATTAGATCCATTTGGAGATTTATTCAAAGGAAAGTGAACCTAGATCGTAACCCTAAACATGTCCCCTTGGGTCTTAGTATTTTTATGGGTTTTTCCTCGAGTCTTGGAACCCCACATTCACCAAATCCCTGGAGCTCGGTCTATGCCTTGCACAGACAAGAACTTGGCGTCAATGCCTTGACGCCAAGATCTCCAGTGGGCGTCCAGCGATCTTGCCGTCAAACCGTGAACGACCAGACACTGCCGCCAAGTTCTTCAGTGCAGAACAGTAAACTTTTCTGCCTTAAGTAATTAATTTCTGGACTTTTGACGCATGAGGATATAATGTAATTTTTATATGTTATGTAAAATAGCTAATGTGATGTGTGTGGTAAATTGCTTGCGCATTTCTGTGGATGGTGCAAATTTTTAGATTTATTGAAATGTATGTTAGCAATCAGTTTGGATATGTTAGTCTACTGTTTACATGAATCATAAGGAGTTTGGATGCCATAAATTTTCTAAACCATGTATGTATACATCAGTCCATGCCCTGCAAATTTGAGAATTTTTTTGTGTTCATGTGATTTACTGCATTTTCTGCAATAAGAATAGAAGTCATGTGTAGGTTATTTAAAAAAATTACAGTAAATTGTGTGTCGTACAATAAATTCAGGAAAAATTTCCTGTGACCATGTATATGACGGGTTCAGGACTTTGAACCATCAAATTTGACATTCATGTTATGTTCCATATTAAATTGAATTATTAGTGGCATGAAGATAAATGTTTTATTTTCCGTAAATTCTATGTAATTCAGAAAAATATGAAAATTTGCATGAGTAGTCTAAAACCTGCAAATAGTGTGTGGTTAAATTTTAAGGTGATTTGGATAACATTAGCTTAAACTGTGGAATTTCCATGTGAAAAATGAGTTATTAACTCATGTTACCATGATTATGGATGATTGAGTGTTTTCCCAATGTGATTAGTGTAAATTTCTGAATGTGTGAACCCTGTTAATAGTAGTGTCATGTTAGGTTAACTGAGATATGTGGAAATTATGGATGTAACACATAAATGATTCAACAGAATAAGTAAAATATGTGAATAATGTGTGGAAATACGATAAAGTGAATGTAATGTGTAATAATTGGGCCAAAATGACACTGCTACCCTAGGGGCCTCGAGAGCTGTACATAGAAAAGTCCCTATGGAAAGCTCTATGTGTGAAAAGTTCGTCCTAAAGGCATTAGGGAAATCTTGGAGGTGGACAAGTACCACTGGAATATGTTGGAGAGGGCTTCTCCCGATCTGCGCAGTACCAAAATTCACCACTGTATTGCCTAGGTGGTGGGTATGTGATTATGAGTCGTGTTATGTGTTATGCGTTGTGAAAAGAGTTATGAGAATGAGATATTTGTTAGTGTCCTCTACTGGTGGTTAGGACTATGTGTCATGGCAAATTGTTTAAGCAATGAAAAATGAATAAAGTGTGAAATATGTGAATATGGCACGTGGTCAGTGCCCATGATGCACGTGGTAAGTGCAATCAATGTGATACGTGATAAGTGAAAGTGGAAGAGTAAATGATGTGGAAATGTGTAAGTGTGAACATGTGTACATGTCAAATGTGTAAAAGTGAACAATGTGAATGAGTAAGTGTGCAATCATGTGGGATAAATGTGTTAGATTGTGAACTTATGATATATGTCATGAAAGCGTTAAATGCATATCCAAACAGCAACCTAAATGTATGCAAAACGATGTTTCACATGTGTAAGAATGAGTAGAATCCATATTAGGAACTTCCCTTTCAAACATATGAGAATCTCACGTTAATTGCTATCACGTTGTGATTGAATTGTATATATATATATATAGCTCTCACGTGAATGAAATGGTAGTGAGCATGTAATAGGATTTTCATGTTTGCGAAATGTTGATTATGAATATGGCAAATGCATGAAAAATATTTGGATTCCATGCTAGTTGAAAGGCTCAATTAGTATAAAAGTTCATACTTAAGTGCACATGGATTGTTAAATGGTTTCACCATGTTTTAACCTTCAAGTCATGCTACAAAATGTGAAACTATGTGCATGTGATTTTATTATGTTAAAACAGCAAGTAAATTGTATAAATAAATACAAAAAGGTCATGTGAAAAGAAAGTAGTCATCGTGCTAGCTTGTTCTTTTCTTTACGCTCAATTGTATGCTCTAGTAGTAGAGATATCTATGGATTAAAAGAATGTGTGGACGAATCATGCTACATGTTAAGTGTATAAAATAAGTGCATGTGTATGATGTAACGCTCATGATTTAGAATAGAATTATGGTAGACTAAAACATGCTCCTGTGAAGATAATATGTATTGCTAGTTGAGAGTAAGGACCATGAGTACCTTCGTGATTTGATGATAGTGTGCATCTCTTTAATGTTAATGCCATATTGTGAGTGTGACATGTTTAAGTTTAAGACTTTGGTTTGCTTGCTGAGTCTTTGGACTCACTCTTGCTTCGGCGTACAGGTTGAAAGGTATCGGGTTCTAGAAGGAAGCTTGGTGAGGATCGTCATTTAGAAGACTATTTTGTGGAGCTATTACTAGTTGTACTTTCCTTTCTCCTAGCACGAAAAGGATTATTGTATGGACAATATTTGGACAATGTAGTTCTTTTATCTTGTATTAATGTGGACATTGTCTTTCTATTTCGCTATTTAGATTGTGGAATGTGTGTTGGTGATGGGTAAGAGTCGAGTTATTTATTTTATTCTGCTGTACTCTATTGCTATCCAGGTACATATCAACCTATCGACTAGTGTTGGGTACATGTCCCACTATGACGACGCCCATTATACCGATGGGGATTGGTATATTCGTATCGGTATGAAGAGGGTCATTACATGGACCTACAGCTATGTGGTCTGAGGGAGTGGTGTTGGTTGTCTCCACAGTTCTCGACCCTGCTGAGGTGGAGCGACAGCTGTACCTTTTGTCCGTGGCTGCGAGGCTGAGAGGTAGACTTGTGTTGTTTGTCCAGGTTTGTGGCTGGTGTCGCGAACCAGTTCTCGTGACTCGTGTACAGCGTGCCCTTCTTTAGCTTGTACACGCATACATGGTTTGCCGTTTATTTACGTACAACTGTAGTATCATGTGTAGGCATCATATATTTTAAATGCTTACAGATTTGCTTATCTTATCTGTTGTTCATTGTTTTATCAGCTTTGAGGGAGTTGCCCTACTGAGCCAGTGACTTGTGAGGCTCACCCCTTCTTCTTCCAGGTGAAGGAGAGCAGGAGGGTTCCCGTCCCTCTTCTAGTTCCGGTCAGCACCGTAGTGGAGTCGGGCCTTCGCCACTAGCAGAGTAATACTTTTACTTATGGAGCCTCGGGGGTTTGTCCCGAGCTATTGTACTTTGTTTAATGACTATGTTATGGAACTAAATATGTATATTTCATGTGAATATATGTGAGAAATGGAATCTTATATATGTTCAGCGTGTTCCTTTATATTTTCACGAACAAGTGTGGTTGATATCCCTTACGAGGCTACGACCCGATCGCGGGAGGCAGAGTCATGTCGGGCACGTTATTGGATTAACGAGCCTGAACGGTGTGGACCGTCACAAAAGCAATGGCAGTTGTATAGGAAAATGAAAAGGCTTCAAGCTCAAGTTCTTTAAGTTCAAAATCCGAATAGAAAGAAGCCAATCTTGCCCTCATGGCAGCACTAGATCAGGTACATTCTGAAACTTCATTTACTTCATGTTCAGAATCTGATTCAAATAGTTTAGAAGATGCTTTTCATGAGTTATATGATAAATATAAGTGTCATAAAAGAATAAAAAATTCTCAAACTAAATGTTGTTAATGGAGAAAAATTTAACACCATCTTAAAATATGAATAGAAAAATTAAAAGAACAACTAACTGAAACTAAAAGATCAAATAGTTTATTATGTAAATATTTAAAAGCTAAAAGTTGTAAGATCATGAAACTCAAAAATAAGCAAAATGAACTTAAGAATGAAGAAAAATTAAAAGAAGAAAATGATTCTCTAAGAACATCTATAGATAAAATAACCAATTGTAAGACATCCCTAATAGTAAGATTAAAGGTGAAAGAACAGGCAAAAATAAGTATGGAGTAGGATATAAACGACCAGTAAACTTTATCCTGAACTGTATCTATTGTCTCTATGTGTCATACGATGTTTTGAAGTTGACAAAATTAGTTTATGTTGAAGCATATGGCTATGAGGATTCCGTATGAATTTATGTGAGATGTTAATAATCATTTTACCTTGGTTCAATTACATGCGCAAATGAGCTCTACAAGGCTTACATGGTGTTTAGAGTTCATAAACAAGAGGCCAAGGTGAGTGTTTAATATTTTCAAGTGTTAGATTTTGAATTGGCTTGATTTCTGCACTTTTGCAAAAAATCGGTCGACCGATCTAGGGGAATCAGACGACTGACCTAGCCAATACAACCTTGCACTGCAGCAGTAAGCAAGTCGGTCAACAAACCCTGTGAAATCAGTTGACTGATAATGAAAGGACAATCGATTGAAGGACAACTCAATCAATGCCCAATTGATTGTGGTACAAGGGAAATCAATGGACAATCGATTGATGGCCAAGCAAAAGTCAAACAACCGATTTGGTATGTTTGGTTGACCGACCTTGCCCGAAGGTCTTACAGTGGGATAGTCAAAAAGTCGAATGACCCACTTGAGGAAATAGGTTGACCGATTCACCAGTCGAAGCAAGGTGACTTCAGATGTTCACGTTGTATCTTCACTAGCCGAAGCATTGGTTGAAGTTGAGACAGAAGTCAGACAACCGAATTTCTAGAATTGATCGACCGAGCGTTCAGCCGATTAGTCAGTCAGAGTCTCAGCCAATGTTAAGTCCAAAATTAGACGATCGATCTTGAGAAATAGGTCGACCAACTATGGAAAACCTAGTTTCTATTTAGGAGAGGACTCTTTCCTGTTTTGGATTTGCACAAATCTATCTTCTAATCTACGGTCAAGAAGGAGTCTTTTGATTGTGGGACTAAAGGAAGAAGTCTATCCTTGTGAGCAGTATATATTTACATCCTTGGAGAACAGGTTCTCTACGAAGTTAGGTCAAGAACACATAGATGAACCAGAGCTTCTTCCAAGCTTTCTTCCTCAAGGGTTGCTGATTCAAGTTGAAGCTTTGGATGTGGAATGTGTTTTGCAACCGTAGTGCATCGTCCAAGGAAGTCAGTGCAACTGCTTGACTTCTGCTTCAACGTTTCTCAACATTGCAAACAGGAGAAATCTGAACCTCTATGTTTATATTCTATTCTCTTATTCTTTGCATTGAGAAACTTCTCACAACATTTACTTTACATATCTTTGTGTGTGTGAGAGTTGTGCTCATGGTTTACGAGTGGGTGTGTGTGGGTTTTGACAATGAGGTCTTGTCGCTATTGAGACGTGCGTGTGTGTCTCTATGTGTGTGTGTGGAGGGGTTGTACTCTTTATCTTTGGCCAAGTTCAGAGGAGTGTATTTCCGCCTCACGTATGTGAGGGGTGGACGTAGGCGCACAATCCTTGTGTGACCGAACCACCTAGATAACTACGTACTGCGTGGTTTGTTCTTTTTATTCTTTCTCTTCAACGTACATGGTTGGTTTGTGGTAATGTGTCTGGTGCGATAGTTTTTGTTTGTCATATCAAATTAGATTAAATTTTAATTTGGTACTCAACCAATTCACCCCTCCCCTCTTGGTTGTACATTGCACACGTGCACTTCAGTATCCAACTCCTAAATTTGTAAAAGAAAAGTTAATTGAAAAATATAGAAAAGTAAATCAACATCAATACAAACAGAAAATGAAAGATAATAGGAAAACACAATCAAAACCTGCATATAATTTGTGTTGCTCTCATTGTAACCAGTTAGGACACACTGTAAGCATATGCACTACTAAACATTTGCATTGGGTTACAAAGACTGATCATCAAGGACCCAAGAAAAGTTGGGTAACAAAAGTCACAACTTGATTTTGTGTGCAGGATCGCCTAAAAGTATCTAAATGATATCTGGATAGTGGATGCTCAAGGCACATAGCAAGAGATAGAAGATTGTTTACAAAATTTAAAAGTGAAAATGGTCAAGTAACATATGGAAATAATGAAAAAGGCAAAGTTATTGGATGTGGAATAATAGGAACAAAGACCAAAGATTTAATATAAGGTGTATTACATGTTGAAGGGCTCAAACATAACCTCATAAGCATCAGTCAACTATGTGACAGAGGTCACTTAGTAAAATTTCAGAATGATAAGTGTATAATTCTAAAGGATTAGAAAATAGTCTTTGAAGCTCATAAAATGAAGAATTTGTATACATTTCAACTGACAGAACTAAAAGAAGTCAACTTGTGTCTTGCAACCACCAAAGAAGAGGAGACTAACTTATGGCATAGAAGACTAGGACATGCAAGTACCTCAATAATTAAGAAATTAATCAAGAATGATCTAGTTGAAAGTCTTCCAAAGATGAAATTGAAGAAATCTAGAATCTGTACAACCTATGCAAAAAGAAATCAGACCAAGACAACCTTTCAGTCCTAGAAAATGGTAACAACTTCAAAGCCATTGGAACTAATTCATACGACTGCAAGTCTTGGAGGAAAATACTATGGCTACGTTATTGTTGATGATTACACAAAGTTTACTTGGGTATCATTCTTAGAAGTCAAATCAGAAATATTCTCAACTTTCTTGAAATTTAGTAAAATAGTATAGAAAAGTCAGAAGCATGAGATCATCAATATTAGATCAAATCATGGTGGAGAATTCAAGAATGAGAACTTTGTCAAATTCTGTGAAGAAAACGACATTGAACATAATTTCTCTGCACCAAGAACACCTCAACAAAATGGAGTAGTAGAAAGAAAGAATAGAACACTGTTGGACATAGCAAAAACAATGCTTTCATAGTACAATCTACCAAGATATTTCTAGGCAAAAGAAGTCAACACTGCATGCTACATTATCAACATGTGTATGATTAGACCAATACTGAAGAAGATACCATATGAACTTTACAATGATAAAAAGGCAAACATCAGTCATCTACGACCATTTGATTGTTAGTGTTTTATTTTGAACAATGGTAAAGAAAATTTATGTAAATTAGATGCTAAAAGTGATGAAGGATTTTTATTAGGATATGTTTCAAACCAAGAGGATATGGTATTTAACAGAAAAATAATAGCAATTGAACAAACGGTTCATATTTTATTTGATAAAATTAATCCTTCTATAAAAAGAATAGAAAAAGAAGATGTTGTTGAAGATTTATGCAGGGATTTGGAATAAACCTCACTAAAGAAGATGAAGAGAAAAAGGAAGACCCTCTACTAGAAGAATTACAACAATAAGAAGAAGCACATGAGGAACTACCAAAGGAATTGAGGTATCACAAAGATCATCCAAAAGAAAACATAATAGGTGATCCTCAAGATAGGATAAGAACTAGAGGTATGCCTATCCCATGTGATTATCTTGTATTTGTTTCTCAAATTGAGCCTAGGATAGTCAATGATGCACTGGGCGATGAATCTTGGATCCTACCTATACAGAAGGAACATAATCAGTTCCAAAGCAACCAAGTCTGGACCCTTGTACCTAGACCTTCTGACCATCCAATTAATAGAACCAAATGGGTTTTCAGAAACAAAATGGATGAATCAGGGACAATAATTACTAGAAACAAGGCTAGGATGATAGCTCAAAAATATTCCCAAGAGGAAGACATTGATTTTGATGAAACATATGCTCCAGCAACTAGACTAGAGGCAATTAGAATTCTGTTGGCACATGCATGTTCTTTAAATATTTAATTTGTATCAAATGCATGTGAAGAGTGCTTTTCTGAATGGTTTCATAAAAGAAGAAGTTTATGTTGAGCAACCGCCGGATTTTGAAGATATTAATTATCCAAATCATATTTTTCGTTTAGAAAGACACTATATGGTCTGAAACAAGCTCCAAGAGCTTAGTATGAAAGACTAAATGCCTATCTTCTATCATATGATTTTTCAAGAGGTAAAGTAGACAACACTTTATTTATTAAGAAATTTTCAGAAGGGATCTTAATTGTACAAATATATGTTGATGATATTATCTTTGGTGTTACTAATGAATCACTTTGTAAACTCTTTGAAAATCTTATGCAATGTGAATTTGAAATGAGCATGATGGGTAAGCCTATTTATTTTCTTGGTTTACAAATCAAGCCGACCAAGGAAGGGATTCACATTTGCCAAACCAAATACATTTCAGATTTGCTTAAGAAATTTGGGTTTGATAGGTGTAAGCCATTAAGAACTCCCATGAACTCAGACATCAAGTTAGATAGTGATCCCATTGGCAAAAAGGTAGATCAAAAGATGTATAAAGGAATGATTGGGTCACTTCTCTATCTAACTGCTAGTAGACCAGATTAATATTCAGTGTATGTTTGTGTGCTAGATTTCAGACTAATCTCAAATAATCTCATTTAAATGCTATTAAAAGAATTTTTAGATATCTTATTAGTACAAGTAAATTGGGTTTATAGTATCCTCTATTTTGGATTTAATTTGCTTGGATATGGTGATGTTGACTATGCTAGATGCAAAATAGATAGAAAAAGTACGAGTGGTACTTGTCAATTTCTTGCAGGTTGCTTAATTTTTTGGTCTTCCAAAAAGTAAAATTCACTAGCATTATCCACAACAGAAGCATAATATATTACAGCTGAAAATTACTGTACTCAACTTCTGTGAGTCAAACATCAACTGAAAGATTTTGGTCACACTAAACAGAATTCCTACACTAGGTGACAACACAAGTGCAATCAACCTGACTAAGAATCCAATCCAGCACTCAAGAACCAAGTATATTGAGGTTAGACATCATTTCATCAAGGATCATGCAAGTAATGGTGATATCTTGCTTGAATTTGTTGATACTAATCACCATCTAGTAGATATATTTACTAAGCCTCTTCCTGAAGACAAATTTACTCCAATAAGAAGAGAAATAGGAATGTGCAATTCTAAATAAAATACTAGCATGTTGCTAAAAAGCTAAGTATTGAAACCATCTGTAAGCTATCATCACTTCGACTCATGCCTACAACTCGAACTTCTCACAAGTTGCAGTTGATAACTACAACTAAAGTAGGAGTCAAAGTAATTCCACTCCAGTTGAAGTTGTACCTCTAGTCGAAGTTGCATAAGTAGAGTTGGAGTTGGAAGTTAGAGTTGGAAGCCGAAGTCATGTTAATTTATAGTCAAATGTTTTTAATTAAAAAAAGAGGTAGAATATAATATCATTATTTTATTTTATTTCTTCCACTTTTTTTGTCTGTCCTATTCTATAGTCAATATAAAATCTCAGTCGTTGATCTTAAGCCGTTCCTTTAATCTCTTACCACCCATATACCAAAAACATTCCCTCTATAAATACAATGTTTTCCTTCATTTCCACCTACCACATTCAAAAAACCTTCTTTTGTCTCTGTGCTGCTTCCTGTGCTCATCTTCAACTCCAAAGAATCTTTCACAGTTTCAATCTTAATCTTCTCAAACTCTTGAAAAAACGATAGGACACTTATTCTTGCTTAGATCATTTCATTCACCTCTTCGTACTCCCCGAAGTCATTCTTGTAAGTTTTTGTTCTAGATGGCTTCGTCTATGGCTTTGGGCGCCTCTTTCTTCACCCTCGATTAGTTCCAGAGGCTGTCTGCAACCAAAGCATCGATTTTTCACTTGAAAAGTTGTAGATTTCTCTTACTTAACAAGCTAAGTATAGTGTCTGATATTTTGGAAGCTATGGGATGGAAAAAGCTCTGTGAAATCCAAGAGCCTACATTTACAGATGCAGTAAAGGCATTCTATGTTAGTTTGACAATTTCAAAAGATGGGTCATTGGAAGGTTTTGTTAAAGGAAGAAATATTAGGATTTCAAAAGATGTTCTTGTAGATGTTTTGGAATGTCAACAACTAGTCACAGACTCAATGAAACAGTGCCATTGGAAAGACAACGTTTGGGAATTATTAGAGAAAAGGGCGATATTCACAAGAAAGCACTACTAATTAACCAACTTTCCGCAGAAAAGAGACTATTGCATGCCATCATCACAACTATTATCAAGCCAAGGGTAGGTACACACTTATCCATTTTCTCCAAGGATGGAAATCTACTATTTTGGGCAATTTAGAGGCATCTAGTCAATCTGGCTTCAGTAATCATGGGCAGGATGATCTGGTCCATGAATTTGAATGAATCTCTGCCATATGGACCTCTGTTAACAATCTTATTCAAAAAGAGCAATGTGAATTTGGAAGGTGAAATTTCTCTTCAAGTCAAGGAGAGCATTGGGCTATCCACACTAAGAAGAAGCCATTACTCATTAGTGGATAAAGCTCAGAATCTGTGGACCAAAGACTTAGTACTTGATTGCTCACATGAAGTAGTTGCTGATGTTGTGTTGCATATATCTTTAGTTTCTCCATCAGTCCTAGCAACTGTAACTAAAAAAGAAAGAGTAGAAGTTGCAGAAGAGGATGTGCCACCCCCAACAACAATTGAGCAGGAACTCCCTGCAGAAACTTTTGCTCAAGTAATCAGGGATATAAAAGGGATAACTATTATAGATGAAAATGCTCCTTCATCACAACAACCTAGTTTCCCCATTGCTGAATCTTTTGAAGAGGAAGCCAATCATCATGTCTCACATCCACCAGTTGAGACCTCTAGACCACCTCCTCAGCCATGGTCTCAGGGGGAGACTAGAAGCAGTCAGACCATTGATGATGTTCTTGAGTTGGTCCTTAAACAACAAGAATTAATTAGTGTTCTTCAGATGCAAATCCACCAAGTGGATATAAAGTTTGATTTCTGAACACATGAACTACAGTAAATGAAAGATATGCTCTTCCAATTTATATGCAGTCGGGACAAGGGAAGTACCCCTAGACCACTAGCCGCAGCAATAGCAACAGAAACAGAAACACCAGCAGTAGACACAATAGCAGCAACACCAATAAAAACACCAACAGCAGAGACACTAGAAATAACAATAGCAGCATAGGCGCCAACACCAGTAGCACCAGCAGATGTGGAGTCAGGGCAAGCAATAGAAACAGAAAAGGCTTATTCTCCTCAAGGGACTCTTACTTAGGTATTTAAGCAAAGAACAAAAAGAAGATTTGTCAAATCTAGATCCAAGGTTTTCCCTACCTCTCAAGCCAAACCTTTCCCTGATCCTGACCAATCCACTACACCTACACCCACTACCTCCAGCTAAAGCCTCTCAAGCTCAACCTTCTACATATCTGTCTCCTATACCACCAAGACTAACTGACCAACCTACTTCCTCCAGACATGCATCTAAACAGCCTGTAGAATCTCAATCCTCCATTGATGAATCAGAGACCAAATACTATGACCCAGAAACCCAACCTAACATCCATTTATGTCCCCCTACATTCTTTTCTTGGCTTCCAATAATTACTAAACCACATCAGGACCGGATTGAACACCTCATTCCCAAGCTTATACCTAAAGAAGAAATCCCTAGTCAACTTGGGGAGAAAAGGAAAAAGGGCAGTTAGAGAAAAAGAATTTCCTCCTTTTTGGTATACCTTAATCTATCACTCAAAGAAGTATTTTGAGTTGTTTGAAGAATTTTTGAAGATCAAAGTGTTTCTAGAAACTCATGGGATGCCTAGATATGAATTTAAGGATTGGCTTCCAATTTTGCTAAGGATTAAGGAAATACCAACAACTACATTGATAGGTATCATCAATACTAGTTTGAGCTTGATTGCTAAAGCATTTTAAGAGCTATCCAAGTGAGGCAGTCAAGTTCAAAGAAGCAAACAAAGCCAAACTAGTGCCTCTCAGTGTAAAGAACTGCCTCAATCTTAGATTTTATGATATGTTTGGAAAAACTTTAAGGCACATCAAGAGACCTTTACTAGGATGAAAATATTCAATGAAGAAAGATACAAATTGGATTTACGAGAAGTCAGTAAGGGAAATGGTTCATGCTACTAAAAGGGCAATGTAAGATATCTCCTTCTTATGACAGTTGGGATGCCATCCAATCTATGCCCTAGTCTGATAGGGGTAGTAGCATTAAAGGCTGAATTTGCCAGAGTTGCTTTTCACAGACATATTAGAATGGCAGTCGGACATAAGATGAAGCGCAAGATACATTTGTCCTTCCATAGATTTGCTCTGCTTTAGTCTGTAAAGAATGATCTGCTACTCAAAGAATTTCAAGATTGTTATGCATCTAAAAGACAAACACATGAGCAATGGGTGCTCAGATATCCTGATGAAGCTAAAGCATGTCAGAAGAGGAAGCTTCATCCTTACAAATATATGTGCAGAATATATGATGGCCTACATAAATCTCTTGAAGTAAAATGGATTGAAAGGTATCATATTTACTACAAAGCCAAGGCAACCGCACACTCCCAAGGGTTACACTAGAATATCACTGTCCATGAGTTTTTGAAAAAAGGTAGCTGACAGAAATTCATACCTCTTATGCAGTTTATGAGCCGTGAAGCCCATGATCAACAGATCAGCCGATATCATCAACGACACATTGCTTTCTATAGAAATCTTCCCTCCATAGGATCATCCTACAACACAGATAGTTCTCTTCTTGATCACAACTTTCCTAGCAATGAGAAGAAGCTATGGGAATTCCTTCAACCTTTCTTCGATCAAATCCCACCTTCTCTCTATCTTCCTAGATCATCTTGAACAATTTCTCTAACTATATTTTTGTATACATCTATTTTTCAATAGAATTTCTCTAATTGTCTTTTTGTTTCTCTTACTCCTTCTAGAATCTCTCTTTATGTTATATCCTTTCTGTTAAAGACACAAAAGGAGAGAAATATATAGAAATCTTTAGCAGATAAGGAGAAATTAGATTAAGGGGGAGATATATGATAAGATGAAATGAAAAAGGTTGTGATAATTTATTTTCTTAGTAATGAATTTGTTTGCATGAAATGTTACTTATTGCTAAACTTATTTCTAAATATATATGTGATTTTGTCATCAACAAAAAGGGGGAGAATTGTTGTGCATTTGTTTATGCAAAAATATTATTTATTGTTTTGATTATGACAAAATTAGTTTTCCAATTTAAGACATGAACTATAAGCAATAACTCATCTAATTGCATGTACTATAACTTGCGTAAAGAACAATAACACATCCATTTTAAAGGCATGTTTGTATTATAGACATACTGTATCATCACATCAAGCTATAATTTCTTCTAAGTCCACATCGACTAGTATATGTATCATATGAGTCAAAGTCCTACTCTGACACCTAGACAATCAAAGTGAGATATAACTTGGTGAACAAGTCATGCAAGTCGACGTCCTACTCTAACTCTTGGACAGTCGAAGTTACGTATAGATTGATGAACAAGTCTCACCAGTCGAAGTGTTACTTTGACTCCGGACCAGTTTGAAGTAAGGTATCGATTGATGAAGTAGTCTTACTAGTCTAAGTGTCACTTCGACTCTAGTCCAACCGAAGTTCACTTTGACTAACTGTGTTATTTTTCTATTTCAGACAAAGTTCCACTTTGAATGACTATGTTATTTTCTATTTCAGTCGAAGTTCTACTTCGACTGACTACTTGATACCTTAGCAGTCGAAGTGCGATTTTGACTGAGATTTCTAGCAATCGAAGTGCAATTTTGACTGAGATTCTTAGCATTCTAAGTGCAATTTCGACTAAGATTCTTAGCAGTCAAAGTTTTAGTAATATCTTATTGATTGATCATCATGTTTGCATCAATTGGTGTAATATTGTTCCGATTGATGTTATATTGCCTTGTTTAACCTTGTGTTTCAATTACTGAACAATTTTCATATGAATATGTGAACAAATAACATGTTACACATCAATTAATGTTATTTTCAATTTATTACATCATCTGTTTAGTTGTGTGTCGACACAACTTCTTATTTGTCTTTTTATTTGTCGACACACACATTTAATTCAAACTTTGAATAATTTATAAGTGTATCATACTCTCTTAATCTTTGCAGTCGAAGTTACACTTCGATTCCTTTAAGTTTTTGAAGTCGAATATTCAATTTCTTATTATTTCTCATCTTGTACTTATGTTCTCTGCACTTCAATTTATCATTTTTAATGAGAAAATATATGGAGTCATTGTATTTTAGAATGTTCCTTGACAAATGTTTGATTTAAAAGATATCTGCCAGTGTCCTTCAAACTAACAAAGCCTTTCCAGGTTTTAAGGAAAGAAGTCTATAGACTCATTGCCCATCGTGCAAGTGTCTAGTTCATCTTAAATGTGCACCTACCCCTTACTTTCTTTTCGAGATACACCTTGCGTCTGAAACAAAAAGAAGTCCTTTAAGATCTTATCTTTTATTTCTATTGTTCAACAGATTACTGCTACCACTCTAACCGTAGACAAGAGAAAAGCTTTTACATGGGTAAGGTGTTTGCAAGTAATAAATGCGACTATCTACAGTAGCATGCAAGCTATCCAAAATAGCTATCAAAGAATTCTACATAGAAGAATTGTGAATGTTACTCTCAAGCCATCTTCTCAAGACCAAAATGTCATATCTCAAATAGCTAAATTCAAATGGATAGCCGAGGACTCAGAAGGCTATATAAAAGCATTTGAAGCTAAAGATATACTAGTAGATTGAATGCATGAGAAAAGATAGAAGAAGAGAGATCTAAAAAAAAGCAATTTGTTCCAAGCAACGAACACCTAGCCTTCAAGAAGTCTGTTGTTGGGTGGGTTAGCATTATTAGATCATTTTTTCTTAGAGTCCACCTTAGTATCAGAAAGGGAGAAGTGCTACAATCCTTCTTTCTTTAGATCTCTCTTTGTTCTTCTAAGCTTGCTCATTCTCTGAGTAGCACTTAGTATGTATTCTTTCTAAGTAGTAACTAGTAGGGGGTTTGTTCCTTGTGTGTTTCCCTTTTGTAGAATGGAGGACCGACTACGGTAGGAGGTTGTGTGCCCCTCTGTGAAGGGAAGACTTGCTTGGGTGCAAGTGGTTGTAATACCCCTCTTTGAAGAGAAGAAAAAGTGCTCTTGGTGGTTAGTGAAATACCCAAGGCATTGCTTGGGGACTAGACATAGGACTCATATTGGAGAGGAGATCCGAACTAGTATAAATCTCTTGTGAATTTGTGTATGATTGCTTCCGCAACTTTTATTCTTATTTCACATGCTATACTAACCATTAACTTAATTTTTAGTGATTTTTTAGATCTAACTCTCTTTGCAGAAATTTCAAAAGTCTTATTCACCCTCCTCTAGAACACTTAACCTCCATCTCGATCCAACACCTGGATCTTCCTTTTCAACTCTTGAAGCTCAATGGGGGACATGTGATATGGAGATTTGGAGGGAGCTACACTTGTAATCACAGGGTTGTGCACCCCTCAAAACACATGACAATATGTCACATCATGGTATAAAGAATGTGATCGCCACCTAACATGTTGCTCTAGGATATAAACGAAGTCTAAAGGCTAACGTGCTAGGAAAAGGAAGTGAGAAGGGCCAATTATGGGTGTCGCGATGGGGTGATATGTCATGATACGAAGCTTATCGCGGCTCCCCGACCGGTCGTGTTCTTGATGTCGCGACGGGGGTTCTTGACGGGGACGAGATGTGGTGAGAAGGTACAAGGGAGCGCGACTGCTCCAAAGAGTATGACTTCTGATGGGGAAGAGCATTGTGTTTGGCCTGATAGCATGAAGAAAGTGGAGGGGACTTGGGCCGAACCTCTCACGCCGGAAGGTAGTTGGGCTTGGAGAAATGAATATCCCACGGACAAAGAGGAGTGGGATCAACCACGACAGAGGGTGCATGTGGTGCGGAAGCAATGGGTGCGAAGGAGGTTTCCTGTTGGGCAGAGGCATGAGAGGGCGGAGAGAGGGGGCGCTTGCCTTTGGCAGCCACCAAGAATTCCCGAACTTGGGTCGGGCTTAAATGAGGCAGAAGCTGACTAAATTGGGCATGTGGGTCTTCTGCCCCAGAAGGAGAAGGGGGGCGAGACTGATCGTCGCCAGCTGTGGGAGGTTGGATTTGCCCGGTGAGGGCGACAGCAGGTTGTTGGGCCACGTCCTTAAGAAGCCCAATGGGCAGAGAATCGCCGGTGAGGACGCGGAAATGGTCTATACCGAAAAGAGGATTATGATATAATACAATGGTTTGGGGAGACTGACTTGATAGACCTAGACACTGATGCATACACTAGCCCTAAACAGTTAGGGGAGACAACGAGACCAAAAACAAACCCTAGATTCTAACACATAAGAATGGATGGTGAGATGAGAGGGAGTATCTCAAACAAACACCCAAGTTGACATGATTATCGTTAACATTTTAGGGTATGCACTTAGCCTTTTAGTGGATTAATTAACGAAATGACACTTGGCTAGATAGGAACCCTAATAGGTGTGTACTTGAGTACTCCGGCATGACTAAGGATGACACACAACTCACGTGCAAACGACCTGAACTAAGGGGGCAACTGGTACAACCAGCCTAGCAACCGCATCGTGTGTACAACCACGGGGACTTACGGAGGCCCTCGGTAGCAAGCCCTGGTCAGCCCACGAGTGGTCGCAGGTGAGAGGGTCTCCACTACCAAGGAGGAGTCCTATCTACATGAAAATACTGTATGCATGAATCTATGTGCAACGGGGTGCATGCAAATGCTAACCTAAACTAACAAACAGTAACTCGAAGGTCTCTGCTGAAATCGCGATGACTAGGTCTACTGCGACCTTATCGCGACCAAGGGATCGGTCGTGATAATCTCGGGTTGCAGAAACCCACTGCTACATGTAAACAACAAGCAAACAGACTACCCTAAAGCGCAATATAGCATGGAAGAAGATAAATAGAAGATGAAAGACTCCCTAAACAAGTAGAAACTGACGCATGGAATGGAAAATAGTAACAAACAATGCGTACTTGTTATCGCGTCCTCCTCCTATGGCGTGACAAGGTCGCGTCAGCCCGATATGTCACGATAGTACCAGAAAATTAACAATGAAAATGAAAGGAAAACCAGAGCCCTAGCAGGGTTCTAACACAAAGAATCATGGGTAGACATGATGGAACAACATGGAGATGACATAAGAAAGCTTCTAAAAGAAGATCAAGATAGAATACAATAGAAGACAGGGAGGAGAACGCGTACCTGAGGTCGCGTCCACCTTAATGGAGGCGATATGGTCGCGATCGCAAAATCCAACACTATATTAACAGAAGACAGGAAGACAACAAAACAAAGAAACAACCCTAACTATATTCTACTAGACAGACAAATACACAAACATGGTAGGTAAACAAGCAAGACAGACGAGGCTACTAGTGGAGGTCCCACCGTGATCGCCAAAAAGGTGTAATCACGGGGTTGTGCATCCCTCAAAACACACGACAAGATGTCACAACATGGTATAAGGAATGTGATCACCACCTAACATGTTGCCCTAGGATATAAATGAAGTCTAAAGCCTAACGTGCTAGGAAAAGGAAGTAAGAAGGGCCACTTACTAGTGTCGCGACGGGGTGACCGTCGCGATACAAAGCTTGTCGCGGCTCCCCAATGGGTCACGTTCTTGATGTCGCAATGGGGGTCCCTGACGCCTTCTCAGTAGTACGAGAGATGGATGGGGTGACCTCCTTCCCGTCTTCCGATCGGCCAGAGGATGAGAGCCCCTCGTTTGTTCTTGTTATAGAACCTGCCAAAACAACGAAACAAAAAGAAAGAAACCATGTTAGACCATATTTAAGTGAAGTATCTACTCAAAATGAAAAGAAAGAAGGGAAGCATGAAGGGAACGAACCTGGGGGTGTTTTGGAAACCCCTTGGGTTGTAGAAAGAGTGGGAATGGAGATATGTTACTATTAAAAAAAAATAACAACATGCTGGAAAGAGAAATGAGGAGGAAAGAGTGAAGAAAGGCCCCAAAAGGGTGACTCCCTGGCTGAAGAAGATGCTTCTGAAGTCGTGCAGCAGCCTCTGATGGTCGTGGACATCACCCTCCTAGCTACCAAGCTCCATGGATGAAGGAAATGAGGTGACTTGGTGAAGTGAATAGGAGGGAAAATGGGAAAGAATGGGAGGGCTATGAGCTAAGGGGAAGCTTTGGTGAGATTTTGGCAGCACTTCGTGGTAGCCTTGGGTCCTTACCTCATTCAGAAGCAGAGGGGTCACTTATATAGAGAGGAGAGAGAGTATCTCGTCCTTAAGTAATAATGACCCATGAAAATGGTGAAAAAGGTAAGTAAATCACATGGGAAGAGTCCTAGGAGAGTTCCAAGGTGAGATGGAACCTCAAACAATGGCTGGGGGGTTGGAGAGTGGTTGTGGATGAAGATAGACTCCAAAGGAGATAGAGAGGAGGTGATTGCGGAGCCAGCGCATGAAGGACATTGTCGCGATGGGTCGTAGGGACGCGACATGACTAGTCACGACGACCAAGGTTGTCGCGACATTGAAGGTACGTGAATGGATATGTATGGGCTATTGCAACGGCCAAAGTGGACGCGACCAGGACGCTAATGCGACGCCATGACCGGACGCGTTAAGGATAATCGATCATACTGAGATTATAATCAATTATTTAGGAAATATAATTGATTATTTAGGGATGTAATCGATCAATTAACATGAACGTGACCCCCAAGGCCTTCGCATTAAGGTCTGAATGCTGAAACCCTAGGACAAGGACTCTTTAAGTGATAATTGTATGAGATAAGCTGAGATTTGGGCTTAAATGGGCTCAAAATGTGGCTAATCAATGGGCTCAAGGTGAGTGACCAACTCGGGGCTCATTAAGAGAACAAGAAATATGGTTCAACTCATAAGCCAAAATCGGGTGTCTACAGATTGCCCCTCTTTGGCTTCCACTTTGCAAGGGAAACGAAAGTGTAGAGGAAGTGTCATGAAATGACGATGAAGCGGAGGTGACGTAGAGTGAACTGAAAAGATGGGAGCCAAGGTAAAGAGACACCCGATCTAACCAACAAGCAATAGGAATCTTATTGAAAGCCCCGAGTTAGTTGCTCGAGCAGAATGCAAGGAAGACACAAGTCTGGACAAGAGGAGAAGAAAAGGACGATCAACCCCTCGATTGAGAGGTACCCTAGCCGATTGGCCTGCAAGTTTCATTTTGGAGGGACATGTGCGTGCCAGGTAGGTAACTCAGACTCAAAACCTGGGAGCGGTTCGCAACCAAAACAGATTAGAAGGAATTTGGATGAAAATTCGATAGAGAATCTAGACAGGGAAATACTCGACAAACTGGAAGAGCAACTCACTCAGAGGCAAACTTTCTGATTCGGAGTGGAATAGGATTTCTTATTCTAAACATGAAGAATAGTTGGACATTCATCAAGAGCTCATTATTAACCAGGGATGAGTCATGATAGCTCAAAGACCTACATGATGCATGCTGGGTTAAAAGAAAAAAAAAAGAAATCATCAAATAGAATGTAAAGAAAAGAGAAAATAGAAAATAGATCAAAGATACTATTGCTAAAGTAGACAAGAATGGGTTGAGAATCTTCTTGTAACCATTGTGCAAGATAGAATCCATCATCCTTGAACTCATCCAACTTAACGGTTTGTCCAGCGATTAACAATGTGCACCTAGATCATCATTGTTTTTTATAAAGGGGAACTTAGATCCCAGAGCACACTGAGAACCAGCTGGTCCTTTAAATGATATAATAAGTAGGCTAACATATAGTAATGCAAGGGATAAAGAAAGAAGATCATGCCTGCACTTACTTGTGGAGATCAGATCTTGCCATTTTTGTGATTTTTGATTTTTTGTGATTTTTTTAAAAAATAGACAGACGACAAACAACTCGAGAGAAATATGTACAAACAAGGTATTAACACAAACAAAGCCTAGAAAAATAGACACAAACTCAAGAAGACGAAGCATACACTATCGCGACGCCTCTGGAGGTCGCGACAATGTCATGACACCATGGAGGGTCGTGATCAAGACACGTCGCGTCGGGGGGGTCGAGACACTGTTCTGTGCACTGAACCCCGAATCCGACCCCTATCTCTATCGTATGGGCTATCCTAACACTAATGGGACTCCTAAACTCTATCCTAATGCTAATCCAACCCCTAGATACGAATTAGAGTGGGATTAACCTTCTCTCTTGGTTTTATCTTTCTTCAAGCAATGAAGAGATCTTCTAGCTTCCTCCATGCTAACCCCTCCCCCTATGTTGGTCCAAAGTCTACTAGAAAGGCTTATGGGGAGCTATAGTGCCTCACTTCTGTGCCGAGACATGTGAGCTCCAAGCAAGATGTTCAAGTAAGTTCTTCTAGCTCATCTTCTAGTTCTTCTTTTTCTTCTTCTTCTTCTTCTTTTTTCTTTCTTCTTATTTTTCTTTTTTTTCCTTTCTTCTTCTAGATTCTCCAGGGTAGACGACGCTACTCCAAAATTCCTCAGCTAGAGCCCATGATAAAGGCCCTCCCCATAGCGTTCATCAATCTCTTACGGGAGTGGAAGTTGATGACGGTGTTGGTGCTAGCCAGGAATTATCACAAGATCCTATATATCTGGGACAATCTTACAACACTAGTGGAGCTATGGCATCCCCAGATGCATACTTTTATTTTTCCCACTTTCGAGGCCACCATATTGCTGGAGGAGCTAGAGGTCATGCTAGGGTTCCCCAAGGACAAGAAGGGTGCGGAATACCTCATCACCCATGTTGAGTGTAGAAGGATTATCTATAGAGAGGGGGGGGGGGAATAGATATCCACCAGTTTTAAGGTCAATTTTCAATCAAAAACTACGATGCTAAGATATGATCAGATGAAAAATGATCAACACAGAAATCAATAAACCACACAAGTGCCAACAATATTTTTATGGTGGTTCGGCTCCAGTGTGGAGACCTACGTCCACCCCTCACCAAACTAGTAAGGCTTCACTAAGAGAACATATGTGTGAGACCCTCACACAACTGCTGATACACAGCTTCTTTACAACTGCTGATACACAGCTTGAACACTTCGCTGATTCACAGCTTCAAGACTTGACTCAAATCTCAAGATCCAAACACAGTAGGTGTAGGATCAACTATGTCTACTCCAAACGAAGTAGACAACCCATCAGAGTAATGTTTTGAAGAAATTGAGAAAAAATAAAGTAAACGGAAATCTGAAGAAGTTTAGAGAACATCAAACGCTCTGCTCAAGATTTAGATCTGGTTGGAAAACTCCTCGAGCTTTAATTGAAACTTCTCCAATCTTGAGTTCATTGAATTCTTCTTCTAGTTGCAGCACATGGATCAATTTGCCTCTGAATTGAAGAAGAATTCCGATCCTCTGTTCTGGATGTTCAGCAACAGGTCTTCATATTTACAGAAGGTATGATCTAGTAACTTCTTGCCTTGATTAAATCCTTGATTCGAAGACGCCTGTACTTTTCAGAACTCAAACTCTCTGCTCACTGCCCTTTTCACTCTCAAATCTCTTCACCTTTTTCTTCTGTGCGCGATATTCCAACTGTAAAGGACGTCTCGCCCTTTTGATCTGATAGGCGGAATCTTTTTCAGTGGGCCTCTCAACAGAATCCCAAAAACTTGGCAAAACCTTTTGCCGCCTAAATGGTGGTAGCTTCCAAAACCATGTGACGTGTACCTGAAGCTCAAAACATTTGACCTTGGGTCATGTGCCCATCACTTACGCACTGGCAGATTTTTCGTTGAATGATCCTAAGTGTTATAGTGTCGACGCATACAAGTTATAGAGTCAACACACATTCATGTGACTTAACAGGATCAGTGTAAAGTCTTCAGTAGGGTCGACTCTATGTCCTCTAGAGTCGACGCACATCCAAATAACTTTGATTCTTAATGAATGAATGTGGTGTAGAGTCGACCTTACAGTATCATAGTGTCGACCTTGTCTGCTGATGGAGTCGACCTGGTCTTCCTTCAGAGTCGACTTGATGAACTGGTAGAGTCGATCTCATCCATAAATAGAGTCGACCTCATTGGGTACTTCTCTTCACAAGACTGTCTGGAAACTTGACTAGTGTCGACCTGATTCACATTTGGTGTCGACCTATATCTGCTTTCACTTCTTCAGTGCCAGTCAGATACACATGTAGAGTCAACCTGATCTTTGAGTAGTGTCGACCTATTCTAATACTCTTAATTGTCAGAGCCACTGGAACTTCATTGAGTGTCGACCTATCCTCTGTATAGTGTTGACTTTATGAATAATACTGAACTTAAATATGATTTTCATTGATTCAACTAAGTTGATTTAATCTTTATAAGTGTTCCTATGTTACAAATAACTTGTGTTAGACATTTATGACATCATCAAAACCATTTACTCAATTTATAACATCATCAAAACCAGGGACACAACAATCTCCCCCTTTTTGATGATGACAACATTTGTTCATAGATTGTTTAGACTGTTTAAAAAAAAATCATGATCAAACATGTTATTATGCAAACACATCAGTCCACACAAGCCATCCACACAAGATTATACAAACCATTCATACAAATTCACACAGGAGCATTTCACACAAACACACTTTGATGATTTCATTACTAATAAGAGTGAGTTTTTACAATAAACATCAAAGTATCAAACATCAACACAAACAACCAAACTACAAACATCTATGAGTTCTCCCCCTTTGACATAATCAAAAAGTAGCAATCACTGAGGAGGTGGAGGTGGCTACTGCGGGAATAATCTGCTCTCAATGCGGGACAATCTGAAATGCATATCATCATAGTGGTCCCAAAGATAATAATGAACTGCATTGAACTTGTTGTTCAGAAAATCTTCCAATTTCTCAAACTGATTTTCAATCACCACTGGTACATGATCTATTCCGTGAGGCATTGTAGGGACAACTGCTGATGAGGTGGCTTGATTGCTTTCAGCTGTGTCAGTCACATCATGTAGCTTCCAGACTTGATTAAACTCATCTCTCACCAGTTGGAGTTTACGAGACATATCTTCATGATAACCTCTCAGAATGTTCATCGTGTTAGAAATTTGATGAACTGTCTGGACTAAATCTGGAATATCATTGACCTTTTCAGCTCCTTTCTACAGTGCTTCTTCAATGGACTGCACTTTGTCAAAAATCTTCGCTTGAGTATAAGCAACAGAATTGAAAACATGCCCAATTATCTTTATCAGTTCATTGGATCTGACGGCTGTAAATCTTGCAATCTGTTCTTGTCTATCAATATTTTTCAGTAAGCCTCCTCTCAATTTCTTCCATCCTGTTGTCAAACTGCACTGACTGTTGTTCAATCTTTGAATTCAACAAATTTAGAGAAACACTCACACCAGAAAATTGATCTTTAAGAAAAGTGAGAAGCTGTGGTGGAATAGGAGTTTCAGCAGAAGATGTGGAAGGAGGAACCTGCTCAGATACAAAGGGTTTAGTAAAAGTAGGATGAGCAGGTGAAAAGTGTCGAGGATCTACACCTAGATCATCAAATCTAGGTATAAGAGAGGGTGAAGGGACATGCAATGTTTCATCCAACTGAATTTCTCCATCATCATCATGAGTTCCCTACTCTCTCTACACAACTTCATCAACATGTGGCTGATCCATATCCAAATTTGCATTTACATCCTCTTGAGGTGCCAGATTCAGCTTCATAAACTTGCCAATGTGAGCCAAGTCATATGTGTGAAACTTTGCAATCTTTTGGAATTTTGTGTTATCCAAAGGAACATGCATCTTCTGAAAGATGGTAGATAGATGTGCAGCATTTGGTAGACTCTTTCTTAATTCTAGCATGGTGACTTCATGAAGCAATTGACAGAAAATGGTTGTCAAATTTACCTTTTCTCTTTTGATTAAACTGAATATCAGAAACCTCTTCAAACTGGTTATTATGTGCCTCCCTCCTCCTTGAGGGGTCAGGATAGTGGTACACCAATGATGTAGAATTCTATTGATAGGAGGAAACCTATTGGCATTCAGAGTGGAGACTCTTGTCTGGAAGATGTTATTTTTATCATGAGGCAGGCCAGTCAACACAGTATAAGCCTCATGAGCACAAAACTTGAAATCTTGAGGATTGTGACCCTCATTTGGAATGTCTAGAAATTTACTCACAACATCATTTGTGAGCACAATGGATACTCCTCTGACCCTAGACTCTAGGCTATCCTCCTTGCTAACCAGATTTCGAAAAAACTCTTGGACTAGGATAAGATAGAAAATCCTATGCATATTAACAAAACTTGTCCAACCTTGAAATTTTAGCATATCTAGAAGTTCCAGAAGCATAGTGATCATACCATCATCATAAACGTTAATGATTTTGGGATGCAAGATTTGCTTGTTTTCGGTAGTCAAATTGACTACTTCTTGCACTTGTGACCCTTCAATCTGTGACCCATCATCTTCTGATTCAGATTCTGATGCTTGAACAGTATTCTGATCCTCCAACTCAACACTTGCTTCTTTTTCTGGTTCCACTTCATCCTCAACATCATCCTCAATGACATCCATAGCATCATCCTCAATTTCATCAAATTTCTCTGGTCCACTGGCACTGAGGTTCAGCGACTGAGAGTCATTCTGCTCCTTTGTTCTCTGTTTACTCGAAGCATTTTTGGAACCCTAGATATTAGGGCTTCCTTCTAGAGATACTTGGGGATTCACATCCTGTGAGACTTGTTGGCTTTCATCTTCCTCATCCGAATTGCTCAAGTTGACAAAATCTTGTTTCTTCTTACCCTTTGAAAAATTCTTTTCCTTGGACATGTGAGGATGAGAAAATCGCCGGCTTGAGAAAAATGGAACTGACGGCTTCTTTTCCAGAACTTCTTTGCCCTTGTCAGGATCATTTCGCTCCTTAGTGCGTCGTTCTGTCAACGCAGATTCAGACTCCTTCCACTTTCCTCCTTGACGAGCTTTCACTTTCAAAGCCATTTGCAGAGAATCGGGGAATCAAAGAGAGAAAGTTGCAGATGCAGAGAAGAAATTTTGGGGACAGACGAAAAAGATGAGGCCAAACGGGCTTTAGAGCTTAGGTTTTCGAAGAGTCGCGACGCTTGAAGCGTCGACTTGCTCTAAGACATACAGTGTTCCCGCGGAGCAACGAGAAATAACGTGTTCTGAAGACAAGAGACCATGTGTATAGTCGACTCTATCAAGAAGAGTGTCGACTCTCTGAAGTAGAGTTGATGAAAATGCTTGGATAACTTTTGAGAAAAGGAGCAAGACACCATGATAAACTGTATTCTTGGATAATCTTGAGAATGTTAAAAATATTTATACTCTTTCCTCACCTTATTCTCATTTTAGTGAAATTAATGGTTTGAAAATTATAAACTTTAGTTTAACCATTAAAAACACTGAAAAAACTCATAAGAAAAAATAACAGTAGAAACAAAATTCTTCAGGTGAAAAGCTTGCAATTTTATAAAACTTACTCAAACCATGTAAAATGATACTCTTGGATAGATGAAAAAACAAACCAAGATACATTGAGTTAAAATATCTAGCTTGAAATTTTCATATTTTTGATCTTGAATTAATCTGATTTATTTGCATTTTTGTAAAAGGATGAACAATCAGATTTTCCCTTTCTTTTTCATGCAAGAGCCCATGCTTTTCACACACTAGAGCTCCTGATTACTCAAAATAGGGTAATCATCTTGTTTCAAGGGTTTGTGTGCAACTTTTCATGTGAGGATACATGTTGGTTAGACACAAGAATCCCCAGTTACTCAGTATGCACCAGCAGAAGTTTTTAATAACGCTGAACAGAATTAACTAGCTCATCATGACATACAATTTTACAATTGATTTTATCAAGAATTGCAGTTTCTCAGAGCATAGTCATTGTTCTGTCATCAAGCAAGACTTTTTCAATTGAAAACTTTTGAATATTTTTCTGAATAAAAAAGACTTTTAAAACAATGTAGCCCAGATGTTTTAAAATCTAACCCGAGTAACCAATTTTCATGAAAATTTCAGAATTCAATAAAATGCAATTCTCACTTGATTCATTGATTTCTGCAACTGTTATTTAACATTTTGAATTTTCCAGAGAATTTTTGTAGCACCCCGAAAATTTTAATTACATAAAAATTCAAATAAATGGAAATAAATAATTTCCATAATATCGGAGTATTTAAAACATACGTACCATTATCGTGTGTGCTAAAACACATCGGAAAATTCTGTAAAAATTATAAATCAACCCTAAATATTATTACTAAATGTTTCACAAAGAAATTTGTGCCAAGAAAAATCAGATTAGCCATGTTTAAAGTGTTTCGCGACTTATTATCGTAATTCATGAATAAGTCGTAAAACCATTATCACACGTACTCGGATGAGTCAGAAAATTAAATAAAAATCATATATGGACTTCAAATAATATCCTATAATGACCCATCAAGAAATTTGGTTCAATAAAAATCATTTGGGCTATGTTTAAGAGTGATTGCGACCGATTATCTAAATAAGGAAACAAGTCGGAAAACCGTTAACACGGAAATACGACGCAATCAGAAATTAAATAAAAGGATTGGGGAGACTTCCAACATTATATATTGATGACCCATTATCATAATTGGGCCAATGGGCAACATTTGGCCCAAAAATCAAATAAAGCTAGAAAATACATAGAAATTCGTAACCATAAATAAGCTCAAATTAAAAAGAGGCAATTAGAGTTGAATTGGGATGCAATCATGCATTCATGGCAACCCAAATTCATGCCTAACTATGAGGGGAGGTTTTCTAATGCCTCACACTCAAAGGGAGGAGGAAATCATCAAAAATAGGAAACCAAACATACCAATCCCGAAACCCTACTTTCCTAGTTATAATAGGACTCCTAAACACCATGGTTACTTAAATACTCTTCACCCAAACCCTAGGAATGAATTTAGAGCTTGCTAGGGTCGTGTGGAGGAGCTCTTGGTGGCTGAGGAGCTGTGGAACGACCACAAGAAGCCATTCTTCTTCCCCTTCTCGTCTGCTGCGACCTGCACAAACCACTCTCTTGAAGTCGCCCAAAGGTGAGTCAAACCTAAACCAAACCTTGAAAGGCCTATACCCCTGGAAAGAGGGTGAAGTCTATGTTCTAACCCAAGTGGAATGCCCAAATTCCATCCAGTATACACGGAGTAGTAAGTGTTTTCCTCCAAGTGGTCTGAACACGGGTTTTCTGGAATAACGGGACTTCTTCAACCCAAAAGGTAGGCTTTCTCGGGCCAAACATTAACATATCCTATACCAATGTGTAGAGAACCAAGGTAAATTTCATTTCCCACTGGTTTCATCGAATTTCAGTTAGTAGATTTTGAATTATAAGCGTTTTGCCAACGTCGCGTACTGTTAGAGATTTTCCCGTTCTTAATATGTTGCACGTGTTTCAAGACCGAATTAGAGAAAAATCAAAACATGAAAGTTATTCTACTAGTTGTCCTCGTCAGGTTTCATGTTGAACATGTTGTCTAAATCTCATTAGTTAGAGAGTTATAAGCATGGTAATAGGGTTGCTGCATAAAACTACGTCTTCAAGTTACCCTTGGTCTGACCTTGTGTTCCCCGTGATCAAAACCTATCGAAACCATATTTATTATTCAATTCCGATTTACTGGAAGTACACTAGTATGTCTAGGTTATTTTAAAACTAGTTTCGTTATTTTTCACGCACCGTGCAATTTCTTCTCTATTTTAGAACAACCCTATGTCAAAAGAAGGAAAGATAGGTCCGCAATCCAAGGCACTGTCCTTGCTCTGTCCGAGCCAGGCACGGACCCTGTGAACGCGACGGCCCGATATGTCGCTTTCAGAGGGTTGATTGCGACATACCCCTTGTCGCCTTCTCAAGGCGACATGCGTTCCATCGCTATCCGGCTACCTGATCTGACAACCCTGTCGCGATGCTCACACCCCTGTGTCGCCTTCTGGGCCCGACCTGTCGCCTTCCTTATATGGCTATGTCGCCTTCTCAGGATTTTTACCGGAAACCACGTGTTTTCTTACAAAGTTTTCCGCATATACCCGAGGTCTGTATAAATGTGATATTTGCTGTGTAAGTTACCTGTCTTGGGTCTGATCATTACATGATTGTTGTTTAATGGCTTAAAAGCGATTAACCTATTTAAAAAGCTTTAATTACATGGATGCTATTCTAAGTGCTCCTTAAATGTTATGATCCATTCGTGCTACTTGTGATTTAATCTTCCTACTGTTCTTCCATGTTTAAATGATAATGGTTATCATAAAATCTTGCAAACCATGATGAGTTAAAGTGCATAGTTTTATTCCATATTATATTGTCAAGTGCTTCCTGCGAGTTTGAGACCGATGGTTTGAGAATTGAGACACGCGTACCGCACTACACACTAGCACTATTAGGCAGCCTTTTCTTGGGAAATTGGAAACTCTCTATCGGTCATTCCGAATCGGTAGACTAGCGACCTTTTCACCAAGGCCTTCGTAAATCTCCTCTGACCATGGATTCCCGCATGGCCGACGGGTTGGTTGTACCATTGAAGTTCCCTGGAGATAGCGTGCACTTTCTTTCTCTTCTTGATCTCGTGAGTGTGACTTACAAACTAGACTAAAGCCATTAATGTAAAGATTGAACAAAAGTATAAATTGTACCGTTATGCTGCCGAATTTATCTCTTGACCATTGTTATCATGAAATCATGTTCAATTACCTATTACTTGTTCCCATCATCATCATGGACATGACATTACACATGCTTACTTATTGAAACTCTCATTGGCCATTACAAATGACTGTGGGTATCTACATTTAAAAATTTAAGTGAGATGCTGACAGGGCACGGCGTGTGTCCAAGGGCTCCAATCTAGCCCCAATGACGGCGAGTCATAGATATACTGTTAACCATGGGGTATAATGATTACTGGCGTTGCATCTGCGCTGGGAAAATCGTGCGTGCGTGTTGAATGATAGATATAATACCACATACACGTGACCTAGTGTACATTCTTGATGGATCTTTTCTCGGTGTACATTGATGTCTACGTGCCTGATTAGTGTTACTTGATCGTGCTCGTGCGTGCTTGCTTGCGTGCGTGATATGGCCGTCCCGCATTTATTGCAATTTACATGATATTTTGCGTGCTTGTACAAAGTGATCTATTTCTAGTTCTCTCTTGTCATCTTGTTCATCAATCTTGTTCTATCATGATCTCTCTCTCTAGCTTGTTTTATATATCATGTTTTAACGTGTTTTATTTGTACTTGCATATCATTCATCGTACTTGCCTAGTTCTAAAATGTTAATCACTTATATCATTGCCCGCACATTGAGATATAAATCCTACTGGGCTAGTTTGCTCATTCCCTACTTTTACCCAATCTAGGTGACCATGAAGTGCAAGAGGAAGAGCAAGTCGAGGATGGGAATGCGTCTGAGTGAAGAGCGTTCCAAACATGAGTCTATCTATAGTTAGTTTATTTTGAGTGTTAGAACAATGTAGTAGGAAGTGAGGTAGTATGTACTTTTGCTTTTATTGAGTCTTAGTCCTGTAATAGTTTCCATTTGAAATACAATGAGTTGAGATTTGAATAAAAGATTAATTGAGTTCAATATTTGGGCCCTATGATAATGTATGTTATCATACATTTAGTGCGTGCTAGCTAGATGCTTATTTGCCGACTGTCCACGTCTCAAAATATCGACTCGAATTCTTCGAATTAATATCCGCTGCGTAATTCTCGGGACGTGACAGTTTAGTGGTATCAGAGCCTAGGAATACCAAATAGGATATGTCTCAGGAATAGGAGATACCTATGGAACCTAGGTCATGGGAATTAAATACAATACCTGGTGAGAATGGGTAGAGACTGGGAATATGTTAGTAAGAATTAAACACTCCTACCCATTGACTTTTATAATGTATCTAGAGACATTAATTGGTTTCCATCCTTTTCTCAGGAACCTTCATAACTCTTACACTCAACTGCAATGGCTCGCAACCAATGGCAAGTTATGCAAGAAACTGTGGCTGGACTGACCCAGGCGTTACAAAATGTAGTTCAGGCTGGAAATCAGGTTGGAGCTGCAAGGAATGGAGCCGGTGATCTGCACCGGAATTTTAGGAGTTTGAACCCTCCTCGTTTCTCTGGGTCCCCTGACCCAGATGCGACAGAGAATTGTCAAGAGGAAATAGAAAGGATTTTCCAAGTAATGCAATGCACCAATAGACAGAAGGTGGTACTGGCCACTTTCCAATTTACTAATGATGCCCGAGCATGGTGGAAGGCCACATCGGCCCACCTACCTAATGTTGGCGAACTGAAGTGGGCTGGATTCCTGGAGATATTCCAGGGAAAGCATTTCTCTGAGAGAGTCAAGGAGAAGAAGGCAGTGGAGTTTGCTGCACTAAAATAGAAAGGGATGTCCGTGGCTGAGTTTGAGGCTCAGTTCGCGCGTCTTGCTGTGTATGCCCCACACTTGGTGGGAACTGAAAGACTTAAGGCAAATCGGTTCATGGATGGGCTCAGGCCCATGTTCATTGAAAGGCTCAGACCACACAACATTCAAACTTACACTGAGATGGTCCAAAGAGCTCAACTGGTAGAAGACACTATGGCTAAGGTGGAAGGCATGAGGGGGAAGGACATTTCAAGGCCGACCTTTATAAAAAGGGGAGCAGTTGATACAACTGGAACTTTCCCCAATAACAACAATAATAACTACAACAACAACAAAAGGCCAACCACTGGGAAAGACTATGGCATGGAGAAAAAGATCAAAGTAGAAGAAGCAATGAGGGTGGAGTATTGTAAATTTTGCAACAAGCCTGGGCACCATGCGGACAAGTGCTGCAAGAAGGCCGGGGCTTGCCTACGATGCGGGAGTCACGAACATCATATACCGAACTGTCCCTTGCTAAAAGACCAAGTTGGAAGGAACCAAGGAATGGTAAAGCGTCAAGGACGCGTGAATGCAATAATGCAAGCAGAGCTTCCGAAAGGAGGTATATTTGTTAAACCCCTAGACTGATCTTATGATGTTTTCTTATTGGTACACTTCTAAGTGGGGGAGATCATTAAGGAGAAATTGAAAAGGAATAATCTAGTAGCGATACCATAGTTCATCTGGAGGATTAAGATGGAGTTATAACAACCATGGAAGGGAAAACAGGAGTGGAAGGAACCAAATGAATAGTACTTGTGGCTATAGGTGTAGATGTTGGACTAGCATCCACGATGTTGAAACAAGTTAGAGGAATTAAATCCGAAACGACCTCAAGGATCATAACTTTCAAAATCTAATTAATGATTAATGAATTTGGGGACCAAATTCTCTTAAGTGAGGGAGGGTGTAGCACCCCGGAAATTTTAATTACATAAAAATTCAAATAAATGGAAATAAATAATTTCCATAATATCGGAGTATTTAAAACATACGTACCATTATCGTGAGTGCTAAAACACATCGGAAAATTCCGTAAAAATTATAAATCAACCCTAAATATTATTACTAAATGTTTCACAAAGAAATTTGTGCCAAGAAAAATCAGATTAGCCATGTTTAAAGTGTTTCGCGACTTATTATCGTAATTCATGAATAAGTCGTAAAACCATTATCACACGTACTCAGATGAGTCAGAAAATTAAATAAAAATCATATATGGACTTCAAATAATATCCTATAATGACCCATCAAGAAATTTGGTTCAATAAAAATCATTTGGGCTATGTTTAAGAGTGATTGCGACCGATTATCTAAATAAGGAAACAAGTCGGAAAACCGTTAACACGAAAATACGACGCAATCAAAAATTAAATAAAAGTATTGGGGAGACTTCCAACATTATATATTGATGACCCATTATCATAATTGGGCCAATGGGCAACATTTGGCCCAAAAATCAAATAAAGCTAGAAAACACATAGAAATTCGTAACCATAAATAAGCTCAAATTAAAAAGAGGCAATTAGAGTTGAATTGGGATGCAATCATGCATTCATGGCAACCCAAATTCGTGCCTAACTATGAGGGGAGGTTTTCTAATGCCTCACACTCAAAGGGAGGAGGAAATCATCAAAAATAGGAAACCAAATATACCAATCCCGAAACCCTCTTTTCCTAGTTATAATAGGACTCCTAAACACCATGGTTACTTAAATACTCTTCACCCAAACCCTAGGAACGAATTTAGAACTTGCTAGGGTCGTGTGGAGGAGCTCTTGGTGGCTGAGGAGCTGTGGAACGACCACAAGAAGCCGTTCTTCTTCCCCTTCTCGTCTGCTGCGATCTGCACAAACCACTCTCTTGAAGTCGACCAAAGGTGAGTCAAACCTAAACCAAACCTTGCAAGGCCTATACCCCTGGAAAGAGAGTCAAGTCTACGTTCTAACTCAAGTGGAATGCTCAAATTCCATGCAGTATACACGGAGTAGTAAGCATTTTCCTCCAAGTGGTCTGAACACTGGTTTTCTGGAATAATGGGACTTCCTCAACCCAAAAGGTAGGTTTTCTCGGGCCAAACCTTAACATATCCTATACCAATGTGTAGAGCATCAAGTTAACTTTCATTTCCCACTGGTTTCATCGAATTTCAGTTAGTAGATTTTGAATTATAAGCGTTTTGCCAAAGTCGCGCACTGTTAGAGCTTTTCCCGTTCTTAATATGTTGCACGTGTTTCAAGACCGAATTAGAGAAAACTCATAACATGCAAGTTATTCTACTAGTTGTCCTAGTCAGGTTTTATGTTGAACATTTTGTCTAAATCGCATTAGTTAGAGAGTTATAAACATGGTAATAGGGTTGCTGCATAAAACTACGTCTTCAAGTTACCCTTGGTTTGACCTTGGGTTCCCCATGATCAAAACCTATCGAAACCATATTTATTGTTCAATTCCAATTTACTGGAAGTACCCTAGTATGTCTAGGTTATTTTAAAACTGGTTTCGTTATTTTTCACGCACCGTGCAATTTGTTCTCTATTTTAGAACAACCCTATGTCAAAAGAAGGAAAGACAGGTCCACAATCCAAGGCACTGTCCTTGCTCTGTCCGAGCCAGGCACGGGCCCTGTGAACGCGACGGCCTGATATGTCGCTTTCAGAGGGTTGATTGCAACATACCCCTTGTCGCCTTCTCAAGGCGACATGCGTTCCGTCGCTATCCGGCTACCTAATCTGACAACCCTGTCGCGATGCTCACACCCTTGTGTCGCCTTCGGGCCCGACCTGTCGCCTTCCTTATATGGCTATGTCGCCTTCTCAGGATTTTTACCGGAAACCACGTGTTTTCTTACAAAGTTTTCCGCATATACCCGAGGTCTGTATAAATGTGATATTTTCTGTGAAAGTTACCTGTCTTGGGTCTGATCATTACATGATTGTTGTTTAATGGCTTAAAAGCGATTAACCCATTTAAAAAGCTTTAATTACATGGATGCTATTCTAAGTGCTCCTTAAATGTTATGATCCATTCGTGCTACTTGTGATTTAATCTTCCTACTGTTCTTCCACGTTTAAATGATAATGGTTATCATAAAATCTTGCTAACCATGATGAGTTAAAGTGCATAGTTTTATTCCATGTTATATTGTCAAGTGCTTCCTGCGAGTTTGAGACCGATGGTTTGAGAATTGAGACACGCGTACCGCACTACACACTAGCACTATTAGGCAGCCTTTTCTTGGGAAATTGGAAACTCTCTACCGGTCATTCCGAATCGGTAGACTAGTGACCTTTTCACCAAGGCCTCCATAAATCTCCGCTGACCATGGATTCCCACATGGCCGACGAGTTGGTTGTACTATTGAAGTTCCCTGGAGATAGCGTGCACTTCCTTTCTCTTCTTGATCTCGTGAGTGTGACTTACAAACTAGACTAAAGCCATTAATGTAAAGATTGAACAAAAGTATAAATTGTACCATTATGCTGCCGAATTTATCTCTTGACCATTGTTATCATGAAATCATGTTCAATTACCTATTACTTGTTCCCATCATCATCATGGACATGACATTACACATGCTTACTTATTTAAACTCTCATTGGCCATTACAAATGACTGTGGATATCTACATTTAAAATTTTAAGTGAGATGCTGACAGGGCACGGCGTGTGTCCAAGGGCTCCAATCTAGCCCCAATGACGGCGAGTCATAGATATACTGTTAACCATGGGGTATAATGATTACTGGCGTTGCATCTGCGCTGGGAAAATCGTGCGTGCGTGTTGAATGATAGATATAATACCACATACACGTGACCTAGTGTACATTCTTGATGGATCTTTTCTCGGTGTACATTGATGTCTACGTGCCTGATTAGTGTTACTTGATCGTGCTCGTGCGTGCTTGCTTGCGTGCGTGATATGGCCGTCCCGCATTTATTGCAATTTACATGATATTTTGCGTGCTTGTACAAAGTGATCTATTTCTAGTTCTCTCTTGTCATCTTGTTCATCAATCTTGTTCTATCATGATCTCTCTCTCTAGCTTGTTTTATATATCATGTTTTAACGTGTTTTATTTGTACTTGCATATCATTCATCGTACTTGCCTAGTTCTAAAATGTTAATCACTTATATCATTGCCCGCACATTGAGATATAAATCCTACTGGGCTAGTTTGCTCATTCCCTACTTTTACCCAATCTAGGTGACCATGAAGTGCAAGAGGAAGAGCAAGTCGAGGATGGGAATGCGTCCGAGTGAAGAGCATTCCAAACATGAGTCTATCTATAGGTAGTTTATTTTGAGTGTTAGAACAATGTAGTAGGAAGTGAGGTAGTATGTACTTTCGCTTTTATTGAGTCTTAGTCTTGTAATAGTTTCTATTTGAAATACAATGAGTTGAGATTTGAATAAAAGATTAATTGAGTTCAATATTTGGGACCTATGATAATGTATGTTATCATACATTTAGTGCGTGCTTGCTACAGGCTTATTTGCCGACTGTCCACGTCTAGAAATATCGACTCGAATTCTTCGAATTAATATCCGCTGCGTAATTCTTGGGACGTGACAATTTTAAGGTTAAACACAGAAATTGATAATTCACAAACCATATTATTTTACTTTCAGAGACAAAGGAGTTTAAAAGTATAATTGATTTTAACTCCCCCTTAGGAATTGCCCAAAAATACAATTCTCACAATGGAATTACTCCCCCTCAGAAAACGAATCTTTAGAAACAAGGAGGAAAGTGAATAAGACTCCCCCTCAATAATTGCATAAAGAGATCTTTGATACTTAGCGAAGACATATACTCACGCATAGTGAAAGAGTCCATACAATCCTGACTTGCCCTTCGTCAAATCACCATTTGATATACCAAGAAGGTCAATGCAATGTGAGAAGCAAGAATTTATTTGCAAGAACAAGATAATTTTATTTGCTAAAAAAAGGGAAGTGGAAGAGTATGAATTGTAAAGAATGGCAAAATGTAGCACCACATAAAATTTAATAAGTAAAAATTTGAATAAATGGAAATAAATAATTTCCATAATATCAGATTATTTAAAACATATGTTCCTCTATCGTATGTGCTAAAACACATCGGAAAATTCTATAAAAATTATAAATCGACTCCAAACATTATTACTAAATGTTTCAAAAAGAAATTTGTGCCAAGAAAAATTGGATTAGCCATGTTGAAAGTGTTTTGCGACTTATTATCGTAATTTATAAATAAGTCAAAAAATCAGTATCACACGTACTTGGATGAGTCAGAAAATTAAATAAAAATCATATACGGAATTCAAATAATATCCTCTAATGACCATCAAGAAATTTAGGTCAATAAAAATCATTTGGGCTAGGTTTAAGAGTTATTGTGACCGATTATCCAAATTAGGAAACAAGTCGGAAAACTGTTAACACGGAAATACGACGCAACCAAAAATTAAATAAAAATGTTGGAGAGACTTCCAACATTATATATTAATAACCGATTATTATAATTGGGCCAATGGACATCATTGGGCCCAATAATCAAATGAAGCAAGAAATTACATGGAAATTCGTAACCATAAATAGGCTGAAATTAGAAAGAGGCAATTAGAGTTGAATTGGGATGAGAACATGCATTCTTGGAAACCCAATTTCGTGCTTAACTATGGTGGGAGGTTTCCTAAAGCCTCACACACTCTAATGAAGGAAGAAATCCTCAAATTAGGAAACTAATAAGCCAAAACCGCAACCATAGTTTCCTTGTCACAATAGGACTCCTAAACACCATGGATGCTTAAATACTCTCCACCAAACCCTTGAGGACGAGTTTACATCTTGTTGGGGTCATGAGGAGGAGTTCTTGGCGGCTGGGGAGCAGGAGAGCGCCCACACCAAGCTGTTCTTCTTCCCCGTTGCGTCTGCTGCGACCTGCACAGGTAGTCATCTTGAAGTTAACCAAAGGATAGGTCAAACCCTAACCAAACCTTGCAAGGCTTATACCCCTAGAAATAGGGTCAAGTCTAGTTTCTAACCCCACTGGTTTCACTATTTTTCACTCAGTAGATCGGGTGCAGTAAGTGTTCTCCTCCAAGTGGTCTGAACACATGTTTTCTAGAAAATGTGACTTCATCAACCCAGAAGGTAGGTTTTCTCGGGACAAACCTTAACATATCCTATACCAATGTGTAGAGCATCAAGTAACTTTCGTTTCCCATTGGTTTCATCAAATTCCAATGAGTAGATTTTGAATTATAGGTGTTTTTCCAAAGTCGCGCATGTCTGAGACTTTTCCTGTTCAAGTCGATTTATCATGCATCTTGAGGTTGTTTAAAATTATTTAAAAATCATAGTTCGCACCTATTCCATGTTCCCAACAACTTTCATGTTGAGACGTTTGTCCAAAAAGCCCTATTTTAGGAGATATAAGTATTGCATGATCAAACCCCACTGAGTGCAGGTTTTTCTGCGTTTTTAGTCTGACCCTGAACCGTGTCCATATAGGTGGACGCGATTCAGGGGCCTCCTGAAAGGCGTCCACATGCCCAGACGTGATTTAAGCTTTGACAAGTCCACTCCCCACGTGGGTCTGCGCGCCGCCTGGGAGTCCGGCCGCTCTGAACCGCGGCGTCCTTCCTGGACGCGTTTCAGAGATTTTTCCCGCCCAAGCTTTATTAAATGGATTTTCATTAATGCTTTGCTGCGACGCGATTCATTCATGAAGGCGGCCACCAGAGTGGACGCGATTTGGATTTCTTGCTGTTTCGCTTGTTTTCGTTGAACACAGTGTCTTAAAGTGCGTCCTCTATGTTGGACGCATATTTACGTGCTTACCCGATGACTGTTTGACATGGGATCTAGCGTGTAATTTGCATAGCATGGTTCTAATCATCTCATGATGTTTATTTAATGACTTAAAAGTGTTTAATCCATTTAAAAAGCTTTAATTACATGAACATTATTCTAATTGCTTTCTTAATGACGTGACCATTCATGTAACTTTTGATTCACTCTTTGTACTATTCTAGTTTATTTAAATGATAATTATTATAAAATCTTGCAATCCACATTTAGTTAAAGTGCATAGTTTCATGTCGTTACCATGTTAAGTGCTTTCTGCGACTTTGAAACCGATGGATTGTGATTGAGACACGCATACATCACTACACACTTGCACTTCTAGGCAGCCCTTTCTTAGGAATTTGGAAGCTCTCTACCGATCATTCCGAATCGGTAGACTAGCAACCTTTTCTCCAAGGCCTCCGTAAATCTCCTCTAACCATGGATTCCCACATGGCCGACGAGTTGGTTGTACCATTGAAGTTCCCTGGAGATAGCGTGCACTTCCTCTCTCGTCTTGTTCTTGTGAGTGTGATTTACAATCTAGACTAAAGCCATTAATGAAAAGATTGAACTAAAGTATAAATTGTACCGTTATGCTATCGAATTTATCTCTTGACCATTGTTATCATGAAATCATGTTCAAATTGCTTATTACTTGTTCCCATCATCATCATGAACATGACATTACACATGCTTACTAATTGAAACTCTCATTGGCCATTGTTAATGACTGTGGGTATTTACATTTAAAAATTGAAATGGGATGCTGATTGGGCACGGCGAGTGTCCAAGGGCTCCAATCTAGCCCCAATGACGGAGAGTCATAAATATACTGTTAACCATGGGGTATAATGATTACTGGCGTTGCATCTGCACTGGGAGTCTTGCTTGCTTGTTGAATGATAGATACAATAACCACATACATGTGTCCTGGTGTACATTCTTGATGGATCTTTTGTTGGTGTACATTAGTATCTACGTGCCTGATTAGTGTTACTTGATTGTGCTCATACATTCTTGCTTGCTTGCTTGTGTGATATGACCATTCTGCATTTAGTGCAATTAGTGATATCTTGCGTTCTTGAAAGCTATTGACATCAAGTGAAATCTTGCGTGCTTGTACAAAGCGATCTATTGTCAGTTCTATCTTGTTATCTTGTTCTAGATCTCATTCTATCATGATCACTCTATCTAGCTTGTTCATATATCATGTTTAACGAGTTTTATTCATACATGCATATCATGACATTCATCGTGCGTACCTAGTTCTAAATTTCTAATCACTTTTATCATTGCCCGCACATTGAGATATAAATCCTACTGGGCTAGTTTGCTCATCCCCTATTTTTACCCAATCTAGGTGACTATGAAGTTCAAGAGGAGGAGCAAGTCAAGGATGGGAATGCGTCCGAGTGATGAGCGTTCCAACTATAAGTCTAGTTATAGTAGTTTGCTTTGAGTGTTAGATTCATGTAGTAGGAAGTGAGGAATAAATGTACTTTTTCTTTTATTAAGTCTTATTCCTATAATAGTTTCCATTTGGAATACATTGAGTTGATATTTGAATACAAGATTAGTTGAGTTCAATATTTGGGCCCTATGATGATGTATGTTGTTGTACATCTAGCGCGTGCTAGCTAGAGGCTTATTTTCCGACTGTTCACGTCTCGAGATATCGACTCGAATTATTTTCGAATAATTTATATCTGCTGCATAATTCTCGAGACGTGATAGTTTAGTGGTATCAGAGCCTAGGAATACCAAATAGGAGATATGTCTCAGGATTAGAAGATGCCTATGGAACCTAGGTCATGGAAATTAAATATAGTACCTGGTGAGAATGGGTAGAGACTGGGAATATGATAGAATGAACAAAACACTCCTACCCATTGACTCTGATAATGTATCTAGAGACATTAATTAGTTTCCATCCTTTTCTCAGGAACCTTCGTAACTCTTACACTCAACTACAATGGCTCGCAACCAGTGGCAAGCTATGCAAGAAACCGTGGCTGGATTGACTCAGGCTTTACAAAATGTGGTTCAGGCTGGAAATCAGGTTGCTGCTAGGAATGGAGCGTTCCGCTGCATAATTCTCAGGACGTGACATAAAAGTTCAGAATGAGGAAACATAGTGTTGACTCTCTTGCCAATAGAGTCGACCTAAGTCTGAACAAGCATTCAGAAAATTGAAAGAATTTTCCTTCACAGACTGTACACGATCTGAATTCACTTCATCTAACTCAACTGACCAACTGATCCACTAAGCATGATTTTTTAACCAACTTCTATGTTATCACTTTCGTCAGAGATCAGCAAGATAATAAGCAACCAGCAAATAAATTTATCTCACATATCAAGCAATTTACAAGCACACATTCACATGCAATTTTTAGGCAATCAGTCAAGAGTCAAGCAAGCATAGACCAAGTTTTCTTCTTAAGCATGAATATCTTTCATTGGACAAGGGTTTTGTGAAGATATCAACATTTTGTTTTGAAGTTTCAATAAAATGCAATTCAAAAGAATTCTTGCTCACTTCATCTCTCAAAAAATGATGCCTGATTTCTATGTGCTTGGTCCTAGAGTGTTGGATTGGATTCTTGGCTAGACTAATTGCACTAGTGTTATCACACATAATTGGGACACATTCAAGATCTACTTGGTAGTCTTGAAGTTGATGTTTAATCCATAACACTTGAGTGCCACAACTCCCTGCAGTAACATATTCTGCCTCTGCAGTAGAGAGAGCAATCGAGTGTTGTTTCTTGGAAGCCCAAGAAACTAAACATCCTTCCAAAAATTGGCAATAGCCACTAGTACTCTTTCTGTCCAATTTACAACCAGCATAATCTGCATTTGAATAAGATAACAAATTAAATTCACAAGATGCAGGACACCATAGTCCTAACTCATAAGTTCCTACAAGATATCCGAAAATTCTTTTTATAGCAATCATGTGGGACTCTCTAGGACTAGCCTGAAATCTAGCACACATGCATATTGGAAATTGAATATCTAGTCTAGATGATGTCAAGTAGAGTAGGGATCCGATCATACCTCTGTAGATATTTGGATCTACTAAATTACCTTTCAAATCAGCATCCAAACTTACAGTGGTGCTCATTGGGGTTGCCATGTCTTTTGTGTTTTCCATCTTGTATTTCTTCAGCAAATCTTGAATGTATTTTGATTGATTTATGAAAGTCCCTTCCTTTGTTTGAATGACCTGCAATCCAAGAAAAAATTTTAGTTCTCCTATTAAACTCATTTCAAATTCACTGGTCATCAATTCAACAAATTCCTTACAAAGTGAGGATTTTATTGATTCAAATATAATATCATCAACATAGATTTGGACCAGCAAAATATCCTTTCCTTGAACTTTTGTAAAGAGGGTTTGATCTACCTTACCTCTTGAATACCCTTTACCTGTAAGGAATGAGCTCAACGGATCATACCATGCCTGGGGAGCTTGCTTCAGGCCATACAAAGCTTTGTCTAATTTGAACACATGATTAGAAAGGTCAGTGCATTCAAATCCAAGAGGTTGTTCAACATAGACTTCCTCCTTAATCAGACCATTCAAAAATGCACTTTTTACATCCTTTTGCTATAATTTAATGCCATGAGCACATGCAAAAGAAAGTAAGATTCGAATTGCTTCTAGCCTAGCTACTGGAGCAAAAGACTCTTCAAAATCGATTCCAAACTCTTGAAGCCTTTTGCAACAAGCCTAGCCTTGTTTCTAATTATCTTGCCATCTTCACTTGTTTTATTTCTAAAAACCCATTTAGTTCCAATGACACTTTGAGAAGAAGGTCTTGGAACCAAATCCAAACATTGTTTCTTTCAAACTGGTTCAGTTCTTCTTGCATGGCATTAATCCAGAAAACATCTTTTAAGGCATCCTCAATGTTCTTAGGTTCAATTTGAGAGACAAGAGCCATTTGATCAAGTTCAGAAATATTCTTAAAATGAGATCTAGTCCTAGGAGGATCAAGTAAATTACCAATTATACTTTCCTGAGGAAGATCTCTTATCATTCTTATGTTCGGCTGATCTCTTTCTTCATTTGCATTTACTGACTCTTGTCCATTGCAATCATCTGAAAATTTCTTTGCTGCTGATTCCTTCCCATCTTTGTCTTTTCCTTCCTCTTCTTCCAGAAATTCTCCATCTTCTTTTTCTCTGCACAAATCAGCATCAAATTCATCAAATTTGATGTGAGGGGATTCTTCAAGAGTTTGATCTTTTACATTAAACACTCTATGTGCTCTTGAATGATCAGAATAGCCAAGAAAGATCCCCATTTCACTTTTAGGCTCAAATTTATCCAAGTCATTTTTATTGTAATTCAAAATAAAACACTGCACTAAACACTTTAAAATGAGCAATGGAAGGTTTCTTACCTTTCAACAATTCATAAGGAGTATTTTTTTTAAGAGGCCTTACCATTGCACAATTTATAATGTAACATGAAGTGTTTACTACCTCTGCCCAGAATTTTCTTGGCAGACCACTCTCTATCAGCATGGTCCTTGCCATTTCCACTAGTGTTCGGTTTCTCCTCTCTACAACACCATTCTGTTTAGGTGTCCTTGGTGATGAAAATCTGTGGGAAATTCCTTCTTCTCTGCAAAATTTTTCAAAATCAGCATTTTCAAACTCACCAGCATGATCAGACATGATAGAAATTACTTTAAACTTTCCTTCCTGAACAAATTTCTTGTACAAATCATGAAATTCCATAAAGGCATCACTATTGTGAGCAAGGAAGAAAATCCAAGTAAATCTAGAGAAGTCATCGACAAGAACATACCCAAACATTTTTTCCATTTAGACTATTTGTTCTTGTGGGTCCAAATAGATCCATATGGATAAGCTCAAAAGGTTTGGAGGATTGACTTTCATATCTACTTTTAAAAGATTTTCTAGTTTGCTTACCCTGTGTGCATGCTTCACAGATTTTCAAGTTTTGTTTAAAAGAAATTTCAGGTAAACCTTTCACCATGTTGAATTTAACCAATTTATGTAACATGTTGTAGCTAGCATGACCTAGTCTACGATGCCATAAACATGCAAGATCATTTTTGTTGGCAGTTAAACATAAATTGGTATTTTTAGGTTCATCTAGGTCAACCATGTAAACATTGTTTATTCTCTTTCCAGAAAACTTCACACAATTTGAATTCGGTTCAAAAATTGTACAACCAAGAGAGTCAAAGATTACCTTGTGTCCCTTGTCACACAGTTGGCTTATGCTTAAAAGGTTGTACTCTAATCCTTCCACCAAAAGTACATCATCAATCGAATTAGAAGGATTTCTAACAACTTTACCTGAACCGACAATCTTACCTTTGTTGCTTCCACCAAAAGTAACATGACCACCTTTCTTTTCAGACAGAAGATAAAATTTGTCTTTGTCTCCAGTCATATGTATTGAACAACCACTATCAAGATACCACTTGTTGTTCTTGGCTATAAGACATACCTGCAAACATAATCAAAGAAAATTCTTTGGAACCCAAGTACATTTGGGTCCCTTCATCTCACCCAGATCAAGTACATAAGACAACAGATTTTTCGGAATCCATACTTGCTTCTTCACTGTGGGTTTGATTATGTTCCTGATTTCATGTTGATTTTTATTTTTTCTACTATTTTTAGGAAATTTTGAAACACTGCTTTTCTTCATTTTCATGAATTGTCTTTCATACCTCCCACCATTGTTTCTTGGATGAAACCAAAAATTGTTTTGACTGCTAAACCTTTTAGAATATCCAGATTGATTAGATTTAGCAAAACCATAAAGATGTGTCGACACTCTGTTGGGATAGTGTCGACCTTCATAATTCCAGCTTGACATGTTTTGAGATTTCATGTAAGTAGGTGTTGACCTACCATGTGTCCATCTATTGTGAGACCAAACTTGTGAATGTGTTTGCCTATAATAAGTCCATCTGCTCATATTATGTGGTCTTGTGTATGAGTGTGTTGACCTATCATGAACATAGTGTCGACCTGTCCAATCAGATGATTTCAAATTTTTGTTCCCCTGTGGCATCAGTTTACTTCCAACACTTGTTTTATTTTATTTTTTGCTATTTCTCTTTTCTCAAAATTTTTATTATTCTTTCCATTTATTTGTTTTGTTGAAGTGGAAGCATCTGAATTTGTTGAAGATGTAAATGTGATGGTTTTCAACCCTACTTCTTTCTTCTTTGAAGGATTAAATCCTAACCCCTCTTTGTTGAAATTAACTTTGGTTCCAAGCAAAGCTTCAAGATTGTTCTTACCACTCACAAACTTCTCCAATACTTCATGTCTTTTAGTCACCTCTTTTTGCAAGATTTCAAGTTCTTTTCTCATTTCAGTGTTCACACTGTTTAGAGCAACATTCTTTTCAGCAGCAAGAGCTATTTCATTAACACTTTCAGTATTTTGAATTTTCAATTCATTAACAGTCTCTTTTAGAACATTGATTTCTTGAATCAGTTCTTCTTCTTTTTCTTTCACTGAAGTGTCATGAACAAAATGATTTATCTTTCTTTTAAGCATTTTATTTTCTTTTTTAAGTTCATCATATTGATCTAACAATTCAAAGTACACATGCTCCCAATCATTTAGAGAAAAATCTTTAAAAGGAGAATTTACCTCTTCTTCATCTCCTTCTTCTCCTCTGGCCATCAGACTTATTTTTAACTGTGTTTCCTCTGCTTCGGAGCTTTCTTCATCTTCATCATCTACTTCTTCGCTCCATGTCCCAATCATAGCTTTTTGTTTGTTCTTCAACCATTTGAGCTTTCTTCAGAGATTAAGGACATTCGTATTTCACATGTCCTGGTTTCCTGCAATTATAGCAAACAATTCTGTCAGATTTCTTATTCAGATTCTGTTTGGGCTTTGAGAAATTGTTTGACTGAGATTTCTTTTTCAGAAAACCCTTACCTTCTTTCCTTAGGAAATTTCTGAATTTTCTTGTTATTAATGCAAACTCATCTGAATCATCTTCAGAGGTAGATGACTTGCTTTCTTCAGTAACCTCTTTAGTGTTGGGACTTGCTTTGAGAGCAAGTGGCTTCTTCTTCTTGACATCTTCTTCACTTCTTTTCAATCCCAACTCATAGGTCATTAAAGAACCGATTAATTCATCTATAGTAGTTGTGGACAAATTCCTAGATTCTTCAATTACAGTAGCTTTGGTGTGCCAAATAGGAGTTAGGGATCTAAGAATTTTCCTAACAAGTTCCTTTTCTGTATAGATTTTCCCTAGGTTCTTTAAGCCATTTGTTAACAAAGTTAACCTTCCATAAATTTCAGAAATGGTTTCATCATGCTTCATTTTAAGAGCTTCGTATTCTGATACTAGCATGTTTGCTTTTGTTTCCTTTACGTCTGATGTACCTTCATAGATCACCATAAGGCGATTCCAGATCTCTTTAGCACTTGAGCATGATGATACTCTTGAGAATTTGGTTGGATTGAGTGAGCACTGCATGATGTTTATCGCACTCCAATTAGCATTTGATTTCTTGATCTCCTATTGAGTCCACTTCTCTTCATCCTCAGACAGCTCATACGGTCCATTTCTTAGCACTCTCCATATTTGATGGTATTGTGCTCGCAAAAATACCTGCATACAAGTTTTCCAGCATGCATAGTTAGTACCATCAAAGTAAGGAGGTCTATTCACAGAGTGACCATCAGCTATATAACCTCTAGACTCCATATTACACAGATCTCTCCTGGTTGTAAAACCAACTGAATTGGAGAGCCTAGCTCTAATACCACGTGTTGAGTGTAGTAGGATTATCTAGAAGGGGGGGGGGGTGAATAGATATCCACCAGTTTTAAGGTCAATTTTCAATAAAAAAACTACGATGCTAAGATCTGATCAGATGAAAAATGATTAATACAGAAATCAACAAACCACACAAGTGCTAGTAGTATTTTTAAGGTGGTTCGGCTCCAGTATGGTGACCAACGTCCACCCCTCACCAAACCAGTGAGGCTTCACTAAGAGAACATATGTGTGAGACACTCACACAACCCCTGATACACAGCTTCTTCACAACTGCTGATACACAGCTTGAACACTCCGCTGATTCACAGCTTCAAGACTTGACTCAAATCTCAAGATCCAAACACAGCAGGTGTAGGATCAACTATGTCTACTCCAAACGAAGTAGACAACCCATCAGAGTAATGTTTTGAAGAAACTGAGTAAAAACAAAGTAAACGGAAATCTGAAGAAGTTTAGAGAACATCAAACGATCTGCGCAGGACTTAGATCTGGTTGGAAAACTCCTCGAGCTTTAATTGAAACTTCTCCAATCTTGAGTTCATCGAATTCTTCTTCTGGTTGCAGCACATGGATCAATTTGCCTCTGAATTGAAGAAGAATTCTGATCCTCTATTATGGATGCTCAGCAACAGGTCTGCATATTTGCAGTAGGTACGATCCAGTAACTTCTTGCCTTGATCAAATCCTAGATTCGAAGACACCTGTACTTTTTTGAACTCAAACTCTCTGCTCACTGCCCTTTTCGCTCCCAGATCTCTTCACCTTTTTCTTCTATGCGCGATATTCCAACTGTAAAGGACGTCTCACCATTTTGATCTGATATGCGGAATCTTTTTCAGTGGGCCCCTCAACAGAATCCCAAAAACTTGGGAGTACCTTTTGCCACCCAAAAGGTGGTAGCTTCCAGAACCATGTGACGTGTACCTGAAGCTCAAAACATTTGACCTTGGGTCACGTGCCCATCACTTACGCACTAGCAGATTTTCTGTTGAATGATCCTAAGTGTTATAGTGTCGACGCATCCAAGTTATAGAGTCAACGCACATTCATGTGACTTAACATGATCAGTGTAAAGTCTTCAGTAGGGTCGACTCTATGTCCTCCAGAGTTGACGCACATCCAAATAACTTTGATTCTCAATGAATGAATGTGGTGTAGAGTCGACCTTACAGTATCATAGTGTCGACCTTGTCTGCTGATGGAGTCGACCTGGTCTTCCTTCAGAGTCTACCTGGTCTTCCTTCAGAGTCTACCTGATGAACTGGTAGAGTCGACCTCATCCGTAAATAGAGTCGACCTCATTGAGCACTTCTCATCACAAGACTGTTTCGAAACTTGACTAGTGTCGACCTGATTCACATTTGGTGTCGACCTATATCTGCTTTCACTTCTTCAGTGCTAGTTAGATACACATGTAGAGTCGACCTGATGTTTGAGTAGTGTCGATCTGTTCTGATACTCGTAATTGTCAGCGCCACTGGAACTTCATTAAGTGTCGACCTATCCTCTGTATAGCGTCGACCTTATGAACAATACTGAACTTAAATATGATTTTCATTGATTCAACTGAGTTGATTTAATCTTTATAAATGTTCCTATGATACAAATAACTTGTGTTAGACATTTATGACATCATCAAAACCATTTACTCAATTTATGACATCATCAAAACCAGGGACACAACAACCCACACTGTAGCCTCCATCGACTCTTGGGCTATTCTTGGCAAAATTACAACCAAGTGACAAGCCCGGGCTACCTCCACTTGATCCCCCTCTCCTAGTGGATTGTCTCTCAGTGCAAGAAGAAGAGTGGGAACTACTTCACCATCACCAAAGCTGCCGCTATCTGCATATGCGGCATCATCCTCTTCCCCACGCAAGACCATCTTCTATCTGCGGCAAACCTGAGCGTCATAAGCAGGGTGTAGGAAGGCATGTCTATCTCCCAAGCCATCTTAGGCTATCTATATGCCGGTCTATCCTATACAGCTACTAGAGGACCCCTATATGGCTCAGTGATCACCCTAGAATGTTGGATGGGCATGCGAATTTGCTACAAGGCGACGAACTACACCTCTGTAAAATGCATGAGCATGACCCATCATCCTCTCTCCTTCGTTGGTGCTCCACTACACATGACCACCCAAGCGTGGTGCAAGACCATGACAGTCAAGGGATTGAAAGATTGGAGGCTATATTTGAACACCCTGGAAGTGAAGTAATTCGAAATGCGGCCGACCTTCCTCCACAACAAGATCATCTAACTGACTTAGTGCATCGGCCTGGACCTACGATTGATAGAGGATGAAGCCCTGGTCCTCTACAACCCACACTGGTGTTACCTTCAGCTCGGCATGCCATGCACGGTTGTACCAGCTCTCTCCCACTACCCGCCTATTGAAGTGAGGAAGATGGACAATGCATAGGACGAGCGAGATGTGAGGAGCTTCGTTATACACAAGAAGGTGTGCGCTACGGGCCTCATCTCAGCGGAGGTAGCGGAGGACGGAGACATCTACCACGTGCCGTGGCAGATGCTGCACAAGGTGCAAGACAGGCTTGAGGGGTTAGAAATTGTATCAGGTGGTAGGTAGGGCATGAAAAGATGATTTGATCAATTATTCATATGATTGGAGTTTGTACTTAAGAATTCAGATCAATAAAATTGAACTTTTATTCATTGTTGTGTGCGTTAGGTCATGTCGTGACGGATACAGACATTGCTTTAATGTTGTGACAACTATTCAGGTTGTGAACATGTCACAACCAGATAGGCCGTCGCAACCTCAATGCATTGTCTATAGCGGTCACGACTCGAACCGAGAGTTCAAAAATGCAGTGGCCGCCTCTTTTGTCCTTTCCATGCTCACACTCTCTTTAGTGATTCCCCTCTCCAGCAATGCTCTCTGGTGACCCTCTTCTCCTCTCCGGCAATCTTTCCCTTACTCTCACTCTCTCTCGCTCTCTTGCACTCTCTCTCTCTCTCTCTCTCTCTCTCTCTCTTTCACCCTCTCCCTCTCTTTTCCGGCATCAATGGAAGGTGGTGGATCTCCCGGCAGTGAGAGGGGGAAATGGCCGGCAACATGGATGTGGAGGTGGCGGCTGAGGCTTGGGAGGTGGCTATGAAGAAGGTGAGCCCCCATTGCCCTAAACCTCTCAATTTTGTGTGTGGATGGATGTGGAAGCCCCATAGAAGGAGGATGTAGGGTGAAACGCCTAGGAGAAATGCCACCAGAGAAGGGTTGCTCTGGACGGTGTTCGACTGAGAATGAGATGGCTCGCCCCGTCGCGACAGAGATTGTCGCGACGGGGTCAGATTTCATGACAATGTTGCGTCGGCCAATGGCCGTCGCAACATGGTCACGGCCTCCCTGGGCATCACGACAAAGTCGCGATGCATCGAGGCTTTGCGACAAGGTCGCGACACATCGAGGCATTGCAACAAGGTCTCGACCTAATGGGTCAACACGACCTCAGTTGAGACCTCATAATTTGACTGCTTTACTGATTAGTTGCTTCTTTTTGTGCATGTAGGGTGAGATAAGGGCCAGGGTCTCCTGGATGTTCGTATTGGCAGTGTACCTGGTGCTCTCGGGATTCCAGAGGGAGAGGTTGGAGGGCATGGGGTTTGGAGAGGTCCTCCGGATGGAGCGGATGAAGGCAGATGCTCCTCTGACCCAGGCGCTAAGGAGTAGGTGGGACATAGAGGCGACCACCTTTGTGTTCCCATGGGGTCACATGATCCCTGACCTAGAGGATGTGAGCCAGATCACTGGGTTGAGGGTGCATGGCCGCCCGGTGAGTGGGTTCATATACCCGTGCTATAGGGAGCTGGCTCAGAGGCTACTAGGACTGATAGTTGGGCATAGGTCTTCCTTAGTTCCTAAGGTAGATCTGCAGGAGTGCCTAGGTCTGAGGTAAATGAGTTGGGAGGTAGGTGAGATAGTAGACGAGTAGCTGGACAGGCTGGTTAGAGGGTGCAGGGAGACCCTAGCTAGTGAGCCTGGGGCTCAGGCAGATTTGGATCTGTGTTGCTTCCTCACCTTCTTCCTTGGTAGACTATTGTTTGCCACGAGGGGTGACACGGTTCAGTACCATTTCCTGCCCGCTGTTGGAGGACCTAGACCGGGTAGGGGACTATGCCTGGGGTGCTACTCTTCCAGCGCACCAGTTTGACAGTCTAGGTGCCTCTGGCTGGCAGATGGTGATCAGCGGGTTCTTCCCCTTCCTCCAGGTACTTCACTTTCTTTCTCCTATCTCATTCATGAATTTCAATTTTGCATATATGTGATCTAATCATGTGCTTCTTTTGCAGGTTTGGACCTACCTTCACCTCCCAAGCCTAGGGGGAGGGACGTTGGAGTGACTAGGCCTAGTGCCCTTGGCAAGAAAGTGGGTGTCGTGCCAAGACACGCACCCCCTCGAGGAGCAACTGGCGTCTATCTAGGATGCCATTGACGTCTACCCTCAGCTTGATGTAAGTACTACCTCTTTCTAGCTTCCAACTGATTTCCTTAAATGTTTTGGATCCTGACAAGATGTGCCCTATGTTGTGTAGGTGGTGTGGCAGCCATATCTAGAGGAGGTAGACGAGAGATAGCCCTGGTAGAAGCTGGCCCTCCCCTACTTTGGTAGGGAGACGTGGGTGCATGCTCTCAACCTGGTGCTTCCTCTCCATCTGCATTTGACCCAGCGAGCACTCGTGCTATGTCAGAGTACCGTGGAGTTCCCCAGCCGAGGCAAGACAACTTGACCTGGTCGGAGCTTCTGAGGGCTCCATGACACAACTGACTTGCATGAGAGGGCCGGGGAGCAGCTTGCAGACTGGGAGCACCGAGGGCACCGGGTTACGTCTGACGCGTAGACGAACGAGGCGTACCTACAGTCCTTCACCTTGAAGTATGGCGTGAGGGTCTATAGGGGCGCTCGATGATAGGTAGACTTCTGAACATAGGCCTTGTGAAATCTTTGGATTGAATTAGATCTGACATAATTCTGATGTTTTGCAAGTGGACGTGACTGGGCAGATTGCATCACTCCAGGCCCTGCTGCACTCTGCAGTACAGAATTGGGACATCACCAGGAGAGAGGCTGACCAGCTGATAAGTACCTACTCAGACTTCGGTAAAATACCAATTTCTTTAAGATGTTGACAAGTGTTTAATGTGCAGCGTGCAGAGCTAGGGAGGCTGAGGACGTCACAGGCAGGTGCATCCTCATCTTATGCAACGTCAGGGGATCTACAGTCTGACCTCGCCGATCAGCTGGCAGGTGCCCTGAGGAGGGCAGAGGAGGCAGAGGCAGCATTGGAGGAGAGGGTAAGTGTGACTCAAACCTGATCATTTTTCAATTGAAGATTGCATGCTGACATGATTTGATGCAGGTTGCGGAGCTGAGGACCGCCACTACCCAGGTGGATATAGCGATAGTAGAGACGGCCCAGTGGCATCTCCAAGTAGAGGTAGCAACAATGGAGACGGCTTAGTGGCACCTCTAGGCAGAGACGGAGGTGACGTAGGTGGGGGAGCTATCATGGGAGCTGGCAACACTACGGGTGCAGGGGTCTTCAGGGAACCAGGCGGAGCTAGCCAGGCTGCGTGCCGAGACATCTGCACAGCAGATCTGCATCGATGAGCTCCGGAGCCTGGTGATAGCAATCGGCCAGAGCCGGAGCAGGAGTAGGATCGGAGCGAGCGGTGCCTCAGTAAGGCAGTATCTGGCAGGTTCCTCCAGCTGCCGGAGAAACGAGGAGGAGAAGAGGCGTTGTGAGGGGGAGACGAGCGCTAGGAGTGTGAGGGGCGGTGGTGATATGCCACCTCCGCCCGAGAGGGATGAGGGATTCAGGGAAAGTGGTGGTGGACAGTGAGGAGTTTGTGAGCCACCTCCCCTTTTATCTTGTACATGATATTCATACTTAGTGGATCTTTTGCTTTTGTGCCAATATTGAGAATGTTCACTGGAACACAATTGACACGAGTGGGAAATGTGATCCGAGAGAGAGAAAACTAAGTAAATAGCTGCATCTGCTCAAAACATTTGTTCCTGCACACTCAATAAACCAAGTTAGATCTGCTCTTTGGCTAAGCCCCTTACATTAAACAAGGTTTTGACTTTAACTTGATGATAGTCAAGGGGCTGAGCCTTATTAAATAGGCAAAAAATATAAAGTAACAATGCATGCTAAAAGAACGATATGTACACCTAAAGTTTTAGGTTTTTTTGGACTTTATATCATTTTGGGATTTTTGGATTTTCTATTTTTTTAGATTTTCTATTTTTTTTGGATTTTTTGTTTTCTATTTTTTTTAGATTTTTGGGTTTTCTATTTTTTTTTGGATTTTTGGATTTTCTATAGCGGCAATACTTACATTTGTGTGATTAGCCAAGAATCTCATCTCCCTTTCTTTGTTGTCAAACATTTCCTAAGTGCAGTGTGTATTTGTTCTTAGCCACCCATTGGTTGATTGCCCCTAGTTATTAGACTAGGCAAGGGAGCGTTCCGGCCATTAGTGAGGGTAGGAAGACATAGGGGGTAAGACTTACCCTCGATTTTTGGGATGCTAGTTCGTTGACAGGTTAGGGTGTATCTCATGTGGATTCTGTTTATTGTCTAGAGACTTTGTGGTCATTGATTTTGTTTAGGACATGCGTACGACTGGGCTCAAGGATGTCCCGTGGGGAACTGTACTGCCACTCTTTGCCATGCCCCTATTCTTTATTTTGAGTCATTTGTGTTTCTGTATTTTCATCATTTCTTTCTTTTGCAAGCTTAATTGACCGTCTCTATTTGAGATTTCATTCACACATGATCTAACTCCCCTCTTTGTCTTCAAACTGGCGATCCTTCTGCCCCTACGCCTCGTCTGAGTAAGAGGAGAATAGACCTTCACATACCCTATGCATGGGCTAAGCAGGAACACACCTGTCTAAAGGACACTCGACCGTGGGTTGCCGTGTCGTGTGTGTTGGCTAAACAAAGATGGTATTTGATAACCATGAAAGGATAAGAGACCCAAGACTGCTAGTACTCCTTGTAAAGTAGTGTCGCTATAGAAACTCTGTTATTAAGGGTAGAATATTTTAAGATACAAACCATTCCATGGGTGAGAGAGCTCCTCACCATCAACATTCACTAGCCTTTAAGCATTTCCAGGGTACACCTCTTTGACTACATACGAACCTTCCCAATTAGCTTCCAATTTGGACCTAGGACCTCCAAATTTTATGAAAATTTGCTTCAAAACTATGTCTCCTTCTTGAAATTTATGTTGAATCACTTTCTTTTGAAACGATCTTAAGAGTCTGTTTTGATATGAACGCACATGATCGGCTGCGGCCAGGCGCCATTCGTCTAAGAGTTCTAGCTGTGTAAGTAATGCCTCTTGACGTTCATCGAGATTAAGTTCTTCGTCCAGTTGTACCCTTAGTGAGGGGATGAGTATCTCATATGGAACTACCACCTCCATCCCATAAGTAAGTGAAAAGGGAGTTTGCCCCGTGGGCGTGCGGACGGAGGTGCGGTAGGCCCATAGAGCCTCAATCAGTTTCCCAGACCAATCAGTAAATTTGTGAGACTCATAAGTTTTCTTTAAAATTTTCAAAAGTGTTTTATTTGTAGCTTTGGCTTGACTGTTGCCCTGTGGATAATATGGAGATGAATGATGCAAAGAAATATTGAATTTCTTACATAAGTCCTGAAGCTCTTGTGATAAGAACTGGGGTCCATTGTTGGTGACGATGCTGCTTGGCACTCCAAACTATAAGATGATGTTTTTCATGATGAACCGGCACACTGTTGATCCTTTGATCTCTACAAATGCTTCAGCTTCGACCCACTTAGTGAAATACTCAGTAGTAGTGAGGATGAATGATTTTTGTTTGATTTGAGCATTAGAATCACTAAGGGATCCAATAATATCAAAGGCCCACATGGAGAAAGACCAAGGAGATTATAGTGGATGTAAGGAGGAAGATGGAGCATGGATCTTGTCGACATGGAGCTGGCATTTGACACATCTACGAACATAGATGACACAATCTTCTTCTAGGGTTGGCCGGTAATAGTCTTGCCTAAGGATCTTCTTAGCTAACATTTGGCTATTCACATGCGCTCCACACTCACTGGCATGGGCTCCTTCCACTACCTTCCGAACTTCTTCGTCTGGCAAGCATCTAAAGAGCATTTCATTTAGGGCGCGTCTGTACAACACTTCTCCAACAATGGTATACCTTTACACGGCCCTATGGATGGCTCTTCTATCTTTAGATTCTACTTCTTTTGGGAAGGTACCGTCCTTGCAGTATTGCTCAATCTTGTGGTACCATGGCCTTTCTTCTTCCATTATCTCTTCTAACTCCATGAGCATCACTTCCTTCGCTTCTCTTCTCTCTGCCTTCACAATTAAAGACTTCATGAGGTTGTCAAACCAAGGATCTAGAGTTGATGGTGCTTCTAACCTCTAGACAATGATAGTCTCAGCACTCTGGCTGAGTGGGAAGGAGAGGGATGAGGCCAACGATGCCAAGGAACCAGCCAAGATATTCTGAGAGCGAGGAGTGTGAATAGAGATAAGTTTACTAAATTTCTTAGCTAGGAATGTGACCAAATCTTGATAAGGCTTGAGTTTAGGGTCACGAGTGCAGTAAGTAGTAAGGACCTGCCGAAGAACTATCTGAGAGTCTCCTATTATCTTGAGTTGACGCGTGCCTAGGAGATAGGCATGTTTGAGACCAACTAGGAGAGCTTCATACTTGGAGATGTTGTTGGTGGCAGGGAACTGAAGTTGATATGCCAAGGGAATGCTGATTCCTTTTGGGGTGAGCTGAATAGCACCTATGCCCCATCCCCTAGAATTCAGAGCTCCATCAAAATGAAGCGACCAGAAGGAATCATGAAAGATAAGTGACAGGTTTTCGTCAGGAAAAACCTCTTGGACCGTGTCACTATGAGGAAGAGGAAGGTGAGCAAGGTGCTCGGCAATAGCATACCCCTTTATAGCCTTCTGGACCACAAAGGTGATGTCGAACTGAGATAGGAAGCTCAGCCAGCGTGCCAATCTGCTGGTGATGACTGGTTTCTCTAGGAGGTATCTAATGGTATCCATCCTATAGATCAAACTCACTTGATGGGCTAGGAAGTAGTGCTTCAGTTTCTGCACCACCCACACTAGTGTTGCACATGTTTTCTCTATAGCGGTGAGCTTGAGCTCGACAAGATTGAATAGCCTAGACAAGTAATAGGCTGCCCTTTCTTTGCTAGCTTCATCATGTTGTGCAAGGACAGCTCCTAGGGAGTCCTCAATAGTTGACATATACAAGATCAGGGGTTTTCCTAGGATAGGAGCCTACAGTACGGGCGGATTCATTAGATAACTCTTGAGTTCATCGATGGCTTCTTAGAAGGGACGACATCTTTGGGAGTGTTGAGATATAAATCTCCTTATGAACTATAGTCGACCGATTAAACCTCGAAGTTCATATATGTTCCTCACCTATTGCCTTAGTCTTGTTCGGGTCTATTTGAATCCTCTGCTTGCTAACTATAAACCATAAAAGCTTGCCCAAGGAAACCCCAAATACATACTTCTTCATATTCATCTTCAATTGATACTCTCATGCGTGTTGAAAAACTTTGGCAAGCACGGAGGAGTGTTCTCTTCTAGTCCGAGACTTCACCACAATATCATCCAAGTAAACCTCAACATGAATGTGAATCATATTGTGGAAGATTGCCAACATTGCCCTTTAATAAGTAGAGCCGACATTGTTAAATCCGAACGACATAACCACGTAGCAATAAGTTCCCTAGGGTGTGGTGAAGGATGTTTTCTCTTGGTTCTCTGGGGCTAGATGGATCTGATTATAACCTGAATAACTGTCCATGAATAAAAGAGTTTTGAACCCAGCGGTGTTATCAATCAATACAACCAAGTGAGGTAATGAGAAATCATCTTTAGGACAAGCTCGATTTAAGTCCCAGAAGTCTACGCAAATCCGTACTCTTCCATCCTTCTTCATAATCGTGACTATATTGGCCACCCATAGGGGATAGAGTACTACACGGATGAACCTAGCTTGGTGTAGTTTGTCAATCTCCTCTTTCATCTTCAATGCTATATGAGGGTGGAATCGCCTCAACTTTTTATTTAACGGCTCTTGCCCCTGGCTTCAAGATTAACCTATGTTCCACCAATGCAAGGTCAATGTTGGGCATGTCCTCATACGACTAGGCAAATGAGTCTTTGTACTCCCTCAGCATCTCTATAAGGTCTTCTTCTTCCTCAAGAGGGAGACTGGAAGATATGGTTAGAAGCATGGGTTCTTCGTCTATCACAATGTTTACCTCCTTGGTAGGCTCATCCACTGCCAATGTAGGCTCATCAAATCTCCTCATGCCACTAGCATACATCGCAGCAGCATCCTCTACCTCACTATCCTCGTCATCCACTGGGTCCTCATCATTCATGATTTCATAAACTCCAAATCCGTCATCTAGCCACTTCTCTTCATGCTGAGCTTCCATGTTCAGAACGACTGCTTCTTGGATGAACTCTTCGATATCTAGAAGAGTGCCACACCTTTGTGCCAGGTCTAAAAGATATCTACGAGGAATGGTGCTACCCTTGCTCTTCCTAGACGAGGATGGGAACTTACTGGAATCTACCCTTGAACCTAGGCTAGGATTAAAACCTAAGGGGCACTCTAGGGTGGAGTCCAGAGGCTTATTGGAAGGGAAAGAAAGGAGTGTGGCGCAGCCGCAGGTGACCTCTGATGGGTCTAGAGGTAGAAGCAGGCCACCCGAGCTCAGGGTGCCTGAAGCGGAGTTGTGGTGCAAGAGAACAGAAGGTCCCTCACCCAGTGAGTCCATAATGATCAACATGTGCGTCGGAGAGCGGGGATCGTGGCTCCAGTTGGATGAGAAGGGAAAAGGTGGGGATCACCGCCAAAGAAGGAAGGTGAGAGAGTGACAGGGATCGCCATCAAGAAGCTTGAAAGTGGGGAGAATGGAGACGGGGATTGCTGTCAGAGAGAAGGTGGAAGGAGGAAGGAGACGAGGATGGCCGTCGGGATGAGTGAGAGGAAGAGTGGGGATGGGGATCGCTGTCTGAGGGAGAAGAAAAGGAAGTCTGAGTACGAGAATTGCTGTTTGAGGGAGCGAAGGAGGGAAGACAGTGATTGTAGTCCGAAGAAGGAGAAGCGGAAGACGGGGATCGTCGTCCGATGAAAGGGAAGGGGAAGACGGGGATCGCCATTCGATGAAGGAGAAGGAATTTTTTTTTTAAATAAAGAAAGCAAGCTAACCTACGAATAAAGACAAACTAACCTACATTTAAAGGCATTAGGAGAAGGAAAAAGTCGCACCATTGAAAGAGAGAACAAAGTGGGGAGAGGGAATGGTTAACGCTTTGAGAGAGTCAGATGAGAGTTGGAGGATAAGGGGAGGTGAACGAGGGATGAAGGAGAATTTAGAAACAAGAATAAAAAACATGGATTGTTTGGGAGGCCAGGAATACCTTGGCTAGAGCTCATCTATGGATTTGTTGTTTTCATATAGCAGATCAGATTCTCCAATGTATTCACCATCTCCAAGCAACTGTCGCTTGGAGGTGATTGCTGACAGAGGCTCCACCAATTCTGCCAACGCTGGGGACCAGGTGAGATCGTCATCCCAAAATAGCCGACTAAATGTGATCATTAGGTCTCAAGATCAAACCATATGTGCCACTCTGCTTCAGAATCATCTGTTTTTCTCCTCTTGTCGGGCCTCAGTGCTTCCAGAGCTTGGTCTGTGAGCATTGGCGTCGTATGGCGAGAAAAATGACGTCCATGGACATCATAGTCTGTGAGATCTTCCCCTATCACAATAGTGTCATATCCTTTTTGGACGGGTCCTCTGACAAAGTGACAATATAATGACCATGTGAGTGGTTGTCGGTCTGGCTTCAGCATGGATGAGAAAGCGGTCCAAGGCTAAACTTCTTCTTTGTAACCAAGACCATATCTTGTGATCTATTTAGAGCTGAAAATGATCTGGGTCCTTCCTTGGAGATGAGCTCCAAGCCCTTTCCCTGGTTGATTGTAGCAACACAAAAAATTCAGTATTTAAAAATTTGAAATAATAAATTTCTATAAAAACAGAATAATAGAAACAAACATACTATTATCGTATGTGCAAGAACACATCTACAAATTTCATAAAAATTATAAATCAACCCCCAATATTATCCCTAAGTGTTCCACGAAGAAATTCGTGCAACGAAAAAGTCCGATTGGCCAAGCATACGTCACAACGTGACTAATTATCCCAAATTAGGAAACTAAGTCGGAAAAATGTTAACACGGAAAGATAACGTGCCCATAAATTAAACGAACATGTTAGAGAGACTTCCAACATTATGTAATGATGAACCATTAAGAAAATTGGGCTTAGAAAAATAATTCGGAACAAGTTTAGAAATTGAGGTGACTTATTATTGTAATTAAGGAATAATTCAGAAAACCCATTATCATATGAGTCAAGTAGATTAAAAATTAAAAATAAAATGATGGGTAGACTCCAAACAATATGTAATAATAATCCATCATGAGAAATTAGATCAATGGACCTCCCATAGCCCATGAATAAAATTCGAAACTCTAATACTCTCTAATTTAAAGACGGAATTTTATAAGTTAAAACACATTAAACAAAAAGAAGTGGTGGGCTTTGTTAAATGGATCATATAAAAGTTATTGGGACAAATAGGGATTTTTTTAAAAGAGAAATAATAGGAAAATACCATAAATTCGTAACTAAATTATTACTTAAATAGAAAAGAGGTATTTAATGCATTAAATAGCTAATTTGAGTTGTAGTTGGATTCCTAAACCCACCGTAATGGGTTGGCCACAGATTTAACTCCCATCCTAACCCAAATAGGAAGTGGAAAGCATAGAAGGTGGAATTAAATAAAGAAATCTTGGATTTAAATAGGAGTTAGAGTCCTATTAGGAAATAACAAACCAACAAGCATAAATACTATCCAATCTCTCCATGGTCGGCCCTAACACGTTGCTGGGGCTTGCTGGACCTGGAGGAGAGGCCAAGAAGGAGGAGATCTCGTGGGGAGAAGAACCTCTCAAGCTCTCTCTCTCGTTCTTCAAGTTCTAGCCCTAGAAGAGGAAAACGACCAAAGGTAGGCATTCTCATGAGTAAAACTAAATTAATTTCGTCTTTAGGTTTATCTAAACCTCAAAAATCAAAGCCCTCTTGTCTCATATTTTTCCATCGAGCAAATCTTTTGTTCTAAATTTTCAAAGTTCTGTGAACTTCATGACCCCGAACCCTCTTCTTAAATTCATATCTTCATGCATACTCGTCCTCATGACATGATATTTTTACTGAAAGAATTGATGGATGTTAGACGTCTTTTGCCCCTAAAATCCATCCTTTTTATCCACCCTACATCCAAAATTAATTCTTTTACCCTAACTGTGTACTGTCCCATGTTCTTCGTGGAGTATCATGATTAAACCATGCTGAAACCATGTCTGTTTTCAAATTCCTATTTACTGTAAGTACCCATGCATGTACAGATCAATTCGCAACTAGTTTAATGATTTTTCATCGTCTGTACAAATAGATATGATTTTCTGAATCACCCTGTGTCAAAATAGGGTAAGTTAGGTCCGTAATCCAATGCACTATCCTCTCCCTATCGGACTCGGGTGCAGACCCTGTGAACGCGACGGCCCGATAGGCCACGTCCACAGGGCCATCGCGACAGTGCCTTCCGTCGTGATCTGATCGCGACAGGGCCTGTCGTCGCGATCTACTGCCCGATCTGATTAGGCCGTTGCGACCCTTAAACGACCCCGTCGCGATCTACCTGCCCGAACCGACAAGGCCGTCGCGTTCTTCACAAGGCCCTGTCACGTTCTTACTTGACCCCATCGCGACCCTTACAAGGGCATGTCGCGATCTGGGAGTCTTGACTTTCTACAGTAACCCTTTACCCTGTTAACTCTCCTAATCACAGTAAACAAGACTGTTATTCTTGGACATATTTTAATTAATTAAAATCATTCACATGACCCTTTCATATTCCATGATTCTCTATGTCACATGCACACACTTGAACCATCCAATATGGCTTAACATGACATGAAAATTTTCCATAATATATCGAGAAATTTATCTCAATTTTTATTTAAATTGCCATATTTTTCTTAGGACTTGTCTTCGTCTCTCGCGTTGTTTTAGGAACACCGATATCGACGATCCACTGTTCTAGAATTCCGCTAGAACGTCTAGCACTTGTTTCTTTATACACATTCTCTCTTGACTTGGACGAAATCTCCGTCGGATACTCCTTCTGCAGAACTAGTAAGTCTTTGTTCAAGGCCTCCGTAAGTCTCCTCTGACCATGGATTCCCACATGGTTGACGAGCTGGTTGTACCCTAACATATGATACCCTTTAAGGATCAACATGATCCAAACGGCTATTAGAAGTTTGCTCTTATCTTGAATCACGTCGGATCTCTGGACCTGTGCTTAACATGGCTAGTGGAAGGGTCATGAGTTCCACCTGACTGCCAACACCAAGTGCGCGTGTTGTGCAACTGTTACTATCGCCTGTTTACTCGACGTGTTACCTGCAATGTCCACTAACTCTCATCTATACTCTATTCGCTCATCTATTCACCTTCACTCAACTATCTCGTCTATTCATCTAGTGCTCTTATCTATTTCTTGGTACTCTCTATTGGCCATTAATTGATTGTCTAAAGAAAAACAAAATGACCAATGCCAGTGCAATAGGGCCCGATCTGGTCCTGGGTGGAGCGCCCGAAAGTGCTATTTGCCTGTGGGAGTTAAATGATCAGGATGTCGGCATTGCATCCATGTGTCATATTATCAAGATTAATCTAAGACAATCAACACAAAGTGCTATATTCTCTCGATGCCTTTGACAAAACAAAGTGCTATATTCTCTCGTTGTCTATTGACGACAAAAGTGCCACATTCTCTCTCGGCTATCTACAGATAATCAAAGTGCCATTACTATTTCGATTGATGATAGTTAATCAAAAGTGCTATACTATTTCGATTGATAAGAAAAAATCAATCAAAGTTCAATTTACTCTCTATATGGCCAACTACATTCTCTCTCCTTCCTATACATGTTGCTTGCTATTGTTTGACGTTGACGTTATTTACCATCGTGTTGGTATCATTTCTATCGTGACTTGACTTTAGTCATCGTGCTATACTTGATTCATCTGCTATCTGAACCATGTTACTTGTGCTATTACTTTCTCGACTTTACATGACTCGAACTATCATTTGTTACTCTGCCTTTTAAAGCATTAATTATTTAAAGTATGCTTGAGCCTGAGATTTAAGTCCTACTGGACGTTATCGCTCACCCTTCATTATTTGTTATTGTGTCTCAGGTAAGATAGATGATGGCGTTGTACACACCAATGGGACAGGACCCGAGTCATGAGTGACCCGGAGTCAAAAGACAAAGTTACCCTAGCATAATTGGAGTCTAGTAGTTATTGCTTTAGATTTTTCTTAGTATGTAATGATGTCATTGAGCCCTACGTATTGGCTCCAAATTAGTGGTTGTAATAGTCTTAGTGATTTTATAATGAAATGAAGAGTTTATCCCAATTATTGTTCATTAGATGCTCTGAATCTTTCAACTGTTGTACATTTTACTCTACTATGTACTTTGTTCACGTCTCCCCGATTTATTCCGCTGCTAAATTAGTGGGGCGTGACAGTTGGTATTAGAGCCTAGGATGTCTTAATTGGATATCTTAGGTTTAAGATGTTCTAGGATGTCCTCATTGGATCTCTTAGGTATAGGGTGTTCTAGAACTGCCATGACACGTGTCTAAGTCAACCACCATACCTATGTGAGGATTGGGTAGAACCCTAGTTAAGATCTGAATACATTCATATATACGTATGTATCAACTTAATATTACTTTAGCATCCTAATGTCAAACTCATTCTTGAAGGGACTCTTAATGGACGCCGACATGAGATCAACCCAGAGGCTAGTTCTGGCATGTCAGCAAGCCGCTCAACAGCTAGAAAAAGCTCTGGAAGTGACTGAGGAGATTAAAAAGGAGACCAATCAAAATGGGAAGAGAAGATACAACCATGGCAAGAAGGCCAACCAACAAGTGAATCGTAACAATGAGATCATCTGCCTTCATTGTCACAAGCTAGGTCATGTGGCCAAGGAGTGTTGGCGAAAAATTGGTGCATGCCTACATTGTGGCAACTCGAGGCGTCAACTGCGAGACTGTCCACTTTTGGAAGAATCAGTTACTAGTGTGGAAAATCTCAATTCTATGACAAAAGGGAAGCAACCAAACAATGGTAAGGGTAAAATGAAGAATAAGAAGAAGGTGTTGAAAAGGGAACGTGATACTAAAGGAGAAGATACAGTAAATAGCAAGAGAAGAAAAGGGGAAGTGGAGCGGAAGGAAGAAGGCTGTGAATTTTGTGAAAGGCAAGGGCACCAGACTGATAACTGTTGGAAGAAATTGGGTAGATGCTTGCGATGTGGAAGTCAACAACATCGAGTCATCGATTGTCTAATAAAGAAGAACCAAACTCCATGCCAAGGACGATTACAAGCCCTTGTGGATATAAATCATGCCAATGAAGATGGATAAGGTATCATCACTAAACCCTTAGTTAATTTCCTATTATTTTCATGATAGTAAAGCCCTAAGTGGGGGAGATGATGGAATGAAATATTCAGAGTAAATTGGTAATCGTATCATATCATATGAATTTGGGGACCAAATTCTTTTTAAGTGGAGGAGGATGTAGCAACCCGAAAAATTCAGTTTTTAAAAAATTGAAATAATAAATTTCTATAAAAATAGAATAATAGAAACAAACATACTATTATCGTATGTGCAAGAACACATTTAAAATTTTCATAAAAATTATAAATCAACCCCCAATATTATCCATAAGTGTTCCACGAAGAAATTTGTGCAACAAAAAAATCCGATTGGCCAAGCATATGTCACAATGTGACTAGTTATCCCAAATTAGGAAACTAAGTCGGAAAACGTTAACACGGAAAGATAACGCGCCCATAAATTAAACGAACATGTCAGAGAGACATCCAACGTTATGTAATGATGGACCATTAAGAAAATTGGGCTTAGAAAAATAATTCGGAACAAGTTTAGAAATTGAGGTGACTTATTATTATAATTAAGGAATAATTCAGAATACCCATTATCATATGAGTCAAGTAGATTAACAATTAAAAATAAAATGATGGGTAGACTCCAAACAATATGTCATAATAATCCATCATGAGAAATTAGATCAATGGACCTCCCATAGCTCATGAATAAAATTCGAAACTCTAATATTCTCTAATTTAAAAAGGAAATTTTATAAGTTAAAACACATTAAACAAAAAGAAGTGGTAGGCTTTGTTAAATGGATCATATAAAAGTTATTGGGTCAAATAGGGATTTTTTTAGAAGAGAAATAATAGGAAAATACCCTAAATTCGTAACTAAATTATTACTTAAATAGAAAAGGGATATTTAATGCATTAAACAGCTAATTTGAGTTGTAGTTGGATTCCTAAACCTACCCTAATGGGTTGGCCACGGATTTAACTCCTATCTTAACCCAAATAGGAAGTGGAAAGCATAGAAGGTGGAATTAAATAAAGAAATCTCAGAATTAAATAGGAGTTAGAGTCCTATTAAGAAATAACAACCCAACAAGCATAAATACTCTCCATGGCCGGCCCTAACACGTTGCTGGGGCTTGCTGGACCTGGAGGAGAGGCCAAGGAGGAGGAGATCTCGTGGGGAGAAGAACCTCTCCAGCTCTCTCTCTCGTTCTTCAAGTTCTAGCCCTAGAAGAGGAAAACGACCAAAGGTAGGCATTCTCATGAGCAAAACTAAATTAATTTCATCTTTTGGTTTATCTAAACCTCAGAAATCAAAGCCCTCTTGTCTCATATTTTTCCATCGAGTAAATCTTTTGTTCTAAAATTTCAAAATTCTGTGAACTTCATGACCCCGAACCCTCTTCTTAAATTCATATCTTCATGCATACTCGTCCTCATGACATGAGATTTTTACTGAAAGAACTGATGGATGTTAGGCGTCTTTTGCCCTTAAAAGCCCTAATTTTCATCCACCCTACATCGAGAATTAATTCTTTTACCCTAACTGTGTACTGTCCCATGTTCTTCGTAGAGTATCATGATTAAACCATGCTGAAACCATGTCTGTTTTCAAATTCCTATTTACTGTAAGTACCCATGCATGTCCAGATCAATTCGCAACTAGTTTCATGATTTTTCATCATCTGTACAAATAGATATGATTTTCTGAATCACCCTGTGTCAAAATAGGGTAAGTTAGGTCCACCATCCAATGCACTATCCTCTCCCTATCGGACTCGGGTGCAGACCCTGTGAACGCGACGGCCCGATAGGCCACGTTCACAGGGCCATCGCGACAGTGCCTTCCGTTACGATCTGATCGCGACAGGGCCTGTCGTCGCGATCTGCTGCCCGATCTGATTAGGCTGTCCCGACCCTCAAATGACCCCGTCGTGATCTGCCTGCCGGAACCGACAAGGCCGTCGCGTTCTTCACAAGGCCCTATCGCGTTCTTACCTGACCCCATCGCGACCCTTAGAAGGGTATGTCGCGATCTGGGATTTTTGAATGAAACCCCCTATCTCTGCAAGTCTTGACTTTCTACAATAACCCTTTACCCTGTTAACTCTCTTAAACACAGTAAATGAGGCTGTTATTCTTGGACATATTTTAATTAATTAAAATCATTCACATGACCCTTTCATATTCCATGATTTTCTATGTCGCATGCACACACTTGAACCATCCAATATGGCTTAACATGACATGAAAATTTTCTATAATATATCTGGAAATTTATCTCAATTTTTATTTAAATTGCCATATTTTGAAAGGAATTGTTTTTGTTTCTCGCGTTGTTTTGGGAACACCGATATCGACGCTCCACTGTTCTAGAATTCCTCTAGAACGTCGAGCACTTGTTTCTTTATACACACTCTCTCTTGACTTGGACGAACTCTCCATCGGATACTCCTTCTGTCAGACTAGTAAGTCTTTGTTCAAGGCCTCTGTAAGTCTCCTCTGTCCATGGATTCCCACATGGTAGATGAGCTGGTTGTACCCTAACACCTATGATACCCTTTAGGGATCAACATGATCCAAACGGCTATTAGAAGTTCGCTCTTATCTTGAATCACGCCGGACCTCTGGACCTGTGCTTAACATGGCCAGTGGAAGGGTCGTGAGTTCCACCTAACTGCGAACACCAAGTGCTCGTGTTGTGCAACTGTTACTATCGCTTGTTTACTCGACGTGTTACGTACAATGTCCACTAACTCTCATCTATACTCTATTCGCTCATCTATTCACGTTCACTCTACTATCTCGTCTATTCATCTAGTGCTCTTATCTATTCTTGGTACTCTCTATTGGCCATTAATTGATTGTCTAAAGATAAACAAAATGACCAATGCCAGTGCAATAGGGCCCGATCTGGTCCTTGGGGGAGCGCCCGAAAGTGCCATTTGCCCACAGGAGTTAAATGATCAGGATGTCAGCATTACATCCAAATGCCATACTATCAAGATTAATCTAAGACAATGAACACAAAGTGCTATATTCTCTCAATGTCTTTGACAAAACAAAGTGCTATATTCTCTCGTTGTCTATTGACAACAAAAGTGCTATATTATCTCTCGGCTATCTACGGATAACCAAAGTGCCATTACTATTTCGATTGACGATAGTCAATCAAAAATGCTATACTATTTCGATTGATAAGAAAAAATCAATCAAAGTGCAATTTACTCTCTATATGGCCAACTACTTTTTCTCTTCTTGCTATACATGTTGCTTGCTATTGTTTGACGTTGACGTTATTTGCTATCGTGTTGGTATCATTTCTATCATGATTTGACTTTAATCATCGTGCTATACTTGATTCATCTGCTATCTGAACCATGTTACTTGTACTATTACTTTCTCAACTTTACATGACTCACACTATCATTTGTTACTCTGCCTTTTAAAGCATTAATTATTTAAAGTATGCTTGAACCTGAGATTTAAGTCCTACTAGGCATTATCGCTCACCCTTCGTTATTTGTTATTGTGTCTCAGGTAAGATAGACGACGACGTTGTACACACCAATAGGACAGGACCCGAGTGATGAGCGACCCGAAGTGAACAGACGAAGTTACCCTAGCACAATTGGAGTCTAGTAGTTATTGCTTTAGATTTTTCTTAGTATGTAATGATGTCATTGAGCCTTACGTATTGGCTCCGAATTAGTGGTTGTAATAGTCTTAGTGATTTTATAATGAATGAAGAGTTTATCCCAATTATTGTTCATTACATGCTCAGAATCATTCAACTGTTGTACATTTTACTCTATTATGTACTTTGTTCACGTCTCCCCGATTTATTCCTCTGCTAAATTGGCGGGGCGTGACATTGATAGACGATTTTGAACATAATATTCCAACCTTTTGTGTCTGACGATGTGGCCCTCTTAGCAGCTGCCACAGATGGAGACACTATTTGGCTACTGGAAGAGAAAGTATATGCCCATGGGTAGTTTACATCAAGCATAGAGATAATGGGCTTGTTAGAGGGCCAGACTGTCAGCATGATCTACTCAATGGCTTCAACCGTATGCGTGGTGGCCGCACTCTTAACTTTGACGATCCATCCTTGGAAGGGGAATTTCAAACATTGATGGGCTGTAGAGGGGACTGCCCCTAGTACCTCAATCCATGGACAAACAAGAATAGCTTTAAAAGTAGGATATGATGACCAGTCCATCTCCATAAATAAATTATATTTTATTATATGAATTTTTGGGGATTAACAAAACCATTGAAAACATTATCCAACATCTTTCTCTGAAGTTTATTAATAGGCATCAAGTAAGTTAAAATCAGTAAGTTATCTACACTCACTATTATTTGAAGTTCAAAACATGAATTCTATCTAAGTATACATCAACTCGTTTAATAAAACAACGATTTCATAAGTGAAACAACGATTTCCATCGCACAACGATTTCATAAGTAAAACAACAATTTCCATCGCACAACAATTTCATAAGTAAAACAACGATTTCGGTCTCACAACGATTTCATAAGTAAAACAACGATTTCGGTCTCACATCGATTTCATATCACTTGAACATCGATTTCGTTGATACATCGATTTCACTTCACTTAAACATTGATTTCGTTGCTACATCGATTTCACTTCACTTGAACATCGATTTCGGTAAAACAACGATTTCATTATCGATTTCACTGAAACAACGATTTTATCATTAAAACAACAATTTCATTATCAATTTCACTTAAACAATGATTTCATCATTGAAACAATGATTTCATTATCGATTTCACTTGAAGAACGATTTGGTCGCTATAATGATTCTGTTTCACTTAAACAACGATTTGGTAGCTATAACGATTTGAGTGCTGCTACAACAATTTCCTATGAAACAACAATTTTACTTAAACAACGATTTCTTCTATACATCAATTTCATTCATATAACGATTTTACTTAAACAACGACTTCATCTGCACATCGATTTCTTCATATAACGATTGTGTACAAAACAACGATTTCACTATACTTATGCATGGATTATGGTCACATCGACTCTATTTCAACATAGATTTCATTTATATATTTATGACAATGATTTCATGAATTCATCAACTCTCTTCACAACGATTATGATTTAAATAAATTGTCATATACTTTCATTATCTTCTCAGATAATCTTGAGAATAATTATCCCTCATGATATTCAAATGTATTCTTTTTGAATCTCTATGGAGTTTAAGTCTTCCCATGTATAACACCATATCTCGTGCTCTTGAGCATTTATTGTGTTAGTACATATCTCTACACAAAATATATCTATGTGCTTTCTACTCTTGTGTTCTTTAAACAAAAGCTTTACAGGATGACAGAATGACATTTCCTTTTTGGCATATTTTCTTATTACATGCCATCTAACGTTGACTGGCAGCTTAGAGATAGTTGATCTGTCTATGTTTCAGTATTTATTGTACGCAGATTTCTACCAGTATCACACCCTACAATGTTGGACAAACAAGAAGCAAAAGATATCTAGATGATCCTTCTTTGTGTGCGTGTCTCTCTGGGCATTTAATGGCTGCAGGCATTCCTGGTACCCATGTTGGACCATACTCAACTTGCATGCCTCAGACATAGAGACAACGGATACTTCAACTACTATTTTCTCAGAAGAAGATATATAGAAGACCGACGACTCCATGTAAATGTATTTGGTTATCCTTTGGAGCACCTGATAGAAGAGCTTGTTCTTTCAAGCAATCAGTCTTTAGCTCTTAAGCTCTCCACAGCCATCTGTTTAGTCTTTTGAGAGCTTGTGTAAGATCTGAGAGAATCCACCACTGTCAATCTTTGTCTCTCAGACCTCGCCTCAGATCAAGCAATCCTATAAGCTTGGTCTAGGGGCCATTCATTCTCTACTCATTATTCTTGAGTGCTCCTCTTCGGTTGTGAAGAGAAGACCTATTGTTGAACAGGTGGTTGTTTCCCTTTGGTAAGAAGGAAGACCTGTTGCATCAGGTGTTGGTTGTACCTCTTCGGGTGGAGAAGAGAAGGCCAGCTGCTGCTGGATGTGTAAGAGTCCTTCAGGGGGACAGTACCCTTGTTTAGTGAAATCCAAAGTTGTTGCTTGGGGACTGGACGTAGGACTCATTGGGATATGAGGTCTGAACCAGGATAAAATTTCCTGTTGTCTATGTGTGCTTGCTTGTTTATCTTTATTCCACACTAACTCTAACTGTCGAACTTAGTGTTTTCTGTCAAGCATTTTATTTACAAGTATTATTCTAAATGAATTTTTAGCAATCCATTGACCCCCCCTGGGCTTGCTATCTGGGCAACAGGATCGATGTCAAGCACATAAAAGTCTACGATCATCACAAGCGGCCCCAATTCTACTTGTAGAGAGAGTACACCATGGCAGGGTTTCCTGGAATTATCATAAGCCACAATAGTGGTAAGAGTTGACTGCAAGCGGTGCTCAAATATGTTGCACGACCGGAGAGTGCTGAGAGGACACACATTTATTGATGCTCCAGTGTCAACTAGGGTGGCGTCGATGGCCAGTTTTTTTATTGTCAATGTCACACATAGAGGCATTCTCCTTGCCTCGGGAGGAGCTAGCTCACTATCGGAAAATGTAATCATCAGCCCTCTGGTAACAATCGATAGGACCAATGGCAATGTTTCTGGGGTCATGTCCTCACTGACCATGACCCTTTGCAGAAAAGTCTTCAGAGCATCCTGATGGGTTTGAGACCTCTTGATCAGTTCAAGGATAGAAATTTTGGTAGGAGTTTGGTCCAAATGCTTTAGGACATCATATTGGGTGTCTAGGACTGGGTCTGCCTCTTCGACGTCCTGTTGTTGTTGTTGGTTGTTGGGGTTGGAGTTGTGGTTCGGCTGACCCGGCAAAGACACAGATGCATTGGGATACATACGGTGAAACATTCGCCCACTCCGAAGGGCAAGGTTGTGTTGAAGTGGAGGTGGGGTGGTGCTGATGATGGAGGGGTTGGCTATTATTGGCGCTGGTGTGGGGGAAAGTGGGATCTTGATGGGTGATAAACTGATTGGTGATATGAGGGGAGTGTTGCATAGGGGTGAGGTGATTGTGGCAATGGTGGATGTAGTGGAGGTGATGGTGGTATGGGAAATAGCCAATAATTGGCCTACTTCATGCTCATCATCGTAGTCCTAAGCGGTGGCTGGTGGTGGATGGTGGACAACGAGATTAACTTGAGCGGATGGTGGAGGTGGTGGAGCAAGTAGTGAGTTTGGAGCAGGCTGATATTGTGGCATAGGATTTCAGACTATGTCGAGATCATGAGTTGGTTGCCGTGGCTGTTGTGGTTGCTGGAATTGCTGCTGCTGGAACTGCTACTACTGTGGTGGTGGCTGCTGTTGTCTCTGCCCCTATTGATCCCTCAGGGTCTGAATTAACCTCTTCATTTCTGCCCAATCAATTTGTTTCTGCTCATGAAGATCATATATCAAGTCCCTAAATTGGAAGCAATATGATACATTGTGCCCTGGATGGTGGTGCTATATGCAATACTTGGTTTGATCCCCTGCCATGTTCCAGTTAGCCTTTTCCGGAGGAAGTCTAAGGGCATTGAGAGACATGAGGGCTGCAAAGATGTCGGATAAACTCTAGGGAAGAGGAGGGTACTTATCTCTTTTGGGACCATTGGGTTTCCTAGGAGCATAGTCGTTTTGTGGTGGAGGGACTTGGTTATATTGGCGTTGCTCCTGTTGAAGATTTTGAGCTTGAGGAGGCGGGGGTCTGTTGTTCCATGGGTCCTAAGGAGGTGAATTATAAGGACTCCTACCTACTAGGCCTTGAGGGTTGTTGATAGCACCTACTTGTTCATTGGTTTGTACCCCTTCGGTGATAAGACCCTGCAGTTTCTTGGGGTAGCGAGACTTTGGATTTTCGAACATGGAGTGGATAGGCGAGTCCTTGAGTTGGGTTTAAATGAAACAGGCTCGGCTATAGAGTTGGTGCATGGTGGTGATGTCATTCATGGCCAAGATGGATCGGTAGGTAGGTGTGGCATTGGCAATCAAAACCTTGACCTTCTCTTCCTCTGGCATGGGGCAACAAACCTTCACAGCTAGAGCACGCCACCGGTCGGTATAGGCTGCAAACTCTTCATCGGCCTTCATCTTCTCGGCCCCCAGATCTACAAATGAGCATTTGAGTCTGACCCAATCTTGGAACTGTTGTAAGAACCTTTCTTGTGCAATTTGGAAGTCCTCGGCTTCCTCCGATGGTAGAGAGTAGAACCACTCAAGGGCCGGTCCATCTAGGGACTTCCTGAACAAGTACGCATGAGGTGGCAGTCATACTTGTGGGGAGCTGACTCATATACAAAATCCTTGATATGTACATAGGTTTAGCCTACCCCAGAGTATCGTCTATAGACATGGAGCTCTGACTGGGGCAGAACCCAGAGATGTTGGAAAGAGGGGAAGGGATGTCGACAACCTTCCGAGAGTCTAGTTGCCTTTGGAGATCGTACAACTCCCTTTTCAAAGACGTCCATTCTGCAAGGAAGTCGAAATGGGACGGGAAGTGGTGAGCTGGTACAAGGGAGTGCAACTGCTCCTAAGAGTATGACCTCTCACGGGGAAGAGCATTGTGTTCAACCTGATAGCATGAAGAAAGTGGAGGGGACCTGGGCCGAACCTTCCGTGCCGGAAGGTAGCTGGGCTCGAAAAAATGGATAGCCCGTGGATGAAGAGGAGTGGGATCAACCACGGTAGAGGGTGCGCATGGTGTGGAAGCAATGGGTGCGAAGGAGGTTGCCTGTTGGGCAGAGGCATGAGAGGGTGGAGAGAGGAGGCGCTTGCCTTTGGCAGCCGCCAAGAATTCCCAAACTTGGGCCAGGCTCAAATGCGGGAGGAGATGACTAAATTGGGCATGTGGATCTTCTGTCCCAGAAGGAGAATGGGGGTGAGACCAACCATTGACAGCTGTGGGAGGCTGGATTTACCCGGTGAGGGTGGCAGCAGGTTACTAGGCCACATCCTCAAGAAGCCCAGTAGGCAGAGAATTGTTGGTGAGGATGTGGAAATGGTCCATACCGAAAAGAGGATTATGATATAATACAATGGTTTGGGGAGATTGACTCAATAGACGTAGACACTAACGCATACATTACACCTAAACAATTAGGGGAGACGATGAGACCACAAACAAACCCTAGACTCTAACACACAAGAATGGACGGTGAGATGAGAGGGAGTATCTCAAACAAACACCTAAGTTGACATGATTATCGTTAACATTTTAGGGTTTGCACTTAGCCTTTTAGTGGATTAATTAACAAACCCTAATAGGTGTGTACTCTAGTACACTGGTATGACTAAGGATGACACACAACTCACGCACAAACGACTTGAACTAAGGGGGCAACTAGTACAACCAGCCTGACAACCGCAACGTACGTATGGCCATGGGGACTTACGGAGGCCCTCGGTAGTAGGCCCTGGTCAACCCACGAGTGCTAGCATGTGAGAGGGTCTCCACTACCAAGGAGGAGTCCTATCTGCACGAAAATAGTGTATGCATGAACCTATGTGCACCGGGGTGCATGCAAATCCTAACCTAAATTAACAAACAGTAACTCAAAGATCTCTGCTGAAATCACGACGACTAGGTCCGTCGCGACCTTATCACGACCAAGGGATCGGTCGCGATAATCTTGAGTTGCAGAAACTCACAGCTACACGCAAACAACAAGCAAATAGACTACCCTAAAGCGCAATACGGCAAGGAAGAAGGTAAACAGAAGATGAAAGACTCCCTAAACAAGCAGAAACTAACACATGGAACGGAAAATAATAACAAATAATGTGTACCTGTTATCACATCCTCCTCCTATGGTGCGACAAGGGCGCATCAGCCTGATATGTCGTGACAGTACTAGAAAATGAACAATGAAAATGAAAGGAAAACCCACGCCCTAGTAGGGTTCTAACAAAGAGAATTGCGGGTATACATGATTGAACAACATGGAGATGACATAAGAAAGCTTCTAAAAGAAGATCAAGATAGAAGACAGGGAGGAGAACGCGACTTGAGGTTGCGTCGGCCTTTATGGACGCAATAAGGTCGCGACCGCACAATCCGACGCTATATTAATAGAAGACAGGAAGACAAAAAAACAAAGAAACAACCCTAACAGGATTCTACTTGATAGACAAGCACACAAACATGATGATACGAAGCTTGTGGCAGCTCTCCGACCGGTCGTGTTCTTGACGTCGCAACGGGGGTCCATGATGCCTTCTCAGCAGTGCAGGAGATGGATGGGGGGACCTCCTTCCCATCCTCATCCGGCTAGAGGATGAGAGCCCCTCATCTGTTCTTGTTATAGAACCTGCCAAAACAATGAAACAAAATAAAGAAACCCTGTTAGACCATATTTAAGTTATCTACTCAAAATGAAAAGAAAGAAGGGAAGCATGGAGGGAACAAACCTAGCGGTGTTTTAGAAACCCCTTGGGATGTAGAAAATGTAGGAATGGAGATATGCTACTATTTAAAAAGAAAATAACAACATGCTTGAAAGAGAAATGAGGAGGAAAGAGGGAAGAAAGGCCCCAAAGGGGTGACTCCCTAGCTGAAGAAGATGCTTCTGAAGTCGTGCAGCAGCCTCTGATGGTCGTGGACGTCACCCTCCTAGCTACCAAGCTCCATGGATGAAGGAAATGAGGTGACTTGGTGAAGTGAATAGGAGCTAAAATGGGAGAGGATGGGAGGGCTACGAGCTAAGAGGAAGCTCTCGTGAGATTTTGGCAGCACTTCGTGGTAGCCTTGGGTCCTTACCTCGTTCAGAAGGAGAGAGGTCACTTATATGGAGAAGAGAGAGTATCTCGTCCTTAAGTGATAATGACCCATGAAAATGGTGAAAAAGGCAAGTAAATCGCATGAGAAGAGTCCTAGGAGGGTTGCAAGGTGAGATGGAACCTCAAACCATGGCTGGGAGGTTGGAGAGTGGTTGTGGATAAAGATAGACCCTAAAGGAGATAGAGAGGAGGTGGTTGCCGAGCCAGCGCATGTAGGACAATGTCGAGACGGGTTGTAGGGATGCGACATGACTAGTCGCAATGGCCAAGGTGGTCGCGACACTGAAGGTACGTGAATGGATATGCATGGATTGTCGCGACGACTAGAGTGGACGCGACCAGAATGTTAATGCGACTCCACGATCGGACGTGTGAAGGATAATCGATCATATTGAGATTATAATTGCTTATTTAGGAAATATAATTGATTATTTAGGGATGTAATCGATCAATTAACATGAACGTGACCCCCAAGGCCATCACGTTAAGGTCTGAAGGCTGAAACCCTATGACAAGGACTCTTGAAGTGATAATTGGACGAGATAAGCTAAGATTTGGGCTTAAATGGGCTCAAAACGTGGCTAATCAATGGGCTCAAGGTGAGTGACCAACTCGGGGCTCATTAAGAGAACAAGAAATATGGTTCAACTCATAAGCTAGAATCGGGTGTCTACAACACTAGGTAGCAATTCAATATTGAAGTCTATCTCCCTTTGAGCCAATAAATCAGTTAAGTCTTTAGGAAAGACATCTGGATAATCATTAACAATAGGTATGTCTTCCAAGATGGGTTTCTTCAGTTCCATTATGAAGATGGAGACAAGGAAAGCATCACAACCATAGTTGATCAGCTTGGAAGCTTTCGAAGAAGAAATGAGCATAGGGTGCTTACGATACTGGAGACCAAGGAATGAAAACTTTGGGAGGTTAGGTTTTGCAAAGGTGACCCTCCTATGATGACAGTTTACATTGGCATCATATTTAATCAACCAATCGACACCAAGAATAGCATCATACCTTTTCATGTCTAAGCAAATGAAGTCAGTATGGAGGTTATGCCCACCAATTATAGTGTCACTACCTGGAAAGTAGTGAGTTAGTTTCAATTTAGATCCTAGGGGTGATGCCACAGTGAGTGTGGACTTTAAGGGGATTGGTTTTACAAGTTGGGTGGTAGCAAAAGAAGAAGAAATAATTGAAAATGTGGCTCTAGTGTCAATTAATACAAATGTAGGTTGTGAAGGGATAAATATGGTGCCTCCCACTAAACCTCCTTCTTCAGGTAGGTCAGCCTCTATCACTACATTCAGACGTCCTTGACGCCTAGGTACCCCTTGAGCTCTTCTAGGTTTCTCTTTTAGCATGGGGCAGTTAGGGATGCGATGGTCACGACCCCCACAATGCAAGCATGCCCCAAGATTCTTCTAGTATTCTTATGCCTGATGTCTAGGCTTGTCACAGAAGTGGCAGTTTCTAGTTACTTGCCCTCCTTCCACCTTGATCTTCTTTTCTTGACCAAAATCTATTCCTCCATTGCAATTATCACTGGGCCTGAAGGTGTTGGCTGTGCTGGTTGTCTCCTTCTTTACGAAGATAGGCTTCTCTATTTCCTTCTTTTTGAAGGTTTCCATCTTTGCCAAGGTATCCTCCATTCTTAGTGCTCCTTGGACCATCTCCGCATAAGTGCGGATGTTGTATGTTCCTAGCTTCTCATTGAATACGGGCCTAAGCCCATCCATGAATCTACGTGCCTCCAGCTTCTCAATGGAAACCAGGTGTGGAGTGTACTAATAAAGACGAGAGAACAAAGCCTCATACTCAGCTACTGTCATACCCCTATGTCGCAGCGAGGTGAACTCTGTTGCCTTCTTCTCTTGCACTCTTTTAGGAAAAATACTTTTCTCAGAACATCTCTAGGAACTCCTCCCACTCCAATCCATTCACATTAGATAAATGGGCCTATGTGGCCTTCCACCATGTTTTGGCATCCTTGTTAAGCTGGAAAGTTGCCAGTAAAACCTTCTCCCGTTCGGTAAACTGCATGACTTAGAAGATTCTCTCCAGCTCTTCCATCCAGTTCTCAACCTCGTCTGGATCTAGTGATCTAGAGAATCTTGGTGGATTTAGGCTCCAAAAGCTACGGTGCAAATTGTCAACCCCAGCTCTAGCTCCAGCTTGAGCTTCGGCTTGCACCACATTCTATGGTGCGTGCATCAGACTAGCCACGGTCTCTTGCATGGCTTTCCCTGGTGCTCGGTTGCCTACCATTTCCAAGGAATAATTTGATTCCTAAGATAAGGATAGCAACTAGTTAGGGCTTATAAAAGTGTACATAGATTTGTTGTTATGAATGCTAGCTTTTAAGATGGCCTATTTCCAATATCTACCCAATCTCACAAGGTACTATTTGTGAATTCCATGACCTAATTTCATACGTAACACTAAATCATATGACTTACAATTGTATTTATTTTCTATGCTCTGATACCACTACAACAGTCACACCTTGAAAAAGAAATAACTAATTCTATTACATGCTAAACTTTGCATGCATGGGTTTGCATGGAACAAGTGGAACAAGTCATAAGGACATAAGCAGCCGGCAGAAAGCCTCTACCTAGCACTCATACACAACCTCAATAAGATGAAGGTTAAAATCCTCAAAGTCTTGATTCCATAAACATGATCAAATCTAATACAATACGCATTAAGTAAATCTCTAATTTAACTACAACTCAACAAAGAAAAATACATAATAGTTCCTCTATCTCAAAACAGTCGGCAACAAAATACTAAGGGTGTTGTAAGCTCTTCAATCAAATGCATACCCTTTACTAGCTTGTAGTTTGTCCTCTTGATCTGTACTACCTAAAATATTAAAGAGCAGGTAATGAGCAAACATGCCCAGTAGGATTTACTCCTCAATGTGTGGGCAAATTATAAGTGATTAACCACTTAAAGAGCAGGTAAATCAAGCTATGTAGATATAACAGTTCCATTAAGAAGTAAAAACCTAAAACGAGAGAGAGAAAGATTTCAGAAGCAAGATTGATCAAGAGAGCATGAGACTAGCTAGAAAGCAAGAACTATCAATAAAACAGTAATATTCAAGCATACAGGAAAGGTTGTATCACTTAAGCAAGCAAAAACACATGTAATAAACATGTAACAGTAATTAGGCACCAAGCATAACATGCACTAATGATATATGCCTCCTTGGAATGCATATCATGAACAAGTGTTATGTTTGTTGTATCTATCATTCACACGCAAGTACTCCTAGCAACGTTAGTATCATTATACCCCATGGTTATTAGTATATTTTTGGCTTTTTACTATGAGGACTAGATTAGCCCCTAGACACTCTATGTGCCCAATCCAACATCTCAGTAAATTGAAAGTATATACCCATAGTCATGTAATGGCCAATAACAAGAATTTCAAGAAGAACATGGTACAGTAACAAAGCAAGATATAACAAGTCCTGAGAACAAGATTTCATAATAGCATTAGTCAATAGAGATTTTCTGTAATCAAATAGTGCAATTTCCTTTAGGTTATCTATCACTTTAATGCATTGTTTTGGTGTAAGGATCTCACTATAAGTAATAGATGAGAAAGGAGTGTCCTATGAGAACTAACGAAAAACTTCGGATAAATCTTTACGGAAATATGATAGTGATAATAAAACAAGATGGTGTTTACATACATTAATCTATATTTTAAGGCATGGATCTACAGCTTACAAGATAAGCAAGATTATCATGAAAGAATCTTAGTAATTAGATGATAAGAAACAAGTCAAGAGATTTAAGAGTGTTTTAGAATAACTTTCACATACTTACAACTTCATGTATGGTTATCCACTTTTAAGGTTTATAGGCATGCATGTCTAATGGTGCTACAGACCAACTGATAACTAAGTCTTAATGAACCAATCACTAAATAGAAAAGACACAAAGTTGACTTGCCAATAAATACAAAAGAATGAGAGTCGACTTGCAGGGACAACAGTCGACTCGTGAAACAGTAAAGGAGAAGAAGAGAAGACTTGCAGGGATAGAAATCGACTTGCAAAATAATACAGAACCATGAAGGCTATTGAAAAAGCCCCAAGTAACAAGGTTCTAAGGTCTAGTCAAGATCAACTCTCTAGGGCTACATGAAAAACAAGAGAGATAGAGAGATGAGAAAGAAACTTGAATATTGTACGATAATTAGAAACACCTTGTACTCTCTACAGACGCAACAAGAACCAAAAGAGTAGAATGCTTAGTTGACTGAAAACCAGAGTTAGGTCAACCAATTAGAGTGAAAACAACAAAAGTGCAAAGCCACAATTGCAGGATGCCACCAGCCATGTGAATAGAACCAGGCAATCAGGAATTTATGAGCTTTCATATGGTATAAGATTGATTTAGTTTGTACCCGAGAACTCCTACCTTTGATCGTTTCCTAGTTTTTGGTTCTAGAAGTTGAAGTAAGGACACGAAGATGATGAATTTCTCGAATTCTAAGCTTCAACTCTTCCTTCTTGCTCTTAAAGGTTCTTCTCATGTTCGACAACCAAGAAGGGTGTAAGGAGTTGGCCAAAGAGGCCATGCAATGGTTTATATAAGACCAGGGTTTATAGAATCCCAGTTAGTGATTTCCTATTTTCTAGGTAGAAATCCTACAATGCTAGGTATTTCTTAATTTTATCTACTCCAATGGAACAGGTTCGTGTTCTCCTAATGGGTTTAGGACTGCTACTTTCCAAGTTCTAAGACAAGGTCCTTCTGCACTTAGAATTTCCATAAGTCCATCACAACTTTAACGGAAAGGTATTAGAGAGCAAGTTTGTTCTCACATATTGTGTTTAGGATGGATTATTAAAATCCTACTGTAATTTTAATTTAAGATCTTCCTATTTTCATCCCATGATTCAAGAAAATTTGGGATCTCAAAGCAGTCCCATTATGATGTTGGCCCATATGGCAAGCCCAAAGGGAGGGGGTGAATGGGCTGATTTGAAAGTTTTCTGAAATCTAAAAAGCACAAACACTAAGCGAGACTATTAGTACTATTAGTTATTGTGCAACGGAAATAAATAGAAACAACCTCACATATAACACATTGAGATTTATTCTGGTTTGGCCCATCCAAAAAGAAGTCTTATATCCAGTCCCAAAGTAATCTCTTGGAATTTCACTAAACCACTAAGCACACCTTGGTCTTCCCTTAAACAAGGGGCATACAACATCAGGCACATCCACTGGTCTTCCCTTCTTTACAAGGGGCAATACACTCAGCTCCAGTTGGTCTTCCCTTTACCACAAGGTGAACACTTGCTTAGCAATCTCTCTCTTCAAATGAAGAGGCACAACATAAATTTCAAAGAAAATGCCAAGGTCCCTTGTAGCAACCCGCTATTTTTAAATAAATAAATAAATAGAAATGTTAAAGAAATATGATTTAATTAAAACATAATAAGCAAAAATAAGTGATGGGCTTTAATAAATGGTTCATATGAATGTTATTGGGCCAAAATAGGAGTTTTAAAAGATAGAATAAAAGAAAATACTATAAAATTTGTAACTCTATTATTTCCTAATTTAAAAAGGGCAAATAAATCACTAATATGACTCATATATATCTAAAATAGACTCCGAACCCTAGCCTAACATGCTAGCCACAAAATTGGAGTCCCATCCTAATCCAAATAGGAGGATTAATGCTAGAAAAAGCTAAATAAAGATATAAATTCTTAGTTAAAGGGAAGTTAGAGTTGTGTTAGGAATTAACAAAGCTACATGCATAAATACACCCCCAAACCCTTCATGGCCGACCCTATTGCTCTGTTGTGACTTCTTGGACGTGAAGAAGAGGCTGCTAGAAGATCTACAAGCCTGCTCTTCGTGTACATAACCATAGGAGTTTACACCATCCAATGGTAGGTGTTCTTGTGGTAAAGATGAACAAATCCTATACCATGTTAAAGATCTTCATGTCTAGTTTCATATGCACCTGTTTTGCCTAATTTTCATCAATCATGCTTCGAGTATTAAGCATTTTTCAAGCATCATCCAAGATTAGGGCTTTTCATGTTCATATCATGTTCCACGCATCCCGAGACCAAATTGAGTCAAACCAAAAGTATAGTTCTCTTCCACCCATCGTCCAACTTTCATGTTTATAGTTTTTCCTAAAGAGCCCAAGATCTCGAATTATAGGCCTTGCATGCATGTCTATAGTGAGTTTTATAGTTTTCGGTTTGAAGTCTAAACCGGGACCACTCCAGACGTCGCGATTTAGAGACTGGTATCACGATAGACCTTACCGTCGTGATTACCTTAAAGGTGATAGCTTAGACCGTCGTGTTTTCCTTTCATTCTGACAAGATCTGATTGCATCAAACTGTGTGCCACTTAGTTTTCAGCGCATGTCTAATACGCAACTAGTTGTGCCGTTGCGATTAGACCTTTTTCTCACCCTTGGTTTTCATGTGTAGTTCATATTTTGAAAGTCATATGAATGTGTCGGACAACCCCGTCATGATTTAGTGGTCACCAATCGATATCCTATCGATTGCCTTTGAACATGACCGTATTGTACGTCGCGATTTTGTTTCAACAATCGACACCCTGTTTTGATTGCCCTTAATGTGTCCACAAACTCCATTGCGTTTAGGTAGCCACCATTCGATACACCCCTACTGATTGTCTTGATCACGTCAGACCTGGTCGTCGCGTTTCTGATTAGTAATCGATTGTCTTAAACGTAACTATTACCCCTGTCGCCATTTACTGTGTATTTCTAGAAACCTTAAATTCAATTAGATCTTGATTATCCATGCTATATAATCATGCTTAAATACTTGTAATGCGGTATGCCGAATAGTAACATCATGATAATCGATTTTTAATAATTTTCATGAGACCTTACAGAAAATACATTCATAATATATCTGCTAATTTACTTCAATAATTGTACATTATTATCCTATTTTAATAATGGACTTATCTTCGATTCTCACATTGTTTTGGAACATCCTTACCGATGTTCACTGTTCTAGAATTCCTCTAGGATGTCGACCAACTTGTTTCTTTACACACTACTCTCTAGACAAATTGGAACCTCTCTATTGGACATTTCGTTCTAGCAGACTAGGAACCTTTTGTTAAGACCTCCGTAAGACTCTGTACTATGTGGATTCCCTCATGGAGATCGAGCTGGTTGTACCCTCAATACCTATAACACATTTAGGGATCAACATGATCCAAATGACTTTAAATATTCTATCTTACCTTGATATCATGCCGAACCTCTGGACTGTGTTTGTAGCATGACCAACGGGTGGTTAGTGAATTCTACTTGACTGTCAGCACCAATCATGTGTGTTGTGCAACTATTACTATCACCTGTTTTCACGATGTTTGACGTTCATTAACCTATAGTTCTCATCTATACTCTATTCACTCATCTATTCACGTTCTCTCTACACTCTCACCTATTCTTCAATTACTCTCATCTATTCTTGGTACTCTCTATGGCCATTTGACTGATTCTCTAAAAATAAATAACATGACTAATGCTTGGCAATATAAAATGCGGCCCGATCTGGTACTGGGAGATGCGCCCAAAAGTGCTAGTGCCCACAGGAGTTAATTAACCAGAGTGTTTGGCATTACACTGAAGTGCTATCTATCTCGACTATCTAATGACAATCAAAGTGCTATATTATACTCGACTCGTTATGCTATGTGCTATCATGAACTTTATTGTGCTATTTGTGTTATGGACATCCTGCTCTTTATGCTATACTTAACACTTGTGCTATTTTGAATCATTCTATTGTGTTATCCCTTGCTTGACATTACTTGACTCTCTCTCTATCATTAGTTACTATGCTCTTTAATACATTAATCATGTAAGCATGCCTGACTATGAGATTTAAATCCTACTGGGCGTTATCGCTCACCCTACGTTATTTGACATGTGTTCTTAAGTGAGACCGAGGAAGACATCGACACTCATGAGGATGGGGATGACCAGGAGTGATTCAAGAGTGTCTGACGCACTAGCATCATATTAGAGTCTTAGTTTTGTCCTTTATTTCTATTCAATGTAATGATGTCATTTAGGCCCTAAGTAATGGCTCTGAACTAGTGGTTGTAATAGCCATTGGTAGAATTATCAATGAAGTACATTTGATTTAGTGTTATTCAATTGTCCAATAGTTTGATGTCTATTATACGCTCTATACTTGCTTACTTGCAACTGCCTCACATTCTGATATTCTGCGTCAGGGCATGATAGTTTTGTGGTATCAGAGCCTAGGAAACCTTAAATGAATCTCTTAGGTCTAGGATGTTCTAGGATGAACTGCCTTGACTACTCGTTAACTATCATACCTATGTGAGAATTGGGTAGAACTAGGGTTAAGATTTAAAAGATGTTCACACAAGCAATAATTTATTTCAACATCAAATTCCTTAATGCTAAGTTATTTTTGTTGGAGATTAATCAATTAAGATGGATGCTGAACGTGCTCAATGAGGGGCATGCAACAAACTATTCAAGAGCTCACTCGTGCACTTTGGCAAGCTGCATAAGGTGGGGGAAATCATGGCGTTGGTAAACTGCATCGCAACTTCAGAAGCATGAATCCGCCTAAATTCAGCGGTACCACCAACCCAGATGAAGCCGAGCACTTGCTTAAGGAGACAGAAAGAATTTTCTGTGTTATGCTATGTACTGCAAGAGATAAGTGGTTGCTAGCTACTTTTCAATTAGAAAGAGACGCCCACACCTGGTGGGAGTCTGTTGAAGCAACCAAAGATAATGGTCAGTTTACTTGGAAGGAATTCAAAGAAGCATTCAACTCCATGTACTTCTCTAAACATGTCCGGGAAAGGAAGGCCACGGAATTTGCTGCTCTTAAACAAAGGAGCCTTTTTATGGCTGAATATGAAGCTTAATTCTCCAGGCTAGCAAGCTATGCCAATCATCTACTTAACACTGAAAGGATGAAGGCTAAGTGTTTTCTTAATGGCCTCAAGCCATAATATATCACACAATTGACCCCTCTTGACATCCAAACTTATGCCAAGATGGTCAAGAAACCGCAACTCCTAGAAGATGCTACTGACTTCACCGATCGCATTAAAGGGAAGTTTCTAAAGAAGGAGCTGACGCCTGGCTCTTCAAGTGCTAGGCTGACCAATGGCAAGAAGCAACCTTTCAACACCTTTGAAGGGTTGAGCCAAGAGAAGAAGCCGAGGATGAATGTCCCCAATATTCCAGCTAGAGGCAACTGCAAGCACTGTGACAAGCCTGGTCACACTGTCGACAAGTGTTGGAGGAAGGTAGGAGCATGTCTGTGTTGTGGTAGTTGCGAGCATCGTATCCCTGAATGTCCCTTACTCAAAGAACAAGAGAAGCGCATTAATGTGCCACAGAAGCAAGGTAGACTGCAAGCCCTACAAGATGAAGAAACCACTGAAAAGGGTGGCGTGGTTGAAGGTACATTACAAGTTTTCTCTCAACCAATATTTGTTTTGTTTGATACTGGAGGTACATATTCGTTCATATCTCAAAACTTTCCTGATACTCTAGATGTTAAACCTGCATCCATGGGTTTTGAGTTCTCTGTCACAACACCATTGGGAGAAAAAGCCAAACTTAATAAATATTAACCACAAATTGATGTCATGGTAGTGTAGACACCCATTTCTGACCCATAAGTCGAGCAAAATCCATGGTCGTGTCATTGATGCCCCATGTTGGCTCATCATCGTCAAGATGGCTTTCTCCGATCGTGACATCATTTCCATTAGTTCATCGCCCTGGAGGACTCTTCCTGGTCAAATCAATCTCTCTCACTATAGCTCTCTGAGTCAGGAGTCCGATGTTTCAACCCGAAGGCTGCGCATGGAGATTGGACACATTGCATGGCCAAAATGCAGAAAAGTCATGAAGGCGACCGGCCCTAGGTCGTGTTCCGGAAAACGACAGCCCCTATGTCGCGATCATAAATCCACATTTTAAATCCTTAAAATCACAAAATTGACTTAAGTCACCTTCCTTATGAGGAAGGCGACGTATTGAGGCGTCGCATTCAGAAAGGCAACCAGAAGACTGTCGCGTTCAGGACCTTAAACAGGAAACTCTTTTCGAAGCCAACTTGGACACATGCCAAAGATGGTAATTGCTTCATTTGGACATCCAAATCACGTCCAAATCCTTTCAAATTTGGAGGAGACTTTCCTAACATATCCCTTTCCAAGCTCCAATTGCCCATACGCAGCCATACATGGCCATACTCGGACTCTTGCCCATTATTCCTCTCAGACCCGAGTTGGGAATAATCACCCATAAGTACCTCGTCTCTGCATCTTTTTGGGTAAGGCTGGAGTCTGCTTCTTCCTCTTCCAGAGAGCTTCATCTTCCACAAAGAGCGTTTCTCCTCCAGACGACTCAGAAGAGCCCCCAGGGCGTTTTCCCATCGGCTACACAATTCCTCTTCCCTTCTTCTCTTTATTTCATTCAATTCTTGCATGCATAGTCTTGTTTTCTTCATAGATTAACATTAGATCACGACACACACACACACCCATACTTAACATCCACAGGGGTTAAAAGTCCCAATCTCGTGAGTTCCCTCCATTATAGTTCATGTTCACATGCTTTTCATTGAATAGATCTCATACACACGAATTCTAATGGGTGTTTATCTTGCTTAAATCACTCTGGCAGGTGTTTGAAGGTCAGAGCAAGGTGAGGCTCTTGCCCCTCGGCCGGCTGAGGAGCAGGAAGACAAAGAACCCACATTTCCATCCATTGAAGAGGAAGGCGACCAGGCCCCTGTCGCGATAAAGAAGGCGCCGCCGTCTACGTCGCGTTCAGATCAAGGCATAGCGACGACCTCTGTGTCACATTACCAGGTCCACCTCCTTTTCACTTTTCCTTTCCGACGGTGTCAGCCCTCCACCTGAACATCAAGAGGCGACTGCATTGGTGGCGATCACAGTAAATTTACAATTCCCCATATTCATATTTTCATCAAGAAAAGGGAGCACAATCCCGTGATTACACCTTTTGGCGATCACGGTGGGACCTCTAGTGCCCATCACGCTTGCTCTTTCTTTCCCTGCCGTTCTTACCTTCTAATGGGTGTGTTGTGTTGTTAGTTTTTCTTTTTTTTTTTAGTTCTTTTCCTCTGAGTTTCTTAGTGCTCTGCGGTTCTGGGTGAGAAGGCGACAATATCAACATCGCGATCAGAATAGCGACACACGGCACGTCGCGATCAGGTTAGTACACAGTGTCTTCCTTCTCTATTTCTGTTCTGTGTGCTGTGAGGAAGGTGACGTCCCTTTCATCGCGATAAGGAAGGCGACAGCAGCAGCGTCGCTACCAGGTACGCGCTCTGCCCGTACACTTTCTTGGATTATTTAAAAATTGTCGAGTTTGCAGAGAAACGCGACGCTGTTACCGTCGCGATAAGAAAGGCGACGGTGGTTCTGTCACAATCAGGTCAGTACCCTGGTCTTTTGAGTTTCCATGCAAATTTGGGTTCATTTGATACATACTCCATCCACACTCCATCATACCATGCTTATTCCATGATTTTGAGAGTTTGACTAGTCTTGTGTGTTGTAGAATTGTTTGATTTCCGTGCATAATTAGGGCCTAGTTGCTCTCTGTCCACTGTGAGAAGGAACGCGATGGGCTGATTGTCGCGATCTTGGTCGCGACAGCTATCTCGTCGCCTTCTGCCTCTGAGAGCATTTAGCCCTAATTCTTGTTGTGTTAGTACTAGGTTAGAATTTTGCATGCACTCCGGTGCACATAGGATTTGCATCCATCTTTCCATACTTGTAGTATAGGTTTCCTCCTCAGGGACGCCCGCTCTCTCGGCCACATACTCCTTGTGTCCGACTAGAGCACTCGCTTGAGGGCCTCCATAAGTCCACGCTGACCGTGGATTCCCACACGGCCGCTGGGCTGGTTGTACCCGTCGCCACCTAGGATCGAGTCTAACTCATTTTGGCAAGATAGAGAGAATCCTAGTCATACCCGAAGTTGGAAGCCTTCTCCCATTTAGGAAACCCTTGCCTTACTTGGAGAGAACTTGCTAAAAGTCAAATCATTAAAAGGCAAAACTTGAACCAATTAAAAGAAACCATCATCATTGCCAACTGCTTGCTTTGGATGAGACGTTTTCTCTTTCCTTTTGTCTGCATAGGATTGCTTGTTTAGGAAACTAAGAGTCTGTCTAGGTTAGGTTGTCTCTCTCAAGTCTGGAAAAGCTTTCCCCATCTCTCTGCATCCACTTTCCAAACATGGAGTCGTTCTTGAACCCAATCTACAATAGTGAGAACCTAGACACTGCCTTCTATGCTTCCCAGGACTACGAGGAGTCCCTACCCCGTGATCTCCTTGAGGAGACGACCCAGCCCTGGGTCGCTACCATCCGTACCTCTGAGGGCCGCCATCGCGACGAGGGCAGCTCGTCTCAGAACATCCATCCTCCTCAGTCGGATGATCAGGCCACTCAACTCCTGCGCTTAATTCCCCAGCTTGATCAGTCCCAGATCCAAACCCTCATGACGGCCCTCAAAGGAAAGGCCACTTCCTCACCCTCACCCAAAGCGGGCGCGTCACGCCCCGCAGCAACTGCCCTCGGCCCCCACGTTGTCATGGGACAAGCCGACAACACCCCAATTCGGCCGCAGACTATCCGATTCATGCCCTTTGAGTCGGAGCACTACCTGCCCCGTGAGTCGAGGCCCCGATCTCCGCCGTATCAGCCATGCTACTCCCCTCATCGCCCTGAGCCTCGCGCTAGGCCCACCTCTCATGCCTCGTCCATGTACGCTCAGCCATCCGCCGCACCGGACATGATGTCCGAGTGGGCATCCATCAAGAAGGAGCTCCAAGAGCTCCGAAAGCAAGTCGACCCTAGGCAGCACCACGATGTGCACATGCCAAATTTCAATGGCCTATGGGTCCCCTCTCCATCCGAGCTGCCGAAGTACCGCAAATACAACGGCTCAGGCAATCCCTATACCCATATCAAAGACTTCATCTATGAGTCCGCCTCCTACCAGCATGATCGCCGCCTCATGGCATATCTCTTCCGCCGGTCGCTGGACGGGCACGCCCTAGATTGGTTCTACTCCCTGCTACCTGAGGACGCTGAAGACTTCGCTGTCGTGAAGGCCAAGTTCATCGAACAATTCCAAGACAGGGTTGGGCCCGAATACTCCCTTACAGATCTCTTGGCTGAGAAGATGAAGTCGGATGAGGATTTTGCCTCGTATGCCGATAGGTGGAGGCAAATGGCCACCAGAGTTCCGGGGTACCTTCCAGAGGGGGAGAAGGTGAAGATCATCATCGCCAATGCCACGCTTGCCTACAGAAACATCCTGGCGATGAATGACATCACCACCATGCATCAACTCTACAGCCGGACCCGGTTTATCCAAACCCAGCTCAAAGATTCTCCCATCCACTCTATGTTCAAACCCCAAAAGTCCCAGTTCCAAAGAAAGCCTCAGGGGCCAGTCACTGAGGGCGTCCAAGTGAACGAGCAAGTGAGCGCGTTCAACCCTGCTGGGCAGAGCCAAAATCGTCAACCTTACAATGCCCAGGGTCAGAACCCTACCCATCCGCCACAAGGGCAACCACCACGCCAATACAACCAAGTGCCACCTCCTGATGGCTCTCTGCAAAGGCGTCCCATGGGCCCTAGGAGAACTCACTACCCGCCATTGCCGGAGACACTCTCCGACATATTCTTAGTCTTGCTCTCCACAGACGCCATTAGGCTCCCTCCTGAGAGACCCTTGAACCCCAGTGTGGATCAAACCCGGTACTGCGTCTTCCACCGGCAGCCTGGTCACACCATCGACCAGTGCTTTACATTCAAGGATCTAGTGTATGACTTGCATGAGCAGCACATGATAGATTGGACAGCCCTCCGGCAAGTGATCGGAGATATCAAGGAAAGGTAGAGGCAACAACAGCAGCAGAGGCAGCAACGCCAGCCACCCCCTCAGCAGCAATAGCAGCAACAACATCAACAACCGTTGCAGGACCTCGGGATCGTCCACAACCCATTACCTAACCATCCACCAGCTCCAAACCCACCACCACAACAACCTGCCCAGGTAAACCCCATCGTCCACCACCCTCCTCCTCAGACGAATTGGACGTACGATGATGAACTAGACGTTCAGCAGATGATGGCCATTAACCAATATCCTATCTAGTCCCAAACAATACAACCAGCCTACACGGCTCCCCAGTCAATCCCTCCTTTAGTTTCTATGGCCAACGCCGTCATGCTGCCCATCAGTTCAGCACCTGTGCCAGTCGCTAGTCCACCCATCATCTTACCTTTTGCTCCACCTGTCTCCGTACCTCTACCCCCTATCATATCTACTCCCTCACCCATCATTCTACCCCCACCTAGGCCGGACCAACCCTCCGCCGCTACACTATCCTCCGCCAGACAACCACCTACCCATCCGACCACCCTACGAAGCGGGAGAGTCTTTCGCCGCCCGTACCCACCTATCTCCACTACCTCCACTTCCACAAACCCCCAGCAGGTCCTGCAACCGCCACAGCAACAACAAGCTCAGCAACAAATGCAAGATGAGAGGTTGATTGAGCCGCTGCTTGGAACCCACTATGACATCCTCAAGCTCCTGGATCACGTGCCAGCTAAGATCTCCATTTTGGAGCTAATAAAGAAGTCCAAGGAGCACCAGGAAGCCCTGAGGAATTTCCTGTAAAAGGTGGTAGTGAATGAAGACATGCTGGCTGACAAGCTACCTAGTGCCCTGGCCATGGTGACTCGCGGGCCGGCGATCACATTTGCGGAAAGCGAACTAGCACCCCCGGAAGCCAGGAGGCTCCCCTCTGCGTCACTCTGGTCATCAATCATGTAGCAGTGGGAGCGGCACTGGTCGACACGGGGGCATCCATAAATGTCTGCCCATTGAGTACCTTGAGAGCCTGCGACCTATCGGAAGGGTCGCTAAGGCCGACACCCACCACCATCGCCGCATATGACAACTCTAGAAGATCTTGTCATGGCATGGTGACTGTGCAAGCCGAACTGGGACCCCTCTCTGTCACAGTGAACTTCTACGTCCTCGATATCCATCCCATGTTCAAAGCTATTCTAGGGCGTCCGTGGTTGGAAGCGCTCAGGGCTGTACCGTCCACTGCACACCAATGTCTGAAGTTCCCTTTTCAATGACGGATCATCAAAGTCAAGAGTATAGCCACTACCCACTCAGTAGATGCCCTCCACGATACCCACCTACCAGCCGTGTGGCCAGCCAACAAACCCATAGTTTCGGTGCTAGATATCAACTACCTATGGAGCTACACGTTCCAGTCCAAGAGAGAGACCAATCTGGCACAAGTCAATGCAGTCAAGAGAAATATGCCACTAAGCACGAAGGGGTGGCAAATCATGATGAAGCTAGGATATGAAGAAGGCAAGGGCCTAGGGGCAGAGCTACAGGGCATAGTCAAACCCATCCCTGACATTGTCACGAAAAGCCAATGGGGCTTAGGGTACAGAGAGAAATCCAAACCATGGTCATCCAGCACATCCACTCTTAAGGCCAACCGAGAACCACTCACCTGGACACTCTAGTGTCACTTTATCAGGGGGCCTACCTAACCGGGATATAATACCGTGGTAGTCGAGGCGGAACTCTCACAGCACGAGGTGCATGGCCGGAACTTCTCTCGGCACATGGCCCCGTTGTTGACCTATAGAGCCCTAGAAGCCCTCCGTCCAACCAGGAGGAGAAAGACAGGGGACCCAGAAGCTGAGTGGTACAGATGGTTTGACATAGAAGACATCACCATTGCCTTCAGCCGACTGTTCTGGGAGGAAGAAAGGACATGGCCGCCAGCTGCGGCAGAGCTGTTATATCCACCCACTGCCATCACATCTAAAAGGCAGCTCACGAGCGATGCCTCAGACATATATAGGAGAGCCAGACATTCCCTATGAACAGGGGAAAACCATAGATGAACTCTGGAGGGACACTTGCTTAGCCATCCACCCGTCCCTTCTGGATTCCCTCCTGCCCAGTCTGGTTCCGTCCTCTCCTCCCTTGCTTATTTAGCTGACCCCTCAGCTCCTGACGGCGGCACACAGCCTCCTCACACCTGACCTCCCACCTACAATCCTCACTGCCCTGCAGTCCAATCTAGGTGACCACGAGGTCGCCCTCTCCTGTTGCATGCTATCCACCGATCTCTAAAAAAAAACGCCCATTTTCAAATGCACGTTGAGGTCGACGAGCCGGCATTCCTCCTTCACTCTCCTGATCAGAGGCACCCCGCGACTGGGAGTCCCCCTCTTGCTCCTTCACTAGGAGCCATTCTCTTCGGGGACACCATGTCCTCCCCCAGTCCTGTAGAGTCATCTAGTCTAGGAGAGTCTAGGGTAGGTGAGTCTAGCATTACGATAGATAGGCCTAGGGTAGAGAGTCAGGTCAGTCCGGTATCCACCAAAACCAAGCAGCGTCCTAGGAAGCAGCGGGGAAAAGCTATTCCCCGGAGATATCTTCAAGAGCTAGCTCGGCGGTGTCAAGCACTGCTATTGATAGAGGAGTTCAGAAGGGAAGTGCTGGTGTTTGAAGAAGTTTTCGAGCAGGATGGGATGTTCTTAGACGACGAATTCGGTGTCTACAAGATAATGAATGATGAGGACCCATTCGATGAAGAGGATAGCAAAGTAGATGACACTGCCGAAAAATATGCCAGTGGAGTAAGAAGATTTGATGAGCCCACAACGGCAGTGGATGAACCTACTAAGGAAGTCAACCTTGGAATAGAAGAAGATGCCAGGATTGTGATTATCTCAGTAAATCTCCCTCCTGATGAAGAAGAGGGACTGGTGCAAATCCTGAGCGAGTACAAGGACACATTCGCCTGGCCTTACGAGGACATGCCCGGTCTAGACCCCTCACTAGTGGAGCACCGACTGGTACTGAAAAGAGGGGCAAAGGCAATCAAGAAGAAACTCAGAAGGTTCCTCCCACTCATGGCCCTGAAGATGAAGGATGAAGTAGATAAACTCCATAAGGCTAGGTTCATCAGGGTAGTGCTTTATCCGAACTGGGTGGCCAATATAGTCCCTGTCATGAAGAAAGACGGCAAAGTCAGAATCTGCATCGACTTCAGGGACTTGAATAAGGCGTGTCCAAAGGATGACTTCCCGCTTCCTCACATTGATGTGCTGATCGACAATACTGCTGGGTATGAAACCCTCTCATTCATGGATGGATATTTAGGATACAACCAAATCCGTCTATCTCCTGAGGATCAAGAGAAAACATCCTTCACCACGCCTTGGGGAACATACTGCTATGTAGTCATGCCCTTCGGGCTGAAGAATGCTGGGGCTACCTATCAAAGGGCGATGATGGCCATCTTCCACGACATGATACACGTTTATGTAGAAGTATACGTGGATGACATCTTGGTGAAGTCGAGAACCAGGAGAGAACACCCCGAAATCCTAGCCAAGGTGTTGCAGAGGTCGAGAGAATATCAGCTGAGAATGAATCCAAAGAAATGCGTGTTCGGGGTATCATCAGGAAAGCTGCTAGGTTTCATAGTTAGCAAGCGGGGCATTGAGATCGATCCAAATAAGGCCAAGGCTATAGCAGAAATGCCTCCTCCAAAGAACATCTCGCAATTAAGAGGGCTAATCGGGCATTTGCAATTCATCAGAAGATTTATCTCTCAGCATTCGCAAAGATGTCGCCCATTTTATGATCTCTTAAAAGGAGGGGCAAAATTCGAATGGAATGACAAATGCCAAGCAGCCTTTGATGAGCTGAAAAGTTATCTCATGAATCCCACAGTCTTACAGCCTCCTGTACCCGGAAATCCGCTAATCCTATATCTCTCAGTCATTGAGGACTCCCTAGGAGCTGTCCTGGCACAACATGATGAATCTAGGAAAGAAAGGGCAGCATACTACCTCTCTAGGCTATTCAACACCGCCGAATCCAAGTTCACCACCGCGGACAAAACTTGTGCCGCACTCGTGTGGGTGGTCCAAAAGCTCAAGCACTATTTCCTTGCTCACGAGGTCAAGCTGATCTCAAGGATGGATCCACTCCGCTATCTGCTTGAAAAACCTGTCCTCTCTGATCGGCTGGCACGCTGGCAGAGTTTCCTCTCTCAGTTTGACATCTCCTTTGTGGTCCAAAAGGCCGTCAAGGGTTATGCCATCGCCGAGCATCTGGCCCATCTTCCGCTCCCTCATAGTGACTCCCTCCGAGAGGAATTCCCCGATGAGGAACTCTCAGTCATAATCAAAGACCCCTTCTGGTCCCTTCATTTCGATGGTGCACTCAACTGTCAGAGACGGGGCATTGGAGCCGTGCTGCTTACCCCGGAAGGTATTATCATCCCCTTTGCATATCAACTCACCTTCCCCACTACCAACAACATGTCAGAGTACGAAGCTCTCCTTGCTGGCCTCAAGCATGCTTATCTGCTGGGGGCATCACACCTCAGAATTATAGGAGACTCTCAGCTCATCTTGCGGCAGGTGCTTTACCGCACTCGTGTCCCGAAGCTCAAGCCATACCAAGACCTGGTCACGCTGTTGGCAAGGCCGTTTCGCAAGCTCATCTACATCCATACTCCTCGTTCCCAAAATATCTTGGCCGACGCTCTGGCGTCGCTAGCTCATCCCTATCCTTCCCTCTGAGTCGCCGGACTTAGACAATCGTCGTCCAGCGTCTCGATGTTCCATCTACCCAAGACCCTTGTTATAGCGACCTTATGGCAACCTTAGAAGAGAGGGCTAGGAAGAGAGGAGCGCAGCAAGTCATGTTAACTGAGCTCGAGGAGATCCTGAATGAAGAGGAACTGCCATGGTACTTTGAGATAGAGCAATACTGCAGGGATGGAACATATCCTGAAGGGGCAAGTGCAGAAGACCACAGGGCCATTTGAAGAGCCGCCTTAAGGTACACAGTTGTCGGAGAAGTTCTGTACAGGCGAGCCCTTAATGGAGTCCTTCTAAGATGCCTTACCGATGACGAGGCTTGGAAAGTGGTGGAAGGGGCCCATGCTAGTGAATGCGGAGGGCACGTTAACAGTCAAATGCGCGCAAAGAAGATTATTAGGCAGGGCTATTACTGGCCGACCCTAGAGGAAGACTGTACCATATACGTCCGTAGGTGTGTCAAGTGTCAACTCCATGATGATAAAATCCATGCCCCTTCCTCTTCGCTGCATCCACTCTCCACACCTTGGCCATTCTCCATGTGGGCTTTCGACATTGTTGGCCCTCTTGGTGACTCTAATGCTCAAACCAAACAGAAATCATTTATCCTAACAGCGACTGAGTATTACACCAAGTGGGCAGAAGCCGAAGCTTTCACAAAAATCAAAGCATCCACAGTATGCCGCTTCATCATGAGGAACATCATTTCGCGGTTCGGAGTGCCAAGCAGCATCGTCACGGATAACGGGCCACAGTTCATTTCGCAAGAGCTCCAGGACCTCTGTAAGAAATACAACATCACGCTGCATCATTCATTGCCGTATTACCCGCAAGGCAATGGCCAAGCTGAAGCAACTAACAAAACCCTTCTTAAAATCCTGAAAAAGACCTGTGAGTTGCATAAATTCGCCGACTGGCCAGAAAAGCTAATAGAGGCTCTATGGGCCTACCGTACCTCCGTCCGCACTCCCACGGGGCAAACCCCGTACGCTCTCACTTAAGGGATGGAGGCGGTAGTTCCATACGAGATCCTAATCCCTTCACCAAGAGTCTAATTAGACAAGGAACTTAATCTTGACGAATGTCGAGAGGCGTTGCTAGTCCAATTGGAACTCTTAGATGAGAGACGGCTTATGGAAGTCGACCATGTGCTTTCATATCAAAGGCGAATCTCAAGGTCTTTAGAAAAGAAGGAAATTGAGCGTAAATTCCAAGAGGGTGATATGGTCTTGAAACACATTTTTGTCAAACCCGGAGGTCCTAGGTCCAAACTGCAGCCTAATTGGGAGGGTCCGTACGTTGTAGGGAAGTCTACCATGGAAATGCTTACCACTTAGTCAATGCTGAGGGCGTCGAATTGTCGCATCCGTGGAACAGGATATACCTCAAACGTTTCTACCTTTAGGCCTATAGGTGTGAGGCCACAACACCTAGATCGGGGAATAACCCCGTGTTGAAAGTCTAAAATCCCTCCCTCATCGTCAAGGATCGCTCTAAGTTAGGATTAACACACACCCACGGCAAGCCAAGATAACTGCACTTGGTAGATGCTGCAACTATGCGGGCTCTACTCTAGCGATGCATCGGTCATTCTCTCCTAATCAGTCGAAGTATAGGGGCAAAGGGGTTGTAAGGGTGAGGTCGTCAACCTACAGTATACCCCGACGAGAGGAAGTCTCAAACAGGGACGGTCAAAGTAACAAAGGGCAAAGAGGCAAAGAAACGAAAAGAAAAGAAAAATCCATAGTACAACAGGGGCATGGCAAAGAGTGGCAAAGTCCCCGTGGGATGCCCATGAGCCCGGTCGTACGCATGCCACAAATAGTGCAAGTCCATAGAAAAAGACCATAAAGTCCCTCCAAACAGGCCTAATCTTCGAAGGGTATGCTGTAGGAAGTAGTCGAACCCAACATCCCTGAACCCATGCAAGACTTTCCTTAAATAATCTTCCGTTTCTCCCTATAAGGCTGAGTCACCTCTCGGCTACGGCTTAACTAGTCGCAGCATCAACTAAGGGTAGTTTCCCAAGGCATTGTCACCTCTCAACGCACATCCTAGCCTAGTGAGGTCTGTAGCGAAAATCGGAGGTGATCAAGGCTCTAAACCATTGGCTCGAATCGGTTAAATGTTGTGGCCCGAAGGTGCGGGTACCTTCTGTCTCGCGCGTCTTATTTTAGGAAGGGCTAACGTCGGCTTCAGGCGCTCACCAAAAACTCCAAAAAAATCAAATATTTTCAAAACTCAAAAAAATCAAATATTTTCAAAACTAAAAAAAATCAAATATTTTCAAAACTCAAAAAAATCAAATATTCTTAAAACTCCAAAACATCAAATATTTCAAAAAAAAAAACATCAAATAATTCAAAATTCCAAAAAATGTTTTTATAATTCCAAGCCGTTTGCATCCATGCATCTCATTTGTTTATTTGCATCTTTTGCCTATTTAATAAGGCTTAGCCCCTTGACTAATTATCAAGGTCGGTCACTCATCGCATTTTAAAGCAAGGGGCTAAGCCTAAGAACAAATCTAACTTGTCTTGTGGTTGTCTAAGTGTGCAGGACGCGAAAGAAAGAAGGCGGCACTCACATCTCACCCGTCGCTCTCACTCGTCACTCAGTCGCAAACCATAAGATAAAAAGGGTCCATTCCATTCCATTCATATCATATACATCGTCATAACAAAAGGGGCAAACAAAAAGTACAAGCCCTCAACCGCTCTCCCCCGTACCCTCAAGCGGGTGGGGAGATGGAGGGGCCATCGCCCTCGGCCTTGTCTCACTACCCTTCGGCGCTCTCTCCTGCCGCCGTGCCTCCTCCTCGTTCCTCTGTCGTCCGGAGGAACCGGTCAGATAGTGTCCAGCGGACCCACTCGGGATACCGCTCCTACTGGCTGCCGAACGGCTGCGTCCGACCAAGGCTAGGGCCCTCTCCAGGCCCTTCATCTCGGAACGCAGCATGTTGCAGCGGTGTCTCTCCTCTCCCAGTTGGGTGCGGAGGTCTCCGGCCTCGGTCCGCAGTCGCGCCGCCTCCTCCACCTCCTGCTGCCAGCGTGCCGCCGCCTCTGCCTCCTGGTGCCACTGCGACGCCTCCCCCGCTGCCTCGCACCACCGCGCCACCTCCGCTGCCTCGGGGCGTAGGCGTAGCTCCGCCATCTCTACCTCCAGCGTGGTCATCTGCGCCAGGGCGGTCCTCAGCTCCTGCTCCTGCAATATCCAAACATCTTGTCAGAACTCACAAAAGAAGCAAACGCCCAGGGGCATCTAAGTAAGTAACTTATCCGCTCCCGCAGCTGGGCGAGGGCGTCCTCCACTCGGGCCGCCGCCGCCGCTAGCTGGCCCTCCAAAACGGAGCGGCCAGGATCCTCTCGGGAAGAGGAGGCACCTCCCACCATCTGCTGGGCCCTGTCCAACTCTCCCCGCTGCAAAAGAAACAACAAGGGTCAGTCAACCAAAAACTAGAAATAGAAGGGTAGGGTGCAAAAGACTCACCAGCTGGTCCACCACCACCTGAAGATCATCTCGTTGCTAAATGGTGGAATGGAGGATACCCTCGAGCGAGGAGATCTGCCCCTCAGGGTCAAGCTGCAAGCACAAGCCAAGTCAGTCACACAATTAATTAAGAACTCAAAAGAGACTGAAAGCAGTAAAATACGTACCGGTCGCCGGGTCCCCTTGTATACCTGGGCCCCGTACCTCCCAGCGTAGGCTCGGAAGTAATCCTCGTCGCTCGTGGCCTCGGAGACCACCTCCTTGCCCCGCTGCTCCCAGTCATCCAGCTGCTCCCGGACCCAGACCGTCCAGTCCGTGACCTACTGGATTCCCCAGAAGCTCCGGCTTGGTCTCTCCCACGGCCTCTGTTGGGTCGGGAACTCCACCACCGCCTGGTGGAGTCCCAGAGTACGCGCCACTAGCCGGTGGTGGAGCAGGATCACCGTGTTGAAACAATGAAGCCAAATGTCCCTACCGAAGTAGGGACGGCCCCGCTCCACCCATAGCTGGGCGGCATCGTTCTCCCCGACATAGGGAGTCCACCGTACCTGCACACCACAAGCAAGGACCTATCAAGTCAATTGTCAAAAAAAGCAAAGGAAAGGAAAGGAAAGGGTAGGGATAGAAGCACTCACATGACCAAAAGGAATGGTGTCCAAAATGTCATGGATCAGCGTCACCTGCCGCCGTAGGGAACACTCGTCACGGCAAAATCGCCAGCGCTGTAGGAGAGGTACAGCGCCGCGTCGCCTCGCCACCCCGCGACCCAGGGAGGGGAGGTGGTAGTATGCCCACACCTGCAAGAGCAACACAAGTCAGTGTCACAGTTCATAATAATAAACATGAAAAGCAGTAAAGGGTAAGGGTAGAAACGTACCTGCAGAAGTGGGAAGAATCCGGCCACACCTGTCTCCGACTGGAGGTGCCCAGACTGTCACAGAGGTGGGCCAGGAGGGCCGCATCCCATGCATAGCTGCCCACGCTGGGCAGATCCTCCAGCAGGGGCAAGCATCGGCAGCAAACTGGGTCCCCTCTGGTCCCCAGGATCAGTTTCCCGATCACGAGGGTCAGGAAACGCCGCAAATCTCTGTCCGCTGCCTCGCCCTCCTCCTCCTCCAGCACCGCTCTGGCTTCCTCCGTCAACCGAGCCATATACTCCGCCTGGCTCTCTCCCGTCCGATGGCGCGTGTTCGCCACCCCTAGGCTCGCCTGCAACGCTGTCCACTGCACCAGAGATAATCTCTCTCCCCTCACCTCCAACCCGAGCAATCTCTCCACTGGCTCCTGATAACTGGTATAGGTAACCCCGGTCACCGCCTGGCCGTCCACGCGCAGGCCGGTGATCTGTACCACGTCCTCTAGCGTGGGGATCATGTGTCCCTACGGGAAGAGGAACGCGTGGCACTCCGGGTCCCACCTCTCCTTCAGCGCCTGGATAAGTGCCACATCTGTCTCCAGCTCCTCCAACCGGAGAAAGGGTCCGAACCCCATGCCCTCCAAGCGGCACCTCTGGAAGTCCGGCAAGCCGTCATAGATCCCCCGGACGACAGCCCATCCCAGTCGGGACCTCAGCTCGCTCTGCAAAGCAAACATCAGAAAGATCAGAAATGCCCAAACCACTCTCTATCCTGATAAGGCGACAAGGGGTCTGTCGCCTTCTTAAGGTGACATGGTCTTTGTCAAATTCATAACAAGGTCGCGACAGGCATCCTGTCGCCTTCTAAAAGGCGACAGGTCCCTCGTCGCCTTCCCTCTGGTAAAACGACAGGCCCCCTGTCGCATTACCAGGGTCGCCCGAAACGGGATTTTCCCATTCCCGGCCATTTCCCATTGGGGCGAATCGCCCTACAATGGGGTGCTCTGCACCCCCATCCCATGCATTCAGGGTTTAGGATCTGGGGACCTACCTTCTTGGGCCCGACGGGCTCGTCGTCATCCCCCACCACTGGCGCGATCTCCTCCTCCATTGGCGTGATCGGAGGGAGCTCTGGGGCCGCCGTGGATGGTCCCTCGCCTGGTTGTCGTCGCCGGATCGTCTTCTTGCGCCACCGACCGCCGCTGTCACTGCCTTGGCCCTCTCCACTTTCACCCTCCATCGTCGGGCTTCAAGGGGAGAAAGGGAAGAGGGGAAGAAAGAGAAGAAGAGAAAGAGGGGGGGTCATCGCCGGCGACTGCCGGTGAAAAAGGGGGGCTCGCCGGAGAAGAGGAAGATCGGAAAGAGGGAGAGGAAGAATCGCCCGGTCGCCGGAGAAGGAAGGGAGGGAAAGGAAGAAAGGAGGAAAGGGGGGGGGGGGGCACTCGGCCTGAATTCAAATTGCCTCGGGACCTGTGAACGCGACAATGGTTGTGTCGCCTTCTGCTCAGGTCGCGACATGGCTAATGTCGGCTTCACTTTGCTAGTCGCGACCGTTGACCAGTCGCCTTCAGGGTAGTGACGCACCCTATGTCGCCTTCTCAACCCAGCACAAAAGCCTCCAAAAATCAATTCCCATTGCAAATAACTCCATGCTCACATCAAATAAAAGTCACAAAAAACAAAAAATCAACATGTCTCCCATTACATCAAGCCCAAATCAAGTCCCATCAAAGCTCAAAAGTACAATCAAGTCTCTCCCTCTGGCTCATGGTCCCCAAGTGGCTGAAGCTTCTCGTGCTCTCGGAGGTACGCCTGGTACGTCTCCCGGTCCTCATCCAGTCTCGGCGGGGGTGTGTGGGTGGCACACACCTTCCACAAGGCCAATTCGCTCCGCACGGCCTGCTCGTCCTCCAGGTTCCCCAGGCGCCGCTTCTTCACGGGTGGCAAGTGAGACGGCGGAAGCACTCTAGTCCTCGGCTTCCCGATCTGTAGGTAGCACCGCTGCGGGTTGTAGAGTACGGTTGCCATATTCCCTATCAATTGCAAATCCAGTCCACGTCCAAGTGGTAGCCGGATCTCCACTCCGCGAAGTGCCGCTACGCCCAAAGCGAAGTGCTCCACCGATAGGGTACTGAAGTAGAGGCGCCATGCGCCCCTCGTCTTCTTGTCTGCCGTCCTACATAAAACCTTGTCAGAAAATTTGGCCGCCTCGCCAATAAAGTTCAATGGATGGCACCTGAAGATCCGACTGTCGGTGGTAGGATTGTCAACAGGCTTAAATTTTATCCTCACACCCAACCAACACTCCAATAGGATCATGGAGCCATAACGGAAGCCCCCTGTGGAAGCCGAGGTAAGGCCCGAGTAAAGATACGCCAAGACGGCGTGTGAAAGTGAAAGTCCCCGCCATACCCCACTAATAGCACTAAGGCTCGCGTAGTCTATGAGGTGATCCCCGGACGGGAAGAGGACCACCCCACACAAACATATGGCTACGGCCTTTGCTATCTCCCGGTGGTCCGTGTTCTTGTTTTTACATTGGGATATGACCCACTTAGACAACGGAACTAAATGGATGAATTGTGGGCTAATCATGGTGTATACATCCCCCGGGTCGGTCATGAACTCCCCTAGAATAAGCTTCGGGTTGATGGGTTCAACAGTGTAGCTTATGCTTTGCTCATCCCCCGGCTTGGTTTTAGGAAGAGCTAGGAAGGCCTCGACCTCCTCTAGAAGGACGGTCGCCTCGAACTTGGGGAAAATGAAAGTATGTGTTTGTGGGTGCCATAATTCTATGAGGGCTGAGATGCTGTGCCAATCAAATGAGATCTTATGGTAGTTGTGGGCCGCTATCAAAACCCCACCTAAACCCCACTCTCTCAAGAACCGGATAACAAACATGGGTAAGGCTTTGATCATGGGGGTGATCCATGTAAGTTTAGAATAGCGGCGGGAGACCGGGAAGAGCTAGAAGAAGAGAAAAGGAAGAGAAGGGAGGAAGAAGAAGAATAAAATTAATGAAGAAATTCGTAGCAAAAATTAACTGAAAATTGAGAACACCAAAAACTTACCTCTCTCACTTCCTTGCTCCGGCTCAAGTGGTTAGGGACGTCCGTCAACCTCATGAGAGCTTCGTAGGTCACCCGAGCATGCTTGGGACCCTCATAAGCCGTCTCCCCATCCATGGAAGCAAGAGGAGCTCTCTTCATGGCCATGAGAGCTTGCAAGACTTGAAGAAAAGAAGAGAGAGGAGAGAGCTACGAATTTCGCTTCTCATCCCCTTTATTTATAGGGCCATAGCACTCCTATTCCTACTAGGAAAGGGTAGAGAAGACCCATTAGGAGTGGGACTTTGAATGGAGAGCAATTGGAATCCAAATGGGAGTCAAACTTAAGCTTGGGGATGAAAGGTTTTGAGCTCGGGCTGAGAAACCTGTGAAAGCGACATATTGACCCGTCGCCTTCAAGGTGGCGACAAGTCTTACGTCACCTTCTTCAGTCAAGGATCGCGACATGCCCTATGTCGCCTTCTCATCATTTTAAATTGTCATGCTTATTTCTCTGTGATTGCTCAGAATGTTTGCACATATGTCTTCATGTCCATTGTTCGGTGCATTGTACATTGTATCTTTACTGCTTTGATTACAGAAAATCCATAAAAATCAGAAAATGTAGGAAATCCATAAAAATCAGAAAATGCAGGAAATCCATATAAATCATAAAATTCAGAAAATCAAAAGCGACGTCCGTCAGGTAAGTCAGGTAAGTATCTCTAACTCTAATCCCTCCGCATTACTATATGATATCTACGCTACTATATCAGCTCAAGGACCGGCTGGTTCCCAGTGTGTTCTAGGATCTGAGTTCCCCTTCATTAAAAACAAGGATGATCTAGGTGCACACTGCTAATCGCTGGATAGGCCGTTGGGTGATGTAACTCGGGGACAACGGATTCTATCGCACGTCGGGGATGCGAAGTGTCTTGACCCTTGCCTATATTGTCTAGCAATATTATCCTTGGATATTTGTTATTTTCTCCCTTTCTTTGCATTCGTTGTATGGTTTCTTTTCCTTTAGCCCAACATGCATCATGTAGGAATTTTTAGCTTCATGAATCATGATTTGTCAAAGTCAGCTTCCCAATGATGTCCCAACCCAAATCCTCATTTTCAGACAAGGATTCCACTCCGAATTTGAAAGTTTTCCTCGAGCTTGCAGCTCGGTCTAGTTTGCCAGTATGGTTCCTATAAAGGATTCCCCTCATCCCCATTCATTAAAACAGTCATCCCTTTATCTCCGATCTACTCATTAGTCGTGAACCGCTCAAAGGCCAGAGTCGAATCGACCCGCCGGGCAGCACCAATCCCCTAATGAATGAAACCTGCACGCTAAAGATAGCGAGGGTACCTCTTGAATCAGGAGGTTGATCATTTCTTTTCTTTTGATTTTTATTCGTCCCAAGTAGGAACCATCCTCAAATTCTGTTCCCATCCATGTTCAAGGTTAGCCAGATAATTCTCGCTACTTATTTGTCCAAAATGGATGTCTCTTTACCTTGATGCCCGCTTTTCAGCTCATTCCGTTTCATTCCGCTACATCGCCGTTTCACGCCATCTTCGCTCCATCACCGCTCCACTCCCTTGCAAAGCAGGCATCAAGGAGGGGCAATCTGTAGACGCCCATTTCTGACCCATAAGTCGAGCAAAATCCCTGGTCATATCATTGATGCCCCATGTTTGCTCATCATCGTCAAGCTGACTTTCTCCGATCGTGACATCATTTCCATTAGTTCATCGCCCTGGAGGACCCTTCCTGGTCAAATCAATCTCTCTCACTATAGCTCTCTGAGTTAGGAGTTCGATGTTTCAACCCGAAGGCTGCGCATGGAGATTGGACACATTGCATGGCCAAAATGCAGAAAAGTCATGAAGGCGACTGGCCCTAGGCCGCGTTCCGGAAAACGACAGCCCCTATGTCGCGATCATAAATCCACATTTTAAATCCTTGAAAAATTGCAAAATTGACTTAAGTCACCTTCCTTATGAGGAAGGCGACGTATCGAGGCGTCGCATTCAGGAAGGCGACCAGAAGGCTATCATGTTCAGGACCTTAAACAGGAAACTCTTTCCGAAGCCAACTTGGACACATGCCAAAGATGGTAATTGCTTCATTTGGACATCCAAATCACGTCCAAATCCTTTCAAATTTAGAGGAGACCTTCCTACCATATCCCTTTCCAAGTTCCAATTGCCCATAAGCAGCCATACATAGCCATACTCGGACTCTTGCCCGTTATTCCTCTCAGACCCGAGTTGGGAATAATCACCCATAAGTACCTCATCTCTGCATCTTTTTGGGTAAGGCCGGAGTCTGCTTCTTCCTCTTCCAGAGAGCTTCATCTTCCACGAAGAGTGTTTCTCCTCCAAATGACTCAGAAGAGCCCCCAGGGCGTTTTCCCATCGGCTACACAATTCCTCTTCCCTTCTTCTCTTTATTTCATTCAATTCTTGCATGCATAGTCTTGTTTTCTTCATAGATTAACATTAGATCACGACATACACACCCATACTTAACACCCACAGGGGTTAAAAGCCCCAATCTCGTGAGTTCCCTCCATTATATTTCATGTTCACATGCTTTTCATTGAATAGATCTCATACACACAAATTCTAATGGGTGTTTATCTTGCTTAAATCACTTTGGTAGGTGTTTGAAGGTCAGAGCAAGGTGAGGCTCTTGCCCCTCGGCCGGCTAAGGAGCAGGAAGACAAAGAACCCACGTTTCCATCCATTGAAGAGGAAGGCAACCAGGCCCCTGTCGCGATAAAGAAGGTGCCGCCGTCTACGTCGCATTCAGATCAAGGCATAGCGACGACCTCTGTGTCGCATTACCAGGTACGCCTCCTTTTCACTTTTCCTTTCCAACGTAGTCAGCCCTCCACTTGAACATCAAGAGGCGACTGCATTGGTGGCAATCACGGTAAATTTCCAATTCCCCATATTCATATTTTCATCAAGAAAAGGGAGCACAATCCCGTGATTACAGGTAGAAGACCACAACTTGAAGGCTGATCTAGTATGCATGCCTATGGACTTCTATGATGTGATTTTGGGAGCCGATTGGTTATCCACCTATGGAGCTAGTGTTGACTGCAGAAAAGGGAAGGTTACCTTTAGTGAATTCCCTAAGGTATCATTCTGGGATTACACATAAGAGATGAATGTCTCTGGCCAAGTACTTCCCATGGGGAGCACATGTTCTATTTGTGAAGAAGAAGGATAGATCTATGAGATTATGCATCGACTACATGCAACTGAACCATTTAACAATAAAAAACAAGTACCCATTGCCTCGAGTCGACGAACTCTTTGACCAAATATCTGGAGCTCAATACTTCTCCAAGATTGATCTCAGATCTAGCTATCATCAAATGAGAATCAAGGACAATGATATCTACAAAATGACTTTCAGGAGCAGGTATGGATACTATGAATTCATTGTTATGTCTTTTGGTCTTACCAATGCTCCTGCAGCTTTCATGCAACTCATTAACAACATATACCGACCAAACCTTGATAAGTTCATGATCGTCTTCATTGATGATATTCTTATATACTCTAAGACCAAAGAAGAGCATGAAGAACATCTGAGGATAGCTCTATAGGTCCTACCGACAACCATCTATATGCTAAACTAAGCAAGTGTGAGTTTTGGCTCGAGAAGTGTCCTTCTCGGGCCATGTCATCTCCGAAGATGGCATATATGTTGATCCCTCCAAAGTTGAAGTTGTGCTTAATTGGGTGAGACCAACCAACGTCACTGAAATTAGAAGCTTTTTAGGACTGGCTGGCTATTACAGGCGGTTCATAAAAGACTTCTCCAAAATTGTTGTACCTCTCACTCGCCTTGCATGAAAGGAGAATCCCTATGTCTAGAGCAAGGAGTGTGAGAGAAGCTTTCAAACATTAAAGGAATGTTTAACCTCTACTCCTACTCTCACTCTCCTTATAGAGGGGGACCGTTTCTCAGTCTATATAGATGCTTTAGGAATTGGTTTAGGATGTGTGCTGATGCAGAAAGAGAAAGTCATTGCCTGTTCTTCAAGACAACTAAAGACTCAGAAAGTCAACTATCCCGTACATTATCTAGAGTTGGCTGCTATTGTCTTTGCACTAAAGATCTGGATACATTATCTATATGGTGAGCAATTCACTGCCTATTCAGATCACAAAAGCTTGAAGTACTTATTCTCTCAAAAAGAACTCAACATGAGGCAAAGGAGATGGCTGGAATCTCTAAAAGACTTTGACTTCAACATCCAATACCATCTAGGCAAAGGTAATGTTGTGGTTGATGCTCTTAGTAGGAAGCCTATGGCATGCTTATCTAGTCTAGTTCTTGGCAAGATGCAACTGCTAGAACAATTCACAAGGTTAGACTTAAATATTGAACATAGAGATGATCGAGTCTTGATTGCTAATATCAAGATTCAATCTAACATGTTTGGGGAGATCAAAGTTCAGCAGGACAACAATCCATTCTTGGTTCGTGTTAAGGAAACCTTAGCAGAAAAATTAGATCTTGCTATGACTGAGGATGGAAGACTGGTATTCCATGGAAGAACATGTGTACCTAATAATGAAGATCTCAAGAAGAAGCTAATGGATGAAGCTTATAAAACCAAGTACATAATTCATCCTAGCGCTATCAAGATGTATCAAGACATGAAAAGAACATTTTAGTGGCCAAACATGAAAAGGGAAGCAGTTGAGCATGCTGCTCATTGTCTTACTTTTCAACAAGTAAAGGCAGAACATCGATGCCCTTCAGATGTACTCAGACCTCTAGAAATCCCAGAGTGGAAGTGGGAAAGATTTGGCATGGACTTCATCATGGATTTACCCAGGACTCGTGGTGGACTCGACACCATATGGGTTATTATTGATTGACTAACTAAGTCTGCACACTTTCTACCAATTAAAAGTAAGTGGACAATGGACGTGTTAGCCGCCATGTATGTGAAAGAGATAGTGAGACTACATGGAGTTCCATCATCCATAGTCTTAGATCGTGACCCAAGGTTTACCTCTCATTTTTGGAAAGGACTGCAAGCTGCACTTGGTACTAAACTCAACTTTAGACTGCTTTTCACCCACAAATAGATGGACAGATTGAGAGGACCAATCAAACTGTGGAAGACATGTTAAGAGGTTGTACAATAAACTTTGAAGGCTACTGGAATGAGCAATTATCCTTAATTGAGTTCGCCTATAACAATAGTTATCAAGCAAGTACAAAGATGGCTCCATTTGAAGTACTATATGGTAGAAATTGTAGATCACCAGTATCCTAGAATGAAGTTGGTGAAACAACAATGGTTAGGTTTAGACATGGTACAAACTATGACCAAAGACATCCAGGTTATTCGAGATCAGCTTAAGATCACTCAGTCTAAACAGAAGAGCTATGCTGATAAGAGAAGGAGAGACTTAGAATTTCAAGTGGGAGATCATGTACTCTTAAAGGTATCTCCTACTCATAGAATTCAAAGATTTGGAGCCAAAGGGAAGCTAAGTCCAAGATTCATTGGCCCTTTCAAAGTGCTAGCAAGGGTTGGTGAAGTCGCTTACCAACTGGCGTTGCCTTCACATATAACATTCGTATACAATGTATTCCATATTTCTATGCTCATGAAGTATGTCTACGATCCTAGCCATATCATACACCATGAGGGCTTAGTGCTGCATAAGGATATGACTTATGAAGAAAAGCTGATTAAAATACTGGATCGGAAATTGCAACAACTTAGGAACTAGTCTATACCCGTGGTAAAGATTCTATGGAATAACCGTGGAGTAGAAGAAGCCACATGGGAACTCGAATCAACAATGAGACGGAACTACCACGACATTTTTGGTAAGCCATTCTCCTTGTTATGATCATATGAATTTGGGGACTAAATTCTTTTTAAGGGCGGGGGGGGGGGGGGGGGAGGAGTAGCAATTTGCTATTTTTAAATAAAATATATTAAATAAATATGATTTAATTAAAATCTAATAAGCAAAAATAAATGATGGGCATTAATAAATGGTTTATATGAAAGTTATTGGGCCAAAATAAGAGTTTTAAAAGATAGAATAAAAGAAAATACTATAAAAATTGTAACTCTATTATTTCTTAATTTAAAAAGGGAAGTAAATAACTATTATGACTTGTATATATCTAAAATAGACTCCTAACAGTAAATAACTATTATGACTTGTATATATCTAAAATAGACTCCTAACCCTAGCCTAACATGCTAGCCACGAAATTGGAGTCCCATCCTAATCCAAATAGGAGGATTAATGCTAGGAAAGGCTAAATAAAGATAGAAATTCATAGTTAAAGGGAAGTTAGAGTTGTGTTAGGAATTAACAATGCTACATGCATAAATACACCCTCAAACCCTTCATGGCCGACCCTATTGCTCTGCTGTGACTTCTTGGACATGGAGGAGAGGCCATAGGAGGAGGGAATCATGCGGAGAAGGCTATTAGAAGATCTACAATCCTGCTCTTCGTGTTCATAACTATAGGAGTTTACACTGTCCAAAGGTAGGTGTTATTGGGCCAAAGATGAACAAATCCTATACCATGTTAAAGCTCTTCATGTCTAGTTTCATATGCACCTATTTTGCCTAATTTTCATCAATCATACTTCGAGTATTAAGCGTTTTCCAAGCATCATCCAAGATTAGGGCTTTTCATGTTCATATCGTGTTCCAGACATCTCAAGATCAAATTGAGTCAAACCAAAAGTATAGTTCTCTTCCACCCATCGTCCTCTATAACTTTCATGTTTATAGTTTTTCCTAAAGAGCCCTAGATCTCGAGTTATAGGCCTTACATGCATGTCTGTAGTGATTTTTATAGTTTTCTGTTTGAAGTCTAAACTGTGACCACTCCAGACGTCGCAATTTAGAGACTAGTATTGCAATAGACCTTACCGTCGTGATTACCTTAAAGGCGACAACTTAGACCTTCACGTTTTCCTTTCATTCTGATAGGATCCGATTGCATCAACCTGTGTGCCACTTAGTTTTCAATGCATGTTTGATACGCGACTGGTCGTGCTGTCGCGATTAGACCTTTTTCCTGGCCTTGGTTTTCATGCATAGTTTGTATTTTGAAATTCACATGAGCGCGTCAGACAACCCCATCACGATTCAGTGGTCACCAATCGATATCCTACCGATTGCCCCTTCACACGACTGTATTGTACGTCGTGATTCTGTTTCAACAATCGATACCCTGTTCCAGTTGCCCTTAATGCATCCATGGACTCTGTCGCATTTAGGTAGCCACCATTCGATACACCCCTACCGATTGTCTTGATAGCGTCAAACCTGGTCGTTGCATTTCTGGTCAGTAATTGATTGTCTTAAACGTGACTATTACCCTTGTCGTCATTTATTGTGTATTTCTAGCAACCTTAAATTCAATTAGATCTTGATTATCCATGCTATATAATCATGCTTAAACACCTATAATGCGGTATGATGAATAGTGACATCATGATAATCGATTTTTAATAATATTCACATGATTTTTCTTATTTAAAAGGTATGTGCATGACTCTCATATACTCTCTTGATTTCTCTCACATGCACACACCAAATATGGAATTTTTTCATGAGACCTTACAGAAAATATATTCATAATATATCTCGTAATTTACTTCAATAATTGTACATTATTATCCTATTTTAATAATGAACATGCCTTCGATTCTCGTGCTGTTTTGGAACACCGTTACCGACGCTCCACTGTTCTAGAATTCCTCTAAGACGTCAAGCAACTTGTTTCTTTACACACTACTCTCTTGACAAGTTGGAACCTATATGTTGGACATTCTGTTCTGGTAGACTAGGAACCTTTTGTTAAGACCTCCGTAAGACACCGTACTCTGTGGATTCCCTCATGGAGATCGAGCTGGTTGTACCCTCAATACCTATAACACACTTAGGGATCAACATGTTCCAAATGGCTTTAAATATTCTCTCTTACCTTGATATCATGCCGAACCTCTGGACTGTGTTTGTAGCACGACCAACGGGTGGTTAGTGAATTGTACTTGACTGTCAGCACTAATCATGTGTGTTGTGCAACTATTACTATCACCTATTTTCACGTTGTTTGACGTTCATTAACCTATAGTTCTCATCTATACTCTATTCACTCATCTATTCACGTTCTTTCTACACTCTCGTCTATTCTTCAATTACTCTCATCTATTCTTGGTACTCTCTATGGCCATTTGACTGATTCTCTAAAAATAAATAACATGACTAATGCTTGGCAATATAAAATGCGGCCTGATCTGGTCCTGGGAGATGCGCCCAAAAGTGCTAGTGCTCGCAGGAGTTAATTGGCTAGAGTGTTTGGCATTAAACTCAAGTGCTATCTATTTCGATTATCTAATGACAATCAAAGTGCTATATTATACTCGACTCATTGTGCTATGTGCTATCATGAACTTTATTGTGGTATTTGTGTTCTGGCCATCATGCTCTCTATATTATACTTGACACTTGTGCTATTTTTAATCATGCTATTGTGTTATCCCTTGCTCGACATTACTTGACTCTCTCTCTCTATCATTAGTTACTCTGCTCTTTAATAAATTAACCATGTAAAGCATGCCTGACTATGAGATTTAAATCCTACTGTGTGTTATCGCTCACCCTGCATTATTTGACATGTGTTCTTAGGAGAGACCGAGAAAGATAATGACACTCATGAGAATGGGGATGACCAGGAGTGATTCAAAAGTGCATGGCGTACTAGCGTCATATTAGAGTCTTAGTTTAGTCCTTTATTTCTATTCAATGTAATGATATTATTTGGGCCCTAAGTAATGGCTCTGAATTAGTGGTTGTAATAGACATTAGCAGAATTATCAATGAAATACATTTGCTTTAGTGTTATTCAATTGTCCAATGGTTTGATGTCTATTATACGCTCTATACTTGCTTCCTTGCAATTGCTTCACATTCTGATATTCTGCGTCGGGGCGTGACATCACTAGATCAAGCTTACTGACACAAGGCTTGATTTGAGACAGTGTCAAAGAGAGAAAATAAGAACAATGAATACTTCTCCCAGACACAAACAGCTCACTCTCTATTTCAGATAAGTGATAAGAAAGCAATGCAGAGAGAGAGAGAGAGAAAGAGAGAGAGGAAAGCTAATATAAATGGCTTCGACAGCTCTTGCTCTCTCTTCTGGTTCAGGTAGAATGTGGGTGTTAGTGTCTTCTGAAACTTTATTCAATGCTTTTTGTTGGGTGGATCTCTCACTGTGTGTCTTGTTTTTTGTTACTACATCCTTCTCTTCTTTTATAGACTCTTGGCAAAAGATGGCCATTGAGTTTTTAGCTCTAGCTTCTTCTCCTTCTCTTATGTTCTTCTATTTGTTACACAACAGATCTTCCTGTTGCCTCTGTGTAAGCCAACCGTTAGACTCATCTTTAGTAGCCATTGGATCTTTAATAGAGGTTCTTATAGGCTTTTCTATTTTTTAGTTGCCCACCGGTCTTTCCTTTTGACTTACATGTTCTTGACGTATTAGGTTTGCATACGTGTTGTGCACTTGCAAGCATTTAATGCATAGAGAGGAAAATGTTAGGTGAGATATTATGTGTCAGTCAGACCCCATACCTCTGCTGCAGAAGTCCAAAAATTCTACTGATAGTTTTCTATTGAAGGTAGTGTAATCATGGGGTTGCATGCCCTCGGAACACACGACATGAAATGTCACCGCATGGTATAGGGAATGTGATCGCCACCTAACATGTTGTCCTAGGATATGAACGAAGATTAAAGGCTAATGTGCTAGGAAAAGAAGCTGAGAAGGGCCACTTATTGGTGTCGCGACAGGATGACCCGTCGCGATCCGAAGCTTACCGCGATGCCCTGACCAGTCGCGACAGGGTAGCTTGACACCTTCTCAGCAGTGCGGGAGATGGATGGGAGGACCTCCTTCCCATCCTCCAGCCAGCCAGAGGATGAGAGCCCCTTATCTGATCTTGTTGTAAAACCATCCAAAGTAAGGAAACAAAAGAAAGAAACCTTGTTAGTCCATATTTAAGTGAAGTATATACTAAAAATGAAAAGGGAGATAGGAAGCATGGAAGGAACGAACCTGGGGGTGTTTGGAAACCCCTTGGGTTGTATAAAACGTAGGAATGGAGATATGCTACTATTTAAAAAGAAAATAACAACATGCTTGAAAGAAAATAAGAAGGGAAAAAGGAAGAAAGGGCCTCAAAGTGGTGACTCTCTGGCTGAAGGAGGTGCTCCTTGAGTCATACAACAACCTTGGATGGTCGTGGACGTCACCTTCCCAGCTACCAAGCTCCGTGCATGAAGAAAGAGTGTGACTTGATGAAGAGAATAATGGTTAAATGGGAGGAAATGGGAGGGCTACGAGCTAAGGGGGAGCTCTGGTGAGATTTTGGTAGCACTTCGTGGTAGCTATGGGTCCCTACTTTGTTCAGAAGGCGAGTGGTCACTTATATAGAGAGGAGAGAGAGTATCCCATCTTTAAGTGATAATGGCACATGAAAATGATAAAAAACCAAATCTACATGGGAAGTGTCCTAGGAGGGTTCCAAGGTGAGATGGAACCTCAAACCATGGTTGAGAGGTTGGAGAGTGGTTGTGGATGAGGATAGAGTTCAATGAAGGATAAAGGGGAGGTGGTTGCTGAGCCAGCACATGCAGAACACTGTCGCGACAGATCATAGTGGTGCGACATAGCTTGCCGCGACGGCCAAGGTGGCCGTGACACTGAAGGCACATGAATAGATATGCAGGGGTCGTCACGACGATCAGAGTGGACACCACCATGATCCTAATGCGACGCCACAACCTGTTGCGTTAAGGATAACCGATCATATTAAGATTATAATCGATTATTTAGAAAATATAATCCATTATTTAAAGATTATAATCAGTTAATTGACATGAACGCGACCTCCAAGGCTATCGCGTTAAGGTCTGAGGGTTGGAACCCTAGGACAAGGACCCTTAAAGTGATAATCGGACAAGATAAGCTGAGAATTGGGCTTAAATATGCTCAAAACGTGGCTAATCCATGGGCTGAAGGTGAGTGACCAACTTAGGGCTTATTAAGAGAACAAGAAATATGGTTCAACTCGTAAGCCAGAATTGGGTGTCTACAGATTTCCCCTCCTTGGCTTCCACTTTGCAAGGGAGCGAACCAGAAGTGTAGCAGAGGTGTCATGAAACGACGATGAAGCGGAGTTGATGTGGTGAACTGAAAAGATAGGAGCCAAGGTAAAGAGACACATGATCTAACCAACAAGCAATATGAATCTTCTTGAAAGCACTGAGTTAGCTGCTCGAGCAGAATGCAAGGAGAACACAAGTCTAGACAAGAGGGAGAAGATAAAAGGGTGATCAACCCCTCTATTGAGAGGTACCCTAGCCGATTGACCTGCAAGTTTCATTTTGGAGGGACATGTGCGTGCCAGGCAAGTAACTCAAACTCAAAACCTGGGAGTAGTTTGCAACCAAAATGTATCAGAAGGAATTTAGATGAAAATTGGATAGAGAATCCAGGTAGGGAAATTCTTGACAAACTGGCAAGCGCAACTCGCTCAGAGGCAAACTTTCTGATTCGGAGTGGAATAGGATTTCTTGTTCTGAATATGAAGGATAGTTGGACATTCATCAAGAGCTCATTATTAGCCAGGGATGAGTCATGATAGCTCAAAGACCTACATGATGTATGTTGGGCTAAAAGAAAAGAAAATCATTAAATCAAATGTAAAGAAAGGAGAAAATAGAAAATAAATCAAGGATAATATTGCTAAATAAGACACGAATGGGTCGAGAATCTTCCTACAACCTTTGTGCAAGGCAGAGTCCATTATCCCTGGACTTATCCAACTTAACGGCCTATCTAGTGATTAACAATGTGCACCTAGATCATCACTATTTTTGATGAAAGGGAACTTAGATCCCAGGACACATTGAGAACCAACCGGTTCGATATAATAAGTAGGCTAACATATAGTAATGCAAGTGATAGGGATAAGTAAGCCATACATGCACTTACCTTTAAAGCTCAATTTTTTTATTTTTTATTTTTTTGTGATTTTCCTGAAAAACAGATAGATGACAAACAACTCGAGAGAAATATGTACGAACAAGGCATTAATACAAATAGAGCCTAGACAAACAGACACAAATATAAGAAAACAAAGCATACACTATCGTGACGCCTCAAGAGGTCGCGACACTGTCACGATGCCATGGAGGGTTGTGACCCAGACACGTCAAGTCGGGGCATCAGGACATTGTTCTATGCGCTGAACCCCGAATCCGACCCTTATCTCTATCCTATGGGCTATCCTATCGCTAATGGGACTCCTAAACACAATCCTAGTGCTATTCTAACCCCTAGGTACAAATTGGAGTGAGATTAACCCCTCCTATAGCTCTATAAATAGGGGTGCAGGGCTCAAATTCGCAGCCCACCTTCTCTCTCTTCTTCTCTCTTGGTTTTCTCTCTCTCCAAGCCATGAAGAGTTCTTCTCGCTTCCTCCAAGCCAATCCCTCCCCCTATGCTGGTCAAAAAACTACTAGACAAGCTTATGGGGAGCTACAGTGCCTCACCTCTGTGCCAGGACATGTGGGCTCCAAGCATGATGCATAGGTATGTTTTTCTAGCTCATCTTCTAGTTGTTATCTTTCCTCTTCTTCTTCTCCTTTTCTTTCTTCTTCTTCTTTTACCAACCTCCTTCTTTTTCTTCTTATAGATCCTCCCAAGTGGATGATGTTATTAAAAAATTCCTTGGCAACCCATGACAAAGGCCCTCCCCATAGCATCCATCAATCTCTTGCGGGAGTGGAAGATGACGGCGGTGTTGGTGCTAGCCAGGAATTACCACAAGATCGTACATATATGGGACAGTCTCATGGCGTTCATGGAGTTGTGGCACCCTCAGACACATACGTTCATCTTCCCCACTTTTGAGGCCACCATCCTACTGGAGGAGTTGGAGATCATGTTAGGGCTCTCCATGGATAAGAAGGGGTCAGAGCACCTCATATCTCAAACTGTAGCCCCTGTTAATCCTTGGGCTATACTTGGGGAAATTACCATGAAGACCTAGGATCTGTAGACCATGACAAGCCCGGGCTACCTCCACTTGATCCCCCTCTCTTAGTGGATCATCTCTCAGTGCAAGAAGAAGAGTGAGAACTACCTCGCCATTGCTAAAGCTACCACCATCTGCATATGTGGTGTAATCCTCTTCCTCACACAAGGCCATCTTTTATCTACAGCCAACTTGAGCATCATAAGAAGCATGTGGGAAGGTAAGTCTATCTCCCAAGTTGTCTTAGGCTATCTATATGTTGGTCTATCATCTGCAGCCATTGGAGGACCCCTATTTGGCTCTGTGATCGCCCTGGAATGCTGGATGGGCATGTGTATCTACTACAAGGCGACGGATGACACCTCTGTTAAGTGCATGAGCATGACCCATCATCCTCTCTTCTTCGTTGGTGCTCCACTACACATGACCACCCAAGCATGGTGCAAGACCGCGACAGTCAAGGGGTTGAAGGAATGGAGGCTATATTTGAAGACCCTGCAGGTGGAGCAGTTCGAGATGTGGCCAAACTTCCTTCACAACAAGATCATCCGACTACCTCAGCACATCAGCCTGGACCTGCGGTTGATAGAGGAAGAAGCACTGGTCCTCTACAACCCACATCGATGTTACCTTCAGCTCGGAGTGCCATGCACATTTGTACCAGCTCTCTCCCACTACCCACCTATCCAAGTGAGGAAGATGGACAACGCTCAGCAAAATATGAGGAGCACCATTATACACTGGGAGGTGTGCCCTATGGGCCTTATCTCAGTAGAGGTAGCAGAGGACGACAACGTTTATCAAGAATACCTACAAGAGTCAGGAGGATCTGACCACGAGGAGCTCGTGCCGTGGCAGAGGCTGCACAGGATGGAGGACAAGTTTGAGGGGTTAGGAATTGTATCAAGTGGTAGGTAGGGCATGAAAAGATGATTTATTGATCATTGATATGATTAAATATTGTATTTGACAATTTAGATCAATAAAATTGAATTTTTATTCACTGTTGTGTGCTTTAGGTCATGTCGCGACAGCTACAGACATCGCCTTAATGTCACGACGGCTACCCAGGTCGCGACCATGTCATGGCCAGGTAGGCCATCGCGACCTTAACGCGACGTCTATATCGGTCGCGATTCTAATCAAGAGCTCAAAAACACAGTGGTCCCTTTTTTCCCCTTTTCGCACTCAAGCTTCCTTTCTTCTCCGGTGATTCCCTTCTCTTCGACGATTCCCTTCGGTGGACTCTCTCTCACTCCCACTCTCTCCCTCTCTTGCACTCTTTCTCTCTTTCACTCTTTCCCTCTTTTGAGCAATGGAAGGTGGTGGGAACAGCGAGGGAGGCTCTCCCGGCGGCGAGAGGAGGAAGAGGCCGGCGGCAAGGATGCTCCGGCGGTGTGAGGCAGCAGCCCGGTGGCTGAGGAAGTGTCGGAGGTGGAGATGGCGGAGGAGGATGCCCAGGCCATGGACCTAGAAGTGGCGGCAGCGGCCCGAGCGGAGGCCATGAAGAAGGTGAGTTTCCATCACCCTAGACCTTTCATTTGATGCATATAGATGGTGTGGAAGCCCCATAGAGGGCACATGTAGGGCAAAAGGCCCGAGAGAAACGCCACCGGAGAGGGAAGTCTCCGGTCGGCCAATCGTCTGAGAACGCGACGGCCCGCCCTATCATGAAAGGGTCTGTTGCAGCGATGTCAGGGGTTGCGACATGGTCACAATGGTCATGGGCCATCGCGACAAGGTCGCGACCTAATGGGTGGATGCGACCTCAGCCGAGAGCTGCTAAAATGCATGATTTCACTGACCAGTTGCTTCTTCTTGTGTTTGCAGGGCGAGATGAGGGCTAGGGTCTTCTGGTTGCTCATGCTTGCAATGTGTCTGGCACTCCTGAGCTTCCAGAGGGAGAGGTCCTCTGTATGGAGAGGATGAGGGTAGATGCTCCCTTGACCCAGATGTTAAGGAGCAGGTGGGACGCGGAGGCGACCACCTTCATGTTCCCATGGGGTCATATGATCCCTGACGTCGAGGATGTGAGTAGGATCACCGGGATGAGGGTATACAGCCGCTCGGTTAGTGGGTTTACCTGCTCGTGCTACAGGGAGATCGCCTAGAGACTCCTAGGACTGACAGTTGGTCCTAGGTCATCGTTAGTTCCTAGGGTAGATCTGCAAGAGAGCCTAGGGCTGATCCAGACAGGTAGGGAGGTAGGGGAGACTATAGATGAGCATCTAGATTGACTAGTCAGAGGGTGTAGGGAGACCCTAGCTAGCGAGCCTAGAGCTCAGGTGGACCTGGATTTGTGTCGCTTCCTCACTTTCTTCCTTGGCAGACTATTGTTTGCCACGAGGGGCAAAGCGGTCCACTGCCGCTTCCTGCCGTTGTTGGAGGACATAGACCGGGTAGGGGAGTATGCCTAGTGTCACACCCCGACGCGAAATATGGGAACGTGAGGCAGTTGCAAGTAGCGAGTATAGAGCGTAGAATAGACAACAAACCATTGGACAATTTAATAATATGAAATCAAATAACTTTCATTGATAATTCCACTGGTGTCTATTACATCAACTAACTCAGAGCCATAACATAGGGCCCAATTGACTCTAATACATAAAATGAAATAAAGACTAACTAAGACATCTAGGATAACTTAGTGACGTCATGGCACTCATGGATCACTCTTGGTCCTCCCCATCCTCTTGAGTGTACTTATTCTCTTCAGCCTCCCCTGTGAACACAATGACAAATAACGTAGGGTGAGCGACAACGCCCAATAGGATTTATATCTCATGGTGCGGGCAAACATTACATGATTAATGTATTAAAAGTAGAGTCACTATATGATAGAGTGAGAAAGTTAAGTAATGTAAGAGATCACATGATAGCATGTGATTCAAATAGTACAAGTTTCCAAATATAGCACAAAGCAGGATGGCCATAGCACAAATAGCACAATGTATAACGATAGCACAACGAGTATAGTATAACACTTTGATTGTCATTTAGATAGTCGAGATAGATAGCACTTGAGTTTAATGCCAAACACTCTGGTCTTTTAACTCCCGCGGGAAAATAGCACTTTTGGGCGCACCTCCCAGGACCAGACTAGGCCCTTTAATATTGCCAGGCATTAGTTATATTGTTTATCTTTAGACAATCAGTCAATGGCCAATAGAGAGTACCAAGAAATAGATGAGAGTACGAGATAGTAGACAGAGTGTGAATAGATGAGCGAGTAGAGTATAGATGAGAATTAAGGGTCATTGCACATAAAACGTCGATTAAATGGGCGATAGTAACAGTTGCACGACACATGCAATTGGTGTTGGCAGTCAGGTGGAATTCACTACCCTTCCACTGGAAATGTTAAGTATAGGTCCAGAGGTCCGGCATGAGTCAAGATAAGAGATAACTTCTAAATCCGTTTGAATCATATCGATCCCTAAAGGTGTTATGGGAGTTAGGGTACAACCAGCTCGGTCTCCATAAGGGATTCCATAGAGTACGGAGTCTTACGGAGGTCTTAACAAAAGGTCCCTTGTCTACCAGAACGGAATGTCCGATAGAGAGGTTCCAACTTGTCAAGAGAGTAGTGTGTAGAGAAAAACGAGGTGCTCGATGTTCTAGAGGAATTCTAGAATAGTGGAGCGGCGATATTGGTGTTCCAAATCCACGTAAGAAATGAAAACAATGTCATCATTATAAATGGGTGAATAATGTACAATTATTTAAGTAAATTACTAGATAATTTGTTTCATGTATTTTCTGTATTATTTTATGGCAATGATGAATATTTGGTGTGTGCATGTGCACGAAATCATGAACATTGAATGATCGTGCATATTATCTTTTAAAATTAAAGAGATTATGCATCATATATAAAAATTCAATTCCATGTAGGGTTACTGTTAAGTACACAGTTCTACAGGGTAAACACATGTTTAACAAGCCTAAATCATCATTTATACAAGACAATAATCGGTGTTGGAATAGACAGGTAAATTGTGATGGGTATTATGGTCGCATTTATCAAGGGGTCGGAAACGCAATGACGGAGACCGTCGCATTCATGAAACCCTAAATGTTCAAATGGCGTGATTCCCCAGCGGCGGGAAAACACAGTGAAACACGACGACCTTAGCGGTCGCGTTTTAGAGGTCCTTTGACAGGTCAATGTCACATAGTTTGAGGCACGGGACGCACCCAAAACACGTCATCTTTGGCTGACACCTTTAAGGTAATTGCAACGGCCAAGGCCGATGCGATACCAGGCAATTGAATCGGGTCGCCTGACGCGGTCGCGATTCAACATTCAAACTGAAAATGCAGAAAACGTAGGAACCATGTAGTGAATATCATGCAACGCTTATATCTCTCAAACTAGGGCACATGAGACAAAGTGATGAACATGAAACTGGAGAGGACATCAAGTAGGAGAGAACTATGCCTTTGGATCGAATCAATTTGGTCTCGTAAGGCGTGCAAACTAGCATGAACAAGAAACGGCACATACATGCGCGCTGATGGGAAAACGCTTATAACTCGATGATTTCATGATGGAAATTGGGAAAACCACTTGCAAACAAAAGTAGACAAGTTTCACTATATGATAGGATGAGTTAGATTCATCTTTGGCTCGAGAATACCTACCTTTATGAAGATCAAAGTCCAGTTTGTGCACAGGTTGCAGCAGAGCATGGTTGGGGAAGAAGCTCTGTTCTCCAGCCGTTCTCCTCTATTCCTGGGGCCCTAGCACAGCCTCCCACGACCCCGACACAATGGTGAACCTTACCTCTTAGCCTTAAGTCAAACTCTTATTTGTCTAGGGTTTATTCCATGTCCCATTACAACTAGGAAGGGGTGGCTATGGTTCCAGCTTGTTCTTACCATATTTTGGAGATCTCTCCTCCCAATTGGAGTAGAATCACCCTTTAGAAGGTGCTAGCTATGGTGGTCACGAATTTGGCTTACCTTTCATGGTTTATTTCATTAGTTTTCACCCTAAATTACCCTTTCCTATTTTCCCCATAATTATGGTCACGAATTTAGGGGTATTTGTTCTTGCTTCATAACCCATTCTCTTAATTTGGCCCAATAGCCTTTGTGTGAGCTAATTCCATTCAAGCCCATTACTTTTTTTTAATGTTTATTGAGTTTTATTAATTTATTTCTTTCATTATTTTTATTTATTTAATTATTTAAAATATCGGGTTGCTACACCTAGGGTGTTGCCCTTCTGGCGCACCAGTTTGATCGCCTAGGGGCTTTTGACCAGCAGATTGCAACTAGCGAGTTCTTCCCCTTCCTCCAGGTACTTCACTTTCCTTCTCTTGTCTCATTCCAATTTTGCATATATGTGGTCTAACCATGTGCTTCTTTTGCAGGTCTGGACCTACCTCAACCTCCCAGACCTGGGGCGGGGGACTCTGGAGCATCCAGGCCTAGTGCCCTTGGCGAGGCACTAGGTACCGTGCCGAGACATGCACCCCCTGGAGGAGAAGCTAGCGGCCATCCAAGATGCGATTGATGTCTACCCTCAGCTCGATGTATATACTACCCCTTTTTAGCTTCTAGATAATTCCCTTAAAATGTTTTGAACACTGACAAGATGTATTCAGTGTTGTGCAGGTGGTGTGGCAGCCATACCTGGAGAAGGGAGATGAGGGACAACCCTAATTGGAGTAGGCCCATCCCTACTTTGGTAGAGAGACGTGGGTACATGCTCTCAACCTGGTGCTTCCTCTACATCTGCACTGACCCAGTGGGCACTCGGCCTACATTAGAGTGTCGTGGAGTTTCCTAGCCGAGGCAAGACACCTAGTCCTGGCCGAAGCTTCCGAGGGACTTCATGACACGATTGACTGGCGCGAGAGGGCGCCAGCTCACATGCGATTTGCAAATAGATGAGGCGTACCTATAGTCCTTCACCTTGATGTATGGGGCGAGGGTCTATAGGGGGGGCCGACGATAGGTATACCTTTGAACTTAGACTTTGTGAAATTTTTTGTTTAAACTAGATCTGAAATGATTTGATGTTATGCAGGCAGACGTGACCAGTCAGATAGCTTTGCTCCAGGCCCTACTGCACACCGCCGTGTAGGACAGGGATATCGCCAGGAGGGAGGCAGATTAGCTGGTTACTTCCTACTCAGACTTCAGTAAAATACCAGTTTCTTCAGCTTAAAGATGTTGACAAGTATTTTATGTGCAGCATGCGGAGTTGGCGAGGCTGAGGTTGTCATAGGAGGGTGCATCCTCATCTCAGGTAGCAATGGGTTACTCCTAGTCCGACCTCACCGATCAGCTGGTGGGCGCCCTGAGGAGGGCAGAGGAGGCAGAGGCAACATTGGAGGAGAGGGTAAGTGTGATTCAAACCTGATCATTTTCAATTAAAGGTTGTATGCTGACATGCCTTGACACAGGTTGCAGAGCTGAGGACCGCCACTGGCACGAGCAGGCTGACGCGACGGTGGTAGCGACCGGTTGGTGGCGCCTCCAGGATGAGACAGCAGTAGCGGAGGCAGCTTGGTGGCGCCTCTAGGCAGAGACAATGGTGACGCTGGTGGGGGAGCTATCGAGAGAGCTGGCAACGCTATAGGTGCAGGGGTCGGCAGTGGACCAACTAGAGCTGTCCTAACTACATGCTGAGACGTCTGCATAGCAGATCTGCATTGATGAGCTTCAGAGCTTGGTGACGGCGATTGGCCAGAGCCAGAGCCAGAGCAGGAGCAGGAGTGGAGTGAGCGGCACCTCCGTGAGGCAGTATCTAGCGGGTTCCTCTAGTCGCTGGAGGAACGAGGAGGAGGAGAGGCGCCGTGAGGGGGAGACGAGCGCCAGGAGCGTGAGGGGCGGTGGTGACATGCCACCTCCGCTAGAGAGACATGAGGGGTCTAGGGAGAGTGGTGGTGGAGAGTGAGGAGTTTGTGAGCCACCTCCCCTTATCTTGTACATGATGATCATATTTAGTGGATCTTTTTCTTTTATGCCAATGTTTGAAATGTGTTGATTGGAATGTGATTGACATGAGTGGGAAGTGAAAGAGAGATATTGAATATTTCACTACTTTGCTTGAAACATCCTGTCCTTGCACACTTAACAAAGCAAGTTAGAGTTGCTCTTTGGCTCAGTCTTTTGCACTAAGTAAGGTTTGACTTTAACATCATGATGGTCAAGGGACTGAGCCTTAATAAATAGGCGAAAAATAGAGAGTAACAATGCATGCTAAAAGAATGATATGTACACCTAATTTTTTCGATTTTCTATTTTTCAGATTTTCTATTTTTTATTAGATTTTTTGGATTTTTGGTTTTTTGAATTTTTTAGATTTTTGGATTTTTCTAATTTTTTGGAATTTTTAAATTTCTATTTTTGTTTTGGATTTTCTATAGCGACAATGCCTACATTTAAGCGATTGGTTAAAGAATCTTATCTCCTTCTCTAGTTGTTAAGCATCCCCTGAGTGCAGTGTGCATTTATATTTAGCAACTCTTTGGCTGAATGCCCCCTAACCTTTCGTGTTCTTACACAGATCGTGCATAGGACACAACTCGGCCATTAGTGAGGGTAGGAAGAGATATTAGGATAAGACTTAGCGTAGGTTTTTAAGGTGCTGGTTTGTCGACTAGTTGGGGTGTAGATCATGTGGATTTTGTATGTTGTCCAGAGACTCTGTGGCCATAGATTTTTCCTTTCTCTTTTGTTTCTTTTGGTTTGGGCATGCGTACGACTGGGCTTAAAGACGTCCCGCGGTGAACTTTATGGCCGCTCTTTGCAATGCCCCTATTTGTCATTTTGCCTTACTTTCTTTTCTTTGCTTCGCTTTCTTTGGCGAGCTTAGTTGACCATCTCTATTTAAGACTCCGTCACACATGAGATACCTCCCTTTCATTCTTCAAACAAGCGTTCCTTTGCCCCTACACTTTGTTCGAGTAAGAAGAGAATAGACCTTCGCACATCCCACACAAGGGCTAGGTAGTAACACATTTGTCTAAAAGGCAATTGACCAAGGGTTGCTGTGTTTGTGTGTGTTGACCGAACAGAGGGGATGTTCAACAATCGCGAAAAGATATAAGACCTTAACACCATTGATACTCCTTGCATGGTAGTGCCGCCATAAAAACTCTTTTATTAAGAGTAGAATCTTTTAAGATATAAACTATTCCACGGGTGAGAAAGCTCCTCACCATCGACATTCACTAGCATATAGGCATTCCTAGGATACACTTCTTTGACTACATATGGACCTTCCCAATTAGCTTGCAATTTAGACCTAGGACCTCTAAGTTTTATGAAAAATTGCTTCAAAACCATGTCTCCTTATTGAAATTTGTGTTCAATCATTTTCTGTTAAAAAGATCTTGAGAGTCTGTTTTGACATGAAAGTACGTAATCGGCTACGGCCAAACGCCGTTCGTTTAAGAGTTCTAGCTGTCTGAGTAATGCCTCTCGATGTTCATCGAGATTAAGTTCTTTGTTCAGTTGTTCCCTTAGTGAAGGGATGAGTATCTCATATGGAACTACTGCCTCCATCCCATAAGTAAGTGAAAAGGGAGTTTTCCCCATGGGCGTGCGGATGGAGGTACGGTAGGCCCATAGAGCTTTGATCAATTTCTCAGGCCAATCAAAAAATTTGTAAGACTCACAAGTTTTCTTTAGAATTTTTGAAAGTGTTTTATTTGTGGCTTCGGCTTGATCGTTGCCCTTTGGATAATACGGAGACGAATGATGTAGAGAAATGTTGAATTTCTTACATAAGTCCTGAAGCTCTTGAGATATGAATTGGGGTCCATTGTCGGTAACGATGCCGCTTGGCACTCCAAACCGTAAGATGATGTTCTTCCTGATGAATCAGCACACGATTGAACCTTTGATTTTCGCAAATGCTTCAGCTTTGACCCACTTTGTGAAGTACTCAGTTACAGTGAGGATGAATGATTTCTGTTTGATTTGAGCATTAGGATCACCAAGGGGTCCAATGATGTCACGCCCCCATTTGTTTTAGTAGCGGAATAAATCAAGAGATGCAACGAACAAGCAAATATTCAGAAGCTATAGACAAATAGCTATTACAAATAGGGCCCACAATGAAATAATCAAAATTTCTTCCTTTATTTATCAAAACGAATATTACAACCTCCAACATCAAATGAAACACTCCTTGCTCACCAATATATCTATCTCTCAAAGAAAGAGGAAAATTACATTAATGACCAATCTAACTAAAAATAGGAAATGATTCTCTAGGTGTACTCCACGCTCGGTGCACAAGTCCCATCATTTAGCTTCACCTTCACTACTTGAAATGTTAAAGAGAGCAGGTATGAGCACACTCACCCAGTAGGATTTACTTTTTCATAGGCAAATATAAAGAATTTATAGTTTCAAGCTACATTCCATGAACTAAACTATGCAAGTAACAGTCGGTAAGAAAAATATAACTAGCAATGCAATCAAGAGATGTCCAATCAATTCGTGATATCATGTGAGCAAGATGATCATGTATAAGGTATTGTCGTGCTAGAAAGTAACATGGTCAATAGAGCAAGAAAGTCAGTAGTATTGGAGAGAGAACAATTAGGATTGCGCAAGAGAGTTCTTTACAAGCAAGAAGGTCACTAGAGTATCTTTTAAGATAGCAAGATAGCACTGAGAAATACAAGCACGTGGGACATTTCACTAGCAAGAATTTTGAGTAACCCACTCTGAGAACTCCACAAGAATATCACGTGGGGTCTACTGGTGCCTCATGCAAGTACGTCCTTCAGCTACTCGGGTTAAGGACCAGCACAGTAGGTAGCAAGTCAAGCAAGTAAGTTTATGACATGTAACAAGTATGTGCCATGCCAAGCACCAATCATGATTCTGCACCATGCCAGGCACACGACATTGTTAGGGGGTCAACCTAACAATCAACTCCTGGGGTAACGAACATCTTTGGAAAAACTAGGCAATCAACACCTTGGGGTAAACAGGACTTTGTCGGGGGCGAATTCGACAATCACACCCATAGTTAACAGGACTTTGCCAAAATCTGTAGGACCAGATACGGGCCCTCAGTCAGGTTCGTATTGCGCAACACTGGCATGTGTCCCAATGAGCCCGTCGACTCATGGGTGACTAGAACGAGTTTTGAGTCCATGACTCCAATATCATTGATGTACTTCAAGAACATATCACAATAAGGTAATGTGTGTCAATAAGATTAGACTGGTCGAGAAAGTTCTGGACTATCATGTCAATAGTAATGATTATCGAGAGTGTCATGTCAATAATAATATAGAAATCAAGGGTACTTTGGGAATATCGAGTCAAGAGTTCAATACGGCAGCATAACGACACATTTACATAGATTCTGTCTTTAATAACTTGGTTTCATGTGTTATACTTGATCACTCCGAGAAAGTCAAGATGAGAGAAAGAAGTGCACACTAACTTCTGGATACTTCATGGTACAACCTGCTCATCGGTAATGTGGGAATCGATGGTCAAAGGAGACATACGGAGGCCTTGGTCAAGCGGTCACTAGTCTGACAGAAGGAATATCCAACAGAGAGTTCACCACAAGCCAAGAAAAGGGGTTTCCTATAGTGCAAGAGTGTGTGCGCAGGTTGCACGTGAGAAATCACTCTTGTGCGTGTGTGAATACTTTTGTAACAACCCTCTTCATACCCGTATGGTTATACCAATCCTCATCAGTACAAAGGGCATCATTACAGTGGGATAATAACCCAACACTAACGATAGGTTGATATGTACATGAATAACAATGAGTACAGCAGGAATAGAAGGAAAGACTTATCTTCATTCCATCATCATCACACATTCCACAGTCTATATAGCAATGAAAGAAAAGAGAATGTCCAATTATTACAATTTCAAAAGAACTACATTGTCCATATGGATAACATTATTCGAACTATGAAAGAGAAAGTACAACTATATAGTGAACTCCATAAAATGCTACTCCTCGCGCTCGATGATGCTCTTCGCTAAGCCCTCCTCCAATATGGGAACACTTGTCTCACCTGTATGCCGAAGCAAGTATGAGTCTAAAAGACCCAACAAGCAATCTAAGGACTCAACCTTACACATATCATACACATATTAAACTACTAAACAATAAAGAAACACATGCTATCATTTAAACCATAACGATTTACATGGCACATGCTTTACATAATTAACTACACATGAATCATCCTAACTAACACATGCTCATATTAAATCATCGATAACAAACATACACCTATACATGCTTTCTACTCCTAACATGTAATGTGTTTTTAACAATCCAAACATTATCCATGTTATGGTACAACTCTACCAACTAGAGCATGGAGTTAAGCACAAAGTAAGGAGCAACCTAGCATGATATCTATTCATATTTCACGTGCACTTTTCATATTTAATTACACATTTCGTTTGCTGTTTTAATATAAATAATTCACAATTACACATGATATCACATTTTATTAGACATGAATTGAAGGTTTAAAACATATTCAAATCGGTTGGCAACCATGTACAATTTAAGCATGGAACTATGTACTAGGTGAATAGCATGTCTATCATGGAACTTAGACATTCTTTCATGTATTTATCACAATCATAATCACACTTTGCTTACTGTTTTGACATGAATTAAATACAATTACAAGGTTTTACATTTGTTCACATGCTATCTTATTCATTTAACAATTTCACATGCTCATCTTTCACATTGCCACAATTCACATGTTTACATACACATATTCACATACACTACTACATGGATGTTATTGAACTATATAACATGATATTAAACATAATATTACATCTAACATATTAACATATGAATGATATGGTTATATGCCTTATTATCTTGGTTTTCACATGCAATCATGCTCTCATTAACATTTACTCTCCCTTACACATCATTTCACACATTCTTCACATCGTTTACTCTTGCACTCTTACTTATCATATGTCACATCACATGCACTTACCACGTGCCACATTCACATGTCACTTTACACTTTATTCGCATCTTATCACTTAAGTTGCCGTGACACATAGTCCTAACTACCATCTAGAGGACGCACGCACCCATATCACAGAGCACATATCACATAGCACATCACATCACTTGACACATACCCGCCACCTGGGCAAACCAGTGGCGAATCTTGATAACTGCGCAGACCGAGAGAAGCCCTCTCTACCGTATCCAGTGGTACTTGTCCACCTCTAGGGTTTCATCCTAATGCCCTTAGGATATATTTCATAAACGTTGAGCCTTCCATAGGGACTTTTCTATGGTACAACTCTCCGACCTCTATGGTAGCAGTGTCAATCTCGGCCCAATTTTACACGTTCACTTTATCACCTTTTATCACATTGTTTACATATTTCACATGTACTATTTAGTCATTTTACATGCATTATTTAACAATTGCACATGCTTAAATTGACCTAACATGATACTACTATTCACAGTAATAAAATAACTCATATCACAGTCCTAGACATGTTGTTAATTACTGAATCACACAAGATTAAATTGAACATACTCAATATGACTATTTTCCATGATTTAACTAATAATTACAATTTCTGTCATTAAAATGGATCCAAATTTCTATCACAGGATATACATACGAAACATATTGCATGTTCAATTTTTCAGATTTTTTGGGTTTGTAAAATATTTATAACAATTAAAACAGATTACAGGTACATTCATCACTAATTTCCCTTAAGTAGAAATTACAGTATAATAGTCAAACCTAACTATGTCAATGCTTAAAGATAGTCACTACATGATTACATAAAATATTATGAAACCCTAACTCACAACAGATCTATTTGCACATATTAAACAATGTCATATTATGCTCAAAGTTCAATTATCAGAATTTTAATAATTAACACAAATCACAAAAATTTGGTACAACCTCATGATATGACCTACTGACTGTTCCTAACCACTTATAATTTTTACAGTATGCACACATACCCATAAGTCAATTAAACACCATAAAGAGATCAAACAACAATTCTTTAAAACTCTGAGGAACTTGGTGGCACAGTGTGTGTCGCCAACTGTGTAAACGACACACTCTGGTACCGCCAACATAGGAACATGGCAGCATAGTATGTGGCCGCCAATTTCCTATCTGCAGACCATGCAGACAACACACAATTGCAAGGGAAGTTTGGAGGTTCCAGGGAACGAGGAAAATTCCAGAAAAATGCTAGGACCTAAGGGGACATGATAAGGTTGACATCCATAGGTTACTTGCCTCAAAATAAATCCACAGGGAATCAAATCTTGCTGACAAAGCCCTCCTCGGCCCAGCCAAGAAGGTTCTCAAAACCTCTTTAGATCCGATTCTTCTGCTGATGTAGATTGATCCTTGGAGTTGGGAATGCTTCCTCTATGTATGGGCTATTCTCCAATCAGTGTGTCCAGTCGCCGGATCCAGCTCCTCAAAGAACAACTTTTCTTCACAAAGGTTCTAGGGTTTCACAAAGACCAAAAGACATGATCCGACCGAACCAAGGTGATTTTATAGAGCTGGGTAGGTTGGGTACGCATTAGGGTAGGTCTCCTACGGTTATAGATGGGTTTCCTAAACTGGAACCGGGAGAAACGCGGGTGTTACCAAATCTGAAACCGTCACAACACTGGGAACTTGGCATCCACCTCTGGTGCCGCCAACAGGGGGGTTGGCGTCCATCGATGTGGACACCAACTCCTCCTGGCCAGGCAGTCAACGGCAGGCATGTTGCCGCCAACTGGGCATCTTGGCCAGAACAGAGTCATACATCAAAATAAATGTACAATTACATCACAACAATTTAATGTATACAGAAATAATTAAACATACATTCACCATATAAGCTACGTGCATTTCATACTATTTATTTAAACATAATTTGTACTAATCTTAATTAAGGATAATATGCACAAAACAACATATATATATGTATGTACACAACGTAATTACATACAACATGCATGGGTTTAAATAAATATAACATGTACATCGATAGTTAGGTAATACACGCACATTTAAATATATTACATGTACAAATAACCTTACGTGTACTTACAAGATATATAGTAGTACTTACCTATCATATGCTCAACCTTACTTAAATACAACATGCACAATATTATTTAAGTACAATATACACTATAACAATTTGATGAGTACAGAATTAGATAGATATCACATGCACAAGATAAACGTACATATATACATATGTACAAAGCTTAGTTACATACAATATCTATGGAATAAGTAGTATAATATGCACATCAATAGTTAGACAGTATATGCACATTATTATTGAGATGCAATATACATCAAGTTAAATAAGAACAATCTATACAACAATAATTAATTTGCATACGCACACTTAAATTGACATATATATATATATATATACACACAACATAGTTACATACATTATGCATGAAATAGATAAATACAATATGTACATCAATAATTAGATTCAACATGCACATTTATACACATAACATGCATAGAAAATTAGCTCATATATACCTACAAGATGTATAGCAATATTCACATATTGTATGCACAACATTACTTAAATATAAATGCATAGTTTTTAATTAAGTACAAGATGTACAAAATTAGTTAATTATCTATATTCATGGAAGATAACATATATATACATGCATATGCACATGAACAATTTAATAATTAGAATATACATAAATTTAATACACACACTATATACATAACAAGTAACTACCACATGCACAATATAAAATGAACAAAATTTCGAGGGCCTTACACTCTCCCCCCTTGAAAAAGATCTTCGTCCTCGAAGATCGGATCGAGTACCTCTGGTGACGTCGTCGATGTCGTCTCTGATTAACACATTCTCCTTGGTTGGCGCTGCTAGCTTTGTTGTTGCAGTTGCTGGAACACCTCATAGAACGAGCTTCTTCAGTCTCGGACATTCTCTAATCCGATGATCCTTGTTGCCACATTTAAGACATCTTCCTTCCTTTAACCAACACACGATTCCGCCATGACGCTTCCCGCAATCTATGCACTCGAGCTTTTCGCTGCTTAGTACCGTAGCTGATTGCTGACCTTCTATGAGTTTCTTAATCTTCCTATTTTGCCGCTGAAATGGTTCTAGTAACCTCTTCTTTTGAGCTTCCTTCTCTTCCTGATATGATTCCACCCTACTCTCTCGTCTGCTTACTACATTGAGAGCCTCTTCCAAAGTGCAGGGGTCAGACTCTAAAACTCTAGCTCTGAAAGATGGTTTGAGCCCTTTCACGAACTTCTTTACCTTGCGACTCTGCTCATACCTCCTAGCCTGAGCACTACGTCTACCACGGCCAGCCATATCCTGCAAAATAGTTAACTTAGTTAGAGTCTAAGTTACTAAATCCTAACTATTTTCTTTAACTATCTTCCATTCATTATTAATTATTTTCTACATATATGAACAAATTTCTATAAAGTCTTTGTAATATTGTGAAGATGATGGTTCATCCATGTACAATCTCAACCTTGGCGCTCTGATACCATCTCTGTAACGACCCTCTTCATACTGGTATGATTATACCAATCCTCATCGGTACAAAGGGCGTCATTACAGTGGGATAATAACCCAACATTAATGATAGGTGGATATGTACATGAATAACAATGAGTATAGCGGGAATAGAAGGAAAGACTTATCTTCATTCCATCATCATCACACATTCCACAGTCTATATAGCAATGAAAGAAAAGACAATGTCCAATTATTACAATTTCAAAAGAACTACATTGTCCATAACATTGTCCATATGGATAACATTATTTGAACTATGAAAGAGAAAGTACAACTATATAGTGAACTCCACAAAATGCTACTCCTCGCGCTCGATGAAGCTCTTCGCTAAGCCCTCCTCCAATATGGGAACACCTGTCTCACCTGTACGCTGAAACAAGTATGAGTCTAAAAGACCCAGCAAGCAATCTAAAGACGCAACCTTACACATATCACACACATGTTAAACTACTAAACAATAAAGAAACACATGCTATCATTTAAACCATAACGATTTACATGGCACATGCTTTACATAATTAACTACACATGAATCATCTAAACACGTTCCTAACTAACACATGCTCATATTAAATCATGGATAACAAACATACACCTATACATGCTTTGTACACCAAACATGTAACATGTTTTTAACAATCCAAACATTATCCATGTTATGGTACAACTCTACCAACTAGAGCCTGGAGTTAAGCACAAAGTAGGGAGCAACCTAGCATGATATCTATTCATATTTCACGTGCACTTTTCATATTTAATTACACATTTTGTTTTCTGTTTTAATATAAATAATTCACAATTACACATGATATCACATTTTACTAAACATGAATTGAAGTTTTAAAACATATTCTAATCGGTTGGCAACCATATACAATTTAAGCATGGAACTATGTACTTGGTAAATAGCATGTCTATCATGGAACTTAGACATTCTTTCATATATTTATCACAATCATAATCACACTTTGCTTGCTGTTTTGACATGAATTAAATACAATTACAAGGTTTTACATTTGTTCACATGCTATCTTATTCATTTAACAATTTCACATGCTCATCTTTCACATTGCCCCAATTCACATGTTTACATACACATATTCACATATACTACTACATGGATGTTATTGAACTATATAACATGATATTAAACATAATAGTACATCTAACATATTAACATATGAATGATATGGGTATATGCCTTATTATCTTGGTTTTCACATGCAATCATGCTCTCATTAACATTTACTCTCCCTTACACATCATTTCACACATTCTTCACATCGTTTACTCTTGCACTCTTACTTATCACATATCACATTACTTGCACTTACCATGTGCCACATTCACATGTCACTTTACACTTTATTCACATCTTATCACTTAAGATGTTGTGACACATAGTCCTAACTACCATCTAGAGGACGCACACGCCCATATCACATAGCACATCACATCACTTGACACATACCCGCCACCTAGCAAACTAGTGGCGAATCTTGGTAACTGCGTAGACCGGGAGAAGCCCTATCCACCGTATCCAGTGGTACTTGTCCACCTAAAGGGTTTCATCCTAATGCCCTTAGGATATATTTCATAAACGTTGAGCCTTCCATAGGGACTTTTCTATGGTACAACTCTCCGACCTCTATGGTAGCAGTGTCAATCTCGACCCAATTTTACACGTTCACTTTATCACATTTTATCACATTGTTTACATATTTAACATGTACCATTTAATCATTTTACATGCATTATTTAACAATTGCACATGCTTAAATTGACCTAACATGATACTACTGTTCACAGTAATAAAATAACTCATATCACAGTCCTAGACATGCTGTTAATTATTGAATCACACAAGATTAAATTTAACATGCTCAATATGACTATTTTCCATGGTTTAACTAATAATTACACTTGTTGTCATCAAAATGGATCTAAATTTTTATCACAGGATATACGTAGGAAACATATAGCATTCAATTTTTCAGGTTTGTAAAATAATTATAACAAATAAAACAGATTACAGGTACATTCATCACTAATTTCCCTTAAGTAGAAATTATAGTATAACAGTCAAACCTAATAGTGCCAATGCTTAAGGACAGTCATTACATGATTACATAAAATATTATGAAATCCTAACTCACAACAGATCTATTTACACAGATTAAACAGGGTCATATTATGCTCACAGCTGAATTATCAGAATTTTAATAATTAACACAAATCACAAAATTTCTGTACAACTTCATGATATGACCTACTGACTGTTCCTAACCACTTACAATTTTTACAGTATGCACACATACCCATAATTCAATTAAACACCTTAAAGAGATCAAACAGCAATTCCTTAAAACTCTGAGGAACTTGAAGGCACAGTGTGTGTTGCCAACTGTGTAAATGGCACACTCTGGTGCTGCCAACATAGGAACTTGGCGGCACAGTTTGTAGCCGCCAACTTCCTGTTTGCAGACCATGCAGACAACACACAATTGCAAGGGAAGTTTGGAGGTTCCAAGACACGAGAAAAATTCCGAAAAAATGCTAGGACCTAAGGGAACATGAGTAAGGTTGACATCCATAGGTTACTTGCCTCAAAATAAATCCACAGGGAATCAAATCTTGCTGACGAAGCCCTCCTCGGCCCAGCCAAGAAGGTGCTCAAAACCACTTCAGATCCGGTTCTTCTGTTGATGTAGATTGATCCTCGGAGTTGGGAATGCTTCCTATATGTATGGGCTATTCTCCAGTCGGTATAGATCTCCAGAGAACCCTTCCAGTCGCCGGATCCAACTCCTCAAAGAACAGCTTTTCTCCACAAAGGTTCTAGGGTTTCACAAAGACCAAAAGACATGTTCTGACCGAACCAAGGTGATTTTATAGAGCTGGGTAGGTTGGGTACGCTTTAGGGTAGGTCTCCTACGGTTATAGATGGGTTTCCTAAACTGTAACCAAGAGAAATGTGGGTGTTACCAAATCAAAAACCGTCACAACACTGGGAACTTGGCGTCCACCTCTGGTGCCGCCAACAGGGGTGTTGGCGTCCATCGATCTGGATGCCAACTCCTCCTGGCCAGGCAATCAGCGGCAGACATGTTGCCGCCAACTGGGCATCTTGGCCATGACAGAGTCATACATTAAAATAAATGTACAATTACTTCACAACAATTTAATGTATACAAAAATAATTAAACATACATTCACCATATAAACTACATGCATTTCATACTATTTATTTAAACATAATTTGTACTAATCTTAATTAAGGATAATATGCGCAAAACAAACTACATATATGTATATACACAACGTAATTACATACAACATGCATGGGTTTAAATAAATATAACATGTACATCAATAGTTAGATAATACATGCACATTTAAATATATTACATGTACAAATAACCTTACGTGTACTTACAAGATATATAACAGTACTTACCTATCATATGCTCAACCTTACTTAAATACAACATGAACAATATTATTTAAGTACAATATACACTATAAACAATTTGATGAGTACAGAATTAGATAGATATCACATGCACAAGATAAACGTACATATATACATATGTATAAAGCATAATTACATACAATATCTATAGAATAAGTAGTATAATATGCACATCAATAGTTAGACAGTATATGCACATTATTATTAAGATGCAATATGCATCAAGTTAAATAAGAACAATCTATACAACAATAATTAATTTGCATACGCACACTTAAATTGGCATATATATATATATATATATATATATATATATATATATATATATATATATATATATATGAACACATGTACACAACATAGTTACATACATTATGCATGAAATAGATCAATAGAATATGTACATCAATAATTAGATTCAACATGAACATTTATACACATTACATGGATAGAAAATTAACTCATATATACCTACAAGATGTATAGCAATATTCACATATTGTATGCACAACATTACTTAAATATAAAATGCATGGTTTTTAATTAAGTACAACATGTACAAAATTAGTTAATTATCTATATTCACAGAAAATAACATATATATACATGCATATGCACATGAACAATTTAATAATTAGAATATACATAAATTTAATACACACACTATATACATAACAAGTAACTACCACATGCACAATATAAAATGAACAAAAATTCGGGGGCCTTACAACTTTCTTAAATCTGATTATGGAAACTCCGCATTAAACAAGTAACAAGAATAATATAATAGAAAACAAATCATGCATGACCAAGTTTAGCAAGTTGTCATGTGCTGATTTTAGCATGTTCGTAAACAAGGCAAGAAAGAGAGAACAATTAGCAAGTAGAGAGCATGATCAATCACTTAAGATCAATTAGAATCATGTGAAAATCCTAAAAACTTATTCATGGGTTTATTAATGCATGATAATACTTTGCAAACCTTTCTATAATATATCAAAACTCACACATATGAAGAATGACATAAAACAACAGAAATCAGGACATATGCCTTTTAGAAAATAGATGTAGTCCCTGTTGACCACAAATGATATGGTTGGCAGCAAGCTTTCTAGAGGGGGTAAATAAAATAGCTGCAGAAATACTAAAACTAAAACACAAAAATCACCACTTGAAAACTTCGGTTAGTGAATGTAGCTATGTGTAGAGATAGAGTAGCAGTACGGAAGCAAATTTAAACAATCACACAAGAACACAAAGATTTTATCCTAGTTCGGTACTTCTCAAGTGGAAGGCCTACATCCATTCCCCAAGCAAATCTTGGGATTTCACTAACTAGGGTGCAATCCCCCTAAGGATATACAAACCCCCAGCTCCCCGCTGGTCCTCTTCCTTTCCGAGTAGGAAGGAAACTCACTTCTGTTACAGGTCTAGAAGCCACCCTCCTGGAACAAACCCTAGTGCAGTTCTGCTAGACTTAAACCCTAGCTAAGTTCTGCTGACACCAACCCCAGCTAGGTTCTTCCCTTATCCTAAGGGGAACACTGTGTACAGTCCCACAGCTGGACAGAAACCACCAGCACCCCACTGGCCTTCTCTTCACACAAGAAGAGAAACATTATATACAGTCCTACAGCTGGACCAAGTCTTTCTTAAAGAAAGAACAGATTGAGAGATATACAAGATGAATACTAAGGAACTTAAACACTCAGCCACAGACTCTCCCCCAGCTTTACAATGATGCACAGAGAGAGTGAATAGAGAAAAGAAGCTTGAATGCTTGAAGACTTCAGATGGCTGCGTGCACACTTCTTCTTGGGCTCGAGCTCTTTCTCTCTTGCTTTGAGTGTGTATAGCGTTGAGGCTTCTCACAGATGGTACACTCTTTTAGAAATTTTCAAGAAGGCTCTTATCTTATTCTTCAACCTTAATTCATCCTTTTATGGAGCAACTTGAACAGATCCGTTAGAACTCTTCTATCCATTGCTCATCTTCTTCTTCATCTACTCTTCTTCTTCTTCTATCTAACAAACACTTGGTGTAGAGGGAAGTCTAGATATCTTCAGGCACAGAAGGTAGAGTCAGACTAAAAAGGTCTTCTGACAACAGGCCCATACCTTGCCTTCATGTTTTCTGCTGACATCCAGACATGTTAGGTACGACCCTTTTTGTCTAGCAGGAAGGAAGGAGTCCTTATTTTCTGTTGACAACATCTCACATACCTTGAAGATAGACAGCAAAAAGTTCTCCAGTCAGACAAAGAAATAATAATATAACATGTGAAGTACATATGAATTTTCAATTGCCACCACAAACATTTTGAAACATTTGAAATATAGGGGCAATCAAAGTTTATGTATAGAAACTTCGACTTTAAAGAAGTTGGAGTATGTATCACACTTCAACAATCTAGGAGTCGGAGTTGGTCAACTTCAACACTTCAGGAGTCGGAGTTGAACCACTTCGACTTTCCAAGAGTTAGAGTTGAACCACTTCAACTTTCCAAGAGTCAGAATTGAACCACTTAGACTTTCCAGGAGTCAGAGTTAGACTACTTCGACTTTCCAGGAGTCGGAGTTGGACTTTGTTTGTTCAACAGTCGATATCATACTTCAACTTTTCAGGAGTCGGAGTTAGTATGATATATATAAATACTAGTTGTGGACTTTGAAAAATTTTAAGCAAACAGAAGAACATATGTGCTATCAAAATAGTGTTTATAAAATACATTCTTCTTTGATACTATTATAGTGCATTTGAAGATTATATATGGAGATAGTTATGCACACATTAATTAAGCAATTGTGTTAACCAAAGCATGAGATATGACATAGTTAAACTTTAGTGTGATAATGCAAGAATATTTTGTATTCATGGTAGAAACATGATATGAAATATATTGATGATATTATTAAGTTAAACATGGGTTTTGTTATCACCAAAATAAGGGATAAAATATAGGAGTGGTTCAACAATCTCCCCCTTTGTTGTGATGACAAAACTCATGTGAATTTTTTGACATAAACATAAAGTCAAGCATTAAACAGAAAATTCATGAATAAGATACTCTCCCCCTTTTTGTCAATAACCAGAAAGGAAAGATCTTACTATTTGCATATTCCTTCTTGTAAAGGCTTCTTACCAATACTACCTGTGAGTTTGAATGAGAGGGGTTCAACAATATTTGTCATGAATTTACATCTCCCCCTATTACTTGCTCCCCCTTGGAGTATGGCTCCCCCTTAATATGAGGCTCTTCCTTGATGTGAGGCTTGATGAGTCTTCACTTGTCTGTCGACAGTTGTTTCATAGTGTGTCGACCTGTTGTTGGATCTTGTTGTTTCTTGACATATCCACATGTTGTTTGTGAAGTCTTCAAGACTTTTATCTGCATTGATCTTATAAGAAAAGACTTTCAAAACCTTATTAGTAGTACTATAAATCAAATACAAATCTCTGACTACTCTCTCTTCAGATTTGAGTTGGAAGAAGAGCTGGCAGTCACCGATGCCTTGAGCATCCTTTGTTCCTGATGCTCCAAGGCAATACTACAAACAACTTATTCAGAAGTAGGTACCTAATTTTTTTTTGGTCCTTGATGGTTAGATACATAAAAATATCGCTTCGGAATCCATACTAAGTGCCTAGTTGTGCAGGTATTTACTGTGTGGCCTAATTTGTTACAATGAGAATAACAATGAATATAATTTGTTTTGCTGGCCTTATTGTCTTTGTGATGTTTGGCTAGAACATGATTTTTAGAAACCTTTTTCTTTTGAGAGCATTTTTTCATTACAGGGGCCATTTTCTGAGGCATCTTGGTTTCTTTCACAAATTTTGGCAATAGATATTTTTCTAGATACTTAATTTGTTTTCCTTTTTCAGGAGGTTCGTATCCAAGACCTTATTTATTGTTGCTAGATTTTTACCCTTTTAAGCATAGAACTAGAGATGTTTTACCTTTTGTTAATTTTCTAACTGATTCTTTTAAATAGAGATTTTCTTCAGTTAGAGTTTTCAATTTTTCTTCTAACTCTAATTTTACATTATTCTTGCTCTTTAAATCTTCATTCAAAAGATAATTATTATTTTTACTTTCCTTTAATTGTGTTTCCAATTGTTCCATTTCTGATTTAAGATTAGAATTAGTATTTTCTAAGGAAGTAAGGTTATTTTTCAGACTCTTTAATTCTTTTACAACTCATTTATATTTTTTATAAAGTTCATTAAAGACATCTTCTAAATCTTCAGACTCTGACCATTAATCAGTGCAAGAATTAAAAGATGGGTCAAAATGTATCTCATCTAGTCCTGCCATGAGGGCTAGACTTACCTATTCTTTTTCTGAATCTGAGCTTGATGAATCTGAAGTGGAGACTTCTTCATTGTCCCAAGCAGCTGTCATGTCTTTTCTTTTGAATTTCAAGTGCTTCTTTATGGATTTTTCTAGCTGACCAGTCTTCTTGAGTCTTGGACAATCTGGTGTAGACACCCATTTCTGGCCCATAAGTTGAGACAAATTCCTTGTCATTGTGGACGCTTCGTTCTACACCCCCGTTGCGGTGTAGTCGCTCCGGAGGTTCCCCGAACGTTGTCTTTGCTCCCTCGTTGGCGTGGATGGTTGTTGGTTGACCCTTGCTTACTTCTTTGACCCTCCGGTTGACAACATTGACCAAGAAGAAAGACAAAGAAAACAGCAAGTAAATGGAGGGGAGGTGATCGCCAGGGCCTTACCTGTGCCCAAGGAAGTGTCTTGATCGTGCCGGTGACGCTGCCTCGCGAAGCGGATGATGGTAGGACTCCAACCTTCCTCTCTTCGATCGGCCAAAGAGAAGAAGCTCCACGGTCTAGCTTGAAGTGTTCTAGCCACAAAGAGTGCTCTATTATACCTTAGGGCAATGTAGTAAATGTTCAAAACAGAAAGAAGAAGCCCCAAAAGGAGATCCCCGTACCGGTTGCGGGCTTGAGAAGAGGGGTGGCCAAGTGTTATGACCACCCTTCTTCCCTCCGTTTTTGGTTTGGAAAACCCCTTTTAGGCATGTAGGGAGGTGCACTACGTGCCTAGAGTGTGTGTGTGTGTGTAACATGCAAAGGTAAGAGGGAAGGAAGGGAAAGAGAAAGAGAGGAGGGAGATGATCCTCGTTTTTAGTCGTTGGTGGTTGCTTTGTGGACTCCTCCAGCACGTGGTGAAGCCTCCTGGACACTCCAAAGGATGAGAGGAAGAGAGGGAACAAGGGTGGAAGCTCTCTATGGCTTGGAGTGAACTTTCTCTCTCTTCTCTCAAGGCATCAAAGCTTGGGCTCGTCCAACATCTCCCCCCTCACTTAGAAGGCCAAGGAGTACCATATATAGGCAGTGGGGGCGGAGCTAGTGAGCATAGGATGCTCAAGTGTGAAGAACACAAACTTAAACATGTGGCAATCCATGTGTTAAGGCTTGAACCAATGAGAGGGGGCCATGTTGCATTTTTACTGGGTCAAGGGGGTGCCAAGGTGGCCCATTTGCCCGTTGGGAATGGCCCCATGCGTTGCATGGGCGAGAGAATGGCGCAAGTGGGCTGGAATCTCGGGCAGTTGCGCAGACCAAGTAAACCCAGGTTGACGTCAAGCGATGCTGCCACCAACCCCATGCAAACGTCAACTGAAGTGGACGCCAACCTGTGCAAACGTCCAGGGGTCTTGCCGTCAACATGAAGTCAGCAGAAATCGATGTGGACATCTACATGGGATCCGAGGCAAGTCAACAAGTGGTCAAACAAGCCTTATTGGGCCATGAACCACGTGGAGATGGGCCAAATCTTGCGTCCACAGTCATATCATTGATGCCCCATGTTGGTTCATCATCGCCAAGCTGGCTTTATTCGATCATGGTATCTTCCTATTAGTTCATCACCCTGGTGGGTTCTTCCTGGTCAAATCAATCAGTCTTCATCATCGTCTCGTAGCTCTCTAAGTTGAAAATCCAACGCTTCAAACTGTGTGCCAATCTGATACCCATGTAAGGAGATCAGACACTTTGAGTAAGTCATATGCTGAAAGATTCTGAAGGCGACAATGTCCCTATCACGTTCACATTAAGAAGGCGACCCCCTTCATGTCACGTTCAGCCCTTCACCGATCACTACCAGAGCATAATCGATCACCTTCAGAAGGCGACACCTCGATACATCGCGTTCTAATTTGGCCTTCTAATTCCTTGAAAATTTGCCAGAAAATGCTTCATGACTTTCTTCTATGGAAGGCGATGTATCGAGGCGTCGCGACCGGGTAGCGACACAGAGCCTGTCGCGTTCTGGTTTCCTTCACATAACCATGCAACGTGGCTTTCCTAGTCCTACTTGGACCCTTGCTATTCATGAATAATCCGACTTTTGGTGGGTCTAGAGGTCTCTAAATCTTGCCAAATTCGGAGGAAACCTTCCTCAGAACTTCCTTGCCACGTTCTGACTCCCCTTGCATGAGCTCTATTACCAAAACTCCAACTCTAGCTCATTATTCCTTTCCCATCCGATTCAGGAATAATGGCCTATAAAAGTGTCAATAGGGCATGGTTTTGGGCAATGTCGGCGTCTGCTTTTTCGTCTCCTAGAGTTCTACAAATCCTAGAAGAACTCTCTGCCTCCAGACGACCAGGAAGTGCCCACCAAGGCGATTTCTTCACCTCTACACTTTCTCTCTCCTATTCTTCATGTTCTTCCCTTTATGTATGCACGTTTAGATCCATTTTTTTTCATAGTTTTGGATTAGATCACTCCACACACACCTATTTTAAACACCCAAAGGGGTTAAAACACCACCCCACGTGAGTTCCCTCCAATTCTCTCATCTTATTTCATTATTTTGGGATAGATTCTACATCAAACGAATTTCTAATGGGTTTCCTGTTGTTTTGATGATCTTGGCAGGTTAAAGAAGACATCTCAGGCACGAGGCTCTTGCCCCTTGGCCGGCTGAGGAGCAGGAAGAACAAGAACCCATAGTTTCCATCATCTCTTGCATAAGGCGACACGCTCTTGGTTGCGTTCTTCAGAAGGCGACAACCATCCTGTCGCGATATGTAAACCAAGTTTTCTTCTGCACTTTTCTTCTTTTTTCCAAAGTAGTTAGCACCTACTCTTCGTGTTATCATCTTCTGCAACTACTTTGGTGGCGATCACGGTCCTTTCCTTCATTTTTATCATCTTTATTTGGGGATCAATTCTCGTGATTACACCTTTTGGCGATCACGGTGTGACTTCTAGTGCCTATCGTGCTTGATTCTGCCTTCCCCTGCCTTTTTTAGTCTTCCATGTGTGTGGTTTTTATTTAAATTCCATGTTTTTCCATTTTATTTCACTATTGTTTTGAGTTCTGCTTCACTGGGTAAGAAGGCGACGTCAAAGCCGTCGCTACCAGGAAGGCGACACGGAGGTCGTCGCTATCTGGTAAGTTCTTTTGATTCCATCTGTTCTGAGTTTTTTGGTTTTTTTTTAGCACTCTATCCATGCTTTGAGTTGTTTTGTGCCTGATCCATGCTTATAAGAGTCTCTCAGTCATCCATGCTATAGGATTGTGTTAATTTTTGTGCATACCAGGTCCTACTTGACCTCTGTCCACTGCGAAGGGGAAGGCGATGTGCTTCCTGTCGCGATCCAAGTCGCGACAGGTAGATCGTCACCTTCTATTTCTGAGAGCAGGTCGGCCTGGTTTTTTATTTGTTAACTTTATGTTAGATTCTGTCATGCACTTCGGTGCACATAGGGGGCATACATATTTTCACATTGTAGTTTAGGTTGTCCTCCTCGGCAACGTTAGCTCTCTCGGCCACATATTCGTTGTGTCTGACTAGAGCACTCACTTGAGGGCCTCCGTAAGTCCCCACTGACCGTGGATTCCCACACGGCCACCAGACTAGTTGTACCCGTTGCCACTATAGAGTTAGGACTCATGCATTGGTGAGTTTGTGAAAACCCTAGTCAAACCCGAACTTGGAAGCCTTCTCCCTTTAGGATATCCATCCTTTGAGGGAATTTGCTAAAAAGTCAATACATTAAACGGCAAACTTGAACCAAATAAAGGAAACCATCATCATGGTCAATTGCTTGCTTTAGGTGAGACGTTTTCTCTTTCTTTTGTTTGCATATGATTGTTTGTTTAGGAAACTAGGTGTCTGTTTAGCAAAGATTGTCTCTTAAAGTCTGGACATGCGTCCCCTACTTTAGTGTATCAAGAACTCTCACTTTCCAAACATGGAGTCTTATTTGAACCCGGTCTACAATGATGAGAACCTAGATGCTGCCTTCTACACCTCCCAAAACTAAGAGGAATCTCTTCCTCATGATCTCCATGAGGAGTCGACCCGACCCTGGGCCGCAACAGTCCATGCCAGTGAGAGTCACCATCCCGACGATGATGGCCCATCAAAAATTATCCATCCCCCTCAAGCGGATGATCAAGCTGCTCAACTCATACGCTTAATTCCTCAGGTTGATCAACCCCAAATTCAAGATCTCATGACGGCTCTCAAAGGAAAGGCCGTCTCATCACCTTCTCCCAGAGCGGGCACTTCTCGCCCCATGGCATCTACCTCCAGCCCTCGTATCATCAAGAGACAAGCCGACAACACCCCCATCCAGCCACGGGCCATTCGATTCACACCCTTTGAATCTGAGCACTATCATCCACGTGAGTCGAGGCCCCGGTCTCCCCCCTATCTCCCTTGCTATCCACCACAGCAGCTTGAGCCACGTGCCAGGCCGGCATCTCATGCCTCCTCCTTGTATGCTCAACCCTCCGCCGCTCCCGACATGATGTCTGAGTGGGCGTCTATCAAGGAGGAACTCCAAGTGCTGCGAAAGCAAGTCGACCACATGCCTAATTTCAATGGCCTGCGGGTCCCATCTCCATCCGAACTTCCCAAGTACCGTAATTATAATGGCACTGGCAACCCATACAGTCACATCAAGGACTTCATCTATGAGTCTGCACCTTATCAGCATGACTGCCACTTAATGGCAAATCTGTTCCGTAGGTCATTAGATGGGCCAGCGCTACATTGGTTCTATTCTTTGCTACCCGAGGATGTAGAGGACGTCACCACAGTGAAAGGGAAGTTCCTTAAATAGTTTCGAGACAGGGTTGGGCCAGAATACTCCCTTACGGATCTCATGGCAGAAAGAATGAAGCCGGATGAAGATTTCACCACATATGTTGATAGATGGAGACAGATGGCCACACGAGTCCCCGAGTACCTTCCAGAGGGAGAGAAAGTCAAGATCATCATTGCCAATGCAACCCCCACCTATAAAAACATCCTAGAAATAAATGACATCACCACTATACATCAGCTCTACAGCTGGGCCCCGTTTATCCTAACCCAGCTCAAAGATTCCCCCATACACTCCATGTTCGAACCCCAGAAATCTTGCTTCCAAAGAAAACCTCAGGAGCCAGTTACCGAGGGTGTCCAAGTCAATGAGCAGGTGAGCGCATTCAACCCTGCCAGCCAAAACAACAATCGCCAATCCTATACTGCTCAGGGTCAGAATCCCACCAATCCTCCACAAGGCTAGCCACGCCAATATAACCAAGTACCACCTCCTGATGGCTCCCAAAAAAGGCGTCCCCTAGGTCCAAGGAGAACTCAGTACCCACCACTCCCTGAGACACTCTCCGATATTTTCTTGGCCTTGATCTCCACAGATGCCATCAAGCACCCTCCGGAAAGGCCATTGAACCTGAGTGTGGACCAAACGAGGTACTGCATGTTCCACTGGCAGCCAGGTCATACCATTGAGTAGTGCTTCACATTAAAAGACCTGGTGTATGATCTCCATGAGAAGAACAGGCTAGACTGGACAGCTCTCCGAAGGGTGATCGGAGATATCAAAGAAAGACAAAGGCAACAACAGCAATAGAGGCAGCAGCACCAGCCACCCCCTAAACAACATCAGCAATAACAGCCATTGTAGGACCTAGGAATTATTCATAACCCACTACTAAACCACCCGCCAACTCCCCATCCACCACAACCACCAGCCCAGGTGAATCCTATTATCCACCACACCCCTCCTCAAGCAAACTGGACATACGATGATAACCCGATGTTTAGCAGATGATGGCTATTAACCACCAATATCCCCAATTACCTCAAACAATACAACCGGCCGCCATGGCCCCTCAATCAATCCCTCCTTTAGTTTCCCAGGCCAACACCATCATACTGCCCATCGGCTCAACATCCAGTCCAGTCACTAGACCTCCCATTATCCTACCACCCATCATACCTCTCGCTCCACCTGTCTCTATGCCACCACCACCCATCATAACCACTCTCACACCCATCATCTTACCACCACCTGGGCTGGAACAACCTTCCGCTACCACCTTATCCTCCACCAGACAACCGTTACCCAACCAACTACCCTGCGGAGCGAACGCATCTTCCGTCGCCCATATCCACCCATCTCCACTACCTCCACCAGCCAAAGCAATCCCCAACAGGTCCTGCAACTACCTCAGTAACAACCTCAGCAGCAACCACAAGAAGAGGGGGTGTTTGAGCCGCTGCCCGGCACACACTATGATATCCTCAAACATCTTGATCATGTGCCAGCCAAGATCTCCATACGAGAATTGATAAAGAGATCCAAGGAGCACCAAGAAGCCTTGAGAAATTTCCTACAAATGGTAGTGGTGAATGAGGACATGCTCGCCGACAAACTGCCAAGTGCACTAGCCATGGTAACTCATGGGCCGGCCATCACATTTTCTGAAAATGAACTAGCACCCCTTGAAGCCAGGAGGCTCCCACTTTGTGTCACCCTAGTCATCAACCATGCAGCAGTAGGGGCAGCACTGGTCGACACCAGGGCGTCAATAAATGTCTACCCACTGAGCACTCTGAGGGAATGTGATGTGTCAGAAGGGATGCTAAGACCAACACCAACCACCATGGCCACATATGACAACTCTAAAAGATCCTGCCATGGCATGGTGACTATACAAGCCGAACTGAGGCCGCTAGCTGTCACTATCGACTTCTATGTACTTGATATCGACCCCATGTTCAAGGCTATCTTGGGGTGCCCATGGTTAGAAGAGCTGGGGGCCGTACCGTCCACTGCACACCAATGCTTGAAGTTCCCTTTCCAAGGACGGGTTATCAAAGTCAAAAGCATAGCCACTGCTCACACAATCGACCCCATCAATGATACCCTTCTCCTAGCTGTATGGCCCGCCAATAAGCCCGTCGTCTCAATGCTGGACATCAACTATCCTTGGGCCTACTCATTCCACTCCAAACAAGAGGCCAGTCCTGCACAAATCAATGTGGTCAAGAGGAAGGAGCCACTAAGCACTAAAGGGTGGCAGATCATGATGATGCTTGGCTAAGAAGAAGGAAAAGGCCTAGGGGCAGAACTGCAAGGCATTAACAAGCCTATTCCAGACATTGTAATGAAAAGTCGATGGGGACTTGGTTACAGGGAGAAGTCCAAGCCATGGTCATCCAGCACATCCACTCTCAAGGCAGACCACCAACCACTCACATGGACATTGTGGTGTCACTTTGTCAAAGGCCCAACTCCACCAGGATACAACACCGTAGTGGTCGAGGCCGAGCTGTCATAGCATGATATATATGGCAGGAACCTCTCCCAGCACATGGCCCCCATGCTCACATACAAAGCATTGGAAACACTCCGCCCAAGAAAAAGAAGGAAGACAGGGGACCCAGAGGCTGAATGGTATCCCTGGTTCGAATGGAAGACATCACTATAGCCTTCAGCCATCTATTCTGGGAAGAAGAGAGAACATGGCCGCCAGCCGTAGCTGAACTGCTAGAGCCGCCCACATCCATCACTTCAAAAAGGTAGTTGATGAGTGACGCCACAGGCGTGGGAGAGTCGGACATTCCTTATGAAGAAGGGAAGACGGTGGACGAGCTGTGGAGGGGCACATGCCTAGCCATCCATCCATCACTCCTATGCTCTCACCTTCCAAATCTCATTCCTCCATCCCCTCTCATAATCATTCAATTGTCTCCCCAACTCCTGGCAGCTGCGCGCAACATCCTCACTCCTGGCTTCCCACACTCAGTCGTCGATGTTCTATAATCTGATCTAAGTGACTACGAGATCACTCTCTCGTGTTGCATGCTCTCCACTGGTCTAAAAATAAAATACCAATTTTCAAATGCATATTGAGGTCGAGGAGCCAGCATACCTCCTTCACCTTCCTGATCAGGGGCACCCCTCCACTGAGGCTTCCCCTTCCACTCCTTCACTAGGAGCCATCCTCTTCGAGGACCCCATGCCCTCAACTTGTCCTATAGAGTCGTCTAGTCAGGTAGAGTCGTCTAGGTTAGAAGATTCTAGTCTTAGTTTAGGCGAGTCTGGGGTAGAGAGTCAGGTCAACCCACCATCCACCAAGTCCAGGCATCACCCTAGGAAGCAGCGGGGCAAGGCTATTCCCCTCAGTTACCTTCAAGAGTTAGCTCGACGATGTCAAGCACTATTGTTAATAGAGGAGTTCACAAAAGAGGCATTGGTGTTAGAAGAAGAAATTGTGCAGGGTGGGGTGTTTGTAGACGACGGGTTTGGTGTGTATGAAATCATGAATGATGAGGACCCAATCGATGAAGAGGATAGCGAAGTAGATGACACTGTGTAAGAAGATTTGATGAGCCTACAACGGCAGTGGATGAACCTACTAAGGAATTCAACCTTGGAACAGAATAAGATCCCAGGATTGTGATGATTTTAGAGAACCTCCCTCCTGATGAAGAAGAGGAACTTGTGCAAATTCCGAGGGAGTATAAAGACACATTTGCCTGGTCATATGAGGGCATGCTTAGCCTAGACCCCTCATTAGTGGAGCACCGACTTGTGTTGAAAGAAGAGGCAAAGGCCATAAAGCAAAAACTCAGAAGATTCCACCCACTTATGGCCCTAAAGATGAAAGATGAGGTAGACAAACTCCGCAAAGCTAGATTCATCAGGGTAGTACTTTATCCGAACTGGGTGGCAAACATAGTCCCGGTCATGAAGAAGGACGAAAAAGTCAGAATCTGTATTGACTTCCAAGACCTAAATAAGGCATGTCCGAAGGATGACTTCCCGCTTCCTCACATTGATGTATTGATTGATAACAATGCTGGGTATAAGACCCTCTCATTCATGGATGGGTATTCTAGTTATAACCAAATTCATCTAGCTCCTGAAGATCAAGAGAAAACCTCCTTCACCACGCCCTGGGGTACATACTGTTATGTAGTCATGCCATTTGGGCTAAAGAATGTAGGGGCTACCTATCAAAGGGTGATGATGGCTATCTTCCATGACATGATGCATGTCTATGTAGAAGTGTACGTGGATGATAGTTTGGTGAAGTCAAGAACCAGAAGAGAACACCCTAATATTCTCGCCAAGGTGTTGCAAAGATCAAGGGAGTACCAATTGAGAATGAATCCGAAGAAGTGTGTGTTCGGGGTATCATCAGGAAAGTTGCTAGGCTTTGTAGTTAGTAAGCGGGGAATTGAGATCGATCCAAACAAGGCTAGGGCTATCGTGGAAATGCCACCTCTAAAAAATATTTCACAACTAAGGGGCTTGATTGGGCATTTGCAATTCATTAGAAGATTCATATCACAACATTTACAAAGATGCCGCCCATTCTATGATCTCTTGAAAGGAGGGGCAAAGTTCGAATGGAATGACAAGTGCCAAGAAGCCTTTGATGATTTGAAAAGGTATCTCATGAATCCCCCAGTTTTGCAACCTCCCGTACCCGGAAAACCACTAATCTTATATCTCTCAGTCGTTGAGGACTCCCTAGGTGATGTCCTTGCACAACACGATGAATCTGGAAAAGAAAGGGCAGCATACTATCTTTCTAGACTTTTCAACACCACAGAATCCAAGTACACCACTGCGGACAAAAGTTGCGCCATGCTTGTGTGGGTTGTTCAAAAACTCAAGCACTACCTTCTTGCCCACGAGGTCAAGTTGATCTCGAGGATGGATCCACTCAGGTACCTCTTAGAAAAACCTGTCCTCTCTAATCGGCTTACGGGCTGGCTGAGCTTCCTCTCCCAATTTGACATCTCTTTTATAGTCCAGAAGGCCATCAAAGGATATGCCATTGCCGAACACCTTGCCCATCATCCACTACCTCACAGCGATTCCATCATAGAGGAATTTCTTGATGAAGAGCTCTCGGTCACCTCCAATGATCCCTTCTGGTCCCTCCATTTGGATGGTGCGCTCAACTCTCAAGGACGGGGCATTGGAGCAGTGTTGCTCACCTCGGAGGGTATTACCATCCCCATCCCCAGATACAATCCGATCTACAGACCGAAATTAAGGAGAAACAGGGAGAGGATCCATTCTTAGTTGAGATCAGGGATAAGCTAGAACAAAGACCTAACTTTTCTCTATTAGTTGATGGAAGATTACTATTCTGAGGTAGAACATATGTCCTTGATCATGAAGAACTCAAGAAGAGGTTATTAAATGAAGCTCACCAGTCCAAGTACACGATTCACCCTGGATCAACCAAGATGTACCAAGACTTAAAAAGGTCGTATTGGTGGCCAAACATGAAGAGGGATGTGGCCGATCATGTGTCATACTGTTTAACATGCATGAAAGTCAAGGCTGAGCATTTTCGTACAGCTGGTGGATTGCTACCACTAGAAATCCCGGAATGGAAGTGGGATAGCATCAGTATGGACTTTATCATGGGATTGCCCAAGACTAGAGGTGGTATGGTTGTAATTTGGGTAATAGTTGATGGATTGACTAAGTCGGCTTATTTCTTGTCGATTAAGAGTACCTGGTTAGTGGATGTGTTGGCTGCACGATATGTTAAGGAAGTAGTCAGATTACATGGGGTTCCATCTAACATAATATCTGATTGGGACCCTAGATTTACTTCGCACTTCTGGAAGGGTTTACAAGCAGCAATGGGTACTAAACTAAACTTTAGTACTCCCTTTCATCATCAGACTGATGGACAAACTGAAAGGACCAATCAAATTGTGGAGGATATGTTTTGAGCTATGGTGCTAGATTTTAGAGGTCGATGGGATGATCAATTATACTTGATGGAGTTTGCATACAACAATAGTTATCAGGCAAGTATCAATATGGCACCGTTTGAAGCCTTATATGACAGGAGTTGTAGATCACCCCTTTGTTGGGAAGAGGTTGGGGAGAACCAATGGGTTGGACCCGACTTAATTGAGGCGACTGTCAGGAAGGTTCAGATTGTCAGGGAACGTCTGAAGATAGCACAATCCAGGCAGAAGAGTTATGCAGACAAGAGAAGGAGGGAACTGAAGTTTCAGGTTGGCGAACATGTTTTCCTGAAGGTCTTACCTTCAAGGGGAATTGAAAGATTTGGGATCAAAGGAAAGTTGAGTCCCAGATTTATCAGACCTTTTGAAATCCTGGAAAGGGTTGGTCAGGTGGCGTATAGACTTGCACTGCCTCCACAGCTGGCAAACGTGCATAATGTGTTCCATATATCCATGCTGAGGAAGTACTTATTCAATGCCGACCATGTAATCAACTATGAGGACTTGGAGATTCGATGGGACCTTACCTATGAAGAGAAGTTGATCAAGCTATTGGATCAGAAGATTCAACGACTCAGGAATCGTAGCATACCTATGGTGAAGGTCCAATGGAGTCGAGACAGAGTTACCAATGCTACCTGGGAAACGGAGGAAAGAATGAAGAAAAACCACTCAAAACTTTTCTCAGGTACGAACTATACCATTATGTGTAAATTTGGGGACCAAATTTCTTAAGTGGGGGAGGATGTAACATCCCCAAAATTCAGAGATTTAAAAATTAGAAATAAAACAAAATAAATAATTTTCGTATTTATCAAAATGATAGAAATTACGTACCATCATCGTACGTGAGAAAGCATATCGAAAAATTCCATAAAAATTATAAATCAACCCCAAATATTATCCCTAAGTGTGCCACAAAGAAATTCATGGAACGAAAAATCCGATTGACCTAATGAACGTCACACGAGACTAATTACCCGAATTTAGAAACTAAGTCGAAAAATAGTTAACGCGGAAAAATAACCCGACCATAAATTAAATAAACATGTTGGAGAGACTTCTAATATCATGTATTAATGACCCATTAACAAGATTGGGCCAATGGAGCACATTTGGCCCAAGGATAAAAATTGGAACAAGAAAATACCCAAAAATTTGTATATGTAATTATGCAATAATTAGGGAGGGCAATTTAGGATAATTAGTCATGCAAGGTAAGCCAAAACCGGACCCAACACTAAGAGGTGGTTTCCTAAACCTTTGCCACTCTAATTGGGTGAGAGAATTCCAAAACGTGGAAGGGCCAAGCAGATTTTTGCAGCCCCTTTCCTAACACCATTGGGACATGGATTTAAACCCTATTTGTATATAAACTCGTGAAGAGATCTTAGGGAAGGTCTTACCATCGTGCTGGGGTCGTTTGGAGGCGGGCTAGGGCTTCAGAGGAGGCGGAGAAAGGCTGGGAACCGGAGCTTCATCCCCTTCATCCTCTGCTGCGTTCAGAATGACGACATCTCTTAGATCTTCATAAAGGTAGGTGTTGTCAGGCCAAGATTAAATAAAACCCATGCCATCTTGTAGAGCTTTGAGTCTAGGTTCATTTGCATTTGATTTGCCTAATTTTCATGGAGTATACATTTTGTATTAGTCATTTTCCCTAAGTCGCGCATAGTTAGGGCTTTTTACATTTTTCTTATTGTGCACATGATTCGAGACCAAATTATACTAAACCCCCATCATGAAAGTTATGCTACTAGTAGTCTTTGTCATGTTTCATGTTAAACATTTTGTCTAAATATCATTAGTTAGTGAGTTATAAGCATGGTAAGAGAGCCACTGCATGATACTATGTTTTCGGGTTGCACTTGTCTTCTACGTTCCTCATGTTTTTCATGAGATTCGAGACCGAATTAGGTCAAACCTCCAACATCAAAGTTTGTCTACTAGTTGTCTTGGTCATCTTTCATGGTAAACGTTTTGTCTAAATATTATTAGATAGAGAGATATAAGCAGTGTAATAGGATCAGTTGGTTTTTTGCGTTTTTGGATTAAGCTAGGAATCGCGTCCGAACCAGGCGATGCGATTCCAACGCCTGGTATTGTGTCGGCATGGTCCGACGTGATCCAATAAATGGCATCCGTGAGGTATGACGCTATTCTCGCACTGACTGGTCAACGGTCGCATGAGACTTCGCACCGCATGGGAGTCTGTGCCCTGTCTGAACCGCGACGGGACCCCCCGACGCGATTCAGGTAGTTTTCCCGCCCATCAGCTTATTAAATGCAACTTGAAAGGTGGCCTACAAGGCCGAGGCAATTCATGTTCTACACCGTTTGGCCTGTTTACCTGTACATCGTGTTTTGAAAAACATCCACTGTGTTGGACGCCATTCATAGGCTGACCAGAGCCTGTACTTTTCAATCGATCAGTTAGCATGTTAGTCTTTGTGGTCTGTCTGCATGTTGCATAGTGTTCCATAGTGTCCATTGGCTTAAAAGAAACCCATCAATTTGAAAGTGGTAAAGACATGAATATGATTCTAATTTGTAATATATGGTTTATGATCAATTGATCATTATCTTGTGATCTAGCTTGTTATGAAGGTGATATGTTAATGAATATGATATGAATGTGGGGATGAACACATATTAGCGTGGACTTGTTAATAAAGTTTCTATCATGATTTGTTTAGTTATCTGCTTTTCGATGCTTCAATTGCTATTTGTCAATTGCATACATATTAGGAAAAATCTGTGACACATCACTTACAAATTTGCACGTTTAGGCACACCCTTCTTGGGGAATTGGGAGCTCTCTACCGGTCATTCCGAATTGGCAGACTAGCGATCTTTTCCTTAAGACCTCCGTAAGTCTCCGTTCTCTATAGATTCCCACATAGAGACCGAGCTGGTTGTACCATGAAGTACCTTGAAGATAGAGAGCACAAGTTCTGCGTACGATCTGTCATTAGTTACCCTCATGTCAAGATATTAACGAATTATAAAACATAAGATACGTCATTATACTGCCCATTTGTTCTCTTGAGCTATTGTCACACCTTGACTTTATGATGATCATGTTCTTATTACAATGAGCTTATTATTGAAATTCCATGGTCATAATATGAATATGCTTGTTCGGCACAACTTAGGACTTCGGTCCATTTGACTAATGCCTGAGCAAAAAGGGCCCAGTCTGGTCCTGGGGAAGAGCGCCCCAATGTACTTATTAACCGCGGAAGTATGGACTTCTGGTGCTTGCCATAACACAACGAATACACAAGATTTGTGTGAATGTGCCTTCATTTGATATGATATGATAAGATTTGATATGATACGTATGTTCATGTGAATACATGATATCTGTACGAATATGGCCAATTCCTTTTGATATGATTCTACTCTTGAATTACCTGTCCATTTTATATGCAACTCGATATGTGATTTGATATGACATCCGTTCTATTCCACTATTCAACTTGTTAGAAAAGCATGCATTGTCATCATGTTCATGTGCATATCTACCTATTTAAAATGTTAATCATGTATAATAGTGCTCGCACAATATTGAGATGTAAATCCTACTGAGCTAGTTCGCTCACCCTATCATCCTGTCCTTTTTAGGTAGTGATGAGGAGCCAGTGGAGTCCGATGGGGTAGGGTAAGAGGGATGAGCACCCGACGTTGAGGAGATGAAGTATTAGGAATAGATATTTGAGTAGTCTATGTATTAGTGAAACATTTTCATTTGAATATAGGACCCTTTAGTTGGTTCTTCATATGTAAGGTTGTAACTAGTGAATTGAAATGGAATAAAGTATACTTTTGGTGACAATATTATAGTTTCCACTGTGTTATTATATTCAATTGTGACTCTGCGCTATTCAACTGTGATACGTCTATTTGTATCGTTCACACACCCTGGTATTTATTCCGTTGCTAAATATCGGGGCATGATAGTTGGTATCAGAGCCTGAACTTTAGGGTCCAAGGGAATAGGAATATAGAATGAAACTAGATCACACGAGTCAAAATCCATCATACCTAATGTGAGCTTGGGTAGAGCCATGGGAATAGAAAGTCACATGTGATATATTTAAACGACTGACTCATATTATTATCTTGAAGGTACTTATTACCTCAATGGCCGCTGAACATGCCCAGGCTAGAAACATGCAACAAACATTACAGAACTTGACTCAGGCTATCCTGCAAGCCATGCAGGGTGGAGGTAACCGCAGAGCTGATGATCTCCATCGAAATTTCCGAAGTATGGATCCGCCTAGGTTTGAAGGGAGTACTGACCCGGATGTTGCTGAACACTAGGTTAAGGAAATTGAAAGGATATTCAGGGTCATGCAATGCACAGACTAAACAAAGTACTGATGGCGACTTTTCAATTGGAAAAGGATGCCAAGGCATGGTGGGAGTCGGTGGAAGCAACACTGAATGGCCAGCAACTAACATGGGCTCAGTTCATTGAGCTATTCAACACCCAGTACTTTTCTGAGAGGGTCCAGGAACAGAAAGCAGCCGAATTTGTGGCTTTGAAGCAGAGACGACTCACTGTGGCTGAGTATGAGGCCCAATTCTCTCGTCTATCCCGATATGTTGTTCACTTGATTAGGACAAAAAGAAGCGAAACACTTTCTGAATGGCTTGAGGCCCCAGTATATCACACAACTTGCGCCGATGGACATTTAAACCTATGCTGATATGGTAAAGAAAGCTCAGTTACTGGAAGATGCCATGGAGACAGCTGAAAGAATCAAGGGGAAATCTGTAAAAAGAGAGCAAGTGTCTTCTACTGGAAGGTATCAACCAACCATTGGGAAGAAAAGGCCCAGTGGCGGGGTAAATGAACCAGCTGATAAATAGCCAAAGGAGTTAGGAAAGCAGATATTGGTGGCAACTAGAGAAAGGTGCAAACACTGTGACAAAGCTAGTCACCAGTATGAACAATGCTGGAGAGCACAAGGGAGATGTCTGCACTGTGGAAGTCATGACCACAGGATCTCGGACTGCCCAATGCTGAAAGAACAAGCCCCTCAGGACAAGCGTTCGAATGGACAGAAGAGGCAAGGCCACTTGCAAGCTATTCAGGAACTTGAAGCTACAGAAGAAGGAGGTATCGTGGAAGGTACACTTACTATTCCTTTCCCGACCTGCATATGTTCTATTTTGATATGAGAGCTACACATTCCTTTATATCTCAAACATTTGTTGATACCCTACCTGTGAAACCCGTCCCAATGAAATCCGGAATAGTTGTGTTGTAAGGCCCTCGAATTTTGTTGCATTATTTTAATTTCATGTAAATAATTCATGTTGTGTATGCATAGATGTACATATCTACATATGTATTAACTATCTCTACTTATGTATGCATGTGTATAATTAGTTGTAAATAATGTATGAAATGCATGGTGGTAGTGTGTACATGATAATACATATGCATGGCATGTATATATGTATAAGTTAGGCATGGTTTCTGCATGTTTTGAGTTCTGGCCGAAGGGCCATGTTGGCGTCAACATGGATGGACGCCCATGATGATCCAGCGTCCACATCGATGGACGCCAATACTTAATCCAACGTCCATGGATGTGGACGTTAAGATTTCTGACCTGCATGCATTGCAGACCTCGAAATCTTGGAAGAAGGAAGCTCAGTCATTGGGGAGCTGTCCCCAACGGCTCTGAGCCTTTCCCATCACCACTCCGGGGTCCCCAAACCCCTCTGCATTAAACCAACTCCTCCTGCACCAGAAAGAGCTCTCTTCGGCTCTTTGCAAAGAGGAGAGAAAACCCTAGCAAGCTGTGAGAAAATCTGGACTTTGCAAGCTCGGATCCAGCAGTGTGAAGGTGTTTCCGGCGTTCTACTGCAACAAGGAGGTAGCTGGAACATCGGGGAAGGCTTCCCCAACCGTGGTTTAGCTTCTACATCGACATAGAACCCGGAGGAGAGCATTGGTGGAGGCTTCTTGGGACTGCCCAAGGAGAGCTTTTTCGGCCATTTAGATCCCTTTGGAGTTTTTACAAGAGGCAAGTAACCCTCACATTTCGTCCATGTAGATGTCTAGTAGGGTTTTCTTATTTTTACACATTTTTCCTCATGTCATGGATCCCCCATTCTCCCTGCATTTGGAGCTCGGCCTGTGCTCTTGCACAGACAGGAACTTGGCGTCAAGGCCTCTTGCCGCCAAGATCTCCAGTCGGCGTCTAGCGATCTTGCCGTCCAAATTCTTGAATGGCCAGAGACCGCCGTTAAGTTCTTCAAGACAGAACAGTGAGTTGTTCTTCCTGATATATGACTAATTTCGATGTGTTTTCGCGATGAGGATATAATGTAACTCCTATATGCTATGTACCCTAGTTAATGTGGTGTGTGGGAGAATGATTTTGCATATTTTGTGGATGGTAGAGTTTCTTAGTTTATTGAAATGCATGTGGAGAAAATAGCCATGTATGTTTCCCCCACTATTCTAATGATCTGTGGGAAATTTGGATGCCCTAATTTTGTTAGACCATGAGAGGGTGATTCAGTTTGTGCTAGTTGTTGGAGTTACTTGTGAAGTTTGCACTTTCATAGTATGTAATTTGGAACAATGTACTAGAATTATCATGAAGTTGTATAATCATGGACAAACTATGTATTTGATTTGAGTACTTTAATTATGGGGACTTTAGTTCTTTAAATGTTACATTGAACCATGTATGTTAAATGTGGATGATGAATGAAATGAAGACAATGGTTCTTTTACTTCCGCTACTCTGTATTTATATTTGTGTGTATCTCAATCGTATGTTATTGTTTGGGTAAATGTCCCACTATGATAACGTTCACTATACCAACGTGGGTTGGTATAACCGTACCGATATAATGAGGGTCGTCACTTGTGTCAACCCCAATTGGTCTTGGCACCAATCTTACAAACCATATGCCATCTAGTGAAGTGTTGATTGAAACCCAAAACCTACCTACAAATTTAATATGCATGGACATGGAGGGGTATGATGTGATAATGGGAGCAGACTGGTTGTCTGAACATGGGGCTAGTATCAATTGAAGGAGAAGTCGGGTAACCTTTAGCCATTACCCAAAACTAGTGTTCACAGGGGATAGAAACCGCAGGAGATTGTCACTTATCTCTACATTACAAGCCAAAGGGATGATGAGGGAAGGTTGTATGGCCTTTCTTGCTGCTGTTGTCATCACAAAGAAAGAAGTCAAAGTTGAGGACATCTATGTTGTCAGCGAGTACGCTGACGTTTTTCCCGAAGACTTGCCAGGAATTCCTCTTGAGCGAGAGGTTGATTTCACCATCGAATTGGTCCCTGGAGCAGCACCAGTATCTAGGGAACCATATAGAATGTCCCCCGTAGAACTAAAGGAATTAAAAGAGCAACTGATGGAACTGTTAGAGAAGGGATTCATCCGACCAAGCGCATCACCATGGGGAGCACCTGTCCTCTTTGTCAAGAAGAAAGATGGGTCGATGAGGCTGTGTATAGATTACAGGCAACTAAACCAGTTAACCATCAAGAACAAATATCCTCTGCCAAGGATTGATGAGTTGTTTGATCAATTATCAAGAGCTAAATACTGATCTAAAATAGATCTCAGATCGGGCTATCACCAATTGAGGATCAAAGGAGAAGACATTCACAAGATAGCCTTCCAAAGTAGGTATGTGCATTATGAATTTATTGTTATGCCTTTTGGACTAACAAATGCCCCCGCAATTTTCATGCAGTTGATGAATAGCATTTATCGCCCATATCTTGATAAATTTGTGGTGGTATTCATTGATGATATATTGATCTATACCAAGACAAAGGAAGAGCATGAGGAGCATTTGAGAATTGCATTACAAATTCTGAGGGATAATAAATTATATGCCAAGCTAAGCAAATGTGAATTCTGGCTAGAGGAGATATCCTTTTTAGGGCATGTGGTGACCAAGGATGGTATCATTGTTGATCCATCAAAGGTTGAGGCTGTGTTGAAATGGGAAAGACCGACAAGCGTCACAGAGATCAGGAGCTTTCTGGGATTAGCCGGATATTATCAAAGGTTTATAAAGGATTTCTCAAAGATTGTCGTACCATTAACTAAGCTGACCCAGAAGGAAAATCCATTTGTGTGGACCAATGAATGTGAAGAGAGCTTTAACAACTTGAAGAAGTGTCTGACTACTGCTCCTATCCTCGCCTTACCCACCGAAGAGGGAGGATTTGAAATCTATTCAGATGCTTCAAGAACAAGTCTGGGGTGTGTTTTAATGCAACAAGGGAGAGTAATAGCATACGCCTCGAGACAATTGAAAGTCCATGAAGTAAATTATCCGATACATGACCTGGAATTAGCAGCTATAGTGTTCGCTCTGAAGATTTGGAGACATTACATTTATGGTAAGCAATTTAAAGTCTTTTCTGACCACAAGAGTTTGAGATACTTATTCTCACAAAAGGAACTAAATATGAGGCAAAGGAGATGGCTGGAATATCTCAAAGACTTCGACTTTTCCACTCAATATCACCTTGGGAAAGCCAATGTAGTGGCAGACGCTCTAAGCAGACAACCTGGAGCTATGCTAGCTAGTATGATGCTGGGCGAATGGAAGTTACTGGAGCAATTTGAAAGCTTGGACTTAGACATGGGAAAGAAGGAAAAGCAGGTAATGATTTCCAATCTCCAGATAGAATCCGATCTACTGACCGAAATTAAGGAGAAACAGGGAGAGGATCCATTCTTAGTTGAGATCAGGGAGAAGCTAGAACAAAGACCTGACATTTCTCTACCAGCTGATGAAAGATTACTATTTCGAGGTAGAACATGTATTCCTGATCATGAAGAACTCAAGAAGAGGTTATTAAATGAAGCTCACCAGTCCAAGTATACGATTCACCTTGGATCAACCAAGATGTACCAAGACTTAAAAAGGTCGTATTGGTGGCCAAACATGTAGGGGGATGTGGCCGATCATGTGTTGTACTGTTCAACATGCATGAAAGTCAAGGCTGAGCATTGCTGTACAACTGGTGGATTGCTACCACTAGAAATCCCGGAATGGAAGTGGGATAGCATCGGTAGGAACTTTATCATGGGATTGCCCAAGACAAGAGGTGGTATGGTTGTAATTTGGGTAATAGTTGATCGATTGACTAAGTCGGCTCATTTCTTACCGATTAAGAGTACCTGGTCAGTGGATGTGTTGGCTGCACTATATGTTAAGGAAGTAATCAGATTACATGGGGTTCTATCTAACATAATATCTGATCAGGACCCAAGATTTACTTCACACTTCTAGAAGGGTTTACAAGCAGCAATGGGTACTAAACTAAACTTTAGTATTGCCTTTCATCCTTAGACTGATGGAAAAACCGAAAGAACCATTCAAATTGTGGAGGATATGCTTCGTGCTATAGTGCTGGATTTCAGAGGTCGATGGGATGATCAGTTATACTTGATGGAGTTTGCATGCAACAATAGCTATCAGGCAAGTATCAAGATGGCACCATTTGAAGCCTTATATGGCAGGAGTTGCAGATCACCCCTTTGTTGGGAAGAGGTTGGGGAGAACCAATGGGTTGGACCCAACTTAATTGAGGCGACTGTCAGGAAGGTTCAGATTGTTAGGGAACATCTGAAGATAGCACAATCCAGGTAGAAGAGTTATGCAGACAAGGGAAGTAGAGAACTGAAGTTTCAAGTTGGCGAACATGTTTTCCTGAAGGTCTCACCTTCAAGGGGAATTTAAAGATTTGCGATCAAAGGAATGTTGAGTCTCAGATTTATCGGACCTTTTGAAATCTTGGAAAGGGTTGGTCAGGTGGTGTATAGACTTGCACTGCCTCCACAGCTGGCAAACATGCATAATGTGTTCCACATATCCATGCTGAGGAAGTACTTATTTAATGCCAACCATGTAATCAACCATGAGGACTTGGAGATTCGAGAGGAGCTGACCTATGAAGAGAAGCCGATCAAGCTATTGGATCGGAACATTCAACGACTCAGGAATCGTACCATATCTATGGTGAAGGTCCATTGGAGTCGAGACGGAGTTACCAACGCTACCTGGGAAACGGAGGAAAGAATGAAGAAAAACCACCCAGAACTATTCTTAGGTACGAACTATACCATTATGTGTAAATTTGGGGACCAAATTTCTTAAGCGGGGGAGGATGTAACACCCCGAAAATTCAGAGATTTAAAAATCAGAAATAAATCAAAATAAATAATTTCCACATTTATCGAAATGATAGAACTGACGTACCATCATCGTACGTGAGAAAACATATCGAACAATTCCGTAAAAATTATAAATCAACCCCAAATATTATCCCCAAGTGTGCCACGAAGAAATTCGTGCAACGAAAAATCCGATTGACTTAATGAATGTCACGTGGGACTAATTACCCGAATTTAAAAACTAAGTCGGAAAAATAACCCGACCATAAATTAAATAAACATGTTGGAGAGACTTCCAACATCATGTATTAATGACCCATTAACAAGATTGGGACAATGGAGCACATTTGGCCCAACGATAAAAATTGGAACAAGAAAATACCCAGAAATTCGTGTATGTAATTATGCAATAATTAGGGAGGGCAATTTCGGATAATTAGTCATGCAAGGTAAGCTAAAACTGGACCCAACCCTAAGAGGTGGTTTCCTAAACCTTTGCCACTCTAATTGGGTGAGAGAATTCCAAAATGTGGAAGGGCCAAGCAGATTTTCGCAGCCCTTTTCCTAACACCATTGGGACATGGATTTAAACCCTATTTGTATATAAACTCGTGAAGAGATCTTAGGGAAGGTTTTACCATCATGCTGGGGTCATTTGGAGGTGGGCTAGGGCTTCAGAGGAGGAGGAGAAAGGCTGGGAACCGGAGCTTCATCCCCTTCATCCTCTGCTGCGTCCAGAACGACGACATCTCTTAGATCTTCATAAAGGTAGGTGTTCTCAGGCCAAGATTAAATAAAACCAATACCATCTTGTAGAGCTGTGAGTCTAGGTTCATTTGCATTTGATTTACCTAATTTTCATGGAGTATACATTGAGTATTAGTCATTTTCCCTAAGTCGTGCACAGTTAGGGCTTTTTATGTTCTTCTTATTATGCATGTGATTTGAGACCGAATTAGACTAAACACTCATCGTGAAAGTTATGCTATTACTAGTCCTCATCATGTTGCATGTTAAACGTTTTGTCTAAATGTCATTAGTTAGAGAGTTATAAGTGTGGTAAGAGAGCCACTACATGATACTGTGTTTTCGGGTTGCACTTGTCTTCTACATTCTTCATGTTTTTCACATGATTTGAGACCGAATTAGGTCAAACCCCCAACATAAAAGTTCTTCTAATAATTATCTTGGGCATCTTTCATGTTAAACATTTTGCCAAAATATTATTAGATAGAGAGATCTAAGCATGGCAAGAGGATAAGTTGGTTTTCCTACATTTTCGGGTTAAGCTAGGAATCACGTCCGAACCAAGCGATGCGATTCCAGCACCTGGTATCACGTCGGCCTGGTCCGACGTGATCTATTAAAAGGTGTCCATGAGGTACGACGCTATTCTCGCACTGACCGGTCAACGACCGCGTGAGACTTCACGCCGCATGGGAGTCTGTGCTCGGTCTGAACTGCGGCGGGACCCCCTGACACGATTCAGGCCATTTTCCCACCCATCAGTTTATTAAATGCATTTCCTTTAACGCGTCAGGATACCCCGATGTGATTCAACTTGAAAGGCTGCCTACAAGGCCGATGCGATTCATGTTCTGCACCGTTTGGCTTGTTTACCTATACACCGTGTTTAGAAAAACGTCCACTGTGTTGGGCATCATTCATAGGCCGACCCTAGACTGTACTTTTCAGTCAGTCAGTTAGCATGTTAGTCTTTGTGGTCTGCTTGCATGTTGCATAGTGTTCCATAGTGTCCATTGGCCTAAAAGAAACCCATCAATTTGCAAGTGGTAAAGGCATGGATATGATTCTAATTTGTAATATATGGTTTATGTTCAATTGATCATTATCTTGTGATCTAGCTTGTTATGAAGGTGATATGTTAATGAATATGATATGAATGTGGGGATGAACACATATTAGCGTGGACTTGTTAATAAAGTTTCTATCATGATTTGTTTAGTTATCTGCTTTCCGATGTTTCAATTATTATTTGTCAATTGCATACATATTAGGAACGATCTGTGACACGTCACTTACACATTTGCACGTTTAGGCACACCCTTCTTGGGGAATTGGGCGCTCTTTGCTGGTCATTCCGAATTGGCAGACTAGCGATGTTTTCCTTAAGACCTCAGTAAGTCTCCGTTCTTTATGGATTCCTACATAGAGACCGAGCTGGTTGTACCATGAAGTACCGTGGAGATAGAGAGCACATGTTCCGCGTACAGTCTGTCATTAGTTACCCTCATGTCAAGATATTAGCCAATTATGAAACATAAGATACGTCGTTATACTGCCCATTTGTTCTCTTGAGCTATTGTCACACCTTGACTCTATGATGATCATGTTCTTATTACATTGAGCTTATTATTGAAATTCTGTGGCCATAATATGAATATGTTTGTTTGGCACAACTTAGGACTTCGGTCCATTTGACTAATGCCTAGGAAAAAGGGGCCCGGTCTGGTCCTGGGGAAGAGCGCCCCAACGTACTTATTAACCGCGGGAGTATGGACTTCTGGTGCTTGGCATAGCACAACGAATACACAAGATTTGTGTGAATGTGCCTTCATTTGATATGTTATGATAAGATTTGATATGATACGTGTAAGGCCCTCTAATTTCCATCGCATTATTGCAATTATGTGTGAATATTTGTGCTTGTGTATGTATGTACATACTTACGTACGTATTAATTAATATAATTACGTATGCATGTGTTATATTAAATATAAATAATGTATATATTGCATGATGATAGTGTGGATACAATACCATATACATATTGCATGTATATATGCTTGGTATGCATGGTTTTCTGCATAATTTAAAGTTCTGGCCGAAGGCCACCTTGGCGTCAAGCCCAGGCCGTTGAGCTGGTGTCAGCGTCCAGACATGGACACCAACACTAACTCCGGCGTCCAGAAATATGGACGCCAACTTCTCTGGCCTGCATGCGCAGCAGAGCTGCAAGCTTCTGAAACAAGGCATGGCCACCATTGGGGGGATGTCCCCCAACGGCTCTCAGCTTGTCAAATCGGTATGGCGAGTGGGTGAGGGGCTCTCATTAGGTCTGAACCCGAATTTGGTCTCTCCCACTTCTCACTTCACCTTGCAAGAGGAGAAATAGAGGAGAGAAAAAAACCCTAGGTGAGCTGTGAGAAAAACCCATTTTAGCACCCTCAAATCCGACCCCTTGGACCTTTATCTGGCGTCCCCCTACTGCAAGGAGGTTGCTGGACCAACGAGGAAGGCTTCCCCTACATCCCCTCGGCGTGGAGATCACCCAGGAGCTCGGAGGAAGGCGATCTAGAGGGAGGTTCTGCAACTTCTTAGGACTGCCCAAGGAGGTCTTCACCAAGCCTTTAAATCCCTTAGAAGAATTTTTGAAAGGCAAGTGACCTATCCTTGATGTCCCCTTATGAGTCTAGGATGGTTTTGTGAATTTTAAGGATTGTTCCTCGAGTCCTGTGTTTCTGCACAGACCTGGTTAGACGGCAAGGTCCCTGGACGCCTGTGATGAGCTTGGCGTCCATCGACCATGCCGCTGACCCTGAGTCAGCGGCCAGAGACCGCCGTCGAGTTCTTCTGGATAGAACACCCTCTTATACATTAATTTCGGTATGTTTTACGTGATGAGGATATATGGTAAATCTTATACCCTATGTATATTGTGCATTGTGGTGTGTGAATGAGTGTGGTGTGATGGTGAATGTGGGTTAATAGTATCCTTTAAATTTGTGAGCATGACTTGTAGATAATTTTGCAAATCCATGTTCCATGATTTGGATTAGTTGAATGTATTGGTTGCAGTCTATTCATGAAGAATCGTGGGGCATGTATGTATGTTTTGAAATTTTGGTAATTCATGCATGCTTGCGAAATTGCTAATAAGTTCGGTAGAATAAAATGAAAGCATGCAAGAATGATTTGTAGTATTCAATCCATAGATGTATGAATTAGGGAAATTTTGTGTTCTCAGTTCATGCATATGTGAATGCTTATGTGTAAACAGCAAGTGGCCAATTTGCAAAATGTGTTAGACCATGTTAACTTAAGTTGTTAATAGCATGCTAATTAGGTGTTTTATTTTCTGTAAATCCTATTTAGCTCAGAAAAATATGAAAAATTGTGGGTATGACCGTGAACCTGAAAACAACATATGGTTAAATTTTTAGGTCATTTGGATCAGTAAATAAAAAGTTATGTGTTTTCTTGTGAAATGTGATAATTCGTACATATGATCGTAATGTGATTAGATTTTGTTTAAACCCAGCATGATTAGTGTGTTTACTGTATGTTAAACCTTGAAATTCTGTAGTACCATGTTAGGAAAAAATAGAGGTATTCATGTGAGTGAGTAAGTGAATGAGATGAAGTGTTATGTGTAAAACCAAGTGTAAAACGGTAAATATGTAAATGTGTAACTGTGCCAATGTGACACTGCTTCCGTAGAGGGCAGTGGAGCTGTATCAGGGAAAAGTCCCCCTGAGAAAGTTCAATGTGTTAAGTGACCCTAAGGGCATTAGGGGGAAATCCTGGAGGTGGACAAGTACCACTGGTTAGGGTGGAGACTTGTTCTCCCGGTCTGCGCAGTCCAAGAGTCGCCATTGGAATGCCTAGATGGCGTCTATGTGTAATGTGATGTGTATATGTCCTTCTTTGGTGGTTTGGACTATGTGTCACGGCACCTAAAAATGTGTAAAGTGTAATGTGAAATGTGTATGTGACCATGTGTAAATGTGTAAGTGACATGTGAATGTGTATGTGTAAAGTGTAACCATGTGAAAAGAGGAAACTAGTGTAAAGAAAAGTGTGAAATTCTAGATGTGTAAATGTGTTATTGGAACCCATGTGAGACTAAATCTGAAACCATGTGAATTCAGAAAATGCATGTTGTTATTCTTATGTTATGTGTGCAAAAATGTTTAGAGTCCATGTTAGGGACAACTAATGAATATGTGTGCAAATAGCATGATAGATTGTTCATATGATATGTTTTAAGCAACATTGTAGCCTCATGTGTAGATTTATGGCCATTGAATCATATGAAATCAGCAACCTAAAGCATGTGAAAAGGTTCATGTAAGTGTTTAAAAATGTGTAAAACCCATGCTAGTTGCGTTACCTTTCATGCATGTAAATTGTTCATGTTGATAGCTCTTATGTTGATTCTTTAAAAGGTAAAGTTCATGAGTAAATTGAATAGAGACCATGTGATAGGTGAAGTTTATTTTAGAAATCTGAAAGCATGAGTTATGTATAAAATTGTAGAATGTTCATGATAGGTTGAAAACTCGAAATGACTAGCATGCTATGTGTTGCTAATTGTAATGTGCATGTAGAAACCATTAGGACTTCTAGGTGTACATCATGAGTAGTGTTGCTTGCTGAGTCCTTGGACTCACTCCTTGCTTCGGCATATAGGTATAGTTGGTGACACGACACCGCTTGAGGAGACGGTGGAGACGGACTCCGAGCGCGGAGACTAGCTAGTTGTTGGAGCTTCTTTGTGATTTGTGTACTTCATAGTATATATTTGGAACATTGTATTAGAATTATCATGAAAGGAATGTATTATGTGGACATTTTGTAATTCTTTTTCAGCAATTTAAATTATGTGAACTCTTAGTTCCTTATTGTTAATTGTGAAAAATCATGTATGGTTAATGTGGATGATGAATGAATGGAGATAGTTCTCTTTTACTTCCGCTACTCTGTTGTATATTCGCGTGTATCTCAGCTGTTTGTATCGTTTGGGTAAATGTCCCACTGTGGCAGCACTTGTTATACCGACGTGGGTTGGTATAACCATACCGGTATAATGAGGGTCGTCACAGAGATTGGTATCAGAGCGACTGGTTGAGATTGCACATGAATATACCTAAGTCATCATCCCCATTGCATGCTAAGTATGTCCACATGTGTAGAAAACATTAATAGGAATTGAAAAATAGATAAGAAATGGTTAGAGAACTTAGTAACCTAGCTCTAATTGGTGGCTGAAATTTTATTACAGCCATGGCTTCCCGTGGACGACGTGGAGGTGCGCCAGCTCGCGACGACGAGCAGAGGCGTAAGGAGCGGGCGGAGCAGCAGGCCCTGGCCCCACAGGGCCCTGTGCTTCCCCCACCACCGCCAGTGGACTATGGAGTATTTATGCAAGGTCTGGTGCAAGCCATGCAGACGCAGGCCCACACCCAGGCAGCACTCCAGGCCCAGTTGGAGGCCCAGGTAGAATAATAAAACAACCTAGTAGTTTGCTATTTAAATTGCATGATATTGTGTTTATTGTATATTGTTATTGTTTGATGTAGCAGGCTCAGGCCCCAGCTCAGGACCATGGTGGACCTTCCATCATGGAGCGATTCAAGAGGATGGCCCCACCCTCTTTTAAGGGGGAGAGTGATCCGCTAATGGCAGAAAGCTGGATGAGGGAGACGGAGAAAATCTTCCGAGCTATCAGGTGTCCTGACGAGGACAAGGTGACCTTAGCCACCTACATGCTACAGGTATGTTTTGGTTTATGCTTGTATGTTGTTTGTTAAGTTAGAAATTGTTGGTTAGTGCTTATGAAGGTGTATTGCAGGAGAGAGCTGATGTATGGTGGTCCTCCCTACTGCGTACGCGCTTCGAGGACTGAGCAGTTGATGTGGCATGGGACGCGTTCGTGAGGCTCTTCCGAGCAAAGTTCGGCCCAGAGCACATCCAGGACAAGATGGAGCAAGAATTCCTTTCCCTGACGCAAGGATCAATGACCGTCCTGGAATACGAGGCAAGGTTTTCTAAACTTTCTAAATATGCACCGCATATAGTAGAGGATGAGCGCAGGAAGACCAAGAAGTTTGTGATGGGTCTCAAACCATCACTGAGGACGAGGCTCGTGGCGTTCAACCACCGCACGCTAGACGAGGCCCTCAGCGTAGCCTGAAGACAGGAGGGAGAAATGGAGCAGTATCTGGAAGAGAAGAAGGCTTCACAGAAGAGGCCGGCAGCAACTTTCCAGCGACAAGATAAGAAGAAGACGGTGTACCAGACACCGCAGAAATCAATGACAGTCAGCAACTCTCAGGTACCTTCTGTACGTTCCCCCGGTGTGAAGAGAGAGTGTCCCCATTGTGGGAAGACCCATGGAGGTTCCGAGTGCTGGTTAGTAGCGGGTAGATGCTTAAAGTGTGGGAGCAGCGACCACAAGATCAAGGACTACCCAAGACTTCAGCAGGAAGCTCAGCGTGGAGCGCCAGTACCAGCAGTAGCGGCAGCCGCGCCAGCTACAGGACGACCAGGAAGGCCTCGAGCCCCAGCTCGAGTGTTTGCGTTAGCTCGTGAGGACGCCGAGCAGGCGGAGCATGTCACCGAAGGTACAGTTTTACTTTTCGGTGTGCACGCTCGGGTTTTGTTTGATACGGGTGCTACTCACTCGTTCATTTCCGAGCGGTTCGCTAGGCAGTTAGCCCTAGAGTCAGGCATAGAGTCTGAGGAGTTAGAGGTCCCTTTGTCTGTGCACACCCCTGCGGGTACGGTATCGACTAGGAAGTGCATTCCGTCGTTACCTGTGTGCATTGAGGATAGATTCCTAGATGGGTGTTTCTTCTTGCTAAAGATGAAGGATTATGATTGTATCCTTGGTCTGGATTGGCTAGAGGAGCACTATGCGTTAGTGGATTGTCGTAGGAAGAAGATTGTTTTCCGCATTCCTGGTGAGGATGAGTTCTCTCATCCCTTGCCAAAGAACTTAGCGGGAAAGTTAGTTATCTCTGCCATGAAGGCGATGCGCATGGTGAACAAGGGTTGTGACGCATTTCTTGCCAGCGTTATGCTAGTACCCGATGCTGGTTCGTCACTGACTCTTGCAGAGATCGATGTGGTGCAGGACTTTCCAGATGTCTTTCCCGATGACTTGTCTGGATTGCCACCGGATAGGGAGATAGAGTTCACTATAGAGTTGCTTCCAGGCACCTCTCCTATCTCGAAGGCCCCATATCGGATGGCCCCTGCAGAGTTAGCCGAGTTGAGGAAGCAATTGCAAGAATTGCTCGATAAGGGATTTATTCGCCCTAGTGTTTCCCCTTGGGGCGCACCTGTATTATTCGTCAAGAAGAAAGACGGGTCACTTCGGTTGTGCATTGATTATAGGAAGCTAAACCAGGTGACTGTGAAGAACAGGTATCCCTTACCTCGGATTGATGATCTGTTTGACCAGTTGCGAGAGGCATCAGTCTTTTCCAAGATTGACTTGCGATCTGGTTATCATCAGTTGAGGATTAGGAGTGAGGATGTGTCCAAGACGGCATTTAGAACCCGTTATGGACATTATGAGTTTTTGGTTCTTCCTTTCGGATTGACCAACGCCCCTGCAGCGTTCATGGATCTCATGAACCGGTGTTTAGTCCGTATCTAGATAGCTTTGTTGTTGTGTTTATTGATGACGTGTTGGTCTATTCTCCGGATGAGGCCACACATCGTCAGCATTTGAGGTTAGTCTTAGAGGTTCTCCGTGAGCACAAGCTGTATGCGAAGTTCAGCAAGTGCGAGTTCTGGTTGCGCGAGGTTCATTTTCTCGGGCATGTTATCTCCGGCGCTGGTGTTGCAGTTGATCCAGCAAAAGTCCAGGCAGTTATGGATTGGGAGATTCCCAGGACCCCTTCGGAGATTCGTAGTTTTATTGGGTTAGCTGGTTATTATCGGCGATTCATTGAGGGTTTCTCATCCATCGCCGCCCCTTTGACAAAGCTGACCAGAAAGGGTGAGAAGTTCGTATGGTCTGAGGCATGTGAGCGTAGCTTTCAGCTATTGAAGGCTAAGCTTACTTCTGCTCCGGTATTGGTATTGCCTAGTGGTCTAGAAGGTTTTGCCATTTATACGGATGCATCTCAGATTGGTTTAGGCTGTGTGCTCATGCAGCAAGAGAGGGTAGTGGCTTATGCTTCTCGTCAGTTGAAGGAGCATGAGAGGAACTATCCGACTCATGATTTGGAGCTCGCAGCTGTGGTTCATGCACTAAAGATCTGGAGGCACTATCTTTATGGTGTCAGATTTGAGGTGTTTACCGACCACAAGAGCTTGAAGTATCTTTTCTCCCAAAAGGAATTAAACCTGAGGCAGAGGAGATGGATTGAGTTCTTGAAGGACTATGACTTCGACCTTCAGTATCATCCTGGAAAGGCGAACGTCGTAGCGGATGCTCTTAGTAGAAAGAGGTCTTCGCTCCAGCAGGATTGGAAGATGTTGGAGGATGCAGCGTGCTCTATGACCGAGTTAGAGCCATCGTTGTGTCAGGCTTTTGTAGCTCAGCTATCCCTTAGATCCTCAGTCTTGGATGAGGTGATTGAGCAGCAGAAAGCCGATCCTAGATTGTTAGAGTTAGTGGGTAAGGCGGGCATTGCTCGTGATGAGGACGGTGTGATTAGATTTCAGCACCGTGTTTGTGTCCCCGATGTGGTAGATGTCCGTGAGCATGTGTTAGCGGAGGCTCATAGATCGCGATTCTCTATTCATCCGGGTAACACTAAGATGTATCAAGACCTGAAGAGATCATTTTGGTGGTCCGGCATGAAGAAGGATGTTGCGGATTATGTGTCTAGATGTCTAGTATGTCAGCAGGTGAAAGCCGAGCGGCAGCGACCATCCGGCCTTATGCAGAGGATGGATATCCCCGTATGGAAGTGGGAAGCTGTCACTATGGATTTCGTATCGGGTTTGCCTCGATCTAGAAGGGGCAATGACTCGATTTGGGTAGTTGTAGATAGATTCTCGAAGACTGCTCATTTCTTGCCTATGAAGAAGAAGCAGTCAGTAGAGAGTTTAGCTAGATTGTATGTTAGCGGTATCATTAGATTGCATGGTGTGCCGAAGTCGATCATTTCGGATCGAGATCCGAGATTTACTTCGAGATTGTGGAAGGGTCTTCAGGATGCGTTAGGTTCGGAGCTTAAGCTCAGTTCGGCGTTTCATCCCCAGACCGATGGACAGTCCGAGAGGACTATCCAGACGCTCGAGGATATGTTGAGAGCGTGTGTTCTGGATTGGAAGGATGATTGGGAGCGTCATTTACCTCTTGTGGAGTTCGCATACAACAACAGCTTTCATGCTAGTATTGGTATGGCTCCATTCGAGGCGTTGTATGGTAGGCCCTGCAGATCTCCTTTATGTTGGGAGGAGACTGGTGATAGGCAGTTGATCGGACCGGAGTTAGTTCAGGAAACTTCGGATAAGATTCAGCTTATCAGGAAAAGGCTTGTTGCGGCACAGGATAGGCAGAAGAGTTATGCCGACAACAGGAGAAAGGATTTGGAGTTCGAGGTTGGCGATCATGTCTTCTTGAAGATATCGCCTACTCGTGGAGTTGTCAGATTTGGCAGGCATAGCAAGCTAAGCCCTAGGTTCATTGGCCCATATGAGATTCTCAGACGTTTGGGCAACGTGGCGTACGAGCTAGCTTTACCCCCAGCTTTGGCTAGCGTTCACCCTGTATTCCACGTATCTATGCTCAGGAAGTATGTCCGAGATCCGTCTCATGTGATTAGTCATGAGCCAGTGGAGATCCAGCCAGATCTTTCGTATGTCGAGCAACCAGTAGCCATTCTTGACCGGAAGGTTCAGCATCTCCGGAACAAGAGTATCGCGTCGGTGAAAGTTCTATGGCGGAACTTCTCACGTGAGGAGGCTACGTGGGAGCTTGAGGATGCGATGAAGAAGAAGTATCCCCTTTTGTTTGAGTAGTGTCGTTCTAACTTCGAGGACGAAGTTTCTTTAAGGGGGAGAGGGTGTAAGGCCCTCTAATTTCCGTCGCATTATTGCAATTATGTGTGAATATTTGTGCTTGTGTATGTATGTACATATTTACGTACGTATTAATTAGTATAATTACGTATGCATGTGTTATATTAAATATAAATAATGTATATATTGCATGATGATAGTGTGGATACAATACCATATACATATTGCATGTATATATGCTTGGTATGCATGGTTTTCTGCATAATTTAGGGTTCTGGCCGAAGGCCACCTTGGCGTCAAGCCCAGGCCGTTGAGCTGGTGTCAGCGTCCAGACATGGACGCCAACACTAACTCCGGCGTCCAGCGATATGGACGCCAACTTCTCTGGCCTGCATGCGCAGCAGAGCTGCAAGCTTCTGAAACAAGGCATGGCAACCATTGGGGGATGTCCCCCAACGGCTCTCAGCTTGTCAAATCGGTATGGTGAGTGGGTGAGGGGCTCTCATTAGGTCTGAACCCGAATTTGGTCTCTCCCACTTCTCACTTCACCTTGCAAGAGGAGAAATAGAGGAGAGAAAAAAACCCTAGGTGAGCTGTGAGAAAAACCCATTTTAGCACCCTCAAATCCGACCCCTTGGACCTTGATCCAGCGTCCCCCTGCTGCAAGGAGGTTGCTGGACCAACGAGGAAGGCTTCCCCGATATCCCCTCAGCGTGGAGATCACCCAGGAGCCCGGAGGAAGGCGATCTAGAGGGAGGTTCTGCAACTTCTTGGGACTGCCTAAGGAGGTCTTCACCAAGACTTTAAATCCCTTAGAAGAATTTTTGAAAGGCAAGTGACCTATCCTTGATGTCCCCTTATGAGTCTAGGATGGTTTTGTGAATTTTAAGGATTTTTCCTCGAGTCCTAGACCCTCCAATTCACCCAAGATTCAGAGCTCGGGTCTGTGTTTCTGCACAGACCTGGTTAGACGGCAAGGTCCCTGGACGCCTGTGATGAGCTTGGCGTCCATCGACCATGCCGCTGACCCTGAGTCAGCGGCCAGAGACCGCCGTCGAGTTCTTCTGGACAGAACACCCTCTTATACATTAATTTCGGTATGTTTTACGTGATGAGGATATATGGTAAATCTTATACCCTATGTATATTGTGCATTGTGGTGTGTGAATGAATGTGGTGTGATGGTGAATGTGGGTTAATAGTATCCTTTAAATTTGTGAGCATGACTTGTAGATAATTTTGCAAATCCATGTTCCATGATTTGGATTAGTTGAATGTATTGGTTGCAGTCTATTCATGAAGAATCGTGGGGCATGTATGTATGTTTTGAAATTTTGGTAATTCATGCATGCTTGCGAAATTGCTAATAAGTTCGGTAGAATAAAATGAAAGCATGCAAGAATGATTTGTAGTATTCAATCCATAGATGTATGAATTAGGGAAATTTTGTGTTCTCAGTTCATGCATATGTGAATGGCTTATGTGTAAACAGCAAGTGGCCAATTTGCAAAATGTGTTAGACCATGTTAACTTAAGTTGTTAATAGCATGCTAATTAGGCGTTTTATTTTCTGTAAATCCTATTTAGCTCAGAAAAATCTGAAAAATTGAGGGTATGACCTTGAACCCGAAAACAACATGTGGTTAAATTTTCAGGTCATTTGGATCAGTAAATAAAAAGTTATGTGTTTTCTTGTGAAATGTGATAATTCGTGCATATGATCGTAATGTGATTAGATTTTGTTTAAACCCAGCATGATTAGTGTGTTTACTGTATGTTAAACCTTGAAATTCTGTAGTACCATGTTAGGAAAAACAGAGGTATTCATGTGAGTGAGTAAGTGAATGAGATGAAGTGTTATGTGTAAAACCAAGTGTAAAACGGTAAATATGTAAATGTGTAACTGTGCCAATGTGACACTGCTTCCGTAGAGGGCAGTGGAGCTGTATCAGGGAAAAGTCCCCCTGAGAAAGTTCAATGTGTTAAGTGACCCTAAGGGCATTAGGGGGAAATCCTGGAGGTGGACAAGTACCACTGGTTAGGGTGGAGACTTGTTCTCCCGGTCTGCGCAGTCCAAGAGTCGCCATTGGAATGCCTAGATGGCGTCTATGTGTAATGTGATGTGTATATGTCCTTCTTTGGTGGTTTGGACTATGTGTCACGGCACCTAAAAATGTGTAAAGTGTAATGTGAAATGTGTATGTGACCATGTGTAAATGTGTAAGTGACATGTGAATGTGTATGTGTAAAGTGTAACCATGTGAAAAGAGGAAACTAGTGTAAAGAAAAGTGTGAAATTCTAGATGTGTAAATGTGTTATTGGAACCCATGTGAGACTAAATCTGAAACCATGAGAATTCAGAAAATGCATGTTGTTATTCTTATGTTATGTGTGCAAAAATGTTTAGAGTCCATGTTAGGGACAACTAATGAATATGTGTGCAAATAGCATGATAGATTGTTCATATGATATGTTTTAAGCAACATTGTAGCCCTCATGTGTAGATTTATAGCCATTGAATCATATGAAATCAGCAACCTAAAGCATGTGAAAAGGTTCATGTAAGTGTTTAAAAATGTGTAAAACCCATGCTAGTTGCGTTACCTTTCATGCATGTAAATTGTTCATGTTGATAGCTCTTATGTTGATTCTTTAAAAGGCTAAAGTTCATGAGTAAATTGAATAGAGACCATGTGATAGGTGAAGTTTATTTTAGAAATCTGAAAGCATGAGTTATGTATAAAATTGTAGAATGTTCATGATAGGTTGAAAACTCGAAATGACTAGCATGCTATGTGTTGCTAATTGTAATGTGCATGTAGAAACCCTTAGGACTTCTAAGTGTACATCATGAGTAGTGTTGCTTGCTTAGTCCTTGGACTCACTCCTTGCTTCGGCGTACAGGTATAGTTGGTGACACGACACCGCTTGAGGAGACGGTGGAGACGGACTCCGAGCGCGGAGACTAGCTAGTTGTTGGAGCTTCTTTGTGATTTGTGTACTTCATAGTATGTATTTGGAACATTGTATTAGAATTATCATGAAAGGAATGTATTATGTGGACATTTTGTAATTCTATTTCAGCAATTTAAATTATGTGAACTCTTAGTTCCTTATTGTTAATTGTGAAAAATCATGTATGGTTAATGTGGATGATGAATGAATGGAGATAGTTCTCTTTTACTTCCGCTACTCTGTTGTATATTCGCGTGTATCTCAGCTGTTTGTATCGTTTGGGTAAATGTCCCACTGTGGCAGCACTTGTTATACCGACGTGGGTTGGTATAACCGTACCGGTATAATGAGGGCCGTCATAATACGTATGTTCATGTGAATACATGATATCTGTACGAATATGGCCAATTCCTTTTGATATGATTCTGCTCTTGAATTACCTGTCCATTGTATATGCAACTGAATATGTGATTTGATATGACATCCGTTCTATTCCGCTAGTCAACTTGTTAGAAAAGCATGCATTGTCATCATGTTCATGTGCATATCTGCCTATTTAAAAAGTTAATCATGTATAATAGTGCTCGCACAATATTGAGATGTAAATCCTACTGAGCTAGTTTGCTCACCCTATCATCCTGTCCTTTTTAGGTAGTGATGAGGAGCCAGTGGAGTTCGATGGGGCAAGACAAGAGTGATGAGCACCCGACATTGAGTAGATGAAGTATTAGGAATAGATATTTGAGTAGTCTATGTATTAGTGAAACATTTTCATTTGAATAAGGGACCCTTTAGTTGGTTCTTCAAATGTAAGGTTATAACTAGTGAATTGAAATGGAATAAAGTATACTTTTGGTGACAATATTATAGTTTTCTTTGTGTTATTATATTCAATTGTGACTCTGCGCTATTCAACTGTGATACGTCCTTTTGTATCATTCACGCACCCCGATATTTATTCCACTGCTAAATATCGGGGCGTGACATCTTGGGTGCATCCCACCTTAGAATCATAGGAGACTCTCAGCTTGTTCTGCGGCAGGTGCACTCAACTTACCACACTCGTGACCTAAAGCTTAAACCATATCAAGAATTGGTGACATTGTTGGCAAGGCAATTTCGCAAGCTTATCTATGTCCACACTCCTCGCTTACAAAATGTAATGGCCCTGGATATTTATGCCCGTTAAGGCTCCATATCTAGATTTGTCTCCTGCGAATGGACCGAAGTCTCGCAAGGGATAGCTCGTACACGTGTTCAGTAAGAATATAAAAGACATCCACAACAGTATAAGACACAAGAAAGTACATGTGCTCATATCTGTATGTAACAATTTACAACTGTCTCAATACATTATTACATGTCAAATTAAAAAGTACAACTACTTGGGGCATACCTCGAGGGAGCACAAGCTCACACAACACAACTAACACTACTGCTGGTGGTTTAAGTCTGCCACAACACATTCGCATGCCATACCAACGGTAAGCCCTGAAACGAACTGCAGGGGAGTGAGCCTCAACAAGTCACAGGCTTAGTAAGGACCACCCAAAAACCACACGAAACTAAAGAGCCCTCAACCCCAGAGGGTCTCACTGGCAACACCGATAGCCAAACCATAACATGCTCACAACATTCATAATGAACAACAACTAAACAGTAATTTAGCATACTCACAACATTTGTAACAAGTAACAACTAAAACAGTAATTTCTTATCAAATAGTAATCCTTGGAAAGAAAGAGGAACCATAGGACTAGCACAGCACCACTAGTCCACCCATCAATTGCAATGCCTAAGCCACAAGCCTCACAGGCAAACCATTACAATAACAGGTCGCCTAAGCTACAAGTCACACAGGCAAACCACTGCCTAGGCTACAAGCTTCACACGTGAACCTCAAACACACGGGTAACAGGACTACTGACCAAGAGCTGGTCCATTATACCCCAAACCACGATATGTCGAAAGCCACACACAAGGTAGCAGTACTTGCAACAGTGGGCCAATCCATTACACCTTAAAACCATAATCGGAAGTTTATCCGAGGAAGGGTAAAACACAACAAGTGGAAGGTCTCACCACACGACCTCCACGGAGGACAATTCCACCTCAACACCTAAAAAGGGCTGGTACACCACGTACCACAAGAAACAGGTACCCAAGAAGGGTACAGGTACCTACCACCACGAGGTACCACCACAAAGTCTCAGTACAACTGTGCCTCCTACCAGGCACACCACAACGGGTCAAACCACAACCACTGGCAAAGCACGAGTCAGAAAGGAATGACGCCACCACATAGGAACAGACTAGTGGTTCATGATGCAAGTATCCATCCCGGACAACACATCACAAGAACTACTTCTCAGTCTCGCAGTCAAGGACGAAAGGTTCAACTACCGCTCCAAAAGCACAAGCCAAAGAACAGTGGAGACCAACCAACACCACACCTGCAGACCACACAGCTGTAGGCCCATGCCTGGCACCTTTAGGGACTCTGGCCCAAGCTCCCTAAAGCGAGGCACTGGAAAACAGGACTAGCTAGGGACCAGTGTCGACTACTGGTGGCCGTACCCCCAACCACGACCGCGCTACAAGCGACCAAAGACAAACTCTCACAAGTCGCTGCCCCTCTACCGTCTTTCCCTCAGCCGGACGTACAACTCAGACACAGGAGTGAGGGAGTCAAGGAAGATGACACAGACCTCGATGGTACACACAGTACTGGGACAAACCCCGAGCACTAACGTGCCTGGCTCACACAAAACCTAGGGTACCCAATTGAAGAGGCATCTGGAATAGGCGTCGGGCCACCAAACTCGACAACGCACAAACCACGATATATATATATATATATATAAATCTTTATTACAAACCACGATACACATGTTAGGAATAGCTTGTTCCGGTCACTCTATGACCTACAAGCTAGCCTACACAGACACATACATAAGCTACATTAACTAATAATAATTTGGCCTGTCCATGGTCATCTCATGACCTCCATTACCACATTAAACACAATACATATTAACCACATAATAACCATACACCAAATCTTAACCCTACACTTACTTTACTAATTAAACCATCGTAATTAACCTATAAAAGATATCAAAAGACCGAGGCTAGGTTCACACTAGAACCTCACTGCCCAACCACCACAAACCAACCTTATACACATCACTCAAACCACGTAGACACCATTCCAAACACACGAACAACACCCTAACCATGTAAACAGCACACTAACCATATGAATAACACGCCAACCATGTGAACAACACGTTCACCATATGAGCAACACGCTCAAGGAGCGTTACAGATGCTAATGCACCACTCACCATTGCCGTGCACAACAAACCACGATAGTCGGATAGCCATGCCATCATGCACATACATAAAACCCCTCAGACCTGTTAACGCGACAGGGTCCCATATCGCATTCTAAACGCGACACCCCGATAGGTTGCATTCAGAAGTAGAACGCGAGGGGTTGGCCTGTCGCATTCAGAATGCGACAGCAGGGTCCGTCGCCTTCACAGGCCAAAACCCTAATCTGGGGACCCCTCGTCGGATCTCCCCCATAAACCCTATAAACCGGTGTTTAAACCCATTTTTCATGCTCTCCTCAATGCCCTAGCATGGTATCTACCGTTTATAACGCATTGAACAATCTAAACATGCACCACATGCAATCCACGTAGTAAAACGAGGTGGAATCTCCCTACCTTCGCGAAGAACACGCAAACCAACCACGACACGGCGTCTCCCCCACTCCATGCGACATCCTTGCGGCGTGACCATGCCGAAAACGATCCCCAAATGCTAAATCGCCCGAAAAACCACCGCAGCAGCCTCCCCCTGGCCAAACAGAGCTCGCTCAACTCTGTCTGGCCGACCAGGGTTATGAACTGTTTGTAGTTAAGAATGTGATGTACTTATCCATCGCGACCTGAACGCGACGGCATAGGGCGTCGCCTTCTCAAGGCCGACGTCAGCATGCCGCCCAGTGCACGACACTTGGCGCACATGTAGACGAGGACCGCATCTCGGTCGGCAAACAGAACGCGACCACCAGGGCTGTCGCGTTCAGAATGCGATGCACACCCCTGTCACGTTCACAGGCAGAAAACCTGTGAGCGCTTTGGGCCCAACCTGTCGACACACAAAGCCTCACAATCTACAAGAACACCTGAAACACAGGCTAATGGGCCATACACTAGCCACCAAACCCACTAAGCAAGGATCCGCGAAGATCCGAAAAATGCGCGACGTTACATTACTATCACCTAAAAAGAAATGTCGTCCTCGACATTCAAAACAAACTACAGTAAACCGAACTATCACCTAAAAAGAAATAATACCATATTCAGAACAAGTAGGATACACTTCCTTTGCATCTGCCTTTTAAATTATCTATGCTAACTAAATCTGTTAATTTCCTCTCTTGTTCTGCTTTCTTTTCTCTTTAATTCAATTCACAACTGTGTTGCCCAATTGCCATTTTCTGCCCTTTTTGTACTCTTCAACTGTAGGTGATTCTACCCTGCTATTGACGTTTTATCTCCTTGGACTCAACCTATTTCCACATTTTTTCCAGCTGTGTTTGCAACATTTCTTTTTGGGCCGCTTTTCTTGCTCCAGACACGTTACTCTACTATTTTTGGATACTCTGCCATGCTAAGCTCTGCTTGAATTCTCGAATTCTTCAGTGCCGGTCCATTATCTGCCTGTTACTGCCATCCGCTACTCTGCTTTATCTGTATTCATCTTCTCAACTATTTACTTCCTGAAATATTTCATATTATCATCGTTAAATTTCCTGCCTCTTTTTGCCATTCTGCACAAACTACCTTAACTCATATCTGACTAAGAATCTCTGCCTCTCTGCTCAACTGTACACAAACCTTAAACTTTCTGTTAAATTTCTGGTAATCTGCAAATATTAAATCTTCCTTGTTGTTCATGCTTTCGCTGCACCACTCTGATTACACCAGATATTTGGCAAAATATTCCATAAACTCTGCTCTCTTTATTGCTTTCAATTATTTTTCATTTGCACTATTACTCTGACTCCAGTTGGACTCAATTCTAACTTTATTGACTTCTCAAATCACTTTACTTAATCAATTAACATTGGAAGGAAATACCAAAATCTCTGAACTGATTTCTTTAATACTTCAATTTTGGTTGTGCTACATGCTTAAATTCTGAATCCTACCATATCACAACTGACTTATCCAGTTCTTTTCATTCCCTTCCTACTTGAATAATACACTCTGGCTGATCTAATCGATCTATTACATAATCTTCAAAATATTTGCTCTCATTGCTGTGACACTGCATTCTCGTATCACATAATAACACTTCATAACTAATTTTGTTCACCTTTTACCTTCAACTTTACCGAACTCCTTCTTAATCAGGTACCACCTGTCTCTAAATTGTTCATTGTTTATTTGATCTTACTTTTCTTTTCTGTACTTATCAATTCCAATTTCCATACATTTCTTGCTCTCTTTATTTTATTCTGCCATACTCTGATCTGCTTGTTATTACTTAACTATTCTGCCTTTTATTCTTACATCAAACTCTGAAATACCCTTATAGAAGAATACCTTTACCTAATTAAATCACTTTCTGTACACTGGCAGGCCAACTCTTGCTGAGCATTTTTCTGAACCCTCTGATTACATCCGTTTCATAATCTACTATTCCCTTTCTTTCTCTGATCAATAACTCTTAATCTCATCTGTATTGCCGCTTACACTATTCACGATATCATTTCTATAAAACTTTCCTCTTATCTATTCCGCTATTTGGCTATCTTCACTGTACCATTCATAGTGCAATCCCTGCTAATACACAATCATCCTTTATTGAAATACTGCCAAAGCTAAAATCTGAAATCGATTTCTTTAAATACTATAACCTGCTTTGCCTGATTTCTCTATTCCATTTTGCTACTCTATTCTCAGATGCTGAAACTATTGCTGTTATATCATACTTACCGTGATCCTTTTCATTTAGACCTTCACTTTAATTCCTCTCATCATCTGCCTTGTTATTCCACTTAACCTGATATTTCTCAACTGCTTAACTAATCCATTTCTTTCTTTTCTGTCCCACATAACTCTACCATATTCCAAACATTCTTAATCTTAACTTCAATCTTTATCACTGTATTCTTTAATAAATCATTCTGTGCAATCCTACAAACTACTACAAATGACTGATCTTTCTTTACTCTCTCTTTACTTAAATGATCACCTCAATATCTTCTTACACGAATTTCGTATATCAAATTCCCATTATCATCATTATTTACAAGAATCACAACATCACTATTTCCAAGCTCTTTACTATACTAATCTTTAATCACCAAATACACTTATCCTTATATGACTGTCCCAAATCCTTGCTCCTCTATTTACCAGTACCTCATCTGAAACTAGTCTGCCTCTCTCAATTATTCCAAACTTTCTATAACACTAATCACATTATCACCCAGGCTGTTTTGTTAATACTTACTAACACAAATCTTGAACACTACAATACCTCTGCCAAGGTCCTCAACCACAATTCTTAACATATACTATTCCTCATTAATAATATTGTTCCTACTGCTGTTCCATCACACTAACACCTTATACATGCCTCTGTCAACTCTGTACCTTGTCAACTATGTACCTTGCTAATGCATATCAGTCATATTCTTCTCAAAACACTACTCTACCTTTCCTGATTATCATAACCAAATTCACTAATCTCATTCCAACTAGCACACTAATGTAACCACTCAACTTATACCACCAATCTCACCATCTCTCTGCCATTACTAACAACTCCCAGATGTGTAAACAATCATTCCCATTCCACAAATTGGGTTTCTTCTAACCACATCTTCTCTCCACCACTACCAGTAACTGCCACACTTATAAAAACAAACACACAATTCACATGACAAAACCCACGTGAAAAACCACTTTAAACCACATAAAATAGCAGACTTACTACCAGCAGTGGACATTAAACCATGTCTTGGGACATTGTAACTTCAATGCCTTTTCATATTCTAACTGGACCATTGCTCTGATACCAACTGTAACGGCCCTGGATATTTATGCCCGTTAAGGCTCCATATCTAGATCTGTCTCCCGCGAACGGATCGAAGTCTCGCAAGGGATAGCTCGTACATGGGTCCAGTAAGAATATAAAAGACATCCACAACAGTATAAGACACAAGAAAGTACATGTGCTCATATCTGTATGTAATAATTTACAACTGTCCCAATACATTATTACATGTCCAATTAAAAAGTACAACTACCTGGGGCATACCCCGAGGGAGCACAAGCTCACACAACACAACTAAAACTACTATTGGTGGTTCAAGTCTGCCACAACGCTTTCGCATGCCATATCAACGGTAAGCCCTATAAAGAACTGTAGGGGAGTGAGCCTCAACAAGTCACATACTCAGTAGGGACAACCCAAACACCACATGAAACTAAAGAGACCTCAACCCCAGAGGGTCCCACTGGCAACACCGATAGTCAAACCATAACATGCTCACAACATTCATAATGAACAACAACTAAACAGTAATTCAGCATACTCACAACATTTGTAACAAGTAACAACTAAAACAATAATTTCTTAACAAATAGTAATCCTAGGAAAGAAAGAGGAACCACAGGACTAGCACAGCACCACTAGTCTGCCCATCAATTGCAATGCCTAAGCCACTAGCCTCACAGGCAAACCATTACAATAACGGGTCACCTAAGCTACAAGTCACACAGGCAAACCACTGCCTAGGCTACAAGCTTCACAGGCGAACCTCAAACACACGAGTAACAGGACTGCTGACCAAAAGCTGGTCCATTATACCCCAAACCACGATATGTCGAAAGCCACACACAGGGTAGTAGGACTAGCAACAGTGGGCCAATCCATCACACATTAAAACCATAATCGGAAGTTTACCCGAGGAAGGGTAAAACACAACGAGTGGAAGGTCTCACCACATGACCTCCACGGAGCACAATTCCACCTCAACACCTGAAAAGGGCTGGTACACCATGTACCATGAGAAACAGGTACCCACGAAAGGTACAGGTACTTACCACCACGAGGTACCACTACAAAGCATCAATACAATTGTGCCTCCTACCAGGTACACTACAATGGGTCCAACCACAACCACTGGAAAAGCACGAGTCGGACAGGAACGACGCCATCACATGGGATCGGACTACTGGTTCATGACGCTAGTATATGTAATGACCCTGACGCCTGGATCCTCGGCTCCCACTAAGAATCCGAACATCGGGACCGCCGCCCACGGGTCCAGAGACCCGGAAGGGTTAATGGATCGGTCTAACAAGATATGTAACAGAAATAAATAACAACAAACATACTAAAGTGCACCACAAGTGAACGAAAAGTGTCCAACACTAAGTAACAGTCTAGTACATTGCCAAATTAAATAAAGTACAAGTGCTGAAATAAACGGGAAGGAACACATCCCTTAGGGGCATACCCCGAGGGTGAAGTACAAGAGCTGGGGGAACACTGCCACTAGAGACGCCGACTACTGTGGGCCCGTCTCCTTAGTCTGTCGCGGAGGGAGCTGCTGTGAAGTCTCACCTACAAAATAGGGAGTGAGCTTCACAAAGAAGCCCAGTAGGGACTACCAATCTCCCACTGGTTCTATTAGCATAATAGAACTAGGTGCAATAAATAAATAATGCAGTAAAGTCTATTCTACTAAATAGAGTCAAGTGCGGAAGCGTGAAAGAAACTACACGGTCGTCGGTCTAGGCTACATAGCGGTACCGAAAAACCCGTGTAAACCAAGGCACCACAAGAACCCAGCTATAACACAGACAGTAGACACCGCCTGGACAAACACACTAGCTATAGAACACTACACTAGTCAGCCGGTCAGGTGCGCCAAGCGCCTTACCCTCGACCAATGGTCTATGTCTAGAACCTCCCGTCGGAGTGAGATGCGGAACAAGAACAACCACAACTGTCGTAGTCTGGCCGGACTACGGTCCCACGGCTGACCCCTCTAAATGGTTCTGGAACCACGTAGAGTGAGGCAGTGAGAAAAGGACTATCTGATTTGCACCGTACGAGCTACCAACCACCGGCATCCCAGACTCAGCTAAGAGAGCTCTACAAACGACTCACGCCGCTGTCCCACCGTTTTCCCCTACTGCTACCAGAGTCAACGAGTTGAGCAAACCCGCCGCCCAGAGCAACACCCTCTGACACAGGCACGCGGGGACCGGGGGTCCCAGGTAATGGTAACAACCTGTATCGTGGACAAGCCGTTAAGTGCCTAGCACCGGGCAAAGAGAGACTGGTAGTAGCACTGCACTAGGAACAACACAGGTGCCAAGAAAAATCGAGTCGTAGTGGAAGCGAAAACACAACAGCTCAACAGTCGGCTATCTGTCAGAGAGGCAACGTATCAACCCGTCGCGACCAGAATGCGACAATTTTTCCTGTTGCGACAAGGAAAATAGAAGGCGACCCGTAAGTGGGTCGTGATAAGGTCGTGGCGGCTAAGAGCACCGCAACAAGCCCGAGTCGACTGATTGCGACATGTACCCCATCGCAATCTCATCACGATGGAGACGGAGGTCGCAATCAGAAGACCCCGAACACTTGAACGCCAGCAATGTACCCGTCGCGTTAGCTTGACGCGGAGGGTCCGGGGCGCATTCAAGAGAACGCGACTATCACGTCCCGAGAATTACGCAGCGGATATTATTAATTAATTCGAGTCGATATTTCGAGACGGCAAATAAGCCTCTAGCTAGCACGCACTAAATGTGTATCAACACAACATCATAATAGGGCCCAAATGTGAACTCAATTATAAATTGTATTCAAATCTCATATTTGTCTCAGATAAACTAATACAGGACTAAGACTCAATAAAAGCAAAAGTACATACTACCTCACTTCCTACTACATTGTTCTAACACTCAAAATAAACTAACTATAGATAGACTAATGTTTGGAACGCTCTTCACTCGGACGCATTCCCATCCTCAACTTGCTCTTCCTCTTGCACTTCATGGTCACCTAGATTGGGTAAAAGTAGGGAATGAGCAAACTAGCCTAGTAGGATTTATATCTCAATGTGCGGGCAATGATATAAGTGATTAACATTTTAGAACTAGGCAAGTACGATGAATGATATGCAAGTACGAATAAAACGCGTTAAAACATGATATATAAAACAAGCTAGAGAGAGAGATCATGATAGAACAAGATTGATGAACAAGATGACAAGAGAGAACTAGAAATAGATCACTTTGTACAAGCACGCAAGATATCTTGTAAATTGCAATAAATGCAGGATGGCAATATCACGCAAGCAAGCAAGCAAGAATGTACGAGCACGATCAAGTAACACTAATCCGGCACGTAGACACTAATGTACACCGAGAAAAGATCCATCAAGAATGTACACCAGGACACGTGTATGTGGTATTGTATCTATCATGCAACACACACGCACGATTTTCCCAGCGCAGATGCAACGCCAGTAATCATTATACCCCATGGTTAACAGTATATCTATGACTCGCCATCATTGGGGCTAGATTGGAGCCCTTAGACACACGTTGTGCCCTGTCAGCATCTCACTTAAATTTTTAAATGTAGATACCCACAGTCATTTATAATGGCCAATGAGAGTTTCAATAAGTAAGCATGTGTAATGTCATGTTCATGATGATGAGGAGAACAAGTAATAAGTAATGGAACACGATTTCACGAGTACAATGGTCCAGAGATAAATTCGGCAGCATAACAGTACTATTTATACTTTCGTTCAATCTTTACATTAATGGCTTTAGTCCAGTTTGTAAGTCTCACTCACGAGAACAAGAAGAGAAAGGAAGTGCACGCTATCTCCAGGGAACTTCAATGGTACAACCAACTCGTCGGCCATGTGGGAATCCATGGTCAGAGGAGATTTACGAAGGCCTTGGTGAAAAGGTCGCTAGTCTACCGATTCGGAATGACCGGTAGAGAGTTTCCAATTTCCCAAGAAAAGGCTACCTAACAATGCTAGTGTGTAGAGCGGTACACGTGTCTCAATTCTCAAACCATCGGTCTCAAACTCGCAGGAAGCACTTGACAATATAACATGGAACAAAACTATGCACTTTAACTCATCATGGTTTGCAAGATTTTATGATAACTCTTATCATTTAAACATGGTAGAACAGTAGGAAGATTAAATCACAAGAACATGAATGGATCATAACATTTAAGGAGCACTTAGAATAGCATCCATGTAATTAAAGCTTTTTAAATGGGTTAATCACTTTTAAGCCATTAAACAACAATCATGTAATGATCAGACCCAAGATAGGTAACTTACACAGAAAATATCACATTTATACAGACCTCGGGTATATAAGGAAAACTTTGTAAGAAAACACGTGGTTTCCGGTAAAAATCCTGAGATCGCGACATAGCCATATAAGGAAGGCGATAGGGTGTTGTCAGGTCGGGGTCAGATCGCGACAGGCTCATGTAAGGAAGGCGACAGGTGGGGCCCAGAAGGCGACACAGGTGTGTAAGCATCGTGACAGGGAAGTCAGATCAGGCAGGTAGATAGAGACAGAGCGCATGTCACCTTGAGAAAGCGACAAGGGGTATGTCGCAATCAACCCTCTAAAAGCGACATATCGGGCCGTCGCGTTCACAGGGTCCGTGCCTGGCTCGGACAGAGCAAGGACAATGCCTTGGATTGCGGACCTATCTTTCCTTCTTTTTACATAGGGTTGTTCTAAAATAGAGAACAAATTGCACGGTGCGTGAAAAAAAACGAAACCAGTTTTAAAATAACCTAGACATACTAGGGTACTTCCAGTAAATCGGAATTGGATAATAAGGATGGTTTCGATAGGCTTTGATCACGGGGAACACAAGGTCAGACCAAGGGTAACCTGAAGACGTAGTTTTATGCAGAAACCCTATTACCATGCTTATAACTCTCTAACTAATGAGATTTAGACACAACGTTCAACATGAAACCTGACGCGGACAACTATTAGAATAACTTTCATGTTATGAGTTTTCTCAAATTCGGTCTTGAAACACGTGCAACATATTAAGAACGGAAAAAGCTCTAACTGTGCGCGACTTTGGCAAAACGCTTATAAATCAAGATCTACTAAATGAAATTCGATGAAAACAGTGGTAAATGAAATTTAACATGATGCTCTACACATTGGTATAGGATATGTTAAGTTTGGCACGAGAAAACCTACCTTATGGGTTGAAGAAGTCCTATTTTTCCAGAAAACCTATGTTCCGACCACTTGGAGGAAAACGCTTACTACTCCGTGTATACTGCATGGAATTTGGGCATTCCACTTTGGTTAGAACATAGACTTGACCCTCTTTCCAGGGGTATAGGCCTTGCAAGGTTTGGTTTAGGTTTGACTCACCTTTGGTCGACTTCAAGAGGGTGGTTTGTGCAGGTCGCAGCAGACGAGAAGGGGAAGAAGAACAGCTTCTTGTGGTCGTTCCACAGCTCCTCAGCCACCAAGAGCTCCTCCACACGACCCTAGCAAGTTCTAAATTTGTTCCTAGGGTTTGGGTGAAGAGTATTTAAGTAACCATGGTGTTTAGGAGTCCTATTATAACTAGGAAAAGAGGATTTCGGGATTGGCATGTTTGGTTTCCTATTTTTGATGATTTCCTCCTCCCTTTGAGTGTGTGAGGCATTAGAAAACCTCCCCTCATAGTTAGGCATGAATTTGGGTTGCCACGAATGCATGATTGCATCCCAATGCAACTCTAATTGCCTCTTTTTAATTTCAGCTTATTTATGGTTACGAATTTCTATGTATTTTCTAGCTTTATTTGATTTTTAGGCCAAATGTTGCCCATTGGCCCAATTATGATAATGGGTCATCAATATATAATGTTGTAAGTTTCCCCAACACTTTTATTTAATTTTTGATTGCGTCGTATTTCCGTGTTAACAGTTTTCCGACTTGTTTCCTTATTTAGATAATCGGTCGCAATAACTCTTAAACCTAGCCCAAATGATTTTTATTGAACCAAATTCCATGATGGGTCATTAGAGGATATTATTTGAAGTCCATATATGATTTTTATTTAATTTTCTGACTCGTCCACGTATGTGTGATAATGATTTTCCGACTTATTCATAAATTATGATAGTAAGTCATGAAACACTTTAAACTTGGCTAATCTGATTTTTCTTGGCACAAATTTTTTTGTGGAACATTTAGTAATAATGTTTAGGGTTGATCTATGATTTTTACGGAATTTTTCGATGTGTTTTAGAACATACGATAATGATATGTATGTTTTAAATACTCTGATATTATGGGAATTATTTATTTCCATTTATTTTTAATTTTTATGTAATTAAAATTTCCAGGGTGCTACACCCTCCCCCACTTAAGAGAATTTGGTCCCCAAATTCATAAGTCATTAGTTGGCTTTTGGATGGTTATGATCCTTGAGGTCATTTCGGATTTAATTCTTCCAACTTGTTTCAGCATCATGGATGCTAGTCCAACATCTACACCTATGGCCACCGTATTATTGATTTAGTTCCTTCCACTTGGTCTTTTAGCATGGGACAGTTGGGAAGGCGGTGGTCACGATTTCCACGTCGCAGGCAAGCTCCTGCCTTCTTCCAGCACTCTTCTGCTCTATGTCCAGGCTTGTTGCAAAAGTTACAATATTCCACCGTCTTTGTTTCTTCTACCTTGATCTTTTTCTCCATGCCATAGTCCTTCCCAGTAGTTGGCCTTTTGTTGTTGTTGTTATTATTGTTGTTATTGGGGAAAGTTCCAGTTGTATCGACTGCTCCCCTTTTTATAAAGGTCAGCTTTGAGATGTCCTTCCCCCTCATGCCTTCCACCTTAGCCATAGTGTCTTCTACCAGCTGAGCTCTTTGGACCATCTCAGTGTAAGTTTGAATATTGTGTGGTCCGAGCCTTTCAATGAACATGGGTCTGAGCCCATCCATGAAACGGTTAGCCTTCAGTCTTTCAGTTCCTACCAGATATGGGGCATACATAGCAAGACGCGTGAACTGAGCCTCATACTCAGCCACGGACATTCCCTTCTGCTTCAGTGCGGCAAATTCTGTCGCTTTCTTCTCCTTCACTCTCTCAGAGAAATATTTTCCCCGGAATATCTCCAGGAATTCAGCCCATTCCAGTTCAGCTACGTTTGGCAGGTGGGCCGAAGTGGCCTTCCACCATGCTCGAGCATCATTAGTAAATTGGAAAGTGGCCAGTACCACCTTCTCCCTATTGGTGCATTGCATTACTTGGAAGATCCTTTCTATTTCTTCCTGCCAATTTTCTGCTTCATCTGGGTCAGGGGATCCAGAGAAACGAGGAGGGGTTAAACTCCTAAAATTCCAGTGCAGATCACCGGCTCCATTCCTTGCAGCAGCCTGATTTCCAGCCTGAACCACATTTTGCAGGGCCTGAGTCAATCCAGCTACTGTTTCTTGCATAGCTTGTCATTGGTTACGAGCCATTGCATTTGAGTGAGAGATCACCTATCTCTGAGACATATCCTATTTGGTAATCCTAGGCTCTGATACCACTAAACTGTCACGTCCCGAGAATTACGCAGTGGATATTATTAATTAATTCGAGTCGATATTTCGAGACGTGGACAGTCGGCAAATAAGCCTCTAGCTAGCACGCACTAAATGTGTATCACACAACATCATAATAGGGCCCAAATGTGAACTCAATTATAAATTGTATTCAAATCTCATATTTGTCTCAGATAAACTAATACAGGACTAAGACTCAATAAAAGCAAAAGTACATACTGCCTCACTTCCTACTACATTGTTCTAACACTCAAAATAAACTAACTATAGATAGACTCATGTTTGAAACGCTCTTCACTCGGACGCATTCCCATCGTCGACTTGCTCTTCCTCTTGCACTTCATGGTCACCTAGATTGGGTAAAAGTAGGGAATGAGCAAACTAACCCAGTAGGATTTATATCTCAATGTGCGGGCAATGATATAAGTGATTAACATTTTAGAACTAGGCAAGTACGATGAATGATATGCAAGTACGAATAAAATGCGTTAAAACATGATATATAAAACAAGCTAGAGAGAGAGATCATGATAAAACAAGATTGATGAACAAGATGACAAGAGAGAACTAGAAATAGATCACTTTGTACAAGCACGCAAGATATCATGTAAATTGCAATAAATTGCAATAAACGTGTATGTGGTATTGTATCTATCATTCAACACGCACGCACGATTTTCCCAGCGCAGATGCAACGACAGTAATCATTATACCCCATGGTTAATAGTATATCTATGACTCGCCGTCATTGGGGCTAGATTGGAGCCCTTGGACACACGCCGTGCCCTGTCAGCGTCTCACTTAAATTTTTAAATGTAGATACCCACAGCCATTTATAATAGCCAATGAGAGTTTCAATAAGTAAGCATGTGTAATGTCATGTTCATGATGATGAGGAGAACAAGTAATAAGTAATGGAACATGATTTCATGAGTACAATGGTCAAGAGATAAATTCGGCAGCATAACGGTACGATTTATACATTCGTTCAATCTTTACATTAATGGCTTTAGTCCAGTTTGTAAGTCTCACTCACGAGAACAAGAAGAGAAAGGAAGTGCACGCTATCTCCAGGGAACTTCAATGGTACAACCAACTCGTCGGCCATGTGGGAATCCATGGTCAGAGGAGATTTACGGAGACCTTGGTGAAAAGGTCGCTAGTCTACCGATTCGGAATGACCAGTAGAGAGTTTCCAATTTCCCAAGAAAAGGCTACCTAACAATGCTAGTGTGTAGTGCGGTACGCGTGTCTCAATTCTCAAACCATCGGTCTCAAACTCGCAGGAAGCACTTGACAATATAACATGGAGCAAAACTATGCACTTTAACTCATCATGGTTTGCAAGATTTTATGATAACTCTTATCATTTAAACATGGTAGAACAGTAGGAAGATTAAATCACAAGAACATGAATGGATCATAACATTTAAGGAGCACTTAGAATAGCATCCATGTAATTAAAGCTTTTTAAATGGGTTAATCGATTTTAAGCCATTAAACAACAATCATGTAATGATCAGACCCAAGACAGGTAACTTACACAGAAAATATCACATTTTTACAGACCTCGGGTATATACGGAAAACTTTGTAAGAAAACACGTGGTTTCCGGTAAAAATCCTGAGATCGCGACATAGCCATATAAGGAAGGCGACAAGGTGTTGTCAGGTCGGGGTCAGATCGTGACAGGCTCATGTAAGGAAGGCGACAGGTCGGGCCCAGAAGGCGACACAGGTGTGTAAGCATCGCGACAGGGAAGTCAGATCAGGCAGGTAGATAGCGACAGAGCGCATGTCGCCTTGAGAAAGCGACAAGGGGTATGTCGCAATCAACCCTCTGAAAGCGACATATCGGGCCATCGCGATCACAGAGTCCGTGCCTGGCTCGGACAGAGCAAGGACAGTGCCTTGGATTGCGGACCTGTCTTTCCTTCTTTTGACATAGGGTTGTTCTAAAATAGAGAACAAATTGCACGGTGCGTGAAAAATAACGAAACTAGTTTTAAAATAACCTAGACATACTAGGGTACTTCCAGTAAATCGGAATTGGATAATAAGGATGGTTTCGATAGGCTTTGATCACGGGGAACACAAGGTCAGACCATGGGTAACCTGAAGACGTAGTTTTATGCAGCAACCCTATTACCACGCTTATAACTCTCTAACTAATGAGATTTAGACAAAACGTTCAACATGAAACCTGTCGAGGACAACTAGTAGAATAACGTTCATGTTATTAGTTTTCTCTAATTCGGTCTTGAAACATGTGCAACATATTAAGAATGGGAAAGGCTCTAACAGTGCGCGACTTTGGCAAATTGCTTATAAATCAAGATCTACTAAATGAAATTCGATGAAAACAGTGGGAAATGAAAGTTAACTTGATGCTCTACACATTGGTATAGGATATGTTAAGGTTTGGCCCGAGAAAACCTACTTTATGGGTTGAAGAAGTCCCATTTTTCTAGAAAACCCGTGTTCAGACCACTTAGAGGAAAACGCTTACTACTCCATGTATACTGCATGGAATTTGGGCATTCCACTTGGGTTAGAACGTAGACTTGACCCTCTTTCCAGGGGTATAGGCCTTGGAAGGTTTGGTTTAGGTTTGACTCACGTTTGGTCGACTTCAAGAGGGTGGTTTGTGCAGGTTGCAGCAGACGAGAAGGGGAAGAAGAACGGCTTCTTGTGGTCGTTCCACAGCTCCTCAGCCACCAAGAGCTCCTCCACACGACCCTAGCAAGTTCTAAATTCGTTCCTAGGGTTTGGGTGAAGAGTATTTAAGTAACCATGGTGTTTAGGAGTCCTATTATAACTAGGAAAAGAGGATTTCGGGATTGGCATGTTTGGTTTCCTATTTTTGATGATTTCCTCCTCCCTTTGAGTGTGTGAGGCATTAGAAAACCTCCCCTCATAGTTAGGCACGAATTTGGGTTGCCATGAATACATGATTGCATCCCAATTCAACTCTAATTGCCTCTTTTTAATTTCAGCTTATTTATGGTTACGAATTTCTATGTATTTTCTAGCTTTATTTGATTTTTGGGCCAAATGTTGCCCATTGGCCCAATTATGATAATGGGTCATCAATATATAATGTTGGAAGTCTCCCCAACACTTTTATTTAATTTTTGATTGCGTCGTATTTCCGTGTTAACAGTTTTCCGACTTGTTTCCTTATTTAGATAATCGGTCGCAATAACTCCTAAACCTAGCCCAAATGATTTTTATTGAACCAAATTCCATGATGGGTCATTAGAGGATATTATTTGAAGTCCATATATGATTTTTATTTAATTTTCTGACTCATCCACGTACGTGTGATAATGATTTTCCGACTTATTCATAAATGACGATAATAAGTCATGAAACACTTTAAACTTGGCTAATCCGATTTTTCTTGGCACAAATTTCTTTGTGGAACATTTAGTAATAATGTTTAGGGTTGATCTATGATTTTTACGGAATTGTTTGATGTGTTTTAGAACATACGATAATGATATGTATGTTTTAAATACTCTGATATTATGGAAATTATTTATTTCCATTTATTTTTAATTTTTATGTAATTAAAATTTCCAGGGTGCTACAGCGACGCCCCGATACATCGCGACTTGGTCGCGATTCGGAAGACCGTCGCGACCACAGCCGAGTGCTCAGACAGAGCAACTCCAACAAACCCAAAACACACCACATGGTACAAGAGGGAAAGAGAAGCATGCCACACGATGGAAATACTTCAATTAACATCAAACCACCCTCAAGAAGACCCCAAGCATGCAAGGAAGTAAGGATACACTCTCATGAACCTCACATAAGCGCATGCACCCCTTATCACCAACTCCCATCCCAGCATGAAATCCATGCAAACCACACCATGCACACATCACACATGGATCATCTGAGCCAAGAAAACTCCTAGCATGAAGTCTAGGCTTGGAATTGGGGTTGGAATCTAGCATGAAGAACTAGATGGAGGTTTGGGGTCCCTACCTCCAATTGAAGAACCACCCTATTAGGGCCTTCTTGTAGGAATGCACCACTCCACCTCCGAGCTCCAACGCTCCAAGAACCTCGAACAACCCGAGTTCGATCTCCTCCTCCTTGAGCCGATGGAGAGGACCCACACAAAGAAGAAGAACGCAGAGAATGAGGAGGAGGAGAAGAAGAAGAATGCAAAATGAAAGGTTCAATCCATGCAACTCACCAAAACAAGCTACCAAGGTTATCCAAGCTCCCCACGGAGCACACAAGCCACAAAGATCGCCGGAGAAGAAGAAGAACACAGGCAAAAAGGCAAATGGGCCTTTTTCTCTCGGTCTAAAGTCTTTAAACTCAGACGTTTAGAACGTGACGGCCCTGGTCATCGCGTTACTAACTGTAATGCACCACCCACGTAAGTCGCGATATCAAGGTGCCTGCAGCCCTGTCGGTCAAACCCGACATGTGGTGTGCATGCACAACTGACACCTGATCACGAAGGACCGATACGTCACGATCATGTATGCAAGCCAACATGTGTAAGCACCGTCCAGACAACAAAATGACAAAACTGTCATTTGCTGTCAGAGCCAAGTCGCAACATGGGCGGCCGACGCATTCCAATCAAGAACACGACAGCTACTTACGTCGCCTTCAGAAGGCGACGGCCCTGCATGTTGCGATCCCAGCCGAGAGCAGATGACCCAAAGGGGTAACAGGGATGTTACAGTATCCAACCCAGAAAACTCAACACAAGAACTACCTCTTAGTCTCGCAGTCAAGGACGAAAGGTCCAACTGCCGCTCCACAAGAACAAGCCAAAGAACAGTGGAGACCAACCAACACCACACCTGCAGACCACACAGCTGCAGGCCCATGCCTGGCACCTTTAGGGACTCTGGCCCAAGATTCCTAAAGCGTGGCACTGGAAAACAGGACTAGCTGGGAACCAGTGTCGACTACTAGTGTTCGTACCCCCAACCACAAGTGCGCTACAAGCGACCAAACACAAACTCTCATAAGTAGCTACCCCTTTGCCGTCTTTCCCTCAGCCGAACATACAACTCAGACACAGGAGTGAGGGTGTCTAGGAAGATGACACAGACCTCGACGGTACATGATAACTATAGAATTTTTTTGTTAAACTTCATGCATATAGTGAATTTTAGATATTCTTTGTCTATAAATAATGTGCGCATTGACTTTAATTTGCATTTCATCCATGAATAAATTTTTGAACATATTAGTTATTTTTTCGGGTAGAACACATAGTTAGATCCTCATTTAAATAAAGTCGATATCTTTTGAATAATTCTTTTCTCTTTTTACGGGTATATTGTACATAAATAAATCCTTGGTCTTAGATTTTCTTTAAGCATTTCTTGTAAATATTAGTTTATAAATAAATCAAATTTTAAATAACTCTTAGTTAAATAACATTTACCTAAACACCGTCATGTCACCCAATCCCAATAAATAAATAAAAACATTTTAATAAAATCCCATCATCCCATAATGCGACATACCCCTCATGAGTCCATTGTGCCAGAATTAATTTCTTCACCAACACTGGTCCATTGCACCATTTCCCTTTCATCGAACCAGAGTTACCTATGCACATAATTAATTTTATCCTTTTTATCCTATCTCCCAGGTCAATAGAAGCCGGAAGAACCTAGAAGGAACTAGAAGCTCCTAACGGTGCTGAGTTGTTGGGTTGGCTGTGCAGGAGGCGATCCTGGCAGGGGCTGGTGTGCGCGCGGCGATGGCTTGGGCGGCTAGTTGGGCTGGCGGGATGGAGGGCGGTGAGCAGCGGCCGGGTCAGGTGTGCTGAGGGTGTGCAGAGGCCGATGGAGGCTGGCGCGGTGTGTGCGGCGCTGGTGGCGGTGCGATGGAGCTGCTGGCTGGCCGATGGAGCTCTGGCATGCAGATCCAGAGGCGGGAAATGGATGAAGTGCACGGAGCTGCTGTGCATGGCAGTGACTGAGGTGGCACGAGAAGGGCGGATGTCGTGCATGGCAGTGAGGTGCAGCGGCGGTGTGGATCGGTTGAGCTGACTGAGGTGGCTTGAGATGGGGCAGATGGCCCTGCTGATGTGTGCGATGGTACTGCGCATCTGAAGTTGGAGGCGCAGGCGTGAGGGTCTGCTGAGGTGGCGATCCAAGCAACTACTGATGTGGCAATCCCGGTGGAGCAGAGCTGGCGATCTTGGTGCGTTGGTGATCCGGGAGGCGCCCGAGCATCTATAAAAGGACCCGAGGTCCTCTTGCCAGGGGGTTCTCTGGTTAGAAATTTTAAGATTTTTAGTTGCCATTTTTCCTATATTTTTCTTCTTTCAGCAGAACTTAGGGGAGGGAGACGAGTTGGAATTTGGAGGTTTCTTAGTTCTTGCTTTCTGTTCTTCCAGAGTTTAGAGAGCTTCGCCAGTAGAGATTTCAGTTGGCCATGTGCTTGTTCTGTACTTCTTCTTTCAAGCAGAGCAAATTGGGAGTTAAGCATTTGTTTTAGAATTTTAATTTCTTGCTTTTCTATCACAGTTTAGAGGAGAGGGAGACTCCAGTTCTCTAGTTCGAATCTTTTGGGAGTTTGATTTCTTAGAAATTTTTAGTTCCTTTCCCTGTTCTTCCAGAGCGCAAGGGGTTTGGCCAGTCCATACTTTTGGGGATCTTTTATTCTATCATTTGTTCTTCTTAGCATCTCTTCAGTTCAGTGTTGTTGGGAGTTTTGAGTGCAGAATTAATGGGATTTCGTTCTTGCTGTTTTCTTTGGTTCATCATATATATATATTTTTTTTGAGTTCTTTTGTTTCAAGTTTCAGTTCTGTTAAAGCAGTAGAGCAGAGAAGGGAGTTGGGTGGTTCGATGCTTTAGGATTTTAATTTTAGTTTCTGTTCTTCCTCCTTTCCTCAATTCTATGAGGTTTTGGGCTGGGATTTGGCATACGGGAGGTTTGAGCATTTATTATTATTATTTTTTTGGATTTCTACTTCTCTTTGTTGCTTTTAGATTGAGTGAGTTCGATGCAGGGGTTGTTCGGATCAACTTTTCTTTAATAGTTCTTTACTTTCTTATGTGCTTAGCATAGTTTGATCCAGTGGCATTTTATTTCTTATTTCTTCTGTGTGAATTTTTTTTTCATTTCTTATGTGCATAGATAATTCAATTCAGTACATTTGTTTATTTCTAAATCTTCTATGTTGGAGAGTTCGATCCAGTGGCATTGACATATTATTTCAATTCTTCTGATTTGCTTTGTCTAATTGCTTTGTCCATTTCTTCTTCAATTTGGATGCTGTTATGAGTTTGGCATTTTGCTTTTCTTCTTACTACTGGAGGGGGAAGTGAAGAGAGCATTTGATATCTCAAAAGTTTGACGTTACACTTTAAATTTCGTTTACTATTTTTCTTACTAATTCATCCCTCGAGCTGTAAGGGTACAGTGATATAAGGTGTCTTAAATTTTAATTCAACTCGCTCTTTCATTATGTTTGATCTATCGAGTTGTGAGGGATTTGATTAGAGATGTTTTTAGAATTGATTCTAATGCAGTGTTATTTTGGTGAAAAAGTGTTCGTTAGAATGATTTCAAGTTCAAGTAGTTTAAATCAAATTCTATTTTGCCTCTCCGTGGATATGACCTGTTCTCACCACTATATGAGTTCATATTTGTTATTTTAATTTTGTGAGACAGTTTAGAGGAAGTGTGCATATTGACTTGTGCGAGGAACTCTGGACAACGAAAATGCACAGTCAACTATGCCGCGCGTTCAGTACACACAGTACCGAGAAAAACCATGAGCACTAATGTGCCTGGCTCACACAAAACCTGGGGTACCCAACTGAAGAGGCATTCTGGAATAGGCGTCGGAGCACCAAACTCGACAACGCACAAACCACGATGTATACATATATAATCGTTATTGCAAACCACGATACACATGTTAGGAATAGCTTCTTCCAATCACTCTGTGACCTACAATCTAGCATACATAGACACATACATAAGGTACATTAACCAATAATAATCTAGCCTGTCCTTGGTCATCTCATGACCTCCATTGCCACATTAAACATAATACATATTAACCACTTAATAACCATACACCAACTCTTAACCCTACACTTACTTTACTAATTAAACCATCGTAAGTAACCTATAATAGATATCAAAAGACCGAGACTAGGTTCACACTGGAACCTCACTGCCCAACCACTATAAACCAACCTTATACACATCACTCAAACCACGTAGACACTATTCCAAACACACGAACAACATCCTAACCACGTAAACAACACACTAACCATATGAATAACACGCCAACAACGTGAACAACACATTCACCATATGAGCAACATGCTCAAGGAGCGTTACAGGTGCTAATGCACCACTCACCATTGCCATGCACAACAAACCACGATAATGAGATAGCCATGACATCATGCACATACATAAAACCCTCAGACCTGTTAACGTGATAGGGTCCCAGGTCGCCTTCTGAACGCGACACCCCAATAGGTCACGTTCAGAAGCAGAACGCGATGGGTCGGCCTGTCGCGTTTAGAACGCGACAGAAGGGTCCGTCGCCTTCATAGGCCGGAACCCTAATCCGGGGACCCCTCACCAGATCTCCCCCATAAACCCTATAAACCGATGTTTAATCCCATTTTTCATGCTCTTCTCAATGCCCTTGCATGGTATCTACCGTTTATAACGCATTAAACAATCTAAACATTCACCACATGCAATCCACGCAGTAAAACGAGGTGGAATCTTCCTACCTTCGCGAAGAACACACAAACCAACCACGACACGGCGTCTCCCCGCTCCATGTGATGTCCTTGCGGTGAGACCACACCGAAAATGATCCCCAAATGCCAAATCGCCCGAAAAGCCGCCGCAGCAGCCTCCCCCTGGCCAAACAGAGCTTGCTCAACTCTGTCTGGCCAACCAGGGTTATGAACTGTTTTCGGTTAAGAACGCGACGTACCCATCCATCACGACCTGAACGCGACGGCATAGGGCGTCGCCTTCTCAAAGTCAACGTCAGCATGCCCCCCAGCGTGCGACACGCGGCGCGCATGCAGACGAGGACCGCATCTCGGTCGGCAAGCAGAACGTGACCACCAGGGCCGTCACATTCAGAACGCGACGCACACCCTTGTCACATTCATAGGAAGAAAACCTGTGAGCACTTTGGGCCCAACCTGCCGGCCCACAAAGCCTCACAACCTATAAGAACACCTGAAACACAGGCTAATGGGCCACACACTGGCCACCAAACCCGCTAAGCAAGGATCTGCGAAGATCTAAAAAATGCGCGACGTTACACAAAACATCCTGGCTGACGCCTTGGCACCACTAGCTTCTTCTCTATCCTTCCCTCTGAGCCATCAGACCGAGACAATTGTCGTCCAACGGCTCGATGTTCCATCTCCCAAAGATCCTTGGTTCAAGAACCTTAGGACAACCTTAGAAGAGAGGGCTAGGAAGAGAGGAGTACAACAAATCATGTTGGCTGAGCTCGAGGAAATCTTAGATGAAGAAGAATTGCCATGGTATTTTGATATTGAGCAGTATTGTAAAGATGGGTCGTATCCCGAAGGGGAAAATTCGGAGGATCGTAAGGCCATAAGAAGAGCCGCCCTAAGATATACAATCGTCAGAGAAGGTTTGTACAGACGGGCTCTTAATGGAGTTCTTTTGAGATGTCTTAATGATGACGAAGCTTGGAAAGTGGTGGAAGGAGCCCATGCTAGTGAATGTGGAGGGCATGTCAACAGTTAGATGCCTTCTAAGAAGATCATTAGGTAGGGCTACTACTGGCCGAACCTAGAAGAAGACTGTGCCATCTACATCCGTAGGTGTGTCAAATGCCAACTCCATGCTGATAAAATTCATGCTCCTTCGTCCTCACTTCATCCACTTTCCACACCTTGGCCATTCTCCATATGGGCTTTTGATATTGTTGGCCCCCTTGGTGATCCTAATGCTCAAACCAAAGAAAAATCCTTTATCCTAACAGCAACTAAGTATTACACCAAGTGGGCAGAGGCAGAAGCGTTCACATAAATCAAAGCATCCATAGTGTGCTGCTTTATCATGAAGAATATCATTTCGCGGTTCGGAGTGCCAAGCAGCATCGTCACAGACAACGGGCCGCAATTCATCTCACAAGAACTTCAGGACCTCTGTAAGAAATACAACATCACTATGCATCATTCATCTACATATTACCCACAAGGCAATGGCCAAGCTGAAGCAACTAATAACACCCTTCTTAAAATCTTAAAGAAAACTTGTGAATCGCATAAATTCGTTGATTGGCTAGAAAAGCTAATAGAGGCTCTAAGGACATACCGTACCTCTGTCCGTACTCCCACAGGGCAGACACCGTATGCTCTCACTTATGGGATGGAGGTGGTAGTTCCATACGAGATCCTGATCCCTTCACTAAGAGTCCAACTTGATAAGGAACATAATGTTGATGAACGTCGAGAGGCGTTACTATTCCAATTGGAACTCTTAGATGAAAGGCAACTAACAGCGGCCGATCACGTGCTCTCATATCAACGGCGAATCTCAAGGTCTTTCCAAAAGAAGGTAATTGAACGAAAATTCCAAGAGGGTGATATGGTCTTTAAATGCATTTTTATCAAACCTAGAGGTCCAAGGTCTAAATTACAACCAAATTGGGAAGGTCTGTGCATTGTGAAAGAGGTGTATCTAGGAAATGCCTACCGCCTAATCAATGCCGAGGGCGCAGAACTGTCACATCCGTGGAATGGGTTGTACCTCAAAAGATTCTATCTCTCGGTCTCTAGGTGTGAGGCCACAACACTTAGAATAGGGATAATCCCATGTTAAGAGTCCGAAGTCCTTTCCCCAATCGTCAAGGGTTGCTCTAAGTTAGGACCAACACACACACACGGCAAGCCCGAGTGACATCACTTAGTAGATATCATAGCTGTAGCACCCTGAAAAATTTAATTACATAAAAATTCAAATAAATGGAAATAAATAATTTCCATAATATCGGAGTATTTAAAACATACGTATCATTATCGTATGTGCTAAAACACATCGGAAAATTTCATAAAAATTATAAATCAACCCTAAATATTATTACTAAATGTTTCACAAAGAAATTTGTGCCAAGAAAAATCAGATCATCCAAGTTTAAAGTGTTTCGCGATTCATTATCGTAATTCATGAATAAGTCGTAACATCATTATCACACGTACGTGGATGAGTTAGAAAATTAAATAAAAATCATAAATGGACTTCAAATAATATCCTATAATGACCCATTAAGAAATTTGGTTCAATAAAAATCATTTGGGCTAGGTTTAAGAGTTATTGCGACCGATTATCTAAATAAGGAAACAAGTCGGAAAACTGTTAACACGGAAATACGACGCAATCAAAAATTAAATAAAAGTCTTGGGGAGACTTCCAACATTATATATTGATGACTCATTATCATAATCGAGCCAATGGACAACATTTGGCCCAAAAATCAAATGAAGCTAGAAAATACATAGAAATTCGTAACCATAAATAAGCTGAAATTAAAAAGAGGCAATTAGAGTTGAATTGGGATGCAATCATGCATTCATGGCAACCCAAATTCGTGCCTAACTATGAGGGGAGGTTTCCTAATGCCTCACACACTCAAAGGGAGGAGGAAATCATCAAAAATAGGAAACCAAACATGCCAATCCCGAAATCCTCTTTTCCTAGTTATAATAGGACTCCTAAACACCATGGTTACTTAAATACTCTTCACCCAAACCCTAGGAACGAATTTAGAACTTGCTAGGGTCGTGTGGAGGAGCTCTTGGTGGCTGAGGAGCTGTGGAACGACCACAAGAAGCCGTTCTTCTTCCCCTTCTCATCTGCTACGACCTGCACAACCACTCTCTTGAAGTCGACCAAAGTAGGTTTTCTCGGGCCAAACCTTAACATATCCTATACCAATGTGTAGAGAATCAAGTTAACTTTCATTTCCCACTGGTTTCATCGAATTTCATTTAGTAGATTTTGAATTATAAGCGTTTTGCCAAAGTCGCGCACTGTTAGAGCTTTTCCCGTTCTTCTTATTATTCACACGATTTGAGACCGAATTAGAGTAAATCATCAACATAAAAGTTCTTATACTTGTAGTCACGATCATCTTTCATGTTCAACGTTTTGTCTAAAACTCTTTAGTTAGAGCGTTATGAACCCCGTAAGAGAGTCATGCATAATACTGTGTTTTCGGGTTTGCAGTTAGCCTTAGGTTCTTCCTGTTTTGCTTGAGATTTAAGACCGAAGTAGGTCAAGACTCCAACATGAAAGTTCTTGTATTAACCGATATGGTCATCTTTCATGTTAAATGTTTTGCTTCAAGATCATTATTTAGAGAGTTATAAACTTCGTAATAGAGTCATGCATGATACTGCGTTTTCTGGTTGCATTTAACTTTCACTTACTCATGTTTTTCACAAGGTTCAAGACCGAATTAGGTTAAAACCCCAACCACAAAGTTCTTATACTAGTTTTCCTTGTCATCTTTAATGTTAGACGTTTTGTCCAAATATCAGTAGATCTCATGTTACAAGTCTAACATGTAAGCCGCCATGAAGTCATGCATGTTTAGGGCTTTACCATGTTATTCCTGTATTTAATGCAATTAGAGACCGATTCAGACCCAGCCCACAACACAAAAGTTCTTTAAATAGATGTCCTCAACATTTTCTATGTTGTGAGTTTTGTCTAAAGATCAGCATATAGAGAGATATAGGCGTTTCATGAATATCACCCTGTGTCAAATCATGGTAGTCTGAACCAAGAGCATGTCAGATCCATGTCGGACTCAGGCGTAGACCCTGTGAACGCGACGGCCCGATATGTCGCATTCTGAGGTCGGCTCGCGACAGTACCTCTGTCGCGTTCTGGTTGCGACAATACCCATGTCGCCTTCTACCTGCCTGATCTGACGACCCCGTCGCCTTCCTTATAGGGATATGTCGCGATCTCAGAACTTTACCTGAAACCATGTGTTTTCATGCATAGTTTTCCGCATATACCCAAGATCTGTTTAAATATGATATTTACTGTGTAAGTTGCATGTCTTGGGTCTGAGCATTACATGATTGTTATTTAATGGCTTAAAATTTATTAACCCATTTAAAAGCTTTAATTACATGAATGCTATTCTAAGTGCTCCTTAAATGTTATGATCCATTCGTGCTACTTGTGATTTAATCTTCCTACTGTTCTTCCACGTTTAAATGATAATGGTTATCATAAAATCTTGCAACCATGATTAGTTAAAGTGCATAGTTTTATTCCATGTTATCTTGTCAAGTGCTTCCTGCGAGTTTGAGACCGATGGTTTGTGAATTGAGACACGCATACCGCACTACACACTAGCACTATTAGGCAACCTTTCTTGGGAAATTGGAAACTCTCTACCGGTCATTCCGAATCGGTAGACTAGCGACCTTTTCACCAAGGCCTCCGTAAATCTCCTCTGACCATGGATTCCCACATGGCCGACGAGTTGGTTGTACCATTGAAGTTCCCTGGAGATAGCGTGCACTTCCTTTCTCTTCTTGATCTCGTGAGTGTGACTTACAAACTAGACTAAAGCCATTAATGTAAAGATTGAACAAAAGTATAAATTGTACCGTTATGCTGCCAAATTTATCTCTTGACCATTGTTCTCATGAAATCATGTTCAATTTAATTATTACTTCTTCCCATCATCATCATGAACATGACATTACACCTGCTTACTTATTGAAACTCTCATTGGCCATTATTAATGATTGTAGGTATCTACATTTAAAAATTTACATGAGATGCTGACAGGGCACGGCGTGTGTCCAAGGGATCCAATCTAGCCCCAATGACGGCGAGTCATAGATATACTGTTAACCATGGGGTATAATGATTACTGGCGTTGCATCTGCGCTGGGAGTACTTTCTTGCTTGTTGAATGTTAGATACATACCCACATATATGTGTCCTGGTGTACATTCTTGATGGATCTTTTCTCGGTGTACATTAGTGTCTGCGTGCCGGATTAGTGTTACTTGATCGTGCTCATACATTCTTGCTTGCTTGCTGGCGTGATATGGCCATCCTGCATTTAATGCAATTAGTGATATCTTACGTTCTTGACATCAAGTGAATTCTTGCGTGCTTGTACAAAGTGATCTATTGCTAGTTCTATCTTGTCATCTTGTTCACAAATCTTGATCTATCGTAATCACTCTCTCTAGCTTGTTTTATATATCAAGTTTTAACGAGATTTATTCGTACTTGCATATCATTCATCGTACTTGCCTAGTTGTAAAATGTTAATCACTTATATCATTGCCCGCACATTGAGATATAAATCCTACTGGGCTAGTTTGCTCATTCCCTATTTTTACCCAATCTAGGTGACCATGAAGTGCAAGAGGAAGAGCAAGTCGAGGATGGGAATGCGTTCGAGTGAAGAGCGTTCCAAACATGAGTCCATCTATAGTTAGTTTATTTTGTGTGTTAGAACAATGTAGTAGGAAGTGAGGTAGTATGTACTTTTGCTTTTATTGAGTCTTAGTCCTGTATTAGTTTATCTGAGACAAATATGAGATTTGAATACAATTTATATTGAGTTCAACATATGGGCCCTATTGTGATGTTGTGTTGATATACATTTAGTGCGCGCTAGCTAGAGGCTTATTTGCCGACTGTCCACGTTTCGGAATATCGACTCGAATTCTTCGAATTAATATCCGCTGGGTAATTCTCGAGACGTGACAATTTAGTGGTATCAGAGCCTAGGAATACCAAATAGGATATGTCTTAGGAATAGGAGATACCTATGGAACCTAGGTCTTGGAAAAATTAAATACAGTTCCTGGTGAGAATGGGTAGAGACTGGGAATATGTTAGGAAGAATTAAACCCTCCTACCCATTGACTCTTATAATGTATCTAGAGACATTAATTGGTTTCCATCCTTTTCTCAGGAACCCTTATAACACTCTCACTCAACTGTAATGTCTCGTAACCAATGGCAAGTTATGCAAGAAACCGTGGCTGGACTGACCCAGGCATTACAAAATGTAGTTCATGCTGGAAATCAGGCTGGAGCTGCAAGGAATAGAGCCGGTGATCTGCACTGGAATTTTAGGAGTTTAAACCCTCCTCGTTTCTCTGGATCCTCTGACCCAGACGAGGCAGAAAACTGGCAGGAAGAAATAGAAAGGATCTTCCAAGTAATGCAATGCACCAATAGGGAGAAAGTGGTACTGGCCACTTTCCAATTTACAAAGGATGCCCGAGCGTGGTGGAAGGCCACATCGGCCCACCTGCCTAATATAGCTGAACTGGAATGGGCTGGATTCCTGGAGATATTCCGGGGAAAATATTTCTCTGAGAGAGTCAAGGAAAAGAAGGCAGCGGAGTTTTCCGCACTAAAATAGAGAGGAATGTCTGTGGCTGAGTATGAGGCTCAGTTCGCGCGTCTGGCTATGTATGCCCCACACCTGGTGGGAACTGAAAGGCTGAAGGCTAACCGTTTCATGGATGGGCTCAGGCCCATGTTCATTGAAAGGCTCAGACCACACAATATTCAAACTTACACTGAGATGGTCCAAAGAGCCCAGCTGGTAGAAGATACTATGGCTAAGGTGGAAGGCATGAGGGGAAAGGACATCTCAAAGCCGACCTTTACAAAAAGGGGAGCAGTCGATACAACTGGAACTTTCCCCAATAACAATAATAACAACAACAAAAGGCCAACCACTGGGAAGGACTATAGCATGGAGAAAAAGATCAAAGTAGAAGAAACAACGATTTTTGAATATTGTAACTTTTGCAACAAGCCTGGACACAGAGCGGAAGAGTGCTGGAAGAAGGCAGGAGCTTGCCTGCGATGCGGGAGTCGTGACCACCGCCTTCCCAACTGTCCTATGTTAAAAGACCAAGTTGGAAGGAACCAAGAAGTGGTAAAGCGTCAGGGATGCATGAATGCAATAACACAAGCGGAGCTCCCGGAAGGAGGTATGATTGTTAAATGCCTAGACTGATCTTATGATGTTTTCTTATTGGTACATTCCTAAGTGGGGGAGATCATTAAGGAGAAATTGGAAAGGGATAATCTAGTAATTATACCATAGTTCCTTTGGTGGAGTAAGATGGAATTATAACAACCGTGGAAGGAAAACAGGAGTGGAAGGAACCAAATGAATAGTACGGGTGGCCATAGGTGTAGATGTTGGACTAACCTCCACGATGTTGAAACCAGTTAGAAGAATTAAATCTGAAACGACCTCAAGGATCATAACTTTCAAAATCCAATTAATGATCAATGAATTTGGGGACCAAATTCTCTTAAGTGGGGGAGGGTGTAGCACCCTGAAAATTTTAATTACATAAAAATTCAAATAAATAGAAATAAATAATTTCCATAATATCGGAATATTTAAAACATGCGTACCATTATCGTATGTGCTAAAACACATCGGAAAATTTCATAAAAATTATAAATCAACCCTAAATATTATTAATAAATGTTTCACAAAGAAATTTATGCCAAGAAAAATCAGATCATCCAAGTTTAAAGTGTTTCGCGACTTATTATCGTAATTCATGAATAAGTCGTAACATCATTATCACACGTACGTGGATGAGTTAGAAAATTAAATAAAAATCATAAATGGACTTCAAATAATATCATATAATGACCCATTAAGAAATTTGGTTCAATAAAAATCATTTGGGCTAGGTTTAAGAGTTATTGCGACAAATTATCTAAATAAGGAAACAAGTCAGAAAACTGTTAACACGGAAATACGACGCAATCAAAAATTAAATAAAAGTCTTGGGGAGACTTCCAACATTATATATTGATGACCCATTATCATAATCGGGCCAATGGACAACATTTGGCCCAAAAATCAAATGAAGCTAGAAAATACATAGAAATTCGTAACCATAAATAAGCTGAAATTAAAAAGAGGCAATTAGAGTTGAATTGGGATGCAATCATGCATTCATGGCAACCCAAATTCGTGCCTAACTATGAGGGGAGGTTTCCTAATGCCTCACACACTCAAAGGGAGGAGGAAATCATCAAAAAAAGGAAACCAAACATGCCAATCCCGAAATCCTCTTTTCCTAGTTATAATAGGACTCCTAAACATCATGGTTACTTAAATACTCTTGACCCAAACCCTAGGAACGAATTTAGAACTTGCTAGGGTCGTGTGGAGGAGCTCTTGGTGGCTGAGGAGATGTGGAACGACCACAAGAAGCCGTTCTTCTTCCCCTTCTCATCTGCTACGACCTGCACATACCACTCTCTTGAAGTCGACCAAAAGTAGGTTTTCTCGGGCCAAACCTTAACATATCCTATACCAATGTGTAGAGAATCAAGTTAACTTTCATTTCCCACTGGTTTCATCGAATTTCATTTAGTAGATTTTGAATTATAAGCGTTTTGCCAAAGTCGCGCACTGTTAGAGCTTTTCCCGTTCTTCTTATTATTCACACGATTTGAGACCGAATTAGAATAAATCATCAGCATAAACATTCTTATACTTGTAGTCATGATCATCTTTCATGTTCAACATTTTATCTAAAACGCTTTAGTTAGAGCGTTATGAACCCCATAAGAGAGTCATGCATAATACTGTGTTTTCGGGTTTGCAGTTAGCCTTAGGTTCTTCCTGTTTTGCTTGAGATTTAAGACCGAAGTAGGTCAAGACTCCAACATGAAAGTTCTTGTATTAATCGATATGGTCATCTTTCATGTTAAATGTTTTTCTTAAAGATCATTATTTAGAGAGTTATCAACTTCATAATAGAGTCATGCATGATACTGCGTTTTCTGGTTGCATTTAACTTTCACTTACTCATGTTTTTCACAAGGTTCAAGACCGAATTAGGTTAAAACCCCAACAACAAAGTTCTTATACTAGTTGTCCTTGTCATCTGTTATGTTAGACATTTTCTCCAAATATCAGTAGATCTCATGTTACAAGTCTAACATGTAAGTCGCCATGAAGTCATGCATGTTTAGGGCTTTACCATGTTCTTCTTGTATTTCATGCAATTAGAGACCGATTCAGACCCAGCCCACAACACAAAAGTTCTTTAAATAGATGTCCTTGACATTTTCTATGTTGTGAGTTTTGTCAAAAGATCAGCATACAGAGAGATATAGGCGTTTCATGAATATCACCCTCTGTCAAATCATGGTAGTCTGAACCAAGAGCATGTCAGATCCATGTCGAACTCAGGCGCAGACCCTGTGAACGCGACGGCCAGATATGTCGCATTCTGAGGTCGGCTCGCGACAGTACCTCTATCGCGTTCTGGTTGCGACAGTACCCATGTCGCCTTCTGCCTGCCTGATCTGACGACCCCGTCGCCTTCCTTATAGGGATATGTCGCGATCTCAGAACTTTACCTGAAACCATGTGTTTTCATGCATAGTTTTCCGCATATACCCAAGATCTGTTTAAATATGATATTTACTGTGTAAGTTGCATGTCTTGGGTCTGAGCATTACATGATTGTTATTTAATGGCTTAAAATTAATTAACCCATTTAAAAGCTTTAATTATATGAATGCTATTCTAAGTGCTCCTTAAATGTTATGATCCATTCATGCTACTTGTGATTTAATCTTCCTACTATTCTTCCACGTTTAAATGATAATGGTTATCATAAAATCTTGCAACCCATGATTAGTTAAAGTGCATAGTTTTATTCCATGTTATCTTGTCAAGTGCTTCCTATGAGTTTGAGACCGATGGTTTGTGAATTGAGAGACGCATACCGCACTACACACTAGCACTATTAGGCAGCCTTTCTTGGGAAATTGGAAACTCTCTACCGGTCATTCCGAATCGGTAGACTAGCGACCTTTTCACCAAGGCCTCCGTAAATCTCCTCTGACCATGGATTCCCACATAGCCGACGAGTTGGTTGTACCATTGAAGTTCCCTGGAGATAGCGTGCACTTCCTTTCTCTTCTTGATCTCGTGAGTGTGACTTACAAACTAGACTAAAGCCATTAATGTTAAGATTGAACAAAAGTATAAATTGTACCGTTATGCTGCCAAATTTATCTCTTGACCATTGTTCTCATGAAATCATGTTCAATTTAATTATTACTTCTTCCCATCATCATCATGAACATGACATTACACCTGCTTACTTATTGAAACTCTCATTGGCCATTATTAATGACTGTGGGTATCTACATTTAAAAATTTACATGAGATGCTGACAGGGCACGGCGTGTGTCCAAGGGCTCCAATCTAGCCCCAATGACGGCGAGTCATAGATATACTGTTAACCGTGGGGTATAATGATTACTGGCGTTGCATCTGCGCTGGGAGTACTTTCTTGCTTGTTGAATGTTAGATACATAACCACATACACGTGTCCTGGTGTACATTCTTGATGGATCTTTTCTCGGTGTACATTAGTGTCTACATGCCGGATTAGTGTTACTTGATCGTGCTCGTACATTCTTGCTTGCTTGCTTGCGTGATATGGCCATCCTGCATTTAATGCAATTAGTGATATCTTACGTTCTTGACATCAAGTGAATTCTTGCGTGCTTGTACAAAGTGATCTATTGCTAGTTCTATCTTGTCATGTTGTTCACAAATCTTGTTCTATCGTAATCACTCTCTCTAGCTTGTTTTATATATCAAGTTTTAACGAGTTTTATTCGTACTTGCATATCATTCATCGTACTTGCCTAGTTCTAAAACATTAATCACTTATATCATTGCCCGCACATTGAGATATAAATCCTACTGGGCTAGTTTGCTCATTCCCTACTTTTACCCAATCTAGGTGACCATGAAGTGCAAGAGGAAGAGAAAGTCGAGGATGGGAATGCGTCCGAGTGAAGAGCTTTCCAAACACGAGTCCATCTATAGTTAGTTTATTTTGAGTGTTAGAACAATGTAGTAGGAAGTGAGGTAGTATGTACTTTTGCTTTTATTGAGTCTTAGTCCTGTATTAGTTTATCTGAGACAAATATGAGATTTGAATACAATTTATATTGAGTTCAACATATGGGCCCTATTGTGATGTTGTGTTGATATACATTTAGTGCGTGCTAGCTAGAGGCTTATTTGCCGACTGTCCACGTCTCGGAATATCGACTCGAATTTTTCGAATTAATATCCGCTGCGTAATTCACGGGACGTGACAATAGCTATGTAAGCCCTGCTTAAGCGATGCGATGGTCATTCTCTCCTAAATCGTTCGAAGTGTAGGGGCAAGGGTCGTAAGGGCGAAGTCATCAACCTTAAGCATACCCTAACAAGAGGAAGTCTCAAACAAGGACGGTTAAATAGCAAAAGCAAAGAAACAAAAAGTAAAAGAAAAGATAGAAAATATATATGATAGAACAGGGGCATGGCAAAGAGTGGCAAAGTCCCCGTGGGACGCTCATTAGCCCGGTCGTATGCATGCCCTAGACAGTACAAATCCATAAAAAGACCATAAAGTCCCTACGCCACAGACCTAATCTTTGAAGGGTATGCTGCGGGAAGAAGACAAACCCAACATCCTTAAACCTACATTAGACTTTTCTTAAATAGTCATCCATTTCCCTCTATAAGATCGGGTCATCCCTTAAGTATGGCTTAAGTAGCTGAACTATCAACTAAGGGCAGCCGCCCATGGCATGTCACCCCTAAACACACGTCTTTCCTTAGTAAAGTCCTCGGCGAAAAGGGGAAGTGACCAAGACTCCTAACCAGCAGTTTGAATTCGTCTATGTGTTGTGGCCCAAAAGGGCGAGTACCTTCCGTCTTGCGCATCTTATTTTAGGAAGGGCTAACGTCGGCTTTAGGTGTCTTTCAAACCTCCAAAAAATTAAATATCAAAACTCAAAAAAATCAAATATTTCAAAACTAAAAAAAATCAAATATGTCAAAACTTCAAAAAATCGAATATCAAAACCCCAAAAAAATTCAAATATATCAAAACTCAAAAAAATCAAATATCAAAACTAACAAAAAAAATCAAATATTTCAAAACTTCAAAAAAATCAAATATTTTTAAACTCCAAAAAAACAAAAAAATTAAATATTTCAAAACTGTAAAAAAAAATCAAATATTTCAAAACTTCAAAAAAAACCAAATATCTCAAAACTTCAAAATCAAATGTTTTCAAAATCCCAAACATTCATTCATGCATATCATTTATTTACTTATGTCTTTTCACCTATTAATAAGGCTTAGCCCCTTGACCATTTATCAAGATTGGTCACTCGTCATGCTTAAGGCAAGGGGCTAAGTCGAAGAACGGATCTAACTTATTTTCATGGTCTTCTTAAGTGTGCAGGTCGTAGTAGAAGAAAGAAAGCGACACTCATATCTCACTCGTCACTATCACACAGTCACATTTCTATATCAAAAAAGATTACATTCTATTCCATTCCATATCTACATCACCATCATAACACATGATAAGCAAAAAGTGAAAGAGTACAAATCCTCAACCGCTCTCCTCTGTACCCTCAGGTGGGCAAAAGGATGGAGGGGCCATCTCCCTCGGTCCCGTCGTGCTCCCCTCGGTCGCTCCCTCGCGTCGTCATCCCTCGTCCTCATTCCTCCGTCATCCAGACGAACCCGTCAGATAATGCCCCGTTGAGGCGCTAGGGGCACCGCTCCTGCTGGCCGATGTGCAACTGCGGCCGACCAGTGATAGGGCCCTCTCCAGCCCCCACATCTTCGCCCTGAGCACCAGGACGGTCTATCGCTCACTCCCAACTGTGATCGGAGCTCGTCCACCTCCCAGCGCAGCCCCGTCGCCTCGTCCGCATGAGGGCGTAGGCACAACTCCACCATCTTAGTTTCTAGCGCAGCCGTCCACGCTAGAGAGTCTCTCAGCTCCGCCTCCTGCAAGTCAAAACATGTGTCAATAAGAGAAATAAGGTACAAGGGGCATAAATTAGTACTCACTCGCTCGTGTAGCTGGCCCATAGCCTCCTCCGCTCGTGCCACTGCCAACGCTAGCTGACCCTCCAGCACGGAGCGGCCAGGCTCGTCTCGGGAGGTGGAAGCACTGCTCACCATCTGCTGGGCCCACTCCAGCTCAGCGCGCTACAAGAGAAGAACACAAGAGTTAGACCACTGAGGTTAATCAAAAGAGAGACAAGTAGTGGAGCACTCACCAGCTCGGTCACGGTCAACTGGAGGTCATCTCGCTACTGGATCATGGAGTGGAGAACGCCCTCGAGGGAGGCGATCAGACCCTCGGGGTCGAGCTGCAAACATAGGACAAGTTAGCCAAGAAATTAATGATTGAAATATTTAGAAAGGGTTAATTCAGCAACACTCACCGGTCTTCAGGTCCCTCTGTACACTTGGGCCCCGTACCTCCGTGCATAGGCACGGAAGTAGTCCTCGTCGCTGGTGGCCTCGGAGGTTACCTCTTGGCCCCACTGCCGCCAGTCCTTGAGCTGCTCCCAAACTCGCTCCCTTCAGTCTGTGACTTGCTGAATGCCACGGAAGTTGCGGCCTGGTCTCTCCCACTGCCTTTGTCGAGTCGGGAACCCCACCACCGCCTGGTGGAGCCCCAGCATCCTCGCTACCAGCCATAGGTGGAGTGGTACCACCGTGTTGAAAGCATGAAGCCAGATCTCCCTACCGAAGTAAGGGCGGCCCTGCTCCACCCACGGCTGGTCGGCATCCTCGTCCCCAGCATAGGGAGTCCACTGAACCTGTATACCACATACAGAAAATCATTAGTCTCTTGTCAATGAGAAAGGAAGAGAAAGGACACAAGTAGAGAGGTACTCACATGTCCAAAGGGGACAGTGTCTAGCGCGTCCTGAAGGAGGGTCACCTGCAGGTGCAGGGATCACTCGTCATGGCAGAACTGCCAATGCTGTAGGAGTGGTACAACGCTCGGTCATCACGGCACTCCAAGGCCGAGGGAGGGGAGGTAATAATATGCCCACACTTGCAAAACAAGTTGGTCAACAATACAATCAATTAAAATAAGCAGGAAAGGCAATAAAGAGTGAGAGTGAGAAGTGTACCTGTAGGAAGGGGAAGAAACCGGCCACCCCTATCTCCCTACCAGAGGTACCCAGGCTGTCAAAGAGGTGGGCCAGAAGGGCCGCACCCCATGCGTAGCTCCCTACCTGGGTCAGATCCTCTAGTAGGGGCAGGCACTGGCAGCTCACTGGGTCTCCTCAAGTCCCCAGGATGAGCTTCCCGATCACGAGGATCAGGAAGCGTCTCAAATCGAAGTCTGCTGCTGCCCCCCCCCCCCTACCCCTCTGCCAGCGTCGCCCTAGCATCCACTGTCATCCGAGCAATGTACTTTGTCTGGCTCTCCCTAGTCTGGTGGAGAGCATCCACCACCCTCAGGCTCGCCTGCAGCCTCGTCCTCGGCACTAGGGATGACCCCTCCCTCGTCAACTCCAGTCCTAGAAGCCTCTCCACTAGCTCCTGGTAGCATGTATAGGTCACCCCTGTCACCACCTAGCCATCCACCCTCAGGCCGATGATCCGTGCCACGTCCTCCAATGTGGGGATCATGTGACCCCACGAGAGGAGGAAGGCGTGGCACTCGGGGTCCCATCGCTCATTCAATGCCTGAATCAACACCACGTCGGGCGTGAGCACATCCAGCCTAAGAAAGGGGCCAAACCCCATCTGCTCCAGTTGGGTCCTCTGGAAGTCCAACAGTCCCCTGGTAGACTGCCCGGACGACGGCCCATCCTAGGCGGGACCACAACTCACTCTACAAAACAGCCACAAAAAAGCACAAAAGTTAGTCAAAAGTCGGCAATACAGTAATCTGTTCAGATCGTAACAGCACTGGTGTCGCCTTCTGAACGCGACACAAAGGCTATCGCATTAGGGCTTCTAAAGGCGACGGGTCGAGCCGTCACCTTCTGAACGCGACATCTAGTGTGTCGCATTCTGCCTGCTAAGGCGACAGGCATCCTGTCGCATTCTCAGGGTGACCAAGGGTGGCCAATAGTCGTTCCCCGGTCGTTTCACCTTGGGCAAAATGCCCTACAATAGGTGCTAAGCACCTTGATTCACCGTTCCCACATTGATCACAAACATTAGGTTAGGGATTGGCCACCTACCTTTTTGGGCCTGCGGCCTCCTCCTCGCTCGACGCCTCCAGGGGGTTCATCTCCAGGGAGAGGGCCGGAGCCACCTCCCCCGTTGCCGAGGAAGCCTCCTCTGCTGACCGCCGATGGCTAATGGTCCGCTTGGACCTCTTCGAGAGCTCACTGTTGTCGCCATCGTGGTCTCCACCACCCTCCATAGCCTCGGCAATCGGGGACAGGAAGAGAACAATGGAAGGAGGGAGAAGAAAAGGAGGAGGAAGACAGAGGACAAAGGTGGCCTCCAGAGGAAGAAGATATGGGGGAAGGGTTCTCGGTCTCTGGAGGTGAGAAAGAAGAGAGAGAGGTGAAAGAGGGATAGAAAGGGAAGATGACTGTGGGGCCAGAATTCAAACCGCATCGGGCCTGTGGTCACGACAAGAAGGGTGTCGCATTCATTTCAGGTCGTGACAGGCGTTCTGTCGCGTTCTTAACCCGGTCGCGACCATTGACCTATTGCCTTATAGGTCGCGATGGCTAGGCTGTCGCCTTCTCAGTCTGTACACAGAACTCTTAAAAATTCATATTTTTCGCTGCCAATCTCAAATGCATACATCATATAAAAGCTGAAAATCATAATAAAGTGTCTGATACATCACTCTCATGCTCCCAATACATCAAGTCTCTCAAAAATTTCAAAAAGTACAATCAAGTCTCTCTCGCAAGCTCGCGGTCCCCACGTGGCCGAATCTCTCTATACTTCTTGAGGTACGCCTGATATGTCTCGCGCTCCTCGTGCACCATGGGTGGTAGGGCATGAGTGGCACACACACGCCACATCACTAGCGTGCTCCGCACGGCTTGCTCGTCCTCCGGGTCTCCCAAGCGCCTTGCTTTCATAGGAGGCAAGTGTGATGGCTGAAGTAGCTTTAACCTAGGCTTCCCAACCTGAAGGTAGCACTTGTGTGGGTTGTAGAGAACCATCGCCATGTTCCCCATGAGTTGTAGGTCCAATCCACGTCCAAGGGGAAGCCGTATGTCCACTCCGTGTAGCGTTGCTATGTCCATGGCGAAGTGCTCCATAGGAAGTGTGTTGAGGTATAGCCGCCATGCACTCCGTGTCTTCTTATCTGCTGTCTTGCACACAACATGATCAGAGAATTTGGCCGCCCCGCCAATGAAGCACAAAGGATGGCACCCAAAGATCCGGCTCTCTATAGTAGGGTTTTCTATAGGCTTGAATTTTATCCTCGCTCCCAACCAGCACTCTAGGAGGATCATGGAGCCATAAAGTGGGCCCCCCAAAGCCGCCGATGTGAGTCCCGCATAAAGAAAAGCTAAGACCGCATGAGAGAGACTAAGTCTACGCCATACCCCGCTAATGGCGCTCAAGTTTACATGGTCTAAGAGGTGATCTCCGGACAGGAAGAGAACCACACCACACAAGCATATATCCACGGCTTTGGCTATCTCTTGGTAATTCTCGCACTTGTTCTTGCAATAAGATATGACCCTCTTAGACAATGGGATTAGGTGAATATGTTGAGGGCTAATCATGGTATATACATCTTTGGGATCCATCATGAATTCACCTAAGATGAGTTTAGGATCAATGGGCTCAACGATATAGCATATCTTGTGCTCATCACCCCGTGTAGTCTTGGGTAAGGCCATGAACGCCTCAACCTCCTCTAGCAAGACGGTAGCCTCAAATTTTGGGAATAGAAATGTATGAGTTTCTGGGTGCCATAACTCTATCAACGCGGTTATGCTATGCCAATCAAAGGAGATCTTATGGTAATTATGGGCGGCTATCAAGATATCCCCTAAACCCCACTCTCTCAAGGCGCGGATCACATGCATGGGTAGGACTTTGATTATGGGTGCTATCCAATTGAGCTTGGAGTATCGGCGGGAGCCATGGAAGAGCTATGGAAGAAGAAGAAAAAGAAAAGAGAGGAGAAGAAGAAAAAGGTGCATTAAACAGAGAAATTCAGAGCTAAAATTCACAGAAAATTGAAAAAACAACTTTACATACCTCTCTCATGTTGGCATTGCTACTCAAGTGATTAGAAACCTCCGTTAGCCTTAGGAGCTCGCTGTAGGACGTCCGGGCGAGCTTGGGACCTTCATAGTAAGCCTCTCCACCCATGGAAGCACTTGGAGCTCTCTTCATGGCCATAAGAGACTTGAGAGCTTAGAGAGGAGAAGTGGGGTACTGAACTCTGAATTTGGCCTCCACACCCTTACTTATAGGCATTTAAGACTCCTAATCATGGTGGGAGAGGGCTTAGAAAGTCTAAAGGGAGTTAGAACTGGACTAGGAAGCTTTGCAAGTCCTAATAGAAAGCAAACATGGGGCTCTCGGGTGGCCAATTCCGTTCTAGACACAGAAACTGAGGTCGCGATGTGTCGATACGTCACCACCTTGTCGCGACAAGGATGTCGTTGCGTTCTCATCCATGTAGCGACAGTCATCTTGTCGCATTCACTGTTTGACATCTGTTGGCTGATTTCTTTGCATTGTCATGATTGTTTTGCCAATTTAAGATGTATTCTTGCACTTATGCTTAAATTCTATAATTGTTTTAGTGAAATTTGAATTCTTTATCTTGTTCTTTATCGCTTTATTATCTTGAAAATCCATAAAAATTAGAAAATGCGGAAAATTCTACAAAAAATCAAAAAATTAAAAAAATCAAAAAATGGCTCGTCAGGTAAGTTTAGGTAAGTATTCCTAACCTTAATCTCTGCATTACTATATGATATCTACCCTACTATGTCATCTCAAGGATCGGCTGGTTCTGAGTGTGTTCCGAGATCTGAGTTCCCCTTCAATAAAAATGAGGATGATCTAAGTGCGCATTGTTAATCGTTGGATAGGCCGTTAGATGGTATGGCTTGGGGACGATGGATTCTATCGCAGGTCGGGGATGCGAAGTGTCTTGACCCTTGCTCATTTTGTCTAGCAATATTATCCTTGAGTATTTGTTATTTTCTCCTTCATTTTATGATTTCTTTTCTTTTAGCCCAGCATGCATCATGTAGGATCTTTGAACTTCATGTTTCGTGATTAGTCAAAGCCATCTTCGCAATGATGCCCAACCAGATCTTCATTTTTCAAACAAGGACTTCCATTCCATTCTGAATTTGAAAGTTCTTTGAGCTAGTTGCTCGGTCCAGTTTGCCAGTATGGTTCCTATTCAGGATTCCTCTCATCCCCATTCATTATGTCAGTCATCCTATTCCCCACTGATCCGCTCATTAGTCATGAATCGCTCAAAGGCCAGAGTCGAATCGACCCGCCGGGACAGCACCTATCCCCTAATGAACGAAACCTGCAAGCCTAAGATGGCCAGGGTACCTCTTCATCAAGAGTTTGATCATTTCTTTTCTTTTAATTTTTATTTGTCTCAGATTGGAGCCATTTGTGCACTCTGTTCCAGCCATGTTCGAAGAACGCCAGATAATTCTCGCTGCTTATTCGTTCAGAATGGGTGTCTCTTTACCTTGATGCCCGCTTTTCATCTCATTCCGCTTCATCCCGCAACATCGCCATTTCATGCTATCTCTGCTCCACTATCTCTCCACTCCCTTGCAAAGCAGGCATCAAGGAGGGGCAATCTGTAGACACCCATTTCTGGCCCATAAGCTGAGCCAAATTCCTTGTCATATCATTGATGTCCCATGTTGGCTCATTATTGCCAAGCTGCCTTTATCCGATCATGGTATCTTCCTATTAGTTCATCACCCTGGTGGGCTCTTCCTGGTCAAATCAATCAGTCTTCATCATCATCTCGTAGCTCTCTAAGTTGAAAATCTGACGCTTCAAACTGTGTGCCAATCCGATACCCATGCAAGGAGATCAGACACTTTGAGTAAGTCATATGTTGAAAGATCCTGAAGGCGACAATGACCATGTCGCGTTCACATTAAGAAGGCGACTCCCTTAATGTCACGTTCAACCCTTCACCGATTACCACCAGAGCATAATCGATCACCTTCAGAAGGTGACACCTCGATACGTCACTGCGACGACCCTCCTTATACCGGTACGATTATACCAATCCACATCAGTATAGTGAGTCTCGTCATAGTGGGACATTTACCCAAGCACTAACACATATGATTGAGATATATACAAATATGAATACAGAGTAGCGGAAGTAAAAGAACTACTGTCTTTTCATTTCATCATCTACATTAAACATATATGATCCATATAGCAATTTAAGGAACTAAGTCCACATAATGAAATACAAAATTCAAATTACATTGTTCGTCCACAATTTACATAAACTTCAATTTCATAAGTCTCAATTACATACTATGAAAAGAAAGTACAAGTCGATAATCCACCACAACTACTCTCCTCGCTCAGAGTCGCTCTCAACGGTCTCCTCCAAGGAAGTAGGATCCGTTGCTAAACCTGTATGCCGAAGCAAGGGTGAGTCTAAAAGACTCAGCAAGTAAACTCCATACACATCATACATGCATACGTCACAAGTAAGTCCTACACTTAATTTCATTCCTACACTTAATTTCATTAAGTCAAAACATATAGCATGGTTGAAACAATGATAAGAAACAACCTGTCATGATATTTCTACGTAATTAACAACACATGATACAGGGTTTATGTCATTCCAAATTAAAATACCTACCACATGCTTTCTACTTATCTATCCACATGAGAGCTACATTCACAATTTAAGCTACAACATGATAGCAATTTAGCATGGGATTTTCACACACATAAAAGGAAATGCCCTTAACATGGATTCTACATATTTTTGCACATGTAAAACATTATTATAAACACATTAAGGTTGTTGTTTTGACATGAATCTAACATTTTCATATCATAAATCACAATTTCACATTCTAACACATGGGGTAAACATGTTTACACATTTACACATTCACATTGTTTACTTTTACACATTTCACATATACACATTCACATTTTCACATTTAGATGCCGTGACACATAGTCCAAACCACCACTAGAAGGACACATTCGCATAACACATAACACATAGACGCCACCTAGGCAACACAGTGACGGCTCTTGGTACTACGCAGACCAGGAGAAGTAATCTCCACCTTAACCAGTGGTACTTGTCCACCTCCAGGATTTCATCCTAACGCCCATAGGATTCTAAACACATTGAACTTTCCCGTGGGGACTTTTCCACGACACGGTTCCACAGCCCTCTATGGAAGCAGTGTCACACACGACACATTTTACACATTTTTCGATTTATTATACACATAGTTCTGACACAATTGGACACATAACTTACATTTCACCATTGGCATATGGGTCAGTTTTCCCTAACATGATGTTACTGTTAACAGAGTTTAAACACTCAGGAATCTACACTAATCATGTTGGAAGCTCATTAACAATCCATAACCATAATAAGCATGTTTTAATCACTCACTTTTACATGAGAATTTCACAATGTCATCTACTATTGCCCAAATCACACGAAATTTTAACCACATGTTGTTTGCAGGTTTCAAATCACACATACACATTCTCATATTTTTCTGAGCTACATTGATTTTACAGAAATTAAAATACTCATTCACATGCCATTCATAAATCAGTTTATCATAGAAGCGGAGTGTCAAGGTTGGATTTAACAGTTCACTAACCTACATCTAACATTCATCTTATCACAGGAATTTTCCCCAAATTTATCAAGCATCATACAATTTATTGAAATTTAAAAACAACCTACACATGCTCCCTATTTTCCAATACATAAATTATAACAAATTTCATAATCATGGGAAAATTTCCAAATTTTCAGGACAAGGGCTGACATACATACACATCGTCTGAAAATTTTATGGAAATCCAATTACACATGGATCATGTGAACAGTAAGCTACCATATCCAAGATCTTTATCTCGCATGCATTTCACATAATTCTAGCAATTTATGCAAATTACAAAAAAAATGCATAGAAATCTCACAACACATTCCTTTATATATTTTACATAACATATAACATTTACAGTATATCCTCATGCGAAGAAATCCGAAAAATAATCATATATAAGGAAGAACAGCTCACTGTTCTGTCCTGAAGAACTAAACGGCAAAGTCTGGTCGTTCAGGAGGTTAACGGCAGCATCGTTTGCCGCCAACTCAAGATCTTAACGGCAAGAGATCTTGCCGTTAAGTTTCTGTCTGTGTAAAAACACAGACCGAACTCCAAAGATTGGTGAATGTAGGGGTTCCAGGACACGAAATAAATCCCATAAAATGCCTAAGACCTACTAGACACATACACATGGACGACGGGGATGAGTTACTTGCCTTTCTAAAAACCTCCAAAGGGACGAAAATAGGTGATGAAGCTCTCCTTGGGCAGTGCCAAGTAGTCTCCACAAAAGCTTTCCCTCGGGTTCTAGGTCGAAGTAGCCACCAGTCCGAGGTTGGGGAAGCCTTCCCTTACGTCCACACTATCCTTTAGTTGCAATAGCTTGCAGGGAGAAGCTTCAAACCGCCAGATCCAAGCTTGCAAAAGTCAGTTTTTCTCCTGTTCTCAGCTAGGGTTTCTTTCTCTCCTTGCAAAGAGCCAAGAGAGCTCTTGCAGGTTGCAAAGGGGGTTGTTTTTATAAAGAGAGACCTTCTGTCTCACGTAGGGCCTGATGTGAAGGCTGAGAGCCGTTGGGGACATCTCCCCAATCGGTGAGCAAGCCTAACCTGGAATTTTGGGGTCTGCTGCGCACAGAAAATCAGAGAAGTAGACGTCCACATCCATGGTTGTTTACCTCATAGTTGGCATCCATCGACATGGACGTTTACTCAACATGGGCGTCCATCCATGTTGACACCAATTTGCTATTCGGCCAGAGCATTAAACCATGCAGAAAGCCCTATGTACACTATGTATATGCATGCAACACATATAGTATAATATACACACTACTAAACCATGCAATCATCCACTATTTACAATTAATTTGCACATGCACACGTAAGTACACCTAGCTAATGTTGAACCACTCTATGGTTATCTGTGATCTTGGTATTTTGGTGATAACAAAAATTATGATGCATTTAGATGATAACAAAATATATATTGCGGAGATAACAAAATATAGATATTCATAAATATTTTTGCTTCATCTGTGTTGCATCAATCCCTTTAACAGATGATAAGTCTCATTGAATATTTTGTTTCATCTGTGTCGCATCAATCTCATAGCAAAATGCTAAGTCTCACATTGATGCAATATTGGCGCACTAAAATGATAAAGTCGATGTCTAACTCATATACATCGATTTCTGTTTAAAGTGCCAAAGTAACAAGCGCTACAACGATTTGTTAAGAAATCAATGCCATAACGATTTCATAAGTGTTCGCAACGATTTCTTCTGTAAGCGCAACGACTTGCTAAGAAATCGATGCCATAATGATTTCATAAGTGTTCGCAATGATTTCTTTAGAACGTAACGATTTCTTAAGTAAGCACAATGATTTCGCTCTCATAACGATTTGATAAGTGAGTGCAATGATTTGCCCTCACATCGATTTGCCTTCACAACGATTTGATAAGAGTTTGATCTCAGAACGATTTCATAAGTGATCACATCGATTTCTTTACTGATCTCAACGATTTCTTCAGAAGATTATAACGATTTGCTTGCATAACGATTTCATAAATGATCACATCGATTTGTTTATAAATGTGCAACGACTCTTCACATAACGATTTCATAAGTCATGCTCATAACGATTTCTTCATAGATTCTAATTAAACTCAGATTGCCTTTTCATTTCAAAAATGCTTGGCGCTTAAATGAAAAGTCAAATATCTTCTGACAAAAAGTTGCATGCATAATCTTGTCAGAAAAAGATATGACCTACTATTTTTAGTATGATTAGCAGAAGCATAGTACTATACATCGTTTATCATAAAACACTCTTTTATGCTAACACTTTCTTCTATGTGTACAGACCTCGAAGACCGTCAGAGTCTGATTAAGACAAATGAAGAGAAGATAAGCAACGATCAGAACTCCAACAGATCCAAAACTCAAACGGCTATCTCTTCAACGGATCTCTTCAGCGGATGCATTCAAGCTACTCATATAAAAGAAGGAGCATTGCTGAAGAAATAATAAGAGCCTTTTCCTGAATATCTTTGAAGGAGTGTACAACTATGAGAAGAACCTCAACGACACATACACTCAAAGAAAGAGAGAAAGAGCCTGAGCCCAGCAGAAGCACTCAAGCTTTCAAGCATCTCAAGCGTTCAAGCATTCAAGCACTATTGCTTTCTTTTCTCTCTTCTGTTTCTCTCCGAGCTCAATGTATATCTGGGGAGAGTCTGGGACTGTGAGCCTTTACACAAGTGTTTATCTTGTAAAGCCTCTCAGTCTGATCTTTCTAAGAAAGATCTGTGTCCGGCTGTAGGACTGTATACAGTAGACAACCTAGCTAGGGGTTAGTGTCTAGCAGAACCGCACTGGGGTTTGTACCAGGAGGTTGGCTTCTTTACCTGTAAGAGAAGTGGGTTGCCTTCTTGCCCGGGAAAGAGAAGAAGACCAGCTGGGGTGCTGGGTGTTGTAGTGTCCTTAAGGGGGACTGTACCCTTGGTTAGTGAAATCCCAAGAGGTTGCTTGGGGACTGGACGTAGGACTTCCATGTGGGAAGGGCTGAACTAGGATAAATTTCTTGTGTCATTTGTGTGATTGTTTATTTGCTTCCGCACTGCTACTCTTTATCACACTAAACTAACCAAACCTTCAAGTGTTAATTTCTGTGTTTAAGTTTACATTTCAGATTTCAGAAAAACCTATTCACCCCCCCTCTAGGTTAGCTTGCTGCCGTACCAAAAGGGCCAACAAGTGGTATCAGAGCGGGTCTCTGAACTTTCAAGAAGATCCAACAATCTTAGAGCAAAGATCCATGGCAGCTCAAGGATATGCTGAAGGTCAATCAGTCACCAGACCTTCATTCTTTGATGGAGAGGACTACCAATACTGGAAGATGAGAATGGAATGCTTCATTCGAGGCACAGACTTTGATCTGTGGCAGGTAATTGAGGTAGGTGATTTTATTTTTCTCCCTGCTGAAAACACTACTAACATCACAACAGTGGATAAGATAAATCTATCACTAAACTTTAAAGCTAAAAACAATTTATGTTGTGCTTTATCTAAAAGAGAATTCAGTAGAGTGTTTGCATGCAAATCTACCAATGATAAATGGGATAAACTGCAGGCCACTTATGAAGGAACAGATAAAGTGAAGCAAACTAGGATAAATATTCTAGTATCACAATATGAACAATTTAAAATGCTTCCTCATGAAGACATTACTACTATGTACAATCACTTTTCAACCATAGTAGCTAATTTAAGCTCTCTAGGTAAAAATCTTTCTGATGAAGAAAATGTGAGAAAAATACTTAGATCCTTAACTATATCATGGACACCTAAGGTAACTGCCATTGAAGAAGCCCATGACTTGACCAAATTATCGATCGATAATATGATAGGTTCTCTCATGGCACATGAAATAAATATGGAGCGATTATCTGAAAACTCATCTAAGAAGAAATGTACTAATGCTCTTAAAGTTGTAGCTGCTCCTTCCATCTCTTCTTCTAGTTCCCAGGATGCAGATTCTGAAGACTGCAATATGGATGAAGTATTGTCCAAGCTTCAGAAAATTTTGAAGAAGAAGAAAAACGGATCAAGAAGGATCCAAAGAAAAGAGAAAAAGGAGAAAGAACCAGTCTGCTATGAATGCAGAAAACTGGACATCTGAGACCAGACTGTCCAAGGCTCAAGAAGATTGGTCAAACGGATAAGTCCAAGAAGCAGCACAAGAAATTTAAAAGAAAAGTCATGGCGGCTGCTTGGGAAAATGAAGAGGCCACAAGCTCAGAATCATCAAGCTCATAATCAGAGAAAGAGCAGGTAAGTCTAGCCCTCATGGTAGGACTAGATGAGGTACATTATGACCCATCTTTTAGCTCTTACACTGATTCAGGATCAGAATCTGAAGACTTAGAAGAAATCTTTAATGAACTATATGAAAAACATAAAATTGTTGTAAAAGAATTAAAGAGTCTGAAAAACAACACTATTTGCTTAGAAAACACCAATTCTGATCTTAAATCCGAACTGGAGCAACTAGAAAAACAATTAAAGGACAATAAAGATAATATTTATCTTTTGAATGAAGATTTAAAAAATAAGGACAATGAAAAATTAGAGTTAGAAGAAAAATTTAAAACTCTAACTGAAGAAAATATTTATTTAAAAGAATCAGTTAGAAAATTAACTAAAGGGAAAACATCTTTAGCCCTATGTTTAAAAGGATCAAAATCTGGAAATAATAAACAAGGGCTTGGATACATACCTTTGGAAAAAGGAAAACAAGCAATAATTCCAAGAAAATATCCATTACCAAAATTTGTAAGAGAAACCAAGTTGCCTCAGAAAATGGCCCCTGTAAAAGAAAATGTTTTAAAAAGTTATGTCCTAAACAGACATCATAAAAACAATAAGAACTACAAAATAGATTATATTCATTGTTGTTCTCATTGTAATAAATTCGGACACACAGTAAACACCTGCACAACAAGGCACTTAGTTTGGATTCCTAAAGGTTATTTTCATGCATCTAACCATCAAGGAACCAAAAAGATTTGGGTACCTACCTCTGAGTAATGTATTTATAGGTTAGCCTTGGAGCATCAAAAACCAAGAATGCTCAAGGCAGGAGTGACGGCAGATTCTTCATTCAAATCACATCTGAAGAAAGAGTAGTCACAAAAATGAATTAGTCTTTATTACTAACAATTATTTGCAAGTTTCATTCAGGTGGAGTCTCTCATTCAGGGGGAGCACAGACTAAGGGGGAGTTATTAATGAACTCCTCTATGGTAAGAAATTCTCTCAAAGGGGCAGAGAAATGCATGGTAAGATCCTTCCTTTTTGGTTAGTGACAAAAAGGGGGAGAGTATGTATGTATGCACATGATGTATGTATGCACTATGAATTTTCTGCATGTTTTAAAGCTTGCATGTTCTCTTAAAAACATCATCCCTAACAGAAAATTCGCATAAATTTTGTCATCACCAAAAAGGGGGAGATTGTTGAACCACTCTATAGTTATCTGTGATCTTGGTATTTTGGTGATAACAAAATTTATGATGCATTTAGATGATAACAAAATATATATTGCGGAGATAACAAAATATAGATATTCATAAATATTTTTGCTTCATCTGTGTTGCATCAATCTCTTTAACAGATGATAAGTCTCATTGAATATTTTGTTTCATCTGTGTCGCATCAATCTCATAGAAAAATGCTAAGTCTCACATTGATGCAATATTGGCGCACTAAAATGATAAAGTCGATGTCTAACTCATATACATCGATTTCTGTTTAAAGTGCCAAAGTAACAAGTGCTACAACGATTTGTTAAGAAATCAATGCCATAACGATTTCATAAGTGTTCGCAACGATTTCTTCTGTAAGCGCAACGACTTGCTAAGAAATCGATGCCATAACGATTTCATAAGTGTTCGCAACAATTTCTTTAGAACGTAATGATTTCTTAAGTAAGCACAATGATTTCGCTCTCATAACGATTTGATAAGTGAGTGCAACGATTTGCCCTCACATCGATTTGCCTTCGCAACGATTTGATAAGAATTTGATCTCAGAACGATTTCATAACTGATCACATCGATTTCTTTACTGATCACAACATTTTCTTCAGAAGATCATAACGATTTGCTTGCATAACGATTTCATAAATGATCACATCGATTTGTTTATAAATGAGCAACGACTCTTCACATAACGATTTCATAAGTCATGCTCATAACGATTTCTTCATAGATTCTAATTAAACTCATATTGCCTTTTCATTTCAAAAATGCTTGGCGCTTAAATGAAAAGTCAAATATCTTCTGACAAAAAGCTGCATGCATAATCTTGTCAGAAAAAGATATGACCTACTATTTTTAGTATGATTAGTAGAAGCACAGTACTATACATCGTTTATCATAAAACACTCTTTTATGCTAACACTTTCTTCTATGTGTACAGACCTCGAAGACCGTTAGAGTCTGATTAAGACAAATGAAGAGAAGATAAGCAACGGTCAGAACTCCAACGGATCCAAAACTCAAACGGCTATCTCTTCAACGGATCTCTTCAGCGGATCCATTCAAGCTGCTCATATAAAAGAAGGAGCATTGCTGAAGAAATAATAAGAGCCTTTTTCTGAATATCTTTGAAGGAGTGTACAACTGTGAGAAGAACCTCAACGACACATACACTCAAAGAAAGAGAGAAAGAGCCTGAGCCCAGCAGAAGCACTCAAGCTTTCAAGCATCTCAAGCGTTCAAGCATTCAAGCAGTATTGCTTTCTTTTCTCTCTTCTGTTTCTCTCCGAGCTCATTGTATATCTGGGGAGAGTCTGGGACTGTGAGCCTTTACACAAGTGTTTATCTTGTAAAGCCTCTCAGTCTGATCTTTCTAAGAAAGATCTGTGTCCGGCTGTAGGACTGTATACAATAGACAACCTAGCTAGGGGTTAGTGTCTAGAAGAACCGCTCTGGGGTTTGTACTAGGAGGTTGGCTTCTTTACCTGTAAGAGAAGTGGGTTGCCTTCTTGCCCGGGAAAGAGAAGAAGACCAGCTGGGGTGCTGGGTGTTGTAGTGTCTTTAAGGGGGACTGTACCCTTGGTTAGTGAAATCCCAAGAGGTTGCTTGGGGACTGGACGTAGGACTTCCATGTGGGAAGGGCCGAACCAGGATAAATTTCTTGTGTCATTTGTGTGATTGTTTATTTGCTTCCGCACTGCTACTCTTTATCACACTAAACTAACCAAACCTTCAAGTGTTAATTTCTGTGTTTAAGTTTACATTTCAGATTTCAGAAAAACCTATTCACCCCCCTCTAGGTTAGCTTGCTGCCGTACCAAAAGGGCCAACAGCTAATATGTACATAGTTACCTACATATGCACACATGATATTTACACAAAAGCACGAATCCATACATGATATCAAATAAAAGGACAAAATTCGAGGGCCTTACACCCTCTCCCCCTTAAGGAAACTTCGTCCTCGAAGTTTAAACAACACTGCTCAAACAAATGAGGATACTTCTTCCTCATCGCATCCTCAACCTCCCAAGTAGCCTCCTCTCGCGAGAAGTTTCGCCATAGAACCTTCACTGATGTAATACTCTTGTTCCGGAGATGCTGGACCTTCCGGTCAAGAATAGCTACTGGCTGCTCCACATATGACAGATCTGGCTAGATCTCCGCTGGCTCATGACTAAATAACTTGAGACGGATCTCGAACATACTTCCTGAGCATAGATACGTGGAGAACGGGATGAACACTGGCTAAAGCCGGAGGCAAAGCTAGCTCGTAAGCCACGCTACCTAAACGCCTGAGAATCTCATACGGGCCAATGAATCTGGGACTTAATTTGCTATGCCTGTCAAACCTAACGACACTTCGAGTAGGTGAAATATTCAAAAAGACATGCTCACCCACCTCGAACTCCAAATCTTTCCTCCTGTTGTCGGCGTAGCTCTTCTGCCTATCCTGTGCTGCAACAAGCCTCTTCCTGATAAGCTGAATCTTATCCGAAGTCTCCTGAACTAACTCCGGACCGATCAACTGCCTATCGCCGGTCTACTCCCAACATAAAGGAGATCTACAAGGCCTTCCATACAATGCCTCAAATGGAGCCATACCAATGCTCGCATGAAAACTGTTGTTATATGCGAACTCCACTAGAGGTAAATGGCGCTCCCAATCATCCTTCCAATCCAGCACACACGCCCTCAACATATCCTCGAGCATCTGGATAGTCCTCTCAGACTGTCCATCTGTCTGGGGATGAAACACCAAACTGAGCTTCAGCTCAGAACCTAAAGCATCCTGAAGACCCTTCCACAACCTCGAAGTAAATCTCGGATCTCGATCCGAAATGATCGACTTTGGCACACCATGCAATCTAATAATGCTACTGACATACAATCTAACCAAGCTCTCTACTGACTGCTTCTTCTTCATAGGCAAGAAATGCGCAGTCTTCAAGAATCTATCTACAACTACCCAAATCGAGTCATTACCCCGTCTAGATCGAGGCAAACCTAAAACAAAATCCATAGTGATAGCTTCCCACTTCCAAACTGGGATCTCCATCTTCTGCATAAGACCACATGGTCGCTGCCGCTCGGCCTTTACTTGCTGACATACTAGACACCTAGATACATAATCCGCTACATCCCTCTTCATGCCGGACCACCAAAAGGACCTCTTCAGATCCTGGTACATCTTAGTGTTACCCGGATGAATAGAGAATCTCGACCTATGAGCTTCTGCTAAAACATGCTCATGGACATTTACCATGTCAGGGACACACACTCGGTGGTGGAATCTAATCACACCATCCTCATCACGAGTGATGCCTGCCTTGCCCACTAACTCTTGAAGTCTAGGGTCGGTTTTCTGTTGCTCGATCACCTCATCCAGCACCGAAGACCTAAGGGATAACTGAGCCACAAAAGCCTGACATAAGGGCTCTAACTCAGTCATCGAACACGCCGCATCCTCCAACATCTTCCAATCATGCTGGAGCGAAGACCCCCTCCTGCTAAGAGCATCCGCTACGACATTCGTCTTTCCGGGATGATATTGAAGATCGAAGTCGTAGTCCTTGAGGAACTCAATCCATATCCTCTGCCGTAGGTTTAGTTCCTTCTGGGAGAAGAGATACTTCAAGCTCTTATGGTCAGTGAACACCTCAAATCTGACACCATAAAGATAGTGCCTCCAGATCTTTAGTGCATGAACCACTGTCGCAACTTCCAAATCATTAATGGGATAGTTACGCTCATTCTCCTTCAATTGGTGAGAAGCATACACCACTACCCTTCCTTGCTGCATTAGCACATAGCCTAAGCCAATCCGAGATGCATCCGTATAAATGGCAAAACCTTCAGCACCACTAGGTAATACCAATACCGGAGCAGAAGTAAGTTTAGCCTTCAATAATTGAAAGCTACTCTCACATGTCTCAGACCACACAAACTTCTTACCATTTCTGGTAAGCTGAGTCAATGGGGCGGAGATGGATGAAAATCCCTCAATGAATCGCCGATAGTAACCATCCAAACCAAGAAAACTACGAATCTCCGAAAGGGGTCTTGGGGGTCTCCCAATCCATAACTGCCTGGACCTTTGCTGGATCAACTGCTACACCAGCACCGGAGATAACATGCCCAAGAAAATGAACCTCACGCAACCAAAAATCGCACTTGCTAAATTTTGCATACAGCTTGTGCTCATGGAGAACCTCTAACACTACCCTCAAATGCTGACGATGTGTGGCCTCAACCGGAGAGTAGACCAACACATCATCAATAAATTCCACAACAAAGCTATCTAAGTACGGCCTAAAAACCCTGTTCATGAGATCCATGAACGCTGCAGGGGTGTTGGTCAATCCGAAAGGAAGGACCAAAAATTCATAATGTCCATAACGGGATCTGAATGCCGTCTTGGGCACATCCTCGCTCCTGATCCTCAACTGATGATAACCAGATCGCAAATCGATCTTAGAAAAGACTGATGCATTTTGCAGCTGGTCAAACAAATCATCAATACGAGGTAAGGGATACCTGTTCATCACTGTCACTTGGTTTAACTTCCTATAATCGATGCATAATCGAAGTGATCCATCCTTCTTCTTTACGAATAAGACAGGTGCGCCCCAAGGGGAAACACTAGGGCGAATAAATCCCTTAACTAGCAATTCTTGCAACTGCTTCCTTAACTCGACTAACTCCGCAGGTACCATCCGATATGGAGCCTTCGAGATAGGAGAGGTGCCCGGAAGCAACTCTATGGTGAACTCTATCTCTCTACCCGATGGCAAACCAGACAAATCATCGGGAAAGGCGTCTGGAAAATCCTGCACTACCTCGATCTCTGTAAGAGTAGGTGACTCACCAGCCTCGGGTACTAACACTACGCTGGAAAGAAAAACGTCACAAACCTTGTTTACCATGTGCATCGCCTTCATGGCAGAGATGACCAACTTTCCCGCCCAATTTCTTGGCAAGGGATAAGAGAACTCGTCCTCACCAGGAATGCGGAAAACAATCCTCTTCCGACGACAATCTACTAACGCATAGTGCTCCTCTAGCCAATCCAAACCAAGAATAGCATCAAAGTCCTTCATCTTTATCAAAAAGAAACACCCATCTAAAACCCTATCCTCAATACACACAGGTAACGATGGAATACACTTCCCAGTCGATATCGTACCTGCGGGTGTGTGTACAGACAACGAGACTTCTAAATCTTCAGACTCTACGCTTGACTCTAGAGCTAACTGCCTAGCGAACCGCTCGAAAATGAACGAGTGAGTGGCACCCGTATCGAACAAAACTCGAGCGTGCACACCTAGAAGTAAAACCGTACCTTCGGTGACATGCTCCGCCTGCTCGGCGTCCTCTCGTGCTAGGGAAAACACTCGAGCTTGGGCTCGAGGCCTTCCTAGTCTTCCTGTAGCTGGTGCTGCTGCTGCTACCACTGCTGGGGTTGGCGCTCCACGCTGGACTCCCTGCTGAAGTCTCGGACAATCCTTGATCTTGTGGTCGCTGCTCTCGCACTTTGCATTTTCCCGCTACCATCCAACACTCCGTACCACCGTGTGTCTTCCCGAAATGGGGACACTCCTTCTTCACACCAGGGGAATGTTGAGAAGGTACCTGAGTACTGCTGGATGCCACTGGACACTGTGGTGTCTGGTACGCTGCCTTTTTCCTATCTTGCCGTTGGAAAGGGGTCACAGGTCCCTTCTGCAAAGCTTTCTTCTCCTCGAGGTACTGCTCCATTTCACCCTCCTGCCTACAAGCAGTGCTAAGGGCCTCGTCCAAGGTATGATGATCGAATGCTACTAGCCTCGTCCTCAGTGATGACTTAAGGCCCATCACAAACTTCTTTGCCTTCCTGCGCTCATCAGCTACTATGTGAGGTACATACTTAGATAACTCAGCAAACCTGGCCTCGTACTCGAGTACAGTCATGGAGCCCTGAGTCAAGGAAAGGAACTCCTACTCCATCCTGTCCTAGATATGCTCGGGGACGAACTTGGCCTGAAAGAGCCTCACGAACTCATCCCAAGCAACATCAATAGCACCGTCCTCGAATCGGGTACGCAGTAAGGAAGCCCACCACACATCAGCTCTCTCCTGCAACACAACCTTCATAAGCACCAACTAACAGCTCTATTTTAACAAGGTAAGCAAACATATAAAACTAACACATACCTGTAGCATATAGGTGGCTAAAATGACCTTATCCTCGTCCGCACACCTAACAGCCCGGAAGATCTTCTCGATCTCCCTCATCCAGCTCTTGGCTAGCAATGGGTCGCTCTCCCCCTTAAAAGAGGGTGGCAACATCCTCTTGAATCTTTCCATGATGGAGGGTCCACCATGGTCCTGAGCCTGGGGAACTGGAACCTGGGCCTGTTACAACAGACAACAAGCAATGCATATTCAACACAATATCATGCAATTAAATAAAATAAACTACTCTTTATTTTTTTTTTTTATTCCAACCTGAGCCTCCATCTGAGCCTGGAGTGCAGCCTGGGTGTGGGCCTGCGTCTGCTTGGCCTGCACTAGACCCTACATGAACACTCCATAATCCACAGGTGGCGGTGGGGGAAGTACAAGACCCTGAGGTGCCGGGGCCTACTGCTCAGTCTACTCCTCACGCCTAGGCTCATCTCTCCTTTGCTCGCCATCGCGAGTAGGTACACCACCACGTCTACTGCGTGAAGCCATAATTTGCAATTAATTTAATCACTATTAAAAACTACGTTATTTAGTCCCTAACCACTTTCTTATCTATCTTTCATTCATTATTAATCAATTCTACACATGTGGACAACTCTCTAAAGACTTAGCATGTAATGAAGATGATGACTTATGTATATTTATGTACAATCTCAACCAGTCGCTCTGATACCAATCTCTGTGACGACCCACCTTATACCGGTACGATTATACCAATCCACGTCGGTATATTGAGTCTCGTCACAGTGGGACATTTACACAAGCACTAACACATATGATTGAGATGTACACAAATATGAATACAGAGTAGCGGAAGTAAAAGAACTATTGTCTTTTCATTTCATCATCTACATTAAACATACATGATCCATATAGCAAATTAAGGAACTAAGTCCACATAATGAAATACAAAATTCACATTACATTGTTCGTCCACAATTTACATAAGCTTCAATTTCATAAGACTCAATTACATACTATGAAAAGAAAGTACAAGTCGATAATCCATCACAACTACTCTCCTCGCTCGGAGTCGCTCTCAACGGTCTCCTCCAAGGAAGTAGGATCCGCTGCTAAACCTGTATGCCGAAGCAAGGGTGAGTCTAAAAGACTCAGCAAGTAAACTCCATAAACATCATACATGCATACGTCACAAGTAAGTCCTACACTTAATTTCATTAAGTCAAAACATATAGCATGGTTGAAACAATGATAAGAAACAACCTGTCATGATATTTCTACATAATTCACAACACATGATACAGGGTTTATGTCATTCCAAATTAAAATACCTACCACATGCTTTCTACTTTTCTATCCACATGAGAGCTACATTCACAATTTAAGCTACAACATGATAGCAATTTAGCATGGGATTTTCACACACATAAAAGGAAATGCTCCTAACATGGATTCTACATATTTTTGCACATGTAAAACATTGTTATAAATATGTTAAGGTTGCTGTTTTGACATGAATCTAACATTTTCATATCATAAATCACAATTTCACATTCTAACACATGGCGTTCACATGTTTACACATTTACACATTCACATTGTTTACTTTTACACATTTCACATATACACATGTTCACACTACACAATTTGCACATATACACATTCACATTTTCACATTTATATGCCGTGACACATAGTCCAAACCACCACTAGAAGGACACATTCGCATAACACATAACACATAGACGCCACCTAGGCAACACAGTGACGGCTCTTGGTACTGCGTAGACCGGGAGAAGTAATCTCCACCCTAACCAGTGGTACTTGTCCACCTCCAGGATTTCATCCTAATGCCCATAGGATTCTAAACACATTGAACTTTCTCGTGGAGACTTTTCCACGGTACGGTTCCACAGCCCTCTATGGAAGCAATGTCACACACGACACATTTTACACATTTTTCGATTTATTATACACATAGTTCTGACACAATTGGACACATAACTTACATTTCACCATTGGCATATGGTTCAGTTTTCCCTAACATGATGTTACTGTTAACAGAGTTTAAACACTCAGGAATCTACACTAATCATGTTGGAAACTCATTAACAATACATAATCATAATAAGCATGTTTTAATCACTCACTTTTACATGAGAATTTCACAATGTCATCTACTGTTGCCCAAATCACACGAAATTTTAACCACATGTTGTTTGTAGGTTTTAGATCACACATACACATTCTCATATTTTTCTGAGCTACATTGATTTTACAGAAATTAAAATACTCATTCACATGCCATTCATAAATCAGTTTATCATAGAAGCACAGTGTCAAGGTTGGATTTAACAGTTCACTAACCTGCATCTAACATTCATCTTATCACAGGAATTTTCCCCGAATTTATGAAGCATCATACAATTTACTGAAATTTAAAAACAACCTACACATGCTCCCTATTTTCCAATACAGAAATTATAACAAATTTCATAATCATGGGAAATTTTCCAAATTTTCAGGACAAGGACAGACATACATACACATCGTCTGGAAATTTTATGGAAATCCAATTACACATGGATCATGTGAACAGTAAGCTACCATATCCAAGATCTTTATCTCACATGCATTTCACATAATTCTAGCAATTTATACAAATTACAAAAAAAATGCATAGAAATCTCACAACACATTCATTTATCTATTTTACGTAACATATAACATTTACAGTATATCCTCATGCGAAGAAATCCGAAAAATAATCATATATAAGGAAGAACAGCTCACTGTTCTGTCCTAAAGAACTAAACGGCAAAGTCTGGTCGTTCAAGGAGGTTAACCGCAGCATCGTCTGCCGCTAACTCAAGATCTTAACGGCAAGAGATCTTGCCGTTAAGTTCCTGTCTGTCCAAAAACACAGACCGAACTCCAAAGATTGGTGAATGTAGGGGTTCCAGGACACGAAATAAATCCCATAAAATGCCTAAGACCTACTAGACATACACATGGACGACGTGGATGAGTTACTTGCCTTTCTAAAAACCTCCAAAGGGATGAAAATAGGTGATGAAGCTCTCCTTGGGCAGTGCCAAGAAGTCTCCACAAAAGCTTTCCCTCGGGTTCTAGGTCGAAGTAGACACCAGTCCGAGGTTGGGGAAGGCTTCCCTTACGTCCACACTATCCTCCAGGTGCAATAGCTTGCAGGGAGAAGCTTCAAACCGCCGGAGCAAAGCTTGCAAAGGTCAGTTTTTCTCTTGTTCTCAGCTAGGGTTTCTTTCTCTCCTTGCAAAGAGCCAAGAGAGCTCTTGCAGGTTGCAAAGGGGGTTGTTTTTATAAAGAGAAACCTTCTGTCTCACGCAGGGCCTGATGTGAAGGTTGAGAGCCGTTGGGGACATCTCCCCAATCGGTGAGCAAGCCCAACCCGAAATTTCGGGGTTGCTACGCACAGAAAATCAGAGAAGTAGACGTCCACATCCATGGCCGTTTACCTCATAGTTGGAGTCCATCGACATGGACGTTTACTCAACATGGACGTCCATCCATGTTGACGCCAATTTGCTCTTCGGGCAGAGCATTAAACCATGCAGAAAACCTTATGTACACTATGTATATTCATGCAATACATATAGTATAATATACACACTACTAAACCATGCAATCATCCACTATTTACAATTAATTTGCACATGCACACGTAAGTACACCTAGCTAATATGTACATAGTTACCTACATATGCACACATGATATTTACACACAAGCACGAATCCATACATGATATCAAATAAAAGGACAAAATTCGAGGGCCTTATAGTCGCGTTCTAATTTGGCCTTTTAATTCCTTGAAAATTCACCAAAAAATGCTTCATGACTTCCTTCTATGGAAGGTGACGTATCGAGGCGTCGCGACCGGGTAGCGACACAGAGCCTGTCGCGTTCTGGTTTCCTTCATAGAACCATGCAACGTTACTTTCCTATTCCTACTTGGACCCTTGATGTTCATGAATAATCCGACTTTTGGTGGGTCTACACATCTCCAAATCTTGCAAAATTTGGAGGAAACCTTCCTCAGAACTTCCTTGCCACGTTCTGACTCCCCTTGCACGAGCTCTATTACCAAAACTCGAACTCCAACTCATTATTCCTTTCCCATCCCGTTCAGGAATAATGACCCATAAAAGTGTCAATAGGGCACGGTTTTGGGCAAGGTCAGCATCTGCTTCTTCATCTCCCAGAGGGCTATGAATCCCCAGAAGAACTCTCAGCCTCCAGATGACCAGGAAGTGCCCACCAGGGCGATTTCTTCACCTCTACACTTTCTCTCTCCTATTCTTCATGTTTTTCCCTTCATGTATGCACGTTTAGATCCATTTCTTTTCGTAGTTTTGCATTAGATCACTCCACACACACCTATTTTAAACACCCAAAGGGGTTTAAAACACCACCCCACGTGAGTTCCCTCCAATTCTTTCATTATTTTGGGATAGATTCTACATCAAACGAAATTCTAATGGGTTTCCTGTTGTTTTGATGTTCTTGGCAGGTTAAAGAAGACATCTCAGGTGTAAGGCTCTTGCCCCTTTGACGGATGAGGAGCAGGAAGAACAAGAACCCATAGTTTCCATCCTCTGTTGCAGAAGGTGACACTCTCCTGGTCGCGTTCTTCAGAAGGTGACAGCCTTCCTATCGCGATATGTAAACCAGGTTTTCTTCTGCACTTTTCTTCCTTTTTCCAAAGTAGTTAGCACCTGCTCTTCGTGTTATCAACTTTTGCAACTACTTTGGTGGCGATCACGGTCCTTTCCTTCATTTTTATCATCTTTGTTTAGGGATCAATTCCTGTGATTACACCTGGTCTCAGATGTCCAAGTTTTTTGCATTCATAGCAGACTGGTTCTTTCTCCTTTTTCTCCTTCTTTTGGATTCTTCTTGATCCATTCTTCTTCTTCTTAAGAATTCTCTAAAGTTTGGACAGTACATCATCTACATCATTGTCTTCAGAGCCTACATTTTTTGAACTAGAAGAGGAAGAGGTGGAAGGAGCAGTTATCACTTTGAAAGCATTAGTAAATTTCTTTTTGGATGAGCTTTTAAATAGTCGCTCCATGTTGATCTCATGTGCCATCAATGATCCTATAAGCTTTTCTAATAACATAGTTGTAAGATCATTAGCTTCTTCGATGGCTGTGACTTTTGGAGTCCATTGGCTTGGTAGAGATCTGAGAAATTTTCTTACCATACCTCCAGTGTTGTACATCTTTTCAAGCCCTGCAAGACCATTAGTTATATCAGTAAACCTGCTATACATTTGGGAAATGGTCTCACCTATTAGCATTTGGAATTTCTCATATTGCCTGACCAAGATGTCAATCCTGGTTTCTTTGACTTTGTCAGTCCCTTGGTATGTGAGCTTCAACTTGTCCCACATTTCTTTTACTGATTTTCATGATGAGATCTTGTTGAATTCGCTTCTTGTCAGGGCACAACAAATGAGATTCTTGGCTTTACTATTCTGTGAGAGAAATTTTCTGTCATTGTCTGTCCAGTCCTCTCTTGGGTTGAGGACTATCAGATCTCCTTCTTCAAAGATAGTCCATAGTTGATAGTCATAACCCTGGAGGAAGAACTCCATCCTTGTCTTCCAATAGTTGTAATCTTCACCATCGAACAAGGGGGGTCTGTAGACATATTCGCCTTCAGCAAATCCTTGAGCTGCCATTTGATCTTTGCTCTTTAGATCGTGAGATCTACTTTCTTGAAGAGACTTGGCTCTGATACCACTTGTTGGCCACAAATGATATGGTTGGTATCAAGGTTTCTAGAGGGGGGCGGGGTGAATAGAATAGCTACAGAAATACTAAAACTAAAACACAAAAATCACCACTTGAAAACTTTGGTTAGTGAATGTAGTTGTGTGAAGAGATAGAGTAGCACTACGGAAGCAAATTTAAACAATCACACAAGAACACAAAGATTTTATCCTGGTTTGGTACTTCTCAAGTGGAAGACCTACGTCCAGCCTCCAAGCAAATCTTACGGTTTTACTAACCAGGGTACAATCCCCCTAAGGATATACAAACCCCCAGCTCTCCGCTGGTCATCTTCCTTTCCGAGTAGGAAGGAAACTCACTTCTGTTACAGGTCAAGAAGCCACCCTCTTGGAACAAAACCCCAATGCGGTTCTGTTAGACTTAAACCCTCAGATAGGTTCTGCTGACACCAACCCCAGCTAGGTTCTTCCCTTAACCCAAGGGGAACACTGTGTGCAGTCCCACAGCTGGACAGAAACCACCAGCACTCCGGTAGCCTTCTCTTCACACAGGAAGAGGAACACTATATACAGTCCTACAGCTGGACCAAGTCTTTCTTAAAGAAAGAACAGACTGAGAACACTAATGAACTTAAACTATCAACCACAGACTCTCCCCCAGCTTTACAATGATGCACAGAGAGAGTGAAGAGAGAAAAGAAGCTTGAATGCTTGAAGACTTCAGATGGCTACGTGCACACTTCTTCTTGGGCTCGAGCTCTTTCTCTCTTGCAATTGATACAAAAATTATGCATTTGATTACCAAGTCCTTTTTGTAGGATCGAATATGCACGGTGAATACATCTAGAAGGGGGGGGGGGGTTGAATAGATCTGAGAGTAATTGCAGTGGAAACTTAACTAATTAAAAACTTACTTCAAATTATAGATCCATTCAATAGAAAACCTGACTGGTCTGATGTGATTGTGTTTACTTAATGTCTGAGACAATCAATTAGACAATGTGTGTGTGAGTGCCTAATGTGAAATCAAAGTCCTATGCAAACATCTAGCACATAAAGCAGATCAAACAACAGCATAGGAAAATTTTAGGAGGTTCGGAGATCACATCAAGTGACTCCTACGTCCACCCCTCACATAGTGAGACACACACTACTCAATGAAATTGAGTACAACACACACACGAGCTCAATAGCTCACTCCATACATGAGCACGATGGCTCACACCAGACACGAGCACAATTTCTAAGTCCACACACACACATTGAGATCTATACAGAACACTTGTACATATTGCTCAAACACATTCAAAAATGCTGTAAGATGAACATCCAATATAAGTAAGGAATAGATGAATGAATTGGATGTTCCTTGATCAGAGCTATCTGCTCTTGCACTAGCTTCCTCTTCCACCTTCTTTTAGATTTGCTACTTCTTCTCAGCTCTGTTGTTGCTTCTTCTTTGCACTATAGCTCCTTCTTCCACTGCTACTCTCCTTCGATCTATTGCTCTTCTCTTTCTACTCTTCCAGCACTCTCACCCTTTCTCTCTATGCTTGGCCTTACTCTCCATGATAGATGTCTGCTCCAGATGAGACAAAAAGGCTTCTATAGTGTAACAACCCACCTCCACCCGATACAGTTATACTAACCCACATCGGATGAAAGTTAGTTGCTACAAGAGAGGAAACCTCAACGATAGTCACATGGGCTGAGACATACACAAATAGAAAATAATATTGTCGTGAAAAATAAATAACTCTTATTTCATCAACTTTATAGTCCACATACCACTGTCTATATAGTCCAAGCAAAATAACATAAACCATAACATCCACTAATTATAGCCATTTTCCAAGTACAAAATAACTTAAGTCCATATTATAATTACATTACATACTAAGAAATAAATTCTTCTCTCTGAAACCCAATAACCCTAGCTGAGTAAAAGTCATCTCTTTGCAGAGATGACTTAGTTTTATAGGGTTTTAGGTCGTGGGCATTATAGGAAAGAGAATCCCAACTTGACGTGGGGTTTCCATGTTTATCCACAGAGAAATCGGGATGGTTTTAGGGAAAGAAACCCAAACACAACTAGAGAAGTTGACGTCCATTTTGTTGTCATCTATATGAAGTAGACATCAATCAATTTTGACGTCAAGATCCTCAAGTCAGATGGTAAACAATGCATAGCATGCCATCAACCAACTATTAAAGTCACGAGATGTTGATGTTGAGAAGAAATTCAACCTGTAATTAAAACATAACAACATGTCATAAAATGCACATAAAACTAGGGCCTTACAAGATATCTTATTAATACAAATAAATTCAGTTTATAGTATCCTAGATGTTTTGAATTTAATTTTCTTAGATATAGTGATGTTGACTATGTTGGATGCAAAATACACAGAAAAAACACCAGTGGAACTTGTCAATTTCTTGCAGGTTGCCTGATTTCTTAGCCTTCCAGAAAGTAGAATACAATAGCATTATCCATAATAGAAGCAGAATACATTGCAGTTGGAAGTTGTTGTACTCAACTGCTATGGATCAAACATCAACTTGAAGACTATAGTCACAAATTAAATGCAATTCATATGCTAAGTGATAATACAACACTCAAGAACTAAGCACATTGAGGTCAAATATCATTTCATCAAGGACCATGTAAGTAATGGTGATATTTTACTTGAATTTGTTGATGCTAATCACCGACTAGCAGATGTAAGTAATGGTGATATTTTACTTGAAGATAAATTTAATTCAATAAGAAAAGAAATAGGAATGTGTAATTCTGAATAACATACTTCTCTATCGCTAAAACAATAAAGTATTGAAATCCATTGTAAGAGATCTTCACTTCGATTAAGGCCATACATCAATCGAACTTCTCACTGTAATCACGGGGATTGACCCCCCCCCCCCCCCCCGACACGAACAAGTGCTAAATCTAGTGGTGTGTGAACATGGAATGTGATCGCCACCTAGCAAGCTGCCCTTTAAATAGAAAATGAAGACGGCTTGTAAGGTCCTCAAATTTTGTTGCATTATTTTAATTTTGTGTAAATAATTCATGTTGTGTATGCATAGATGTACATATCTACGTATGTATTAACTATTATACTTATGTATGCATGTGTATAACTTAGTTGTAAATAATGTATGAATGGTATGATGGTAGCATGTACGTGATAGTATACATAATGCATGTATATATGTATAGGTTATGCATGGTTTCCTGCATGTTTTTGAGATCTGGCCGAAGGCCAACTTGGCGTCAATATCAATGGACGTTTGTGTTGTGTAGGTGTCAACCATATGGACGCCAACACTAATCCCAGCGTCCATCGATGTGGACGCTAATTTCTCTGACCTGCATGCATTGCAGAGCCAGATTTCCGGGAGCAAGCTTGCTCACCCATTAGGGAGCTGTCCTCAATGGTCTGAAAGCCCTCTTGTCAAACCTGTGTGAAAGGAGAGCTTCCTCTCCTATTTACAAAGCCTCTTCTGCAACCCTCAACCCCCTCTTGACTCTCTTTGCAAGAGGAGGAGAAGAAGAAACCTTAGAAAATCTGTGAGAAAACCCAACTTTTGCAACCTTAAATCCGGCGATCTGAAGCTTGTTCCGGCCATCTACCATGACAAGGAGGTAGCTGGAACATCGAGGAAGGCATCCCCGACCTCGACCTGCTGTGGAGATTGCTCAAGAACCCGGAGGAAGGCATCTTTGGGAGCTTCTTGGGACTGCCCAATGAGAGCTTCCCCGACCATTTAGATCCGTCTGGAGTATTTTCTAGAGGCAAGTAACCTACCCCTATCGTCCATGTGGATGTCTAGTAGGGTTTTGTGATTTTTACATATTTTTCCTCGTGTCCTGGATCCCCCATTCTTCTTGATTTTTGGAGTTCGGTCTGTGTTTCTGCACAGACAGGAACTTGGCGTCAATGTCCTTGACGCCGAGATCCCTGGTGTGCGTCCATCGATCTGGCCGTCCACTCCTGGAACGGCCAGAGACCGCTGTTAAGTTCTCCAGGACAAAACAGTGAGCTGTTCTTCCTGACATATTTGATTAATTTTGATGTGTTTTCGATGAGGATATATTGTAAACTTATTATGATATGTAATATGGATGTTTGAATGTGTGGTGAGATCTTTGTAATTTCTGTGATTTGACATAAATGGTTTATTTATGTAGAATGTATGCATGATGAGACCTAGACCATGTTCTTCACCGTTTGTGCAATTCATGTGAAGTTGGATGCCCTAAGTTTTGCTAAACCATGAATGGGTGAATCAGTCCATGCTCTAAATTTTTGGCAATTTTCTCCATGTTCCTCTGATTTATTGAATTTTCTGAAATGGAATTAGAAAAACATGTGTAGGGTTGTAAAATCTCCAGTAAATTGTGTAATGTGAAATAAATTCGGGAAAATTCCTGTGGTATTGTGTATATTGATTTCAGAGTTATGACCTGTCAAAACTGAAATTTTATGTTATACATCATGATAAATTGAATTTTGAATAATGTGGGAATTTATGATTAAATTTTCTGCAATTGTATTTTGGATCATAAAAATGTGAAAATTTTCATATGGGGTCCTAAACCCGAAATTATCATGTGGTTAAATTCTCAGGTCATTTGGACAACTATACCATGCAATATGAATTTTCCATGCAAAAATAGGTAATTAATGCATGCCTTGGTGAAATGATTTAATTTTTGTGTAACCCAACCTGATTGTGAAGCTTCCTGAATGTTAATTACTGTCATCTGTAGTGGCATGATTAGGAAAATAGAGTCATGTTGGGAGTGAAAGAATAAATGAGATATGAGCGTCATGTGTAAATTGTGTGTAAAAACCGATATGTGTAATGTGTAAACCTGTGCCAAGTGTGATACTGCTTCCATAGAGGGCTGTGGAGCCGTAACATGGAAAAGTCCCCATGGGAAGGTTCAATGTGCTGTGATCCTAAGGGCATTAGGATGAAATCCTGGAGGTGGACAAGTACCACTGGTTAGGGTGGAGACTTGTTCTCCCGGTCTGCGCTGTCCAAGAGTCGTCACTGTATTGCCTAGGTGACGTCTATGTGTATGTGATGTGATGTGTCCTTCTTATGGTGGTTTGGACTATGTGTCACGGCACTAAAGTGTAAAATGTGAATGTGATTGTGATCATGTGCAAATTGTGTAGTGTGAACAATGTGTAAATGTGAATGTGTAAATGTACAATGTGAAAAAAGTGAAGTATGTGAATTAGAAATTGTGTAAAAATGTGAAACCAAAATGTGAGGATGTGAAATGGAAATCCATGATATGATGATCTGAAATCATGTTAGAACAGCAACATAAATGTGATTATGATCATGTGTTATATGTGTACAATGCGTAGAATCCATGCTAGGGACAATCCTTACTTATGTGTAAACCATTCCATGGGTGTATGCTCTCACGTTGTGGTTTGAATGAGAACATAGCTTTCTTGTGTTAGATTGTAAAGTGTTAAACCACATCAAAACAGCAACCTTAAAGCATGTGAAATGGTTATGTGCATGTATACGAATGAGTAGTAACCATGTTAGCAATGTTTTCTTTCATGTATGTAAGCTAGTCATGCTAGATTACTCTCATGTGTTAGTTTAATTTAAAGTAGAACTTTCATGTGTAGGAATGAGTAGAGAGCATGTGATAGGAGATTTTGATTTAGAAAATCTGAAAGCATGAATCATGTGTTTAATAAGTAGAATTACCATGATAGGTTGTTAATTTCAATCACAAGCATGCTACATGATTATGTCTTGTAAATGTGTATGTAAACCTGCTATGACATGTACATGTATGGTATGTGTAGAGTTATTTGCTGAGTCTTTTAGACTCATTACTTGCTTCGGCGTACAGGTGTAGTAGGTGACACACCTTTGGAGGAGACCGTGGAAAGCGACTCCGAGCACGGGGAGTAGCTAGTTTGGTGGAGCTTAGTTGTGCCATTTTGGCATTTTGATGTATGTAATTGAAACATTGTATTAGCACTATCATGGAAAGAACTGTTTAAGTGTGGACAATTATGTATCTGATTTTCTGCAATTTAATTATGTGGACTTTTAGTTCTTTAAATGTTATCGAATCATGTATATTAAATGTGGATGATGAATGAAATGAAGACAGTGGTTCTTTTACTTCCGCTACTCTGTTCTTATATTCACGTGTATCTCAGCTGAATGTTATTGTTGGGTAAATGTCCCACTGTGATGACGCTCACTATACCGACGTGGGTTGGTATAACCGTACCGGTATAATGAGGGTCGCCATACGGCCAACTTAACTAGGAAAAGGAGAGAGAAAGGAGGCGAACCTGGTGTCACGGTGGCCTTAGCGGTCGCGACAGCGCTGATAATGCGACGCTGATGCCAGTTGTATTTCTTGTCGTATCGTCCTCCGCCGCCGCGTTCTCTTTGTACGGGAGTTGTTGGAGTGTGGACCTTCTTCTTGTCTTCCAGCCAGCCGGAAGGCAAGAGCTCCTCGTGGATGACGCTTGGATGCCTGCCACAAAAGAAAACAAACAAAAGGAAGCCCTATTAGAACACATTAAACATAGTATCTACTCTAAAATAGAAAGAAAGGATGGGAACATGAAGGGAACGAACCTGGGGGGTTTTTAAACCCCTTTGGGTGTAGAAAAATGTGGGTGTGTGCTGAATATGTTCTATCTAAGAATAACATGAAAAATGCATGCAAAAGAAGGAGAAAGGGAAAGGGGGAGAGTGAGCCCCATTAGGGCGACTCCTTATCGTGGCTGCAGCTCGTGGGATCGTCCAAAAGCTTCAGGAGAATGCTGAAGTCGCCCTTCTCACGTCCCGTACTCCATAGATGATGAAATGGGTTGCTTTGGTGGAGAGAGATGTGAGGGAAATGGAGGAAAAGGGTGGCTACAAGGCTAAGTATTTGTCAAAGGAAATTTTGGCAGCCCTTCGGGGTAACAATGAGGCTCCCCCTCATCCTTGAGGAGGGGCCTCTCTTTTATAGAGCCATGAGAGAGAAATGGGTGATATTATCTCTTCAAAAAGGTCCAAAATTCGAAATGGGAGATAATGACCTTTTAAAATTGCAAGGGAGAGTCCAAGGGATCCACACAAGTGTCACGTCCCGAGAATTACGCAGCGGATATTATTAATTAATTCGAGTCGATATTTCGAGACGTGGACAGTCGACAAATAAGCCTCTAGCTAGCACGCACTAAATGTGTATCAACACAACATCATAATAGGGCCCAAATGTGAACTCAATTATAAATTGTATTCAAATCTCATATTTTTCTGAGATAAACTAATACAGGACTAAGACTCAATAAAAGCAAAAGTACATACTACCTCACTTCCTACTACATTGTTCTAACACTCAAAATAAACTAACTATAGATAAACTCATGTTTGGAACGCTCTTCACTCGGACGCATTCCCATCCTTGACTTGCTCTTCCTCTTGCACTTCATGGTCACCTAGATTGGGTAAAAGTAGGGAATGAGCAAACTAGTCCAGTAGGATTTATATCTCAATGTGCGGGCAATGATATAAGTGTTTAACATTTTAGAACTAGGCAAGTACGATGAATGATATGCAAGTACGAATAAAACACGTTAAAACATGATATATAAAACAAGCTAAAGAGAGAGATCATGGTAGAACAAGATTGATGAACAAGATGACAAGAGAGAACTAGAAATAGATCACTTTGTACAAGCACGCAAGATATCATGTAAATTTACAATAAATGCAGGATGGCCATATCACGCAAGTAAGCAAGCAAGCACGAGCACGATCAAGTAACACTAATCAGGCACGTAGACACTAATGTACACCGAGAAAAGATCCATCAAGAATGTACACTAGGTCACGTGTATGTGGTATTGTATCTATCATTCAACACGCACGCACGATTTTCCCAGTGCAGATGCAACACCAGTAATCATTATACCCCATGGTTAACAGTATATCTATGACTCGTCGTCATTGGGGCTAGATTGGAGCCCTTGGACACACGCCGTGCCCTGTCAGCATCTCACTTAAATTTTGAAATGTAGATACCCACAGTCATTTATAATGGCCAATGAGAGTTTCAATAAGTAAGCATGTGTAATGTCATGTTCATGATGATGAGGAGAACAAGTAATAAGTAATGGAACATGATTTCACGAGTACAATGGTCAAGAGATAAATTCGGCAGCATAACGGTACGATTTATACTTTCGTTCAATCTTTACATTAATGGCTTTAGTCTGGTTTGTAAGTCTCACTCACGAGAACAAGAAGAGAAAGGAAGTGCGTGCTATCTCCAGGGAACTTCAATGGTACAACCAACTCGTCGGCCATGTGGGAATCCATGGTCAGAGGAGATTTACGGAGGCCTTGGTGAAAAGGTCGCTAGTCTACCGATTCGGAATGACCAGTAGAGAGTTCCCAATTTCCCAAGAAAGGCTGCCTAATAGTGCTAGTGTGTAGTGCGGTATGCGTGTCTCAATTCACAAACCATCGGTCTCAAACTTGCAGGAAGCACTTGACAAGATAACATGGAATAAAACTATGCACTTTAACTAATCATGGTTTGCAAGATTTTATGATAACCATTATCATTTAAACGTGGAAGAACAGTAGGAATATTAAATCACAAGTAGCACGAATGGATCATAACATTTAAGGAGCACTTAGAATAGCATTCATGTAATTAAAGCTTTTTAAATGGGTTAATCGCTTTTAAGCCATTAAACAACAATCATGTAATGATCGGACCCAAGATAGGTAACTTACACAGCAAATATCACATTTATACAGACCTCGGGTATATGCGGAAAACTTTGTAAGAAAACACGTGGTTTCCGGTAAAAATCCTGAGATCGCGACATAGCCATTTAAGGAAGGCGACAGGTCGGGCCCAGAAGGCGACACAGGGGTGTGAGCATCGCGACAGGGTCGTCAGATCAGGTAGCCGGATAGCGACGGAACGCATGTCGCCTTGAGAAGGCGACAAGGGGTATGTCGCAATCAACCCTCTGAAACTGACATATCGGGCCGTCGCGTTCACAGGGTCCGTGCCTGGCTCGGACAGAGCAAGGACAGTGCCTTGGATTGCGGACCTGTCTTTCCTTCTTTTGACATAGGGTTGTTCTAAACTAGAGAACAAATTGCACGGTGCATGAAAAATAACAAAACCAGTTTTAAAATAACCTAGACATACTAGGGTACTTCCAGTAAATCGGAATTGAACAATAAAGATGGTTTCGATAGGCTTTGATCACGGGGGAACACAAGGTCAGACCAAGAGTAACTTGAAGACATAGTTTTATGCAGCAACCCTATTACCATGCTTATAACTCTCTAACTAATGAGCTTTATACAAAACGTTCAACATGAAACCTGACGAGGACAACTAGTAGAATAACTTTCATGTTATGCATTTTCTCTAATTCGGCCTTAAAACACATGCAACATATTAAGAACGGGAAAAGCTCTAACAGTGCGCGACTTTGGCAAAACGCTTATAAATCAAGATCTACTGAATGAAATTCGATGAAACTAGTGGTAATTGAAAGTTAACTTGATGCTCTACACATTGGTATAGGATATGTTAAGGTTTGGCCATAGAAAGCCTACCTTTTGGGTTGAAGAAGTCCCGTTATTCCAGAAAACCTGTGTTCAGACCACTTGGAGGAAAACGCTTACTACTCCGTGTATACTGCATGGAATTTGGGCATTCCACTTGGGGTAGAACGTAGACTTGACCCTCTTTCCAGGGGTATAGGCCTTGCAAGGTTTGGTTTAGGTTTGACTCACCTTTGGTCTACTTCAAGAGGGTGGTTTGTGCAGGTCGCAGCAGACGAGAAGGGGAAGAAGAACGGCTTCTTGTGGTCGTTCCACAGCTCCTCAGCCACCAAGAGCTCCTCCACACGACCCTAGAATGTTATAAATTCGTTCCTAGGGTTTGGGTGAAGAGTATTTAAGTAACCATGGTGTTTAGGAGTCCTATTATAACTAGGAAAGGAGGGTTTCGGGATTGGCATGTTTGGTTTCCTATTTTTGATGATTTCCTCCTCCCTTTGAGTGTGTGAGGCATTAGGAAACCTCCCCTCATAGTTAGGCACGAATTTGGGTTGCCATGAATGCATGATTGCATCCCAATTCAACTCTAATTGCCTCTTTTTAATTTCAGCTTATTTATGGTTACGAATTTCTATGTATTTTCTAGCTTTATTTGATTTTTGGGCCAAATGTTGCCCATTGGCCCAATTATGATAATGGGTCATCAATATATAATGTTGGAAGTCTCCCCAACACTTTTATTTAATTTTTGATTGCGTCGTATTTCCGTGTTAACGGTTTCAAACCTAGCCCAAATGATTTTTATTGAACCAAATTTCTTGAGGGGTCATTAGAGGATATTATTTGAAGTCCATATATGATTTTTATTTAATTTTCTGACTCATCCACGTACGTGTGATAATGATTTTACGACTTATTCATGAATTACGATAATAAGTCGCGAAACACTTTAAACTTGGATGATCTGATTTTTCTTGGCACAAATTTCTTTGTGAAACATTTAGTAATAATGTTTAGGGTTGATTTATAATTTTTACGAAATTTTCCGAAGTGTTTTAGCACATACGATAATGATACGTATGTTTTAAATACTTGTTATTATGGAAATTATTTATTTCCATTTTAATTGAATTTTTTATATAATTGAAATTTTCGGGGTGCTACACCCTCCCCCACTTAAGAGAATTTGGTCCCCAAATTCATATATAGAGAGATTTTGTACAAGTGAGGTGTACTTATTTGTGAATAACTCCGGGTATCTTTTGCGCATTGCTTCCTCGGTTTCCCACGTGTCGTCTTCATCCATGTGTTGATTCCATCGAACCCTTACTAGTGGAATAACTTTGTTCCTTAGTTGGCGTAGTTCCCGATCCACGATCTTAATCGGCTTCTCTTGATATGTTCTGTCTTTGTTAAATTCCAGAAGCTCATATTCTATGACATGCCATGGATCTCGTACATACTTTTTCAACATGGATATGTGGAACACATTGTGTATTCCATCCATTTGTGGTGGTAAAGCGAGACGATATGCCACCTCGCCGACTCTTTCGAGGATTTCGAAAGGCCCGACAAACCTTGGTGACAACTTGCCTTTAATGCCAAATCGCCTGATCCCACGGCCTGGAGATACTTTCAAGAATACATGTTCACCAACCTGAAACTCCAGGTCTCTTCTTCTATTATCTGCATATGCCTTTGTCTTTGTTGCACCACTGCCATTCTTTCTTTAATAAGCTTTACCTTCTCTGTGGTTTCTCTTATCATCTCAGGTCCTAGCATTTGTTTTTCGCCAACTTCATACCAGCATATTGGAGATCGGCAACTCCTGCCGTAGAGTGCTTCAAATGGTGCCATTTGAATGCTAGCTTGATAGCTATTATTGTAGGTGAACTCCACGAGGGATAAGTGTTCGTGCCAGCTTCCTCCAAAATCTAGGACACATGCTCTAAGCATGTCTTTAATCACCTGGTTGGTTCTCTCCATCTGACCATCTGTCTGTGGATGGAAAGCCGTGCTAAAGTTTAGTTTAGATCCCAAGGAGTAGTACAGTCCTTTCCAAAAGTGGGATGTGAACCTGGGGTCTCTATCAGACACGATAGACACCGGTACTCCATGTAATCTGACTATTTCCTTCACATACAACGCAGCCAGAACATCTACTAACCACTTAATCTTCACTGGTAAGAAGTGAGCCGACTTAGTTAAGCGGTCGACAATAACCCAGATTCCATCGAACCCACCTCTAGATTTAGGTAGTCCGAAAATAAAGTCCATCCCTATACCTTCCCATTTCCATGCCGGGATTTCTAGGGGTTTGAGTTTACCTGCGGGTCGCAAGTGTTCTGCCTTGACTTTTGACATGTCAAGCATCGGGCGACATATTCCGCCACTTCTCTCTTCATATTAGGCCACCAAAAGCTTCTTTTCAAGTCTTGATACATCTTGGTAGTTCCAGGATGGATGTTATACCTGGTCTTGTAAGCCTCATCCATAATCATTTTCTTTGTCTCTGCATGGTCGGGTACACAGACTCGATCCCGGAACAATAGTCTTCCATCTTCAGTTAATGAGAAATCCGGCCTCTGGTCTAGATTAGCCTTAATCTCTACAAGTACAGGGTCATTATCTTGGAGTGTTGTGATGTCCTCAAGTAGTGTAGGTTGCACCCTAGTACTAGCAACAAGACATCCCTTCTCTTTAATGTCAGCATCAATATTTAACTTGGCGAAGTCTTCTAACAACTTCCATTCGTTCACCATTAAACTTGATAGTGTGATCATTGGCATTCTACTTAGAGCATCTGCCACAGCATTTGCTTTTTCGGGATGATATTGAATCGTGAAGTCGAAGTCTTTGAGATACTCCAACCACCTCCGTTGTCTCATATTCAAGTCCTGCTGAGAAAACAGATACTTCAAGCTTTTATGGTCAGAAAACACAATGAATTTCTCACCATATAGATAATGACGCCATATCTTCAAGGCGAAGACCACAGCCGCTAGCTCCAGATCATGTACAGGGTAATTGTCCTCATGCTTCTTCAATTGTCTGGACGCGTAGCATATAACTTGCCCATTCTGCATCAGCACACAGCCAAGGCCGATCCCGGATGCATCGGTGTATACTTCAAAACTACCCCCAGCGACTGGCAGTGTTAGTACGGGTGCTAAGGTAAGGTGCTCTTTCAATGCCTTGAAACTTTCTTCACATTCCTCAGTCTATGCAAATGGATTCTCCTTTCTGGTAAGCCGGGTTAATGGTACAGCTATTTTCGAGAAATCCTTAATGAAGCGACGATAATAGCCGGCTAAACCCAGAAAGCTTCTAATCTCTGACACAGTTGTCGGCCTTGTCCAGTTCTTTACCGCCTCCACCTTAGACGGATCTACAGAGATTCCCTCCTTGGATATGATGTGGCCAAGGAATGACACCTCTTCCATCCAGAACTCACACTTACTAAGTTTGGCATAGAGTTGATTGTCTCTAAGAACTTGTAGAGCCATCTTCAAGTGTTCTTCGTGTTCTTCTTTGGATTTGGAGTAAATAAGGATGTCATAAATGAACACCACTATAAACTTGTGACGGCCCTCATTATAACGGTACGGTTATACCAACCCACGTCAGTATAACAAGTGCTGGCACAGTGGGACATTTACCCAAACGATACATACAGCTGAGATACACGCGAATATACAACAGAGTAGCGGAAGTAAAAGAGAACTATCTCCATTCATTCATCATCCACATTAACCATACATGATTTTTCGCAATTAACAACAAGGAACTAAGAGTTCACATAATTTAAATTGCTGAAATAGAATTACAAAATGTCCACATAATACATTCCTTTCATGATAATTCTAATACAATGTTCCAAATACATACTATGAAGTACACAAATCACAAAGAAGCTCCAACAACTAGCTAGTCTCCGCGCTCGGAGTCTGTCTCCACCGTCTCCTCAAGCGGTGTCGTGTCTCCAACTATACCTGTACGCCGAAGCAAGGAGTGAGTCCAAGGACTCAGCAAGCAACGCTACTCATGATCTACACTTATAAGTCCTAGTGGTTTCTACATGCACATTACAATTAGCAACACATAGCATGCTAGTCATTTCAAGTTTTCAACCTATCATGAACATTCTACGATTTTATACATAACTCATGCTTTCAGATTTCTAAAATAAACTTCACCTATCACATGGTCTCTATTCAATTTACTCATGAAACTTTAACCTTTAAAGAATCAAACATGAGAGCTATCAACATGAACAATTTACATGCATGAAAGGTAACGCAACTAGCATGGGTTTTACACATTTTCAAACACATACATGAACCTTTTTACATGCTTTAGGTTGCTGATTTCACATGATTCAATGGCTATAAATCTACACATGAGGGCTACCATGTTGCTTAAAACATATCATATGAACAATCTATCATGCTATTTGCACACATATTCATTAGTTGTCTCTAACATGGACTCTAAACGTTTTTGCACACATAAACATAAGAATAATAACATGCATTTTCTGAATTCACATGGTTTCAGATTTAGTCTCACATGGGTTTCAATAACACATTTACACATCTAGAATTTCACATTTTTCTTTACACTAGTTTCCTCTTTTCACATGGTTACACTTTACACATACACATTCACACGTCACTTACACATTTACACATGTACACATACACTTTACACATTTCACATTACACATTTTTAGGTGCCGTGACACATAGTCCAAACCACAAAAGAAGGACATATGCACATCACATTACACATAGACGCCATCTAGGCTTTCCAATGGCAACTCTTGGACTGTGCAGACCGGGAGAACAAGTCTCCACCCTAACCAGTGGTACTTGTCCACCTCCAGGATTTCCCCCTAATGCCCTTAGGGTCACTTAACACATTGAACTTTCTTAGGGGGACTTTTCCATGATACAGCTCCACTGCCCTCTACGGAAGCAGTGTCACATTGGCACAGTTACACATTTACATATTTACCGTTTTACACTTGGTTTTGCACATAACACTTCATCTCACTCACTTTCTTACTCACATGAACACCTCTGTTTTTCCTAACATGGTACTACAGATTTTCAAGGTTTAACACATAGTAAACACACTAATCATGCTAGGTTTAAACAAAATCTAATCACATTACGATCATATACACGAATTATCACATTTCACAAGAAAACACAACTTTTTATTTACTGATCCAAATGACCTGAAAATTTAACCACATGTTGTTTTCGGCTTCAAGGTCATACCCTCAAGTTTTCAGATTTTTCTGAGCTAAATAGGATTTACAGAAAATAAAACGCCTAATTAGCATGCTATTAACAACTTAAGTTAACATGGGTCTAACACATTTTGCAAATTAGCCACTTGCTGTTTAAACATAAGCTATTCACATATGCATGAACTGAGAACACACAATTTTTCCCTAATTCATACATCTATGGATTGAATACTACAAATCATTCTTGCATGCTTTCATTTTATTCTACTGAACTTATTAGCAATTTCGCAAGCATGCATGAATTACCAAAATTTCAAAACATACATACATGCCCCACAATTCTTCATGAATAGACTGCAACCAAGACATTCAACTAATCCGAATCATGGAACATGGATTTGCAAAATTATCTACAAGTCATGCTCACAATTTAAAGATACTATTAACCCACATTCACCATCACACCACATTCATTCACACACCACAATGCACAATATATATAGGGTATAAGATTTACCATATATCCTCATCACGTAAAACATACCGAAATTAATGTATAAGAGGGACAGAACAGCTCACTGTTCTGTCCAGAAGAACTCGACGGCGGTCTCTGGCCGCTGACTCAGGGTCAGCGGCATGGTCGATGGACGCCAAGGATGATCTGGACGTCCAGGGACCTTGCCGTCTAACCAGGTCTGTGAAGAAACACAGACCCGAGCTCTAAATCTTGGGTGAATTGGAGGGTCTAGGACTCGAGGAAAAATCCATAAAATTCACAAAACCATCCTAGACTCATAAGGGAACATCAAGGATAGGTCACTTGCCTTTCAAAAATTCTTCTAAGGGATTTAAAGGCTTGGTGAAGACCTCCTTGGGAAGTCCCAAGAAGTTGCAGAAGTGCCTCCAAACTATCTCTCCTCCGGGCTCCTGGATGATCTCCACGCTGAGGGGATGTCGGGGAAGCCTTCCTCGTTGGTCCAGCAACCTCCTTGCAGCAGGGGGACGCCGGATCAAAGTCCAAGGGGTCAGATTTGAGGGTTCTAAAATGGGTTTTTCTCACAGGCTTCTCTAGGGTTTTTCTCTCCTCACTTCTCTCCTCTTGCAAGGGTGAAGGGAAAGAGTGGGAGAGGCCACTTCGGGTTCAGGATTTAGGGGAGTCTCTCTCCCACTCACTAGGGTGATAGGACACCCTCAGAGCCGTTGGTGGACATCCCCCCAATGGTGGCCATGCCTTGTTTCAGAAGCTTGCAGCTCTACTGCGCATGCAGGCCAGAGAAGTTGGCGTCCATATCGCTGGACGCCGGAGTTAGTGTTGGCGTCCATGTCTGGACGCTGACACCAGCTCAACGGCCTGGGCTTGACACCAAGGTGGCCTTCGGCTAGAACTCTAATTTATGCAGAAAACCATGCATACCAAGCATATATACATGCAATATACCTATGGTATTGTATCCATACTATCATCATGCAATACATACATTATTTATGTTTAATATAAACACATGCATACGTAATTATACTAATTAATACGTACGTAAATATGTACATACACACATAATTACAAATAATGCGACGGAAATTAGAGGGCCTTACAAAATTGGTCCAAGTATGGCCTATAAATATTGTTCATAAGTTGCATGAAAGCTGCTGGAGCATTTGTTAAACCAAACGGCTTAACTACGAACTCATAGTGACCATATCTACTTCGGAATGCAGACTTATGAATATCCCCCTCCTTTATTCTTAGTTGATGGTAGCCTGATCTTAGATCTATCTTGGAGAAATACTGTGCACCGGAGATCTGATCAAACAGTTCATCAATGCGGGGTAGTGCATACTTGTTCTTTATTGTCAACTGGTTCAACTGACGGTAATCAATGCATAGCCTCATTGTCCCGTCCTTCTTTCTGACAAATAGCACTGGCGCTCCTCACGGGGATATGCTAGGCCTGATAAAACCTTGATCTAGTAATTCTTGGATTTTTCTCTTTAATTCCTGCAATTCAACAGGGGACATACGGTACGGGGCTTTTGAAACAGGGGCTGCCCCAGGGAGTAACTCAATGGTAAAGTTTACCTCCCGCTCAGGTGGTATACCAGGTAATTCCTCTGGAAATACATCAGGATAGTCCCTGGCTATTGGAATGTCTTCTAGGGTCGGTTTCTTCTTTTCAGTTGCCAAGACAGAAACTAAGAAAGCATCACAACCCTGGTTGATCAGCTTAGAAGCCTTTAAGGAGGAGATCAAGATAGGGTGTTTGTGATAGCGGGTGCCAAGTAGTGATAAAGTTGGAAGGTTTGGTCTTTTAAAAGTGACCCTCCTATGGCAGAAGTTTACATCGGCATCATATTTAATTAGCCAATCGACACCCAGAATGGCATCATAACCCTTCATGTCTAAACAGATAAGGTTGGCAGGGAGATTGTGTCCCCCAATTATAGTTTCGCATTTCGGCAAGTAGTGAGTGAGTTCAGATTCTGAGCCTAGTGGAGAGGCTACAGTGATCTTGGATTGCAAGGGTACAGGTTTGACCGATAGGGTTGCAGTAAATGCGGTGGAAATAAATGAATAAGCAGCTCGAGTATCAATAAGCACAAATGCGGGTTGAGAGTGTATAGAAATGGTACCTTCCACCATACCCCCTTCCTCGGGTAGGTCAGCTTCTATGACAGCATTAAGGCATCCCTGACGTCGTGGTACATTCTGAACTCTGCCTGGCTGGTCCTTCAGCATAGGACAATCAGGAATACGGTGGTCACGACCTCCGCATTTTAAGCACGCCCCGAGCATCTTCCAGCATTCTTCAGCTCGGTGTCCCGGTTTATCATAGAATTTGCAGTTTTCCGCCAACTGCCTACCTTCCACCTTAGCTCTCTTATCTCCAGCAATATCCCTTCCGATATTCGGCCTCTTGTTGTTGTTGTTGACGTTGTTGTTACGAAAGGTTGGAGCAATATTAGGTGCTCCCTTCCTGACGAAGACCGGCTTGGAGTTGTCCTTGCCCCTCATGCCATCCACCTTGGCCATGGTGTCTTCTACTAGCTGAGCTCTTTGGACCATCTCAGTGTAAGTTTGAATATTGTGTGGTCCGAGCCTTTCAATGAACATGGGCCTGAGCCCATCCATGAATCGATTTGCCTTAAGTCTTTCCGTTCCCACCAGATGTGGGGCATACACAGCGAGACGCGCGAACTGAGACTCATACTCAGCCACAGACAATCCCTTCTGCTTCAGTGCGACAAATTATGTCGCTTTCTTCTCCTTCACTCTCTCAGAGAAATATTTTCCCCAGAATATCTCTAGGAATTCAGCCCATTCTAGTTCAGCTATATTAGGCAGGTGGGCCGATGTGGCATTCCACCACGCTCGGGCATCCTTGGTAAATTGAAAAGTGGCCAGTACCACCTTCTCTCTATTGGTGCATTGCATTACTTAAAAGATCCTTTCTATTTCCTCTTGCCAATTTTCTGCTTCATCTAGGTTAGGGGATCCAGCGAAACGAGGAGGGTTTAGACTCCTAAAATTTCAGTGCAGATCACCGGCTCCATTCCTTGCAGCTCCAGCTTGATTTCCAGCCTGAACCACATTCTGCAGGGCCTGAGTCAACCCAGCCACGGTTTCTTGCATAGCTTGCCATTGGTTACGAGCCATTGCAGTTGAGTGAGAGAGTTATGAGGGTTCCTGGGATAAAGGATGGAAACCAATTAATGTCTCTAGATTTATTTTAAGAGTCCATGGGTAGGAGTGTTTAATTCCTTCTAACATATTCCCAGTCTCTACCCATTCTCACCAGGTACTGTATTTAATTTCCAAGACCTAGGTTCCATAGGTATCTCCTATCCCTGAGACATATCCTATTTGGTAATCCTAGGCTCTGATACCACTAAACTGTCACGTCCCGAGAATTACGCAGCGGATATTATTAATTAATTCGAGTCGATATTTCGAGACGTGGACAGTCGGCAAATAAGCCTCTAGCTAGCACGCACTAAATGTGTATCAACACAACATCATAATAGGGCCCAAATGTGAACTCAATTATAAATTGTATTCAAATCTCATATTTGTCTGAGATAAACTAATACAGGACTAAGACTCAATAAAAGCAAAAGTACATACTACCTCACTTCCTACTACATTGTTCTAACACTCAAAATAAACTAACTATAGATAAACTCATGTTTGGAACGCTCTTCACTCGGACGCATTCCCATCCTCGACTTGCTCTTCCTCTTGCACTTCATGGTCACCTAGATTGGGTAAAAGTAGGGAATGAGCAAACTAGCCCAGTAGGATTTATATCTCAATGTGCGGGCAATGATATAAGTGTTTAACATTTTAGAACTAGGCAAGTACGATGAATGATATGCAAGTACGAATAAAACACGTTAAAACATGATATATAAAACAAGCTAGAGAGAGAGATCATGATAGAACAAGATGGATGAACAAGATGACAAGAGAGAACTAGAAATAGATCACTTTGTACAAGCACGCAAGATATCATGTAAATTTGCAATAAATGCAGGATGGCCATATCACGCAAGCAAGCAAGCATGAGCACGATCAAGTAACACTAATCAGGCACGTAGACACTAATGTACACCGAGAAAAGATCCATCAAGAATGTACACTAGGTCACGTGTATGTGGTATTGTATCTATCATTCAACATGCACGCACGATTTTCCCAGCGCAGATGCAACCCCAGTAATCATTATACCCCATGGTTAACAGTATATCTATGACTCGCCATCATTGGGGCTAGATTGGAGCCCTTGGACACACGCCGTGCCCTGTCAGCATCTCACTTAAATTTTGAAATGTAGATACCCACAGTCATTTATAATGGCCAATGAGAGTTTCAATAAGTAAGCATGTGTAATGTCATGTTCATGATGATGAGGAGAACAAGTAATAAGTAATGGAACATGATTTCACGAGTACAATGGTCAAGAGATAAATTCGGCAGCATAACAGTACGATTTATACTTTCATTCAATCTTTACATTAATGGCTTTAGTCCGGTTTGTAAGTCTCACTCACGAGAACAAGAAGAGAAAGGAAGTGCGTGCTATCTCCAGGGAACTTCAATGGTACAACCAACTCGTCGGCCATGTGGGAATCCATAGTCAGAGGAGATTTACGGAGGCCTTGGTGAAAAGGTCACTAGTCTACCGATTCGGAATGACCGGTAGAGAGTTTCCAATTTCCCAAGAAAGGCTGCCTAATAGTGCTAGTGTGTAGTGCGGTACGCGTGTCTCAATTCACAAACCATCGGTCTCAAACTCGCAGGAAGCACTTGACAAGATAACATGGAATAAAACTATGCACTTTAACTAATCATGGTTTGCAAGATTTTATGATAACCATTATCATTTAAACGTGGAAGAACAGTAGGAAGATTAAATCACAAGTAGCACGAATGGATCATAACATTTAAGGATCACTTAGAATAGCATTCATGTAATTAAAGCTTTTTAAATGGGTTAATTGCTTTTAAGCCATTAAACAATAATCATGTAATGATCGGACCCAAGAAAGGTAACTTACACAACAAATATCACATTTATACAGACCTCGGGTATATGCGGAAAACTTTGTAAGAAAACACGTGGTTTCCGGTAAAAATCCTGAGATCGCGACATAGCCATATAAGGAAGGTGACAGGTCGGGCCCAGAAGGCGACACAGGGGTGTGAGCATCGCGACAGGGTCGTCAGATCAGGTAGCCGGATAGCGACGGAACGCATGTCGCCTTGAGAAGGCGACAAGGGGTATGTCGCAATCAACCCTCTGAAAGTGACATATCGGGCCGTCGCGTTCACAGGGTTCGTACCTGGCTCGGACAGAGCATGGACAGTGCCTTGGATTACGGACCTGTCTTTCCTTCTTTTGACATAGGGTTGTTCTAAACTAGAGAACAAACTGCACGGTGCGTGAAAAATAACGATACTAGTTTTAAAATAACCTAGACATACTAGGGTACTTCCAGTAAATCGGAATTGAACAATAAAGATGGTTTCGATAGGCTTTGGTCACGGGGAACACAAGGTCAGACCAATGGTAACTTGAAGATGTAGTTTTATGCAGCAACCCTATTACCACGCTTATAACTATCTAACTAATGAGATTTAGACAAAACGTTCAACATAAAACCTGACGAGCACAATTAGTAGAATAACTTTCATGTTATGAGTTTTCTCTAATTCGGTCTTGAAGCACGTGCAACATATTAAGAACGGGAAAAGCTCTAACAGTGCGCGACTTTGGAAAAACGGTTATAAATTAAGATCTACTAAATGAAATTCGATGAAACCAGTGGGAATTGAAAGTTAACTTGATGCTATACACATTGGTATAGGATATGTTAAGGTTTGGCCCGAGAAAACCTACCTTTTGGTTTGAAGAAGTCTCGTTATTCCAGAAAACCAGTGTTCAGACCACTTGGAGGAAAACGCTTACTACTCCATGTATACTGCATGGAATTTGGGCATTCCACTTGGGTTAGAACGTAGACTTGACCCTCTTTCCATGGGTATAGGCCTTGCAAGGTTTGGTTTAGGTTTGACTCACCTTTGGTCGACTTCAAGAGGGTGGTTTGTGCAGGTCTCAGCAGACGAGAAGGGGAAGAAGAACGGCTTCTTGTGGTCGTTCCACAGCTCCTCAGCCACCAAGAGCTCCTCCACACGACCCTAGAAAGTTCTAAATTCGTTCCTAGGGTTTGGGTGAAGAGTATTTAAGTAACCATGGTGTTTAGGAGTCCTATTATAACTAGGAAAGGAGGGTTTCGGGATTGGCATGTTTGGTTTCCTATTTTTGATGATTTCCTCCTCCCTTTGAGTGTGTGAGGCATTAGGAAACCTCTCCTCATAGTTAGGCACGAATTTGGGTTGCCATGAATGCATGATTGCATCCCAATTCAACTCTAATTGCCTCTTTTTAATTTCAGCTTATTTATGGTTACGAATTTCTATGTATTTTCTAGCTTTATTTGATTTTTGGGCCAAATGTTGCCCATTGGCCCAATTATGATAATGGGTCATCAATATATAATGTTGGAAGTCTCCCCAACAATTTTATTTAATTTTTGATTACGTCGTATTTCTGTGTTAACGGTTTTTTCGATTTGTTTCCTTATTTAGATAATCGGTCACAATAACTCTCAAACCTAGCCCAAATGATTTTTATTGAACCAAATTTCTTGAGGGGTCATTAGAGGATATTATTTGAAGTCCGTATATGATTTTTATTTAATTTTCTGACTCATCCACGTACGTGTGATAATGATTTTACGACTTATTCATGAATTACGATAATAAGTCGCGAAACACTTTAAACTTGGATGATCTGATTTTTATTGGCACAAATTTCTTTGTGAAACATTTAGTAATAATGTTTAGGGTTGATTTATAATTTTTATGAAATTTTCCGAAGTGTTTTAGCACATACGATAATGATACGTATGTTTTAAATACTTGTTATTATGGAAATTATTTATTTCCATTTTAATTGAATTTTTTATATAATTGAAATTTTCGGGGTGCTACACAAGAGTCCCTAGGGCCAAAATCTCGCCCCAAGGGGGTTGAGATATTTCCTACGGATAAAGCTGGATCAATCAGAAGATAAATAGAAGGTTGTTGCGGAGTCTGGTGCGCTCAGGCGTTGTCGCGGCGTATCATAGGGTCGCGACTAGAGACGCGATGGGTCGAGGCGTCGTGACAGTAAGCCCACGTGCATGGGTATCATGCATGGGCTTTCGCGGCGTCCAGGGCCGTCGTGACTAGAGTCACGGCACTACGATATGTCACGACTAGGAAATCAAATTATCTTGCATTTATTCAGACAGTTACATAAAAGACACGTGTTATAATTGCATAAGGACTCTCCAAAATGATAATGGGCGAGATTTCAAGGTAATTTTAAATTGTTAATGGGCTCAATCAAGGCTAATGATGGGCTGAAGGTGAGTGACCAACTAGGGGCTAACTAGGATAACATGAAATGCGGTTCAACCCATTAGTCGGAACCGGGTGTCTACATATTGCCCCTCCTTGGCTTCCTCTTTGCAGGGTAGCAAAGCGGCAGTGGAGTGGAGTTGTCATGAAGTGATGGCGAAGCGGAAATGACGCGGAGTGGACTGAAAAGTGGGGGCCAAGGTAAAGAGACACCCGGTCTAACTAACAGGCAATTGGAATTTTCATGAAAGCCCCGAGTCTATTGCTCGAGCAGGATGCCAAGAAGAACAAGTCTGGACGAGAAGGAGAAAAGAGGAGGACGATCAACCCCCCGATTGAGAGGTACCCTAGCCGATTGGCCTGCAGGTTTCGCCTTGGAGGGACATGTGTGTGCCAAGCAGGTAACTCATGACTCTGTCCTGGGAGCGGTTCGCAACCAAAATGGATCAAAGGAATAGGATGAAAACTTGATAGAGAATCCAGACAAGGAAATTCTTGTCAAACTGATAGGAACAACTCACTCGGAGACAAACCTTCCGATTAGGAGTGGAATTGGATTTCTTGTTTGGAAACTGGAGGATGATTGGGCACTCAACAAGGGCTCATCAAAAGTCAGGAATGAGTCAGGAAAGCTCAAAGTCCTACATGATGTGTGCTGGGCTAAAATAAGAAAAATCATCAAAACGAATGCAAATAAACGGAGAAAATAGAAAATATATCAAGGATAATATTGTTAAGCCAAATAAGAACGGGTCAAGAGACTACCTACAACCACAGTGCAGGCCTGAATCCATTGTTCCCGAACTTAAACAACTCAACGGCCTATCCAATGATTAACAATGTGCACCAAGATTATCACTGTTTTTGGTAAAGGAGAACTCAAATCCCAGAACACATTGAGAACCAGCCGGTCCTTGAAATGATATAATAAATAGAATATCATATAGTAATGCGAGGAGTAGGGATAGAAATATTTACCTGACTTACCTGTGACGAAGTCCCTTTTTTTTTCTGATTTTTTGAATTTTTGGTATTTTGTTTTGACAAGAAACAAAGATAATAAGATAACAAACACAATAATAAACAATCAAACAACACATATACACAGCACAAGCATAAAAACCACTCCTCGGGTGGAGAGGCGACGCTCAGCATGACCGCAACATCGTCGCGTCGCAGCGCTCTGTCGCGACAAGGTCGCGTCAGATCGCGGCGTCGCGACTCGGACCGAACCCAAAAAACCAGAAAAACAGAGTTTATCCTCATCCTAGGACTCTTAGACTAACACCAGAACTCCTAAACATGTTCTAATCTCATCCTAACACCTAGTTACGAAATTAGAGTGGGATTACACCTCTCTAGAGTCTATAAAAGAAGGGTTTAGGGGGCTAATCCCGCAACTAACCCTTAGCCTCTCTTTTCTTCAAGTGTCCTCCCCTATTTCTCCCTCTTTGCCACTATGAAGAGAAACTACTCTGCTTTCCAAGAGGAGATCCCTCCCTACTCCGGTCCAAAGGCTGCTAGGGAGTCATATGCCGATCTCCAGCATCTCTCCGACATCCCGAGGCACATCTTCATGTGCCCGGATCTCCAAGTAAGCGGCTTTTTCCTCAATTTCTGAACTTTCTGCACTTATGCTCTGTTTTCCCCTGTCTTCCTGCTCTTCTCTTCCCTTCCGTTCTCATCTTTCTTCTTCAACCTCAGATCCTTCCCGACCAAAGGCGGTTCTCCAAGATACCGTGGCTATCTCCGATGCTTGAATTGCTTCCTCCTGCCTCGATCTCTCACTTGAAGGAGTGGGGGTTGTCTACCGTGCTTGTATTGGCCAAAAAATACGACAAGATGGTGCATGTGTGGGATAGCGTCACGGCGCTAGTGGAGAGGTGGCATCCACAAACTCACACGTTCGTCTTCCCGACATTTGAAGCCACCGTCCTTTTGGAGGAGCTGGAAATCATGCTCGGCCTCCCGCGGTACCACAGGGGCGAGGAGTTGTCAATATCCTACACCGTGGCACCAATCAACTCCTGGATCATCCTTGCGGAGATTACGATGAGGAAGACGGATTTGCACTCCATGACAAGCGGGATGCATGTCCACCTTCTTCCTATTGCGCAATGGATCAACTTGCAATGCAAACGCAAGATAGGCAATTATCGGGCCATCGCCAAAGCGGCTGTGATCTGCATTTGCGGAGTCATCCTCTTCCCTACAACGGACGGGGGTATTTCTTTCACCAATCTTAGCATCGTTGGCTCCATTTCAGAAGGTATGAGCATTGGACAGGCTGTTTTGGGATTCCTCTATGTCGGTCTATCTTCTGCAGCTATGGGAGGTCCCTTCTTCGGCTCCATTGTCACCCTCGAGCTGTGGATGGGCGTTCACATTCAATTCCGAGCAATGGAGGAGTTAGCCACGGAGTGCAAGACGATGCCCAACCATCCGCTGGCTTTCGTAGGCGGCCCTCTACGCATGAGCACCAAGGCGTGGTGCAAGATGGTGTAGCTGAAAGGACGGAAAGCATGGCGCGATTGTTTCAAAAGGATGACCGTGGCAGAGTTTGACATGCGCCCCCGCTTCATGTACGGCTGGATGATCCACCTACCTCAGCGTACGAGGCTCGCCTTACGACTCTTGGGCAATGAAGCACTGGTTATCTACAACCTGGACCGGTGCTACCTCCAATGCGGCGCAGCGCGCACGGTGGTACCCATCCTATCACACTACCCACCTACCCAAGAGAGGAAGAGGGGTGACGAGCAGGACGAGCGTGACGTGCGCAGCGCCATCGTCTGTTGGGGAGGATGCGCGAGGAGCGTTGTCCAAGCCGAGGTAGAGGAAGATGATGACGTGATCAAAGAATACATTGAAGCTTTGAAGAAAATTCAGCCAGCGACGGGGGTCATTTGAGCACGGTGGAATTGATTTGTAGGAAAGATGGTAGCTAGGAAAGGATTCGTAGCATTTATTTGATTGATAGAAAGAATTAGTGAATGTAATGCCTCGAATTGGAATGAATAAGATTGAATTTTCTGCAAGTTCAAATGGCTCGGTTCATGACGCGACACTTATGGAGACCGCCTTAATGATGCGTCGGGGCGGGTGGTCGCTACATGGACGTGGTCATCGAAGCTGTCGCGACTATGTCGCGGCCCAAAGTCCTGATGCGACTAAAACCGATCGGTTCAAAAAAACAAAGGGCGCCCTTCTTTCTTATTTTCCCAAGCTTTGAAAACCCCAAACCTCTCAAACCTTGAACCTTCTCAACCCCTTACTTCCTTTGCTTGTTTTCTGCCTTTGCTTGTTTGCTTCCTTTGCTTGCCCACAATCTCACCTATTCCAATGCCGATCTAGATGGAGGGAGAGAAGAATCCAGGCGAGGGCTCCTCGCAGAGGAAATGCCAGGCCGAGCAGTGGAGCTCCCGGCGCCAAACAGAGGCGCCTCCGGTTGAGGAAGAAGTGGACACTGTGGAGATGGATGCGGAAGAGGAAGAAGAGGCCCCGACCATGAATGTGGAGGAGGAACGGAAGAAACGCGCAAAAGCGATGAAATCGGTAAGTAGATCGACCTTAAATCCTTGTATGGATGTGTAGGATTAGAAAACGGAGCCCCTAGACGGCACATGTAGGGCAAGAAGCCCGTGGAAAAGAGGATCGGACAAAGGAGGCTCCGGCCGGTCTGGTTCTGATAACGCGTCAGCCCGACCCGCCACGATAAGGTGTCGCGGTAGGGCGGGGCGTCGCGACCATGTCGCGGCGACTCGGGTAGACGCGACCTGATCGCGGCCTTGGAAGGTGACGGGATAAGGTCGCGGTGCCCCGCACTGTCGCGACAAGGTCGTGGTCGCCAAGGCTACCGCGGCTCCAACCGAACATTGAAACTGACCTAATTTTAACTGAACTTGATGCCTGCAGGGTGAGATGAGGGTCCGAGTGTCCTAGACGCTCATTTTGGTTGTCTTCTTGGCATTCCCCCGTTTCTAGAGAGATAGGATAGAGGAGATGGGGTTTGGGGAGATATTTAGGATAGAGAGAATGAGGGTGGATTCGGCTCTCACCTGGGCTCTGCGGAGCAGGTGAGATGCGGAGGTGACGGCCTTCGTATTCCCATGGGGACATATGACCCCTAGCCTAGAGGATGTGAGCCGGATCACAGGGCTCAGAGTGTATGGGAAGCCGGTGAGTGGATTCACTTACCCCTGCTATCATGACTTAGTTGAGCAACTGCTAGAGCTCCCTGTAGAGCGCAGGTCTTCCTTGGTCCCCAGGGTAGCATTGCAGGCGAGTCTGGGGTTACATGAGGCGGGGAAGAGTGCTGGGGAGAGTGAGGATGAGTACCTCGAGCGGCTAGTTAGGGTCAGCCGAAGAGAGTTGGCGAGTGAGCCAGGGGCTGAGGCGGACATGGACTTGCGCCGCTTTCTCGTTCTCTTTCTTGGTAGACTTCTATTTGCCACGAGAGGTGATGCAGTCCATTGCCGCTTCTTGCCTCTGCTGGAGGATCTGAGCGAGGTAGGGGGGTATGCTTGGGGGGCAGCCTTTCTAGCGCACCAGTTCGACAGCCTGGGTGCTTCGGAGCAGCAGACTTCGACGAGTGGGTTCTTCCCCTTCCTCCAGGTTCACACCTTAACTTTAACCCTTTGAGTTGAATTCTTTCTAAACTGCCATCTAACTTGCTTTTCATCTTGCAGATCTGGGCTTATCTACATCTCCCAGCCTTGGGGAGAGGGGATCTCACGCGGCCGGGCCTCGTGCCCATTGCACGCCGCTGGGATTCTCGTCGAGATTCACGCAACCTCGGGGACCAGCTGGAGCGACTTCAGGAGGCTATCGAAAGCTATCCCTACTTGGATGTAACTACCCTAACTTTTCCCTTTTGATTAATTGCTTGATTTCACTTCTCGATGACTGACTGAATCTGTGCTTTGCAGGTGATTTGGCAACCATACCTGGGGGAGGGTGATGAGGGACAGCCCTGGTTGGTGTAGGCCCGCCCTACTTCAGTAGGTCGGTGTGGTTGAATGCACTTAACCTTGTGCTACCTCAACATCTACACCTCAGTCAGTGCTCACTCGGCCTTCGACAGAGTGTCGTGGACTTCCCCGTCCGAGATCGGTTTCTCAGACCAGGTCGGAGTTTTCGGGGACTTCACGACACTACTGACTGGCATGAGCGGGCGAAGGAGTAGATCGATAACTGGGAGCGTCGAGGAAAGGTCGTCAAGTCAGACGCTACCACCGATGATGCGTACCTCTAGGCATACGCCTTGAAGTACGGCGGTAAGGTATACAAGAACGCCCAACACCAGATAATGACCCTAAAACCACAACCCTGTGAATTTTGATTCTATAGAACTGAGTTAATGATTTGAAATGTGTTGCAGGTAGATGTAACTGGCAAGATTGCATCACTCCGAGCCTTGCTTTACTCGGCGGTGCAGGACCGGGAGGTGGCGCAGAGGCAGACTGCGGAGTTGGTAAGTGCCTACTCCAACTTCAACACTTAATCACATCAAGCTGATTTTGGGAAACTGAAATGTGTCTTTGCGCATAGTGGAGGGAGCTGGAGAGAGTGAGGAGCACCGGAGCAGGGGGTGCTTCTTCCTCACGAGCTGCAGGGGGGTCTCCATCGCTTCTGGAGGCCCAGCTGGCGGGAGCAGTGCTGAGGGCCGAGGAGGCTCAGAGGCATCTGGAGGAGCGGGTAAGTACAAAGGAGTTTATGATTAACTATTTTTAACAATTGATTATTGACTGATTGCTTTGATGCAGGAGAGAGATTTGCAGCTTACTACGGAGCATGCCATGGATCTCCAGGGTCAGAGGGACCAGCTCCAGGGGGAGGTCCAGACTACTCAGAGCGAGAGGGACCAGCTGCGCATCCGGGTGGAGGCAGTTGAGGCGCAGGTCGCAGAGACGACGAAGGAGCTGGCGGCGTTGCGGGTACAGAGGCCGCCTGGAGATCAGGAGGAGGTCACCTGACTGTGCGCGGAGCTACTAGCGCAGCAGGCGGTGGTGCGGAGCCTTCAGCAGATCGTGACGGACATAGGCCATTCACGTAGCAGGAGCAGGAGCGGGGCGAGTGTCAGCAGGGCGACCGGCGCCTCCGTAGGACAGTATTTGGCAAGTTCCTCCAGTCGGCGGAGGAACGAGGAGGAGAGGCGCTGCCAGGGTGAGGGGAGTGCCCAGAGCGGTAGGGGTGGCAGCGAGATGCCGCCACCTCCGGACCGTCAGGAGGGATCTGGGGAGAGTGGCGGTGGACACTGAGGAGACTTGTGAGCCACCTCCTCATCTTTTGTACATGTAGTTCATCTTTTAGTAGAATTCTATTTCATGTCAACTCTTAATGAATGATTTGCAATTGGTACGAGTGTGAGATGAGATTTAAACACGGGAGAGAGAGACGAAAAAAATATCGAGCACCACGCGTGTCCCTTAGAAATACCTGCTCCTGCAAACTCATCAGAACGGGTCAGATCTACTCTTTAACTCAGTTCCTTGCGCTTAAATAAACATGAATGTGACTTCATAATTGTCAAAGGGTTGAGCCTTTACTAAATAGGCGGAAAGAAAAGTAAACAATGTATGCTAAAGGAAAGCGGTATGTACACCCATTTTTTGAAATTTTGGGATTTTCTGTTTTTTTTTTTGAGATTTCTATTTTTTTATTTTTAAGATTTCTGATTTTTTTAGATTTTTGGAATTTTTTTTATTTTTGATTTTTTGATTTTTTTATTTTAGATTTTTGACAATTTTGATTTTTTTTTATTTTTGAAATTTTTTATTTTTGGATTTTTTGAGATCTTGATAACAACACTTCTTGCCTTTTGAGTAATTGGCCATGGATCTCGTCCCCATCTCTTGTCTGATAGATAATGTCTATGTGCAGCGTGCATTTGTCCTTGGCTCATTAAGGCTTCTTGCCCCTTGAATATTGATGTTCTAACACAGACCAGGTGTGGGAGTCCTTTGGTCTTCTAGGGAGAATATGAAGATTAGTAATGAGACAAGACTTGGTCTTGGGGTCGAGTTTACTGGCTTGTAAGATTTGCAATAGGTATGTCACATGCGCAATATGTCTGTTGTCCAGGGACTTTAAGGTCATTGCTCTTTTTGAATTGGGGGGCATGCATACGAACGGGCTCAAGGGCGTCCCGCGGGGAACTGTACTGCCACTCTTTGACATGCCCCTATTTTTTAGCATTCTTCTTTTACTTTTGTTTCCTTCCCTTTTTTGCTTTTCTTTTGAATTGACCGTCCCTCTTTGAGACTTCATACACATGATACACACCGCTTGTTGGCCTACATGCTAGCTTTCCCTTTGCCCCTGGACCTCGTCCGAGTGAGAAGAGAATCGACCTCAGGTTCCCTACATGAGGGCTGAATGAAAAACACCATAAACAAAGGGGAATTGACCTTAAGTCGCCGTGTTGTGTGGGTGGCCGAACATAGAGATCATTCACCACAATGAGGGGAGGTGAGGCACATGGCCAACAACGTTCTCTTTTGCAAATTGGTGTTGTTATCAATATTAGGGGTAGAATCTTTTAAGGTACAGCCCATTCCATGGGTAAGAAAGCTCCTCACCTTTGGCATTAACTAGCCAATATGCATTTCCGGGGTACACTTCTTTAACAAGGTACGACCCTTCCCAATTTGTCGAAAATTTAGACCTTGGACCTCCAGGTTTTATAAAAATGCGCTTCAAAACCATGTCTCCTTCTTGAAATTTACGCTCAATTACTTTCTTTTGAAAAGACCTTGAGAGTCTGTTTTGATATGCAAGCACATGATCGGCCGCGGCCAGACGCCGTTCGTCTAAGAGTTCTAGTTGTACCAGTAACGCCTCCCGATGTTCATCGGGATTAAGTTCCTTATCTAACTGAATTCTTAGCGAAGGGATGAGGATCTCATGTGGACATACCGCTTCCATCCCGTAAGTAAGAGAGAACGGAGTTTACCCGGTGGGCGTGCAGACGGAGGTGCGGTAGGCCCACAGAGCCTCAACTAACTTTTTCAGCCAATCAGCAAATTTATTAGACTCACAAGTTTTCTTTAGAATTTTTAAAAGTGTTTTGTTTGTGGCTTCGGCCTGGCCGTTGCCCTACGGATAATACGGAGACGAATGATGCAAGGAAATATTGAATTTCTTACATAGATCCTGAAGCTCTTGAGATATGAACTGTGGTCCATTGTCGGTGACAAGGTTGCTTGGCACTCCGAACCGCGCGATGATGTTCCTTATGATGAATTTGCACACGGTTGAACCTTTGATTTCCGCAAATGCTTCAGCTTCGGCCCACTTGGTGAAGTACTCAGCAGCAGTGAGAATAAAAGATTTTTTTTTTACCTGAGCATTAGTATCACCAAGGGGCCCGTTGATGTCAAAGGCCCACATGGAGAAAGGCTAAGGGGAGGATAGTGGATGTAGAGAGGAGGAGGGTGTTGGGTTGAGTGTGACGACAATTCTTTTCCCCTCATATTTTGATGATGACAAGGTGTGATTTTAATGCACAATAATTGGAACATGTTAGATGCACCACATATGTTATGACCACATTTAAAAAGCATGTTTCCAAACATATTTATCATTTATATTCATGATAAATCAATGGACTAATGATTTATATGTTTATTTCTCAGGGACATACAATTTCTTCAAGGGTAGTGTCGACACACCCCATACTGGTGTCGATACAATGCTCCAAGACCTAAGCCAAAAGATGAAGAAATGGGCAAGTAGTGTCAACACTAGATCAAGTCAGGTCGACACTAGACCCAGTTCCCAGTGAGCCCTCTCAACAGGCCTGGACAGTGTGTCGACACTAAGCCAGATGGTGTCGACACTAGAGACTTCTCCCAGAAGGCCTGTTTTGCAGTATTCACCAGTGTGTCGACACGAGATGAAGTGGTGTCGACACAAGAGACCTCTCCCAGGGAAGTCAGTCTGCCAGTCTGGGATAGTGTGTCGACACTAGATCAAGTCAGGTCGACACACTCCGGAAACTATGTGACTTAAAGTCTATCCTGGACACGTGGCACCCTAGGGAATGGGTGGATCGGCCTTGGTGTTGAACCACTCTCTATTTGTTCTTGTATTTTGGTGATAATAAAATTTATGATGTAACTTAAATTGAATATTTTGTTTCATCTGTGTCGCATCAATCTCATAGCAAAATGTTGAGTCTCACATTGATGCAATATGGCGCACTAAAATGATAAAGTCGATGTCTAACTCATATACATCGATTTCTGTTTAAAGTGCCAAAGTAACAAGTGCAACGACTTGCTAAGAAATCGATGCCATAACGATTTCATAAGTGTTTGCAACGATTTCTTCTGTAAGCGCAACGACTTCCTAAGAAATCGATGCCATAACGATTTCATAAGTGTTCACAACGATTTCTTAAGTAAGCACAACGATTTTTGCTTTCATAACGATTTGATAAGTGAGTGCAACGATTTGCCCTCACATCGATTTGCCTTTGCAACGATTTGATAAGAATTTGATCTCAGAACGATTTCATAAGCGATCACATCGGCTTGGTTCCCATAACGATTTCATAAGCGATCACATCGACTTCTTAAGTGAGACAACGATTTGCTCTCACAACGATTTTTTACAAATGAGCAACGACTCTTCACATAACGATTTCATAAGTCATGCTCATAACGATTTCTTTAGACCGTAACGATTTCTTAAGTGAACGCATCGACTTGCCTTCATAACAATTTTTTAAGAAGTCGTTCCCATAACGATTTCATAAGTGATCACATCGATTTCTTTACTGATCACAACAATTTCTTCAGAAGATCATAATGATTTGCTTGCATAACGATTTCATAAATAATCACATCGATTTCTTTATAAATGAGCAACGACTCTTCACATAACGATTTCATAAGTCATGCTCATAACGATTTCTTCATGGATTCTGATCAAAATCAGATTGCCTTTATATTTCAAATATGATTGGCGCTTAAATGAAAAGTCAAATATCTTCTGACAAAAAACTGCATGCATAATCTTGTCAGAAAAAGATATGACCTACTAATTTTAGTATGATTAGCAGAAGCACAGTACTATACATCGTTTATCATAAAACACTTTTTTATGCTAACACTTTCTTCTATGTGTACAGACCTCGAAGACCGTCAGAGTCTGATTAAGACAAATGAAGAGGAGATGAGCAACGGCTAGAAATCCAACGGATCTCTTCAACGGATCCATTCAAATTGCTCATATAAAAGAAGAAGCTTAGTTGAAGAAAAGCAGAGCCTTTTCCTGAACATCTTTGAAGGAGTGTACAACTATGAGAAGAACCTCAACGACACATACACTCAAAGAAAGAGAGAAAGAGCCTGAGCTCAGCAGAAGCATTCAAGCTCTCAAGCATCTCAAGCGTTCAAGAATTCAAGCACTCTTGCTTTCTTTTCTCTCTTCTGTGTCTCTCCGAGCTCATTGTATATATGGGGAGAGTCTGGGACTGTGAGCTTTACACAAGTGTTTATCTTGTAAAGCTTCTCAGTCTGATCTTTCTAAGAAAGATCCTTGTCCAGCTGTAGGACTGTATACAGTAGATAACCCAGCTAGGGGTTTGTGTCTAGCTGAACCAAACTGGGGTTTGTACCAGTTGTTAACCTAGCTAGGGGTTAGTGTCTAGCAGAACCGCACTGGGGTTTGTACCAGGAGGTTGGCTTCTTTACCTGTAAGAGAAGTGGGCTGCCTTCTTGCCCGGGAAAGAGAAGAAGACCAGCTGGGGTGCTCGGTGTTGTAGTGTCCTTAAGGGGGACTGTACCCTTGGTTAGTGAAATCCCAAGAAGTTGCTTGGGGACTGGACGTAGGACTTCCATGTGGGAAGGGCCGAACTAGGATAAATCTTCTGTGTCCTTTTGTGTGATTGTTCTTTTGCTTCCGCACTGCCACTCTTCATCACACTAACACTAACCAAACTTTTAAGTGTTCACATTTTGATTTCAGATTTCATAAAATCCTATTCACCCCCCCCTCTATGTTACCTTGCTGCCGTACCAAAAGGGCCAACAAGTGGTATCAAAGCAGGTCTCTGAACTTTCAAGAAGATCCAACGATCTTAGAGCAAAGATCCATGGCAGCTCAAGGATATGCTGAAGGCCAATCCGTCACCAGACCTCCATTCTTCGATGGAGAAGATTATCAATATTGGAAGATGAGAATGGAATGCTTCATTCGAGGCACAGACTTTGATCTGTGGCAGGTAATAGAGGTAGGTGATTTCATTATTGTTCTAGCTGAAGGCACCACTGCCATTACAGCAGCTGATAAGAGTAAGCTATCTCTAAACTTTAAGGCTAAAAACTATCTATGTTGTACTCTATCTAAAAGAGAGTTCAGTAGAGTTTCTGCATGTAAATCTGCTAAAGAAATATGGGATAAATTGCAGATAACCTATGAAGGAACAGATAAAATAAAACAAACTAGGATAGATATTCTTATCTCTCAATATGAGGAATTTAAAATGCTTCCAAATGAAAACATTACTACTATGTATAATAGATTTTCAAGTATAGAAGTAGGTTTAAATTCTCTTGGAAAAATTCTTTCTAATGAAGAAACCATTAGAAAAATACTTAGGTCCTTAACTATTTCATGGACACCTAAGGTAACTGCTATTGAAGAGGCCCATGATTTAACCAAATTATCAATTGATAATTTAATAGGTTCTCTCATGGCACATGAAATAAATATGGAGCGATTATCTGAAAGCTCATCTAAGAAGAAATGTACTAATGCTCTTAAAGTTGCAGCTGCTCCTTCCACATCTTCTTCTTCTAGTTCCCAGGATGCAGATTCTGAAGACGGTAATATGGATGAAGTATTATCCAAGCTTCAGAAGATTTTGAAGAAGAAGAAAAACGGATCAAGAAGGATCCAAAGAAAAGAGAAAAAGGAGAAAGAACCAGTCTGCTATGAATGTAAAAAACCTGGACATCTGAGACCAGACTGTCCAAGGCTCAAGAAGATTGGTCAATCTGATAAGCCCAAGAAGCAGCACAAGAAATTTAAAAGAAAAGCCATGGCGGCTGCATAGGAGAATGATGAGGTCACAAGCTCTGAATCATCAAGCTCAGATTCTGAAAAGGAGCAGGTAAATCTAGCCCTCATGGTGGGACTAGATGAGGTACATTCTGACTCATGTTTTAATTCTTGCACAGATTCAGGGTCAGAATCAGAAGACTTTGAAGAAGTCTTTAATGAACTGTATGAAAAACATAAAGGGGTTGTAAAAGAATTAAAAAGTCTGAAAAACAACTCTACTTGCTTAGAAAACACCAATTCTGATCTTAAATCCGAATTGGAGCAACTAGAAAAACAATTAAAAGACAATAAAGACAATATTTATCTTTTGAATGAAAATTTAAAAAATAAGGACAATGAAAAGTTAGAGTTAGAAGAAAAATTAAAAACTCTAACTAAAGAAAATATGTATTTAAAAGAATCAGTTAAAAAATTAACAAAAGGAAAAACTTCTTTAGCTCTATGTTTGAAAGGGTCAAAACCTGGAAATAACAAGCAAGGTCTTGGATACAAACCTCCTGAAAAAGGAAAACAAGTCATATTTCCTGAAAAATATTCATTACCAAAATTTGTAAGAGAAACCAAGTTACCTAAGAAAAAGGCTCCTGTAAAAGAAAACGTTTCCAAAAATTATGTTCTAAACAGACATCATAAAAACAATAAGAACTGCAAAATAGATTATATTCATTGTTGTTCTCATTGCAATAAATTAGGACACACAGTAAATACCTGCACAACAAGGCACCTAGTATGGATCTCGAAAGGATATTTTTATGCATCTAACCATCAAGGACCCAAAAAGATTTGGGTACCTACTTCTGAGCAGTTTATTTGCAGGTTAGCCTTGGAGCATCAAAAACCAAGGATGCTCAAGGCAGGAATGACTGCAGATTCTTCATTCAAATCACATCTGAAGAAAGAGTAGTCACAAAAATGAATTAGTCTTTATTACTAACAATTATTTGCAAGTTTCATTTAGGTGGAGTCTCTCATTCAGGGGGAGCACAGATTAAGGGGGAGTCATTCCTTATCAACTATCCTTCTTGAACCCCTCAATGGTAAGAAATTCTCTCAAAGGGGGAGAGAAATCCCTGGTAAGATCCTTCCTTTTTGGTTAGTGACAAAAAGGGGGAGAGTTTGTATGAATTTTCTGAAACCTCTATGCTTTATATATATTTTTGTCAGAAAATTCTCATAAATTTTGTCATCACCAAAAAGGGGGAGATTGTTGAACCACTCTCTATTTGTTCTTGTATTTTGGTGATAATAAAATTTTTGATGTAACTTAAATTGAATGTTTTGTTTCATCTGTGTCGCACCAATCTGTCGGCGAGGACTGGCTTCTCAAGGAGATACCTAATAGGATCCATTCTAGAAATCAAACTCACATTATGAGCTAGGAAGTAGTGCTTCAATTTCTGCACTACCCAAACTAGTGCTGCACATATTTTCTCCATTGTGGTGAGTTTGAGCTCGGAGGGATTGAAGAGCCTAGATAGGTAATATACTGCCCTTTCTTTGCCAGATTCATCATGCTAAGCAAGGATAGCTCCTAGGGAGTCCTCAATAGTTGACAGATACAGAATCAAGGGTTTCCCAGGGATGGGCGCCTGAAGCACGGGAGGATTCATAAGGTAACTCTTGAGCTCATCAAAGGCCTCTTGGCACTTAGCATTCCATTCAAAGCTGACTCCCCCTTTCAACAGTTCATAGAAGGGACGACACCTTTGAGAGTGCTGAGATATAAATCTCCTTATGAACTGGAGCCGACCAATCAAACCTCGAAGCTCAGATATGTTCTTGGGAGGAGGCATTTCATTTATTGCCTTGGCCTTGTGTGGGTCCATTTGAATCCCCCGTTTGTTAACTATGAAGCCTAATAGCTTGCCCGAAGAAACCCCGAATATGCACTTCTTTGGATTCATCTTTAATTGATACTCCGAATGTGCACGGCGAAATACCTTGGCAAGCATGGAGGAGTGTTCTCTTCTGGTCCGAGACTTCACCACGATATCATCCACGTAGACTTCAACATCAATATGAATCATGTCATGGAAGATAGCTAACATTGCTCTTTGATAAGTGGCGCCGACATTCTTTAATCCAAATGGCATGACCACATAGCAATATGTTCCCCATGGGGTGGTGAAGGAGGTTTTCTCTTGATCCTCCGGGGCTAGACGAATTTGATTGTAGCCTGAATACCCATCCATAAACGACAGAGTTTCGAACCCTGCAGTATTATCAATCAAGACATCCAAATGAGGTAGTGGGAAATCATCTTTAGGACATGCCTTATTTAAGTCCCGGAAGTCTATGCAGATTCGCACCCTTCCATCCTTCTTCATGACCGGGACGATGTTCGCCACCCACAATGGATAGAGGACTACACGGATGAATTTAGCCTTGTGTAGTTTATCAATTTCCTCTTTCATTTTCAAAGCGATGTGGGGGAGGAACCTCCTTAACTTTTGTTTGACGGCAACTGCCCCTGGCTTCAAGATCAGTCTGTGTTCCACCAAATCAGGGTCAATGCCGGGCATGTCATCTTAGGACCAGGCAAAGGAATCCTTAAACTCCCTCAACATTTCTATGAGCGCTTCTTCTTCTTCGGGAGGGAGGATGGAAGCTATGGTTAAAAGTCTGGGGTCCTCTTTAGTCCCCACGTTTACCTCTTTAGTGGGCTCATCGACTGCTGAGGTAGGTTCGTCGAATCTCCTCATACCACTAGCATACGCCTCAGCAGCATCCTCTATCTCACAATCATTCTCATCTAATGGGTCTCCTTCGGCTACGATTTCATAAATTCCAAAACCATCATCTAGTCCTTCCTCTATATGCAGATCCTCTAAGTTTAAAACTACTGCTTCCTGGACGAACTCTTCGACAGCTAGAAGAGCGCCACACCTTTGAAATAAGTCAAGCAGATACCTTCGGGGGATGCCATTACCCTTCTTCTTCCTAGATGGGGATGAGGACTTGCTAGATTCTACTCCGATTCTAAACTAAGCCTAATATTTACAGGAGATTCTGGAGGAGTGTCCAGAGGTTTATTGGAATGAGCAGGAAAAGGTGCGGCAGGGCCGCAAGGGTCCTCCGATGGGACTGGAGGAAGAGGCGGGCCACCCGAGCTCAGGGTGCCAGCCGTAGGAACGGGGCGCAGAGGAACAGAAGGCCCCTCACCCGGAACGCCCAATATGACCATGTCGGTCAGTCAGACGAAGGCACGGTTTGCACAGAAAGAGGAGAAGGGCGGGGATCGTCGTCTGAGAGGAGAGGAGGAGTGCGGAGTGACGGGGATCGCCGTCGAAGTAAGAGAGCAGGAGTGCGGGGTGATGGGGATCGCCGTCGGAGCAGAGGAAAATGCAGGGATGACGGGGATCGCTGTCAGAACAGAAGAAAACACAGGGATGACAGGGATCGCCATCAAGGGAGTAGGGGGAATCAACAGCTGGAGGCAGAAAGCAGGGAGAAAAGAGTAGAAAGATGGGGATCACCGTCCGATGAACAGGGAAGGAGAGAACAAGGATCGCTGTTCGAAGAAAGAGGAGGAGGAAGACGGGGATCACTGTCCGAAGAAAGAGGAGAGAAGATGAATGGGGGGGGGGACACACATATTTTTGGATTTTTGGATTTTCTATATTTTTTGAGTTTTGGATTTTCTATTTTTTTGGATTTTCTGATTTTCTATATTTTTTCGGGTTTTTATATATTTTTTATGATTTTTGGATTTTTTTTATTTTATTTGATGAAATGAACTATATTACATTAAAAGGCTCTGGGAGAAAGACAGAACCGAGCCATTAAAGAAAATGGTGAAGAGGGGTGAAGGGCGAATTAATGCTTCAACGGCGTCGGGAGAGAATTGAATAATAAAGGGAGGAGACAAGGGAATAACATCAAAATTATAAACAAGTATGGATGAAATAAGATGAATGGGAGGCCGGGAAAACCCTGGCCAGAGCTCCTTTGCTGAAACGGTTGAGCTGATTGGCTGACTTTCCTCACCAAATCCAAGCAACTGTCGCTTGGTGGTGGTTGCTGATGCTGACAATACGGCTACTTGTGGCATGTCTTCTTCGCTGAACAGACGATCGACTGCAGAAACCAGGTCTTCTAATTTTGACTCTTCTGCCCCAGCTTCTGGTTCTTCAAACAGCAGACTGACTGATGAGATGACATCTTCCTGACCTGGGTCCTCTGTACCTATCTCGGCTCTCTTCTTCTTATTGGGCCGCTGCTCTTCTAAGGACTGGTAAGCTGATTTTGGCGCCTCTGTAGTAGTGTTGTATCCGGGCTGCACGGGCCCTCTAACGAAGTGTTCATACAAGGACCAGGTAAGTGGGCCATGGTCCAATTGTGAAGGAAATGAGAAAGCGGCCCATTCTGAGTATCCTAGGCCATGTTTTGTGAATTTCTTAGTGCTGGCCACAGTCTTGGTTCGCCCTTGGAGATGGGCACCCAGGCCTTTTCCTGACTGATAACACAGTCTAAACATGATATCCCACCCCTTTTTATTTGTGCTCACATCTCTCCTGACTACCACTACAGGGGGAGACCCAATTGGGCGGTTAGAAGAGAATGTATAGGCCCAAGTATAGTTAACATCAAGCACAGAGATAACTGGCTTATTGGATGGCCATACTGATGGTAGCACCCTCTCAACCGCTTCTACTGTATGTGTCGTTGCCACGCTTTTCACCTTGACTATTCTTCCTTGAAAGGGGAATTTCAGGCACTAATGTGCTGTAGATGGTACTGCCCCTAGTGATTCAATCCATGGGTGCCCTAAGATGGCCTTATAAGTATGATCAATGTTCAATACATAGAACTCCACTGACATGACTAGTGGCCCCAATTTTGCTTGTAATGTGATGACTCCATGGCAGGTGCGTCGTGAATTGTCATAAGCAGCGATGGTGGTGGGGGTGGGCTGCAGCTGACGCTCTGATATATTGCATGCTCTAAGGGTGCTTAATGGACAAACATTGATAGAAGCTCTTGTGTCCACTAGAGCTGCATCGACGGCCACTTTATTTATGGTGAGTGTCACACATAAGGGCATTTTTATGGCTTCTGGGGCAGCCAACTCACCATCAGAAAGGTAATAGTGGGTCCTTTGTTTACAATCGAGAGCACTGAAGGCAAATTATCCGGGTTCATGTCTTCACTGACCATGACCCTTTGCAGAAAGGCCCTTAGGGCATCTTGATGAGTCTATGATCTTTTGATTAACTCTAGTATGGAAATCTTGGCGAGGGTTTGATCCAAATGCTTCAGGATATCATATTGAGTCCCCGGGACCGGATCGATTTCTTCCATATCTTGCTGCTGCTGGTTGCTGGTTTGTTGGGCCGGTTGACCTGGCATGGACACGGATGCATTAGGGTACATCCGATGGAACATTCGCCCTCTCCAGAGGGCAAGATTACGGTGGAGTGGAGGGGTTGCGGTGTCAAGGATAGAAGGGTTGGCTAGTAAGGGTGCCGGCGTAGGGGAGAAAGGGATGTTGTTGGGTGGAGGGATAATGGGTGACATGACGGGGGAGTAGGATGGTGAGGCGATGGTAGCAATGTGGGGTGTGAAGGAGGGAGATATGGTGGATGTAGGCGCGGGGGTAGTAGGTGTGACGTGGGAAATAACCAGAAGCTGGCCCACTTCATGTTCGTCATCGAAGGCCCACTGAGCTTCTGGTGGTGGATGGTGGATGACAGGGTTAACATGTGCGGGTGGAGGAGGTGGTGGAGCTGGCTGGGGGTTTGGAGTGGGCTGATGTTGTGGCATGGGGTTGCGGATTATGCCTAGGTCATTCGCCGGCTACTGCGGCTGCTGTTGTTGCTGCTGTTGCTGATATTGTTGTTGGAAGGGTTGGTATTGCTACTGTTGTTGTTGTTGCTATTGCTGCTGCGGCTGCTGTCGCCTCTGCTGTTGCTGTTGTTGCCTCTGACCCTGTTGGTCCCTCAGAGTCTGGATTAATATTTTCATCTCTACCCAGTCAATTTGGTTTTGCTCATGAAGATCATATATCATGTCCCGGAACTAAAAAAAATCCGACACATTATGGCCCGGATGGCGGTGGTAGACACAGTACTTTGTTTGATCGGCCGCCATATTCCAGTTCGCCTTCTCAGGAGGGAGTCTCAGGGCATTCAGGGACATGAGAGCGGCAAAGATGTCGGCCAGGGACTCGGGCAAAGGAGGGTATTGGGCTCTTTTGGTTCCATTGGGCTTCCTAGGGGCGTAGCCATTTTGAGGTGGAGGGACCTGGGAGTACTGGCGCTGATCTTGTGGAGGATTATGTCCTTGGGGAGGTGGCTATCTATTGTTGTTGTTGTTCCATGGCTGTTGGGCTTGCTGGGTGTAGGGAGACCTACCTACCGGGCCTTGGGGATTGCTAACTGCACCCACTTGTTCGTTGGTTTGGATCCCCTCGGTGACTGGGCCTTGCGGCTTCTTGGTGTAACGGGTCTTGGGGGTCTCAAACATAGAGTGTATAGGCGAGTCCTTAAGTTGGGTTTGAATGAAACGGGCTCGGCTATATAGCTGGTGCATGGTAGAAATATCGTTCATGGCCAAAATAGCTCGATAGGTTGGAGTGGCATTGGAAATCAACAACTTCACCTTCTCCTCCTTAGGCATGGGGCAGTGGACCTTGGCGGCCAAAGAACGCCACCGATCAGCGTAGGTAGAAAACTCCTCTTATGGCTTCATCTTTTCGGCTACTAGATCCACAAAAGAGTATTTGGGTCCCACCCGATCTTGGAATTGCTGCAGAAATCTCTCTTGAACAACTTGGAAATCCTCGGCTTCCTCCGGGGGCAATGAGTAGAACCATTCCAAGGCCGGACCATCCAGGGATTTTCTGAACAAATATGCCATGAGGTGGCGGTCATACTTGTGTGGCGCTGACTCGTAGACAAAGTCTTTCAGATGAACATAAGGGTCCCCTACCCCAGAGTATCGCCGGTAGACAGGGAGCTCCGACTGGGGTGGCACCCGGAGGTACTGGAAGGATGGGAGGGAGGGCAATGTCAGCTACCTTCCGAGGATCGATTTGCCTCCGGAGGTCATGAAGCTCCTTCTTCATGCTCGTCCACTCCGCAAGGAAGTCGGAGGGAGACTGGACTTGATGCGCAGAAATAAGGGAGCGAGGTTGCTCGAATGAGTGAGACCTCTCACGGGGAAGGGGAGCTGATTCGGCCGCATAGTATGTAGTTGGGGGAGATCGAGGCCGGACCTCTCGCTGAGGAAGGTAGCTTGGTTCCGAAAAATGGATTGCCCAAGGGCGGAGGGGTGTAGGATCTACCCCTGATGAAGGAAGGTGAGGTGCTGAAGCGACATGGGTGGAGGAATCCGCCGGTCGGACTGAACTCTGACCCTGAGGAGATAAAGGTTGTTTCCCCTTGGCGGCAGCTATAAACTCTTGGACTTTGTCCGGAGTGAGGTGTGGAAGAAGCTGGCTGAATTGTGAGTGGGGGTCATCACCCCCAGGAGGAGAGGCAGGACGGGATCGAATCCCAGTGACAGAGGGAGGCTGGATATGCCCCGGGAGCGTGGCCATAGAGGGTTGGGCCACCTCCTCGAGCAATCCGAGAGGAAGAGCATCGTCGGCAAGGACCCGAAATTGGTCCATGTCGAAGAGGGGATTATGATAAGATACAAAGAAAGAAGGGGATTGACTCGATCTCCCTAAACAATGACGCATACACCCCCCCCCCCCCCAAGACTAATAGGGGGTGATACAGACAATACCTAGACTCAATCACAGCAAGAAAGACTGAGAGGAGGAGGGATGAACACTCAAGTTGCCATGTTTAAAGCGCCAATTTCTTAAGGTTTGAACTTGACCTTTAGATGAATTAATTAAGAGGATGTCACTCGGTCAAGTGGACCTTAATGGGTATGGACTCGAGTCCTCCGGTGAAGCTAAGGGATGGTACACTCACACGCAAAGGGATGGCTTAAACTAAGGGGTGCAACTGGTACAACCAGCCTGGTGAACCGCAACGTGCGTACGGTCACGGTGTCTTACAGAGGTCCTCGGAAGGTGGGCCCGAGTCAGCCTATGAGTGCTTGTAGGTGAGAGGACTCACTCGTCCAAGGGGGAACCTAAACAAATGGGTTTCAATAGCGTATGCAATGGGCCTAAATGCCCGAAATGTATGCACAGGTAATAGATGAGAACCAAACTGGGCGACCAAATGGCCCTCGGGCAGAGTCGCGGAGGCCGTGTACACCGCGACTTTATCGCGACAGGTCGAACAGAGGCCCGAAAACACCAAAAGGTCTTCAACTAACTCAAACAGACTACCCTATCAAATGAGAAAAGACACAAAACAGTAAATCAATACCACATGGACCAAGAAGCACACAAAAACCGATTCATGAGTCAAAACAGTAACATACGAAGCATACCTGATGACGCGACGCCTCTCCACGACGCGACCTTGTCGCGTCCTCTCGATACGCCGCGACTAGAACCGAAAACTTAGACGTAAAAATAAAAGGGAAAATCCGGATCCTAGTAGGATTCTAACATTCAGAAACGCGACAACATATGATACAAGGAGATATCACAAGCGTGCATGATCTGATAGAAACAAGACAAGGCAGATAGAAGGAAGAGGAGACTGACCTGATAACGTGTCCTCGACAAATGACGCGACCTGATCGCGTCGCCACGATAGGTCGCAACAAGAACAGAACATGAAAAACACAGGGAACAAAGAGCAAGAGACTAACAGGGCACTAAAATGAGAAACAAAGAAGAAAACATGGCAAGCAAGCAGTCAAAATCCATGAGGGTGGCGGTGAAGGTCCCATCGTGATCGCCAAAGGTGTAATCACTGGGATTGATGCCCCCCCCCCCCCCCCCGACACGATTAAGTACTAAATCTAGTGGTGTGTGAACATGGAATGTGATCGCCACCTAGCAAGCTGCCTTATAAATAGAAAATGAAGACGGCTAACTTAACTAGGAAAAGGAGAGAGAAAGGAGGGGGACCTGGTGTCGCGGTGGCCTTAGCGGTCGTGACAGCACTGATAACGCGACGCTGATGCCAGTCGCGTTTCTTGTCGCGTCGTCCTCTGCCACCGCGTTCTCTTTGTGCGGGAGTTGTTGGAGTGTTGACCTTCTTCTCGTCTTCCAACCAGCCGGAAGGCAAGAGCTCCTCGTGGATGACGCTTGGATGCCTGCCACAAAAGAAAACAAACAAAAGGAAGCCCTATTAGAACACGTTAAACATAGTATCTACTCTAAAATAGAAAGAAAGGATGGGAACATGGAGGGAACGAACCTGGGGGGTTTTTAAACCCCTTTGGGTGTAGGAAAACGTGGGTGTGTGCTGAATATGTTCTATCTAAGAATAACATGAAAAATGCATGCAAAAGAAGGAGAAAGGGAAAGGGGGAGAGTGAGCCCCTTTAGGGCGACTCCTTGTCGTGGCTGCAGCTCATGGGATCATCCAAAAGCTTCAGGAGAATGCTGAAGTCGCCCTTCTCACGTCCCGTACTCCATAGATGATGAAATGGGTTGCTTTGGTGGAGAGAGATGTGAGGGAAATGGAGGAAAAGGGTGGCTGCAAGGCTAAGTATTTGTCAAAGGAAATTTTGGCAGCCCTTCAGGGTAACAATGAGGCTCCCCCTCGTCCTTGAGGAGGGGCCTCTCTTTTATAGAGCCATGAGAGAGAAATGGGTGATATTATCTCTTCAAAAAGGTCCAAAATTCGAAATGGGAGATAATGGCCTTTTAAAATTGCAAGGGAGAGTCCAAGGGATCCACACAAGAGTCCCTAGGGCCAAAATCTTGCCCCAAGGGGTTGAGATATTTCCTATGGATAAAGCTGGATCAATAGGAAGATAAATAGGAGGCTGTTGCGGAGTCTGGTGCACTCAGGCGTTGTCGCGGCGTATCGTAGGGTCGCGACTAGAGACGCGACGGGTCGAGGCATCGCGACAGTAAGCCCATGTAACGGCCCCGGCGCCCGGGTCCCCGGCTCCCACCAAGGATCCGACCGTCGGCACCGCCGCCCACGGGTCCGGAGACCCAGAAGGGCTAACGGATCGGTCTAACGAGATATGTGATGGAAAGTAAGTAACGACAAATGTACTAAAGATGTACCAACTAGAGCAAGAAGTAGTCTAACACAAAGTGCAAGTCTAGTACAAGTCCCAAAGTAGTAAAAGTACAAGTGCAGAATGGAAAAGGAATAACACGTCCCTTAGGGGCTTACCCCGAGGGTGAAGTACAGAACTGGGGGAAACACTGCCACTAGAGACGCCGACTACTACGGGCCCGTCTCCTCGCTATGCCGCGGAGGGAACTGCTATGAAGTCTCACCTGCAAAATAGGGAGTGAGCTTCACGAAGAAGCCCAGTAGGGACTACCAATCTCCCACTGGTTCCACAAGCATAAATATATAGACTAGTGCGATATTTAAATAAAGCAGTAGAGTCTAATCTACTAAACAGAGTAAAGTGCGGAAGCATGAAAGAACTACACAGTCGTCGGTCTAAGCCACTCGGAGGGACCGGAAAACTCGTGTAAACCAAGGCACCACAAGAACCCAGCTGTAAACACAAACAACGAACTGCCTGGACAAGCACACTAGCTACAGTACACTACTCTAGTCAGCTGGTCGGAGCGCCACGCATCTTACCCTCGACCAACGGTCCATGTCTGACACCTCCCGTCGGAGTGAGACGCGGAACCACAAGTAACCACAAACTGCCGTAGTCTGGCCAAACTACGGTCCCACGCCTGACACCTCTAGGTGGTACCGGAACCACGTAGAGTGAGGCAGTGAGAACGGACTAGCTGAACTGCGCCGTACGAGTCACACACTACCAGCGTCCCAGTCTCAGCTAAGAGAGCTCCACAAACGACCACGTCGCTGTCCCACCGTTTTCCCCTACTGCTACCAAAGTCAACGACTAGAGCACACCCCGCCGCTTGGAGCAACACCCTCTGACACAAGCGTGCGGGAACCGGGGGTCCCAAGTAACGGTAACAACCTGTCTCGCAGACAAGCCCTCAAGTGCCTAGCACCAGGTGAAGAGAGAGACTAGCAGTAGCACTGTACTAGGAAACAGCACAGGTGACAAGAAAACCGAGTCGCAGCGGAAGCAAGACACTGAGCAGGTGGCAAGGTCCCTTCTCTGACTGAGAAGGCAACAGGCCCCGTGTCGCCATCAGGATGGCGACAACCAAGGTGGCGCAACCCTACTGATTTGATAGCGACAAGGCCATTGTCGCTATCAGGTCAGTGCTTCTGAATGGACACAGGAACCGGAACGGGAAAAAAAAAGGCAGAAGGCGACGGCTCCCATGTCGCCACCAAGGTGGCGACATAGATGTTGTCGCCTTCAGGAGTTCCTGAAGGCGACGCATCGATGTGTCGCCACCTGGGTGGCGACACCAAAGGTGTCGCCTTACCAGGGTGTAACACATCGAGGCTCCCTTCTTCAGGGCCTCAACCACACTACAATCACAACTGTGGGGAGGGAAACATGTAGGCTATTAAACATGGTTCTAAAGAGCTCAAACCACCCTCTAGAAACCCCAACAAGCATGCACAATAACCTACACTCACATGCCTCTCACTCAACATGGAGAACCCTCAAACCCAAGCAACCATTGCATGCAAAGCACCACACAACCACATCCATAACCAAAGCATGAAAACAACCTAGCATGCAAGTTCTAGGCTTGGAAGAGGTGAGGATCCTAGCAAGTGGAACTAGGGGAAGGTTTGGGTTCCCTACCTCGAGATGAAGATCCAACCTCAAGGGCCCTTCTCGTAGGCTAGCAACCCTCCTCCTCTGAGCTCCGACGCTCCACAAGCCTTCTCCCACGAAACGAGCAAATCCTCTCCCTTGAAGAGCATCCATTGCATGACAAAAGAGAGGAAGAACAATGAGAGAGGGAACAAGCAATGGAGAACACTCAAGAGCAAACAAACCACATCAACCTACCTTGCAAGATGGTCAACCACCTCCTCCCAAGCCTCCACGGAGCTCCCAAGCTTTAGTTTGCCGGAGATAAGGCTTGCACAGAGCAAAGGGGCGAACTGAGGCTTGTGCTCTCGGCCTGAGCACTTAACCCTTTGAACATGAGAAGGCGACATGGGCCCCGTCACCTTCAATAACCCTGAAGGCGACATAGGGCATGTCGCTATCCCCTGCTCAACAGTCAAGTCGACCTGCGACATCACCACGTGTCAGCCATGCAGGCCTGACACCAGAAGGTGACATAGGACCTGTCGCCTCCTTACTGCCAGATGCTGACATCTGTCAACCCTCTTCAGAGAACTACACGACGAGGGTGCGTGCGGCTGGAAGCAAAGAGAGAATGCGACATAGGGCCAGTCGCCTTCCCAACATGAAGGCGACAAGCCACATGTCGTCTTCAGAAGGTGACATACCCTGTGTCGCCACCCTTGATGGAGGGTGGCTGGTCAGGGTAACATGGGATGTTACAATCTAACCAACAAAAAAAAAAAATTCGTTCTTGAAATTCAGGGCGAAACCAGGGGAACAAAAGTAAAACAGCGTACCTGTCACTCGAACAAGTAAGGAAACTGCTCCCGCATCTCGTCCTCACGCTCCCAAGTGGCCTCGCCACCAGCGCGGTGCTCCCAAACCACCTTGACGAGTGGGATACTCCTCCTGCGAAGCTGCTGCACTCTGTGGTCCACCACACTGACTGGGTACTCTGGCACGGACAAGTCGGGGGCGACCTCAAGCTGCGAGTAGTCGAGCACATGCAATGGATCTGGCATGTACTTCCTCAGCTGCGAAATGTGGAAGACATCGTGAACACCTGCCAACTCAGACGGAAGGGCTAACCGGTAAGCGACCTCGCCCACACGCTCCAAGATGGAAAAAGGGCCAATAAACCTCGGGCTGAGCTTGCCCTTCTTCCCAAACTTGAGAATGCCTTTGGTAGGCGAGATCCGAAGGAACACTCTGTCGCCAACCTCGAACTGAAGTGGTCTCCTGCGGACGTCGGCGTAGCTCTTCTGTCTACTCTGTGCTATCTGCAACCTCTGCCGGATCAGCCTCACTGAGTCTGCACACTACTGAACTAGCTCCGGACCCAGCAACTACCTCTCGCCAACCTCGTGCCAGTGCAACGGTGTCCTGCATGGCTGACCATACAGAGCCTCGTAGGGCACCATCCCGATGCTGGAGTGAAAGCTATTATTATAAGAAAACTCCACCATGGGAAGGTGCGACTCCCACGTGCCACCCCAGTCTAGGCAACACGCTCTCAACAAGTCCTCGAGGGTCTGTATAGTCCGCTCAGACTGCCCGTCTGTCTGTGGGTGGTACGCCGAACTCAGCCTCAGCTCAGTGCCAAGTGCACGCTGAAAGCTGCGCCAGAAACGAGAGGTGAACCTCGGATCTCTATCTGAGACAATCCGTGCAAAGGCACCACTCTGTCCACAAACAACCGAGCAAGTCTGTCAACTGACCAAGCTGCTCTGACTGGAAGAAAGCGAGCGATCTTCGTCAACCTGTCAACAATGACCCAAACGCTGTCGTGCCCCTGAGAGGTACGAGGTAAGCTAGAAACAAAGTTCGTGGTGATATGCTCCCACTTCCACACTGGAATGGGAAGCGACTGCAACTTACCACCAGGACGCTGGTGCTCTGCCTTCACCTGTTGGCAGGTAAGGCAGCGCGAAACAAACTCAGTGATATCTCTCTTCATCCCTGGCCACCAAAAGAGTACCCTCAAGTCATGGTACATCTTGGTAGAGCCTAGATGAATAGAGTATCGCGACCGGTGAGACTCTGACAGCACCTCCTCCCTGGCGTCCTCTGGAATGTAGAGTCTGCCTCGAAAACGAACCTCGCTGTCCTTGTCCAGTGCTACCTCGGGCAACCACAACACGTCTGCCAAGTCCTCATCTGCACTCTGAGCCTCAAGCACCTGCTGAAAAATCCACGGACAAACGGTCAGGACGGCTGCCACTGCCCTCTCCCGGAGGCTCAACGGTACAAACACACTCTGAGCGGCGTCCTCCAGGAGTCTCTAGTGTCTAACCAACAAAGAACTCAGGTTGGCTCTCCTACTCAAAGCATCTGCCACGACATTAGCCTTCCCTGGGTGATAGGAAAGACTAAAGTCATAGTCCTTCAAGTATTCGAGCCACCTGCACTGCCTGAGGTTGAGATCCCTCTGCGTGAAGACATACTGTAAGCTGCGGTGGTCGGTGAAGACCTCGAACACCTCACCGTACAAGTAGTGACTCCACAACCTCAAGGCAAACACGATCGCTGCAAGCTCCAGGTCGTGCGTCGGGTAGTTCTGCTCATGCTTCTTCAGCTGACGAGAAGCATAGGCAACTACTCGACCGTGCTGCATCAACACAGCACCCAAACCAGTACCCGAAGCGTCTGTGTAGACAACAAAGCCGCCAGTGCCAGAAGGAACAACAATGATCAGAGCTGAAGTCATCCGACTCTTTAGCTCTTGGAAACTCTGCTCGCACTCTGTCGTTCACACAAACCGGGTCTCCCGCCTGGTCAAACAGGTCAAAGGCTCTGCAACTCTGGCGAAGTCCTGCATGAACCACCTGTAGTAGCCTGCCAGCCCCAGGAAACTGTGAACCTCAGCAACTGAAGTGGGCTGGCCCCAAGAAACAACGGCCTCAACCTTGGCGGGATCAACCGCCACACCTGCACAAGAAACAACATGCCCAAGGAAGAGCACCTCCTTTAGCCAAAACTCACACTTTCTGAACTTGGCATAAAGTCGGTGACTCCTCAAGGTTTGCAAAACTAGTCTCAAGTGAACCTCGTGCTCCTCCGCCGTCGCTGAGTACACCAGGATGTCGTCGACGAACACCACCACGAACCGGTCTAGGTACTCGCTGAAAACACTGTTCATCATCTCCATGAACGCTGCTGGGGCATTCGTGAGCCCAAAAGGCATCACGACAAACTCGAAGTGGCCGTAGGGGTGCGAAAGGCTGATCTCGGAATGTCTGACTCCCGAATCCGCAACTGGTAGTAACCCGACCTCAAGTCGATCTTCGAGAACACTGAAGCTGTCTGCAACTGGTCAAACAAGTCATCGATCCTGGGCAAAGGATACTTATTCTTCACGGTAACCTGATTCAGCTGACGATAATCAATACACATTCTCAGGCTACCATCCTTCTTCCTCACAAACAACACAGGCGCTCCCCACGGCGAGCGGCTAGGACGAATGAAGCCCAACACAAGCAACTCCTCTAGTTGGTGCTTCAACTCCCGCAGCTCCGCCGGCACCATCCGGTACGGTGCCTTGGACGCAGGCATCGTCCCCGGAAGCAACTCAATGGAGAAATCTACCTCCCGCTTAGGCGGCAACCCAGGTAGTTCCTCCAGAAACACGTCAGCAAACTCACAAACAATCGGCACGTCAGAAATAGCCAACTCACCCGAATCCGAGGCACAAACGGAAGCCAGGAAAGCAACACAACCGTCACGGATAAGACGCCGAGCTCTACAGAAAGAAACAAAGGGTCGGTGGATAGACCGGGTACCTCGGAAGCAAAGCACAGGTGCTCCAGGTAACTCGAACCGCACGGTCTTCTGCTGACAATCTACCAAAGCAGAGTGTGCCTCTAACCAGTCCATGCCCAAAATGGCATCAAAGTCGTGGAGCTGTAAGGCAAACAGTCTGGCTAGTAGCTGGTGGCCCTGCACCTCGACGGTGACACCCTCCAAGTAACCAAGGGTACGAACGAAGTCACCCATCGGAAGCTCAACAGCTAGGTCGCAGGTCTGCTCCGGAGCAAACTCAGTCAAAGCAGCAAAGAACTCCTCTGAAGCAAAATAGTGCGTAGCACCCGGATCAATCAAAATTCTAGCAGCTCTACCAAGGATGGGAATCGTACCGACGACCAGATTAGAGGCCTCCGCCTCCTCTCTGGTGATGCTCATCACCCGACCGCGTCCACGACCTCGCTGAGGCTGCTGCTGCTGCTGCTGCTACTGACCCTGGTACTGCTGCTGGCGCTGAGGTGGCTGGGGTGAACGGTACTGCGCTTGGGGTGCCTGCTGGTGCTGCTCCTGCTGCTGCCTCAACGGACACTCTCGCCTGAAGTGCCCCTCCTGCCCGCAGTGGTAACAACCCGTACCTTGCTGGCTCTGCTCTGCTCCCTGCTGGACGGACTGCTTTGCTGGAAACTACAAGGTCTGACGCCTCTGCTGCTGCGAGTGACGCCTGCCTCCACGAGTGAACAACTTCTTCAACTTCGAGGTCAGGCCAACACCGCCTGTTCCCGAAGAGGAAGAAGAAGACACACTCCCCCGACTGCCTGCGGGGCGCTGGTACAGAGAAGATCTCCCTGAACCTCCACTCTGCTGCGGCTGAAACCGACACTCCCGCTCCAGGGCCGTAGCTCTCGCCACTGCTACTGACAAGGTGTCGCAGAGGTGACCAGCCATGGCCCACCTCAAGTCAGAATGTAGCCCGCTAATGAACCGCTCGGTACGAGCCTGCTCACTAGCTGCCACGTGGGGAACGTGTCGAAGTAGCTGCAGAAACCTCTGATGGTACTGTCCCACAGTTAAGTCTCCCTGGACTAACTCATGGAACAAGTCCCTCCTCTCCCGGCAGACATAGTCGGGGAGGTACTCGCCGAGGAAGGCCTCGAGAAACTGCTGCCAAGAGATCTGCTCCAACCTCCTGCCCTGAAACCTGGTCAGCCTCACTGCTCGCCACCACTCATGGGCTGACCCCTTCAGCTGATATACTGCCAAACGAACCTGATCCAACTCTGCACAGTCCATGGTCTCGAAGGTGCGCTCGAGCTCATGAACCCAACTCTCTGCTCTATCCAGATCGCGGTCGCCTGCAAATGTAGGAGGTCGAAGACGAAGGAACCTCTCCAGAAGCACAGTGCTGTCCTCAGGTGCTGCTGCTGCTACTGGAGTCTGCTGCCGAACTACGGGTGGTACCTCTAGCTGAACCGGTGCTGCCTGTGGGGTCGGTGGTGGCTGCTCCTCTACTGCCGTCTCTGCAAACTGCGGACCTCCTGCTGGCATCTGCTGGTACGGATGGTACTGCTGCTACGGCGGGTACTGCCAAGGACCCTGAAACATCGCTCTCCACCACTGCTCCATGACGGCCGATGGGGGCGCAGGTGGGTACCACTGCAGCTCCTGCTGCTGCTGCGGTCCTCCTTGCGGCAACGGGTCGTCAGGCTGCTCGAACTGCTGGGGCTGAGCACCGAACGACACCTGCTCGGCAGCAACCGAACTGTCTGACTCAGTCTCTTGACGCTCCACCAATTTAGGAGCCTACATGTGAGTGCGTGGAGGCATGATCTGCAAAACAGCCAGATTTGGTTATTGACACTTAAGACTCCGACGGCTAGCAGTGTTCACTTATACTTCCTAAGGGACTTTACGTCATTACTCATTTCCACCACAAGTCTTGATAGACCCCTTGCTCTGATACCACTGTAACGGCCCCGGCGCCCAGGTCCCCGGCTCCCACCAAGGATCCGACCGTCGGCACCGCCGCCCACGGGTCCGGAGACCTAGAAGGGCTAACGGATCGCTCTAACGAGATATGTGACGGAAAGTAAGTAACAACAAACGTACTACAGATGTACCAACTAGTGCAAGAAGTAGTCTAACACAAAGTGCAAGTCTAGTACAAGTCCCAAAGTACTAAAAGTACAAGTGCAGAATGGAAAAGGAATAACACGTCCCTTAGGGGCATACCCCGAGGGTGAAGTACAGAACTGGGGGAAACACTGCCACGAGAGACGCCGACTACTGCGGGCCCGTCTCCTCGCTATGCCGCGGAGGGAACTGCTGTGAAGTCTCACATGCAAAACAGGGAGTGAGCTTCACGAAGAAGCCCAGTAGGGACTACCAATCTCCCACTGGTTCCACAAGCATAAATATATAGACTAGTGTGATATTTAAATAAAGCAGTAGAGTCTAATCTACTAAACAGAGTAAAGTGCGGAAGCGTGAAAGAACTACACAGTCGTCGGTCTAAGCCACTCGGCGGGACCGGAAAACCCGTGTAAACCAAGGCACCACAAGAACCCAGCTATAAACACAGACAGCGAACTGCCTGGACAAGCACACTAGCTACAGTACACTACTCTAGTCAGCTGGTCAGGAGCGCCACGCATCTTACCCTCGACCAACGGTCCATGTCTGACACCTCCCGTCGGAGTGAGACGCGGAACCACAAGTAACCACAAACTGCCATAGTCTGGCCAAACTACGGTCCCACGCCTGACACCTCTAGGTGGTACCGGAACCACGTAGAGTGAGGCAGTGAGAACGGACTACCTGAACTGCGCCGTACGAGTCACACACTACCGGCGTCCCAGTCTCAGCTAAGAGAGCTCCACAAACGACCACGTCGTTGTCCCACCGTTTTCCCCTACTGCTACCAAAGTCAACGACTCGAGCACACCCCGCCGCCCGGAGCAACACCCTCTGACACAAGCGTGCGGGAACCGGGGGTCCCAAGTAACGGTAACAACCTGTCTCGCGGACAAGCCCTCAAGTGCCTAGCACCGGGTGAAGAGAGAGACTAGCAGTACACTGTACTAGGAAACAGCACAGGTGCCAAGAAAATCGAGTCGCAGCGGAAGCAAGACACTGAGCAGGTGGCAAGGTCCCTTCTCTGACTGAGAAGGCAATAGGCCCCGTGTCGCCATCAGGGTGGCAACAACCAAGGCGACGCAACCTACTGATTTGATAGCGATAAGGCCATTGTCGCTATCAGGTCAGTGCTCCTGAACGGACACAGGAACCGGAACGGGAAGAAAAAGGCAGAAGGCGACGGCCCCCATGTCGCCACCAAGGTGGCGACATAGATGCTGTCGCCTTCAGAAGTTCTTGAAGGCGACGCATCGATGTGTCGCTACCTGGATGGTGACACCAAAGGTGTCGCCTTACCAGTGTGCAACACACCGAGGCTCCCTTCTTCAGAGCCTCAACCACACTACAATCACATCCGCGGGGAGGGAAACATGTAGGCTATTAAACATGGTTCTAAAGAGCTCAAACCACCCTCTAGAAACCCCAACAATCATGCACAATAACCTACACTCACATGCATCTCACTCAACATGGAGAACCCTCAAACCCAAGCAACCATTGCATGCAAAGCACCACACAACCACATCCATAACCAAAGCATGAAAAAAACCTAGCATGCAAGTTCTAGGCTTGGAAGAGGTGAGGATCCTAGCAAGTGGAACTAGGGGGAAGGTTTGGGTTCCCTACCTCGAGATGAAGATCCAACCTCAAGGGCCCTTCTCGTAGGCTAGCAACCCTCCTCCTCTGAGCTCCGACGCTCCACAAGCCTTCTCCCACGAAACGAGCAAATCCTCTCCCTTGAAGAGCATCCATTGCATGCCAAAAGAGAGGAAGAACAGTGAGAGAGGGAACAAGCAATGGAGAACACTCAAGAGCAAACAAACCACATCAACCTACCTTGCAAGATGGTCAACCACCTCCTCCCAAGCCTCCACGGAGCTCCCAAGCTTCAGTTCGCCGGAGATAAGGCTTGCACAGAGCAAAGGGGCGAACTGAGGCTTGTGCTCTCGGCCTGAGCACTTAACCCTTTGAACATGAGAAGGCGACATGGGCCCCGTCGCCTTCAGTAACCCTGAAGGTGACATAGGGCATGTCGGTATCCCCTGCTCAACGGTCAAGTCGACCTGCGACATCGCCACGTGTCAGCCATGCAGGCCTGACACCAGAAGGCGACATAGGACCTGTCGCCTCCTTACTGCCAGATGCTGACATCTGTCAACCCTCTTCAGACAACTACATGACGAGGGTGCATGCGGCTGGAAGCAAAGAGAGAAGGCGACATAGGGCCAGTCGCCTTCCAAACTGGAAGGCGACAAGCCACATGTCGTCTTCAGAAGGCGACATACCCTGTGTCGCCACCCTTGATGGAGGGCGACTGGTCAGGGTAACATGGGATGTTACAGCCCACGTGCATGGGTATCATGCATGGGCTGTCGCGGCGTCCAGGGCCGTCGCGACTAGAGTCGCGGCGCTACGATATGTCACGACTAGGAAATCAAATTATCTTACATTTATTTAGACAGTTACATAAAAGATACAAGTTATAATTGCATAAGGACTCTCCAAAATGATAATGGGCGGGATTTCAAGGCAATTTTAAATTGTTAAAGGGCTCAATCAAGGCTAATTATGGGCTCAAGGTGAGTGACCAACTAGGGGCTAACTAAGATAACATGAAATGCAGTTCAACCCATTATCGGAACCGGGTGTCTGCACTCACAAGTCATAGTTGATAACTGTAGCTAAAGTGGGAGTTGAAGTTACCCCATTTGAGTCGAAGTTGTATAATTAGAGTCGAAAATGGAGTCGAAGTGTAGCGGTCATCGTCGTTCAGACCTGTTAACCCAATAACGTGCCTAATCCAACTCTGCCTCCCGCGAACGAGCCGAAGGATCTCAAGGGATACCATTCACAAGTCTGTAGAAATATAAAGGAAGCTGCTTAAATATAAATATGATTGCCAATCTCACAAATATTTACATGAAATATACATAGCAAGTTCCTCAACTGTAACCAAACTAGTATGTTTCTGTTTTCTGGTCGAGATGCCAGTAAACGTCAACATCCATTGACGTTGAGGGCATGTTGACGGCAAGCAGTGTGCCGTTGACTCAGAGAGGCCATCTACTTCTCTATTTTCGTGCGATTTTAGATCTGGTAACGGCTGCGTTTTCCCCGGTTCTAGATTTGGAAACTACCCTCCAATGGTAAGATTCCAACCTACGCATTACCCAAACCCATTGGCCCTATAAAACACCCCATTTTCACTCAGATTAGGTCTTTTGGACTCTTGAGAAACCTAGGGTTTTCTGAGAGAAAAACTGGACTTTGGTGACTTGGATCTGGCGATTGTGTGCATCTTCCGGCGACCTTCATCGACTGGAAGAGGCTCTTGACAATGAGGAAGCTTCCCCGACTCCGGTGTGCGACCTAAATCAACAGAAGGACCGGATCTGGGAGGTTTTTGAGCACCTTCTTCGCTTGGCCGAGGAGGGCTTCTTTGGCAAATTAATCCCATTAGACAATTTTGCTCAGGCAAGTAATCGAGGGATTTCATCCCTGCACATGTCCTTTAGGTCCTAGGATTTTTATGGATTTTTCCTCGTGTCCTGGAACCTCCAATTCCCCTTGTGTATTGCATTCAGTCTGTGTTTCTCGCAGATATGAACTTGACGGCAAGCTTGCTGCCGTCAAGATCTTGAGTTGGCGGCAATATCGTGTGCCGTTAACTCCGGTTGGCGGCAACCCCTTTACCGCCAAGTTCTTCAGGTTTTACAAAATGGCTGTTTTGATATCTGTGATGTGTTTGTCGGATTTCTGGGTATATGTGCATGCTGTAAAAATTATATGTGGTCAGGTACAGTCAGTATGTCATGTCATGAGGATATGTTGAATATCTGTGTATAGTTCTATTTATTAAAATTTCTGTAATTGGACATTGAGTCTGATCAGACCATGATAAATCCTGAATAAATATATCCATTGTGCATTAGGGTTCCATAAAATTTTCATGATAGTATGATGACTCTTTTCAGGTTTTGGAACTATTAGGTACGACTGTTTTATTGTGAATCATGTTTAAATGAGTTTATTAATAAATCTACATGTGACCTATTTTAATTGTTAATATTTGCTTTACTATTCCAGAAAATCTGAAAATTTAGGTATGTGACATATGATCTGTGCGAAGCCTGTGATAAAAATTTCATTCTGTTTTGATAACAGTAGGCATTGTTATTAGTTTAATAAGACATGTGACCATGATAAACATGTTTAAGTTTAATCATGTGGAATACAATGATTAGCAGCATGATTAGGACTGTGTTATGAGTTAATTGTCATTGTGAAACAGTAACATCATGTCCTGTGAACTGAAGCATGTGTGTTTATTGAAAATGCATGTAAGTGTGTTAAACAATGCATGTGAATTATGTAAACAATGTGATAAAGTGTGAATGTGTAAAATTGTGCCGAGATTGACACTGCTAGCATAGAGGGCTGTGGAGCCATACTATAGTAAAGTCCCTATGGGAAGGCTCAATGTGTGTGATATCCTATGAGCATTAGGATGAAATCCTGGAGGTGGACAAGTACCACTAGTTAGGGTGGAGAGGGCTTCTCCCGGTTCTGCACAGTTAACTAAGATTCGTCATTGTGTTGCCTAGGTGACGAGTATGTGTATGTGATGTGTGTCCTTCTTATGGTAGTTCGGACTATGTGTCACGGCAAATAAATTGTGAAATATGCAAATGTGAAAAGTGAACATGTGAAAGTGAAATGTAAATATGTTAGTATGTGAAAAGATGTGAGTTCATGAGAATGTGATTTATTCATATTAAAATAGCATGTTAAATGCATGGATAAGTGCTATAATTGCATGAGAAATGATTAGATATCATGCTAGGTGTGTTATTCACCATGTACATAATTCCATGCTTTAATTGCGTATAATTGTGAAATGATTTGAATGAAATTTGAACATTGAATCATGTTGGATATAATGTGTAGAAAGCATGCTATAGGTTTTCATGTTTAATTGTTTAAGTGATGTGAAGCATGTACCATGTGGTTTCCTTCTTGTTTAAAAGATAGCATGTATATGTGACATATATAAGGATGTATCTTTGGATTGCTTGCTGGGTCTTTTAGAAGACTCATTCTTGCTTTGGCGTATAGGTGAGACAGGTGCCTCCATTCCTGAGGAGGACATAGTGAGGAGTGACTCCAAGCACGAGGAGTTGCTTCACGTGTGGACTTTGCTACATTGTTACCTTTTATTTCACAATATGTAATCAAATGTGATGAACAATGTAATTTATTAGAGTTGTATTAATGTGGACATTGGTATTTCTTTTATTGCTATATAGATTGTGGATTATGTGATGGTGATGGAATGAGAATAATTATTTATTTCCGCAGTAATCTTTTGATATTTGTGTACATCTCAATCTATTGTTAGTGTTGGGTAAATGTCCCACTATGACGATGCCCTTTGTACCGACGTGGATTGATATAATCGTACCAGTATAAGGAGGGTCATTACAGAAATTGGTATCAGAGCAAGAGGTTGAGATTGTACATGAATATACCATCATCTTCACAATATGCTAAGTCTTTATAGAATTTGTCCATATATGTAGAAATTGTCTAATAATGAATGAAATATAGTTAAAAAATGGTTAGGACTAAATAACTTAGTTTCTAACTAGATTAAATTTGTTTTACAGGCTATGGCTACTCGTGGTAGGCATGGTGCTTAGACTCGAGACGACGAGCAGAGGCGTGAGGACAAGGGTGAGCAGCAGGACCCAGCACCCCAGGGTCCTACTGTACTTCCTCCACCACTGCCTGTGGACTATGGTGTATTTATTCAAGGTCTGGTTCAGGCAATGCAAACCCAGGCTCATACTCAGGCGGCACTATAGGCTCATGTTAGAACTGTTAAATAGGAGCAGCCTGTCTTTATTAAATGTATGATTGCTATATTGCTTATATTGCTTGTTGTCTCAGGCACAGGCTCCAGCTCCAGTTCCTCAGGAGCAAGGCCATGGTGGTCCTTCCATCATGGAGAGATTCAAGAGGATGGCTCCGCCTTCTTTTAAGGGGGAGAGTCAACCCCTGTTAGCAGAGAGCTAGATGCAGGAGATAGAGAAAATCTTCCGAGCCATTAGGTGTGCCGAGGAGGATAAAGTTAGCTTGGCCACCTATATGCTACAGGTACTTAATTTATATATGCATGTACTTGTGTTAAGTTTAGGGTTTTATCTAGTTTGGTGCTTATGGGTTGTATCTTGTAGGAGAGAGCCGATGTGTGGTGGTCCTTCTTACTTCGCACCAGGTTCGAGGATGGTGCTATTGAGGTGACTTGGGATGAGTTTACAAGGCTGTTTCGGGCCAAGTTCATCCCCGAGCATATCCAAGACAAGATGGAGTAGGAGTTCCTTTCTCTCACTCAGGGCTCCATGACAGTGTTAGAATATGAAGCCAGATTTGCTGAACTGTCCAAGTATGCTCCTCATATAGTTGCTGATGAGCACAGGAAGGCGAAGAAGTTCGTGATGGGACTTAAGCCATCACTGAGGCCGAGGCTTGTGGCGTTTGACCACCGTACGCTAGATGAGGCTCTCAGCGCAGCGTGCAGGCAGAAGAGCGAGATGATGCAGTATCTCGAGGAGAAAAAAGCATCACAGATGAGGTCCGCGCCACCTTTCCAGCGGCAGGATAGGAAGAAGGTCATGTACCAGTCACTACAGCGTCCAGTGGCGGCGTCCAGTCAGCAGGCAATTGCTCCGCAGTCCCCTGGCGTCAGGCCTAGCAATAAGAAGATGTGCCCTCACTGCGGAAGAGCACATGGCGGTACCGAATGTTGGAAGTTAGCGGGGAAGTGTCTCAAATGTGGCAGCTCCGAGCATCAGATCCGATATTGTCCCAGACTGCAGTAGGGTGTTCAACGTAGAGCGCCAGCCTCAGCAGCAGCAGCACCAGCGACAGGGAGACCAAGAAGGCCTCGAGCCCAAGCTCGAGTGTTTGCTTTAGCATGAGAGGATACAGAGCAGGCGGAGAATGTCATGGAAGATACAGTTCTATTCATGGGTGTGCACGCTCGGGTTTTGTTTGATACGGGTGCCACACACTCGTTCATTTCCGAGCGGTTTGTGAAGCAGTTAGCATTCGAGTCAGGAGTAGAGGCTGAGGAGTTAGAGGTCCCTTTGTCTATGCACACACCAGCAAGTATAGTATCGACTAGGAAGTGTATTCCATCTTTACCTGTGTGCATTGAGGACCAAGGCTTAGATGAGTGCTTCTTTTTGCTTAAGATGAAGGACTATGATGCAATTCTAGGTCTGGATTGGCTTGAGGAGCATTATGCTTTGGTGGATTGTCGTAGGAAGAAGATTACTTTCCGTATTCCTGGTGAGGATGAGTTTTCGCATCCTTTGCCAAGGTACTTAGCAGGAAGGTTTGTGATCTCCGCCTTGAAGGCGATGAGGATGGTGAACAAGGGGTGTGACACTTTTCTTGCCAGTGTTTTCTTAGTACCGAAGGCTGATCAGACACCGACCCTTGAGGAGATTAAGGTATTGCAGGAGTTTCCAGACGTGCTTCCTGATGATTTTTCTGGATTTCTGCCGGCTAGAGAGATAGAGTTCACTATAGAGTTGCTTCTAGGAACCTCTCCTATCTCTAAGTCTCCATATCAGATGGCACCTGTAGAATTAGCTGAGTTGAGGGAGCAATTGCAGGATTTTCTGGATAAGGGATTCATTTGCCCTAGTGTGTCACCATGGGGCGCACCTGTATTGTTCGTGAAGAAGAAGGATGGTTCCCTCAGGTTGTGCATTGATTATAGAAAGCTCAACCAGGTGACAGTGAAGAACAGGTATCCCTTACCGCAGATAGATGATTTATTCGATCAGTTGCAGAACGCATCGGTGTTCTCCAAGATTGAACTGCGGTCTAACTATCACCAGTTGAGGATTAAGGGTGAAGATGTGTCCAAGACAGCCTTTAGGACTCGTTATGGGTATTATGAGTTTTTGGTGCTTCCATTTGGTCTAACCAACGCCCCTGTAGCATTCATGGATCTTATGAATAGGGTGTTTAGACCTTATTTAGATAGTTTTGTAGTGGTGTTCATCGGCGATGTGCTAGTCTATTCTCCTGATGAGGCTACACACCGTAATCATTTAAGGGTTGTTCTGGAGGTTCTCCAAGAGCACAAGCTGTATGCAAAGTTCCGCAAGTGCAATTTTTAGATGCGCGAGGTTCATTTCCTTGGGCATGTTATCTCAGGCGCTGGAGTAGCAGTTGATCCAGCGAAGGTCCAGGCAATGTTAGATTGGGAGATTCCAAGGACCCCATCAGAGATTCGGAGTTTTCTTGGTTTAGCGGGCTATTATAGGTGATTTATTGAGGCTTTTGCATCTATCGCCACACCTTTGACTAAGCTAACCAGGAAGGGCGTGAAGTTTGTGTGGTTTGAGGATTGCGAGAGTAGTTTCCAGCAATTGAAGGAGAGGCTTACATCTGCACCCGTGCTGATCTTACCTAGTGGAGTAGAGGGTTTTGCTATCTACTCGGATGCTTCTCAGATAGGTCTTGGCAATGTGTTGATGCAGCATGGTAGGATAGTGGCATATGCTTCTCACCAGTTGAAGGAGCATAAGTGTAACTATCCGACTCATGATTTGGAGTTTGCGGCAGTAGTTCATGCACTGAAGATCTAGAGACACTATCTTTATGGTGTTCAGTTCGAGGTGTTCACTGACTACAAGAGTCTGAGATATCTCTTCTCTCAAAAGGAGTTGAACCTACGGCAGAGGAGATGGATTGAATTCCTTAAGGACTATGACTTCGAGCTTTAGTATCATCCAGAGAAGGCGAATGTCGTGGCAGATGCTCTTAGCAGGAAGAGGTCTTTGCTCCAGCAGGATTGGAAGATGTTGGAGGATGCAGCCTATGCGATGACTGAGTTAGAACCGCAGTTATGTCAGGCTTTCGTGGCTCAATTGTCTATCTAGTCTACAGTTTTGGATGAGGTGATTGAGCAGTAGAAGGCTGATCCTAGGCTTCAGGAGATGGTAGGCAAGGCAGGTATTGCTCAAGATGAGGACGGTGTTATTAGATTTCAGCACCGAGTTTGTGTTCCTGATGTTGTGGATGTCCGTGAGCATGTTCTTGCAGAAGTTCATAGATCGAGATTCTCTATTCATCCAGGCAACACCAAGATGTACCAGGATTTGAAGAGATCTTTCTGGTGGTTTGGTATGAAGAAGGATGTAGCTGACTTCGTATCTAGGTGTTTTGAATGCCAGCAAGTGAAGGCCGAGCGTTAGCGACCATCGGGCCTCATGCAAAAGATGGAGATACCAGTATGGAAGTGGGAGGCAATCACTATGAATTTTGTGACGGGTTTGCCCAGATCAGTGAAAGGCAATGACTCAATTTGGGTGATTGTAGATCATTTCTTGCCTATGAAAAAGAAGTAGTCCGTAGAGAGTCTGGCTAGGCTATATGTCGGTAGCATTGTGAGGTTGCATGGTGTGCCGAAGTCGATTATTTCAGATCGAGACCCGAGATTTACATCAAGGTTGTGGCAGGGTCTTCAGGACGCTTTAGGTTCTCAGCTGAAGCTTAGTTTGGCATTCCATCCCCAGATAGATGGCCAGTCCGAGAGGACTATCTAGACGCTTTAGGATATGTTGAGAGCATGTGTGCTGGATTGGAAGGGTGATTGGGAGCGTCATTTACCTCTTATGGAGTTCGCCTACAACAACAGTTTTCATGCAAGCATTGGCATGGCTCCATTTGAGGCTTTGTATGGGCGGCCCTATAGATCTCCTTTGTGTTGGGAGGAGGCAGGTGATAGGCAGTTGATAGGTCCGGAGTTGGTGCAGGAGACTTCGGATAAGATTCAGCTTATCAGGCAGAGGCTTGTTGCGACGCAGGATAGGCAAAAGAGTTCTGCCAACAATAGAAGAAAGGATTTAGAGTTTGACGTTGGAGAGCATGTTTTTCTGAAGGTTTTGCCTACCCGAGGCGTTGTTAGGTTTGGTAGGCATAGCAAGTTGAGTCCTAGATTCATTGGCTCGTTTGAGATTATTAGGCGGATGGGCAATGTTGCATATGAGCTAGCTTTACCCCCAGTGTTAGCTAGTGTTCACCCAGTTTTCCATGTATCTATGCTTAGGAGGTATGTGCGAGATCCGTCTCATGTGATTAGTCACGAGCCAGTGGAGATTCAGCCAGACTTATCGTATGTTGAGCAACCAGTAGCTATCCTTGATCGGAAGGTTCAGCACCTTAGGAACAAGAGTATTGCGTCCGTGAAGGTGCTTTGGCGAAACTTCTCGTGGGAGGAGGCTACATAGGAGCTTGAGGATGCTATGATGAAGAAGTATACCCAGTTGTTTGGTTAGTATGTCGTTCTAACTTCAAGGACGAAGTTTTCTTTTAGGGGGAGAGGGTGTAAGGCCCTCGAACTTTGTTCTAATTATTTGAATTTTGTCATATTATATTTAGTTGTTTTTGTGTATATTGTTTATGTGTATATGTGCATATATGTATATACGTACTTATTTCTGTATATATTATCTTTATTTAATTGTGCATATTGTATTTAAATAATATAGGGCATATTGTATGTATTTATATATGGTGTATATATGCTATATGATGTTTCTGTTTTCTGGTCGAGATGCCAGTAAACATCAACATCCATTGACGTTGAGGGCATGTTGACGGAAAACAGTGTGCCGCTGACTCAGAGTCGGCGTCCAGATCGATGGACGTTTATTTCTTGTAAACGGCAGCAAAGTGGTCGTCTACTTCTCCGTTTCTGTGCAATTTCAGATCTGGAAACGGCTGTATTTTCCCTAGTTCTAGATTTGGAAACTACCCTCCAACGGTAGGATTCCAACCTACGCATTACCCAAACCCATTGGCCCTATAAAACACCTCGTTTTTGCTCAGATTAGGTCTTTTGGACTCTTGAGAAACCTAGGCTTTTCTATGAGAAAAATTGGACTTTGGCGACTTGGATCTAGCGATTGTGTGCATCTTCCAGCGACCTTCATCGACTAGAAGAGGCTCTTGACATTGAGGAAGCTTCCCCGACTCCGGTGTGCGACCTAAATCAACAGAAAGACCAGATCTGGGAGGTTTTTGAGCACCTTCTTGACTTGGCTGAGGAGGGCTTCTTCGGCAAATTAATCCCATTAGACAATTTTTCTCAGGCAAGTAATCAAGGGATTTCATCCCTACACATGTCATTTAGGTCCTAGGATTTTTACGAATTTTTCCTCGTGTCCTAGAACCTCCAATTCTCCTTGTGTATTGCGTTCAGTCTGTGTTTTCTACAGACATGAACCTGATGGCAAGCTTGCTGCCGTCAAGATCTTGAGTTGGCAGCAACATCGTGTGCCGTTAACTCCGGTTGGCGGCAACCCCTTTGCCGCCAAGTTCTTCAGGTTTTACATAATGGCTATTTTGAAATCTGTGATGTGTTTGTCAGATTTCTGGGTATATGTGCATGTTGTAAAAATTATATGGTCAGGTACAGTTAGTAGGTCATGTCATGAGGATATGTCGAATATCTGTATATAGTTCTATTTATTAAAATTTCTGTAATTGGACAATGAGCTTGATCTGACCATGATAAATTTTGAATAAATATATCCATTGTGCATTAGGGTTCCATAAAATTTTCATGATAATATGACGACTTTTTTCAGGTTTCGGAACTGTTAGGTATGACTGTTTTATTGTGAATCGTGTTTAAATGAGTTTATTAATAAATCTGCATATGACCTATTTTAATTGTTAAAATTTGCTTTATTGTTCCGAAACATCTGAAATTTTAGGTATGTGACATATGATTTGTGTGAAGTCTGTGATAAAAATTTCGTTCTGTTTTGATAACAGTAGGCATTGTTATTAGTTTAATAAGACATGTGACCATGATAAACATGTTTAAGTTTAATCATGTGGAATACAATGATTAGAAGTATGATTAGGACTGTGTTATGAGTTAATTTTCATTGTGAAATAGTAACATCATGTCCTGTGAACTGAAGCATGTGTGTTTATTTAAAGTGCATGTAAGTGTGTTAAACAATGCATGTGAATTATGTAAACAATGTGATAAAGTGTGAATGTGTAAAATTGTGTCGAGATTGACACAGCTACCATAGAGGGCTGTGGAGTCATACTGTAGTAAAGTCCCTATGGGAAGGCTCAATGTGTGTGATATCATATGGGTATTAGGATGAAATCCTGGAGGTGGACAAGTACCACTAGTTAGGGTGGAGAGAGCTTCTCCCGGTTCTGCGCAGTTAACCAAGATTCGTCACTGTGTTGCCTAGGTGACGGGTATGTGTATGTGATGTGTGTCCTTCTTATGGTGGTTCGGACTATGTGTCATGGCAAATAAATTGTGAAATGTGCAAATGTGAAAAGTGAACATGTGAAAGTGAAATGTAAATATGTTAGTATGTGAAAAGATGTGAGTTCATGAGAATGTGATTTATTCATATTAAAACAACAAGGTAAATGCATGGATAAGTGTTATAATTGCATGAAAAACGATTAGATATCATGCTAGGTGTGTTATTCACCGTGTACATAATTGTATGCTTTAATTTCTTATAATTGTGAAATGATTTGAATGAAATTTGAACATTGAATCATGTTGGATATAATGTGTAGAAAGCATGCTATAGGTTTTCATGTTTAATTGTTTAAGTGATGTGAAGCATGTACCATGTGGCTTCCTTCTTGTTTAAAAGATATCATGTATATGTGACATATGTAAGGATGTATCATTGGATTGCTTGCTGGGTCTTTTAGAAGACTCATTCTTGCTTTGGTGTACATGTGAGATAGGTGCCTCCATTCCTGAGGAGGACATACTGAGGAGCGACTCTGAGCGCGAGAAGTAGCTTCACGTGTGGACTTTGCTACATTGTTACCTTTTATTTCATAGTATGTAATCAAATGTGATGAACAATGTAATTTATTGGAGTTGTATTAATGTGGACATTGGTATTTCTTTTATTGCTATATAGACTGTGGATTATGTGATGGTGATGGAATGAGAATAATTATTTATTTCCGCTGTAATATTTTGATATTTGTGTACATCTCAATCTATTGTTAGTGTTGGGTAAATGTCCCACAGTGACGACGCCCTTTGTACCGACGTGGATTGGTATAATCGTACTGGTATAAGGAGGGTCGTTACATCCCTGGTTAACGTCAACATCACCTGACGTTAACAGCAGGTTGACCTCAACCTGTGTGCTGCTGACTTCATGGCCGGGGGATATAGATGTCCAGATCGATGGACGCCTACTTCTTGTTAACGGCAGCAAAGTGGCTGTTTACATCTCCGTTTATGTCCGGGATTCCAGATCTAAAATGGGTGTGTTTTCTCCGGGTTCTAATTAGGAAACCTATCTCAGTGGTAGGAAAACCTAATCCTAAGAGTACCCCGACCCTTAGCCTATAAAACCTAGTGTTTTCGGCCAGATTAAGACCTTTGGTTCGAAGGGAAAAGCTAGGGTTTGTTGAGAGAAAACCAGACTTTTGCAAGGCTTGATTCGGTGATTTCGTGATTCTTCTGGCGATCTTCTTCAACTGGGAGATACTCTTGGTGGTGAAGAAGCTTCTCCGACTCCGGAGATCCATCTGCACAAGCAGGAAGACCGGATTTGGGAGAGAGATCTGCACCTTCTTTGCTTGGCCGAGGAGGGCTTCTTCAGCAAATTGAACCCTTGTAGATTTTATTTCAGGCAAGTAATCGAGAGGTATCATCCCTAGACATGTCCCCTAGGTCCTAGCAATTTTTATGGATTTTTAATTCGTGTCCTGGAACCCCCAATTCTCCTTTTTATTTGAGTTCGGTCTACACCTTCTGTAGACAGGAGGTTGCGGCAACCTTGTTGCCACCAAGTTCTTGAGTTGACGGCAGCATCCTGTGCCATTAACCCATGTTGGAGGCATGGCACTTGATGCCAAGTTCTTCAGGTTTTTCAGAACTGTGGTCTTGATCTCTGTGCTATCATTTTTGAACTTCTCGTTGTTGTACATACTGTAAAAATTAGGGTTTGTCAGGTAGGTCTTTAGGTCACATCATGAGGTTCTGTCGAATTTCTGAGCATGACTTTATTTAATATAAATTCTGTATTGGTGAAATAAGCATGAATTAACAGTGTTTAATCCTAAATAAATAGATTTACTACATATTAATGTTCCATAGAATTTTCATGATCTTAGGGTTACTGTTCACATGTTTTAAACCTATTAGAACTGACTGTTTTGTTGTTGACTATGTTAAAGTGAATATTTTGTTAAATTTGCATGAAATCTGGTTAAATTGTTAAAAATTGTTTTACAGTTGCAAAAAATCTAAAAAATTAGACATATGACATATTGCACATATGGAGTCTGTGATAAAAAGGTGATACTATTTTGACTCCCGTGGGTACTATTTGCTTTTAACAAAGATAATTAGGCCATGTTAAATATGTTTGACTTAAATTATGTAAATTCCAATGTTTAGCAGCATGATTAGACTCTGTTATGGTTTATTTGTCACTGTGAAACAGTAGTGTTATGATTTGTAACCTGAGATATGTATGTTTAATTAAAGTGCATGTGAATGAGTTAAATAGTGCATAAAAGTGAATGAAACCATGTGAATAAGTGAGATAAGGTGTATCATGTGTCGAGATTGACACTGCTACCATAGAAGGCTGTGGAGTCGTACTGTAGAAAGGTCCCTATGGGAAGGCTCATTGTGTATGTGATATCCTGTGGGCATCAGGATGAAATCCTGGAGGTGGACAAGTACCACTGGTTAGGGTGGAGAGGGCTTCTCACGGTTCTGCGCAGTTACCAAGATTCGTCACTATATTGCCTAGGTGACAGGTATGTGTTATGTGAATGTGTGTCCTTCTTTATGGTGGTTCGGACTATGTGTCACGACAATTAAGTGTAAAAGTGTGAAAAATGTGAATATGTGCAATGTGAACATGTGATAGTGTTATGTGAATGTGTTAGCATGTGAAAAGATGTGAAACCATGTAAATGAGAGTTATTTATGTTAAAACAGCAAGCCAAAGATGTGAATATGTGTTATAAAAGCATAAGAAAAATGTTAGATATCATGCAAGGATTGCTAGTTACCTTGTGCTAATTTCCATGATCTATTTATGTAGAAAAATGTGAATGATAGGAATTGAGTTTAGCAACATGAATCACGTTAATTACCATGTGTAGAAAGCGTGCTATAGGTTATTCATATATATTTGTTTAATTGTCATAAAGCATGTGCCACATATCTCTTTTATTGTTTAAAAGACTAGCATGTATGTGATATGTGTAAGGATGTGCCTTTAGGTTGCTTGCTGGGTCTTTTTGAAAGACTCATACTTGCTTTAACATACAGGTGAGACAGGTGTCCCCGTTCTAGAGGAGGACTTAGTGAGGAGCGACTCCGAGCGAGAGGAGTAACTGCATTGCGGAGATTGCTGCGTAGTTTACACTTTCTTTTCATTAGTATGTGAACAATGTCATTATGTTATTCATATGGACTTGTATAATTGTGGACAATGGTTATTTACATCTGCTATATAGATTGTGGAATATGTGAATGATGATGGAATAAGATTTACCTTTTATTTCCACTGTACTCTTTTGTTATTTATGTACATCTAGACCTATTGTGTTGTGTTGGGTAAATGTTCCACTGTGATGGCGGCCTTTGTATCGATGTGGATTAGTATAATCATAAAGGTATAAAGTGTGTCATTACAAAGATTGGTATCAGAGTGCACAGGTTGAGATTGTACATGAATATGCCATCATCTAAACAATATTTCAAGTCTTTATAGAATTTGTCCATATATGTGGAAAATATCTTATAATGAATTAAATATAGTTAAGAAAATGGTTAGGACTAAATAACTTAGATTCTAACTAAGTAAATTGTTTTTCATGCTATGGCGAGTCGTGGTAGGCGTGGTGCTCAGGTTCGGGATAATGAGCAGAGGTGTGAGGAGAGGGGTGAGCAGCATGCCCCAGCACCCCAGGGTCCCACAGTACTCCCTCCACCACCACCTATGGATTACAGCGTGTTCATGCAAGGCTTGGTTCAGGTAATGCAGACTCAGGTGGCACTGCAGGCACAGGTTAGAGTTGTTAAATAGGAGTAGTCTGTTTTGTTGAATGCATGATTGTTATGTGTTGTTTATATGTTGCTTATTGTCTCAGGCTCAGGCTCCAGATCCAGTTCCTCAGGAGCATGGCCATGGTGGTCTGTCCATTATGGAGAGGTTTAAGAGGATGGCTCCGCCTTCTTTTAAGGGGGAGAGTCAGCCCCTATTGGCAGAGAGCTGGATGAGGGAAGTGGAGAAGATTTTTCGGGCCATCAGGTGTGCAGCGGAAGACAAAGTCTGCCTGGCTACTTATATGCTACAGAAGAGAGCCGATGTTTGGTGGGCCTCTGTACTGCGTACCAGGTTCGATGATGGTGCCATTGAGGTAACTTAGGCCAAGTTTACGAGGCTATTTCGGGCCAAGTTCATCCCCGAGCACATCCAGGACAAGATGGAGCAGGAGTTTCTCTCTCTAACTCAGGGCTCCATGACTGTCTTAAAGTTTGAGGCCAGGTTTGTTGAGCTTTCTAAATATGCTCTCCATATTGTTGCTGACGAGCACAGGAAGGCCAAGAAGTTTGTGATGGGGCTCAAACCATCACTTAGGTCGAGGCTCGTTGCTTTTGACCACTGCACCTTGGATGAGGCTCTCAGCACAGCATGCAGGCAGGAGAGCGAGATGGATCAGTACCTAGAGGAGAAGAGAGCAGCTCAAAAGAGGTCAGCGCCACCTTTCCATAGGCAGGACAGGAAGAAGGCAATGTACCAGTCACCCCAGCATCCAGTGGTGGCTTCTAGTCAGCAAGCAGTTACACTGTAATCACCCAGCTTCAGGCCCAGCGACAAGAAGCTGTGTCCTCACTGTGGAAGAGCCCACAGCGGCATCGAGTGTTGGAAGTTGGCAAGGAAGTGTCCCAAGTGTGGCAGCACTGAGCATCAGATTAGAGATTTCCCCAAACTCCAATAGGGTGTTCAGAGAGGAGCGCCAGCCTTAGCAGCAGCAGCGGCAGCAGCGCCAGTGATAGGGAGACAAGGAAGGCCTCGGGCCTAAGCCCGAGTGTTTGCACTAGCACGAGAGGATGCAGAGCAGGCCGAGAACGTCACAGAAGGTACAGTTTTAGTCATGGGTGTGCATGCTCGGGTGTTGTTTGATACGGGTGCCAGACACTCATTCATTTTCGAGCAGTTTGCCAAGCAGTTAGCAACAGAGTCCGGAGTGGAGGCAGAGGAGTTAGAAGTCCCTTTGTCTGTGCACACACCAGTAGGTACGGTAGCAACCAAGAAGTGTATTCCATCCTTACCTGTGTGCATTGAGGACCGAGGCTTGTTTGGGTGCTTCTACTTGCTCAAGATGAAGGACTATGATGCCATACTTGGTCTGGATTGGCTTGAGGAGCACAATGCCTTGGTGAATTGTAGGGGGAAGAAGATTACTTTCCGTATTCCTGGTGAGGATGAGTTCTCACATCCGTTGCCAACGAACTTAGCGGGAAGATTTGTGATCTCCGCCATGAAGGCGAGGAGGATGGTGAACAAGGGTTGTGACCCTTTTCATGCCAGTGTGGTCTTAGTCCCTAAGGCTGATCAGTCACCGACCCTTGAGGAGATTGAAGTTGTGCAGGAATTTCCAGACATGTTTCCTAATGATTTGTCTAGATTACCACCAGCTAGGGAGATAGAGTTCACTATAGAGTTGCTTCCAGGCACCTCTCCTATCTATGAGGCTCCTTATCCGATGGCACCAGCGGAGTTAGCCGAGCTGAGGAAGCAGTTGCAGGATTTGTTGGATAAGGGATTCATTCGCCCTATTTTGTCACCATGGGGCACACCTGTATTGTTCGTGAAGAAGAAAGATGTTTCCCTCAGGCTGTGCATTGATTACAGGAAGCTCAACCAGGTGACAATGAAGAACAAGTATCCCTTGCCGCGGATAGATGATTTGTTCGATCAGCTGCAGAATGCATTGATGTTTTCTAAGATTGATCTGCAGTCTGGCTACCATCAGTTGAGGATTAAAAATGAAGATGTGTCCAAGACTGCTTTCAGGACTCGTTATGGACATTATGAGTTTCTTGTGCTTCCATTTGGTCTAACTAACGCCCCTGCAGCGTTCATGGATCTCATGAACACGGTGTTTAGGCCATATTTGGATAGCTTTGTCATGGTGTTCATAGACGATGTGTTAGTCTATTCTTCTAATGAGACTACACATCGTGAGCATCTGAGGGTTGTTCTAGAGGTTCTCCGAGATCACAAGCTATATGCCAAGTTCAGCAAGTGCGACTTATGGATGTGCAAGGTTCATTTCCTTGGGCATGTTATCTCAGGCGCTGGAGTTGTTGTTGATCCAGCGAAGGTTCAAGCAGTGTTAGAGTGGGAGACTCCAAGGACACCATCAAAGATCAGGAGTTTTCTTAGTTTAGCGGGCTATTACAGGCGATTCATTGAAGGCTTTGCATCTATCACTGCACCTTTGACTAAGCTAACCAGGAAGGGTGTGAAGTTTGTGTGGTCTGATGATTGCGAGAGTAGTTTCCAACTGTTGAAGGTGAGGCTTACATCTGCACCCATGTTGATCTTGCCTAGCGGTGCAGAGGGTTTTGCTATCTACTCTGATGCTTCTCATATAGGCCTTGGTTGTGTGTTGATGCAGCATGGTAAGGTAGTTGTCTATGCTTCTCGCCAGTTAAAGGAGCATGAGCATAACTATCCGACCCATGATTTGGAGCTAGCGGTTGTGGTTCATGCACTGAAGATCTGGAGACACTATCTTTACGGTGTCAAGTTCGAGGTGTTCACTGACCAAAAGAGTCTGAGGTATCTTTTCTCGCAGAAGGAGTTGAACCTGCGGCAAAGAAGATGGATTGAATTTCTTAAGGACTACGACTTCGAGCTTCAGTATCATCCAGGGAAGGCGAATGTCGTGGCGGATGCACTCAGCAGGAAGAGGTCTTTGCTTCGGCAGGATTGGAAGATGCTGGAGGATGCGGCATGTGCTATGACTGAGTTAGAGCCACAATTGTGTCAGGCTTTCGTGGCTCAGTTATCTATCCGATCCATAGTTTTGGATGAGGTGATCGAGCAGCAGAGAGCTGATCCTAGGCTTCAAGAGATGGTGGGCAAGGAAGACATTGCTCGTGATGAGGACGGTGTTATCAGATTTCAGCACCAAGTTTTTGTTCCTGATGTTGTGGATGTTCGTGAGTGTGTACTAGCAGAAGCTCACAGGTCGAGGTTCTCTATTCATCCAAGCAACACCAAGATGTACCAAGATTTGAAGAGATCTTTCTGGTGGTCTGGTATGAAGAAGAATGTGGCCGAGTTCGTGTCCAGGTGTTTAGTGTGCCACCAGGTGAAGGCCGAGCGCCAGAGACCATCGGGCCTTATGCAAAAGATGGAGATACATGTATGAAAGTGGGAAGCAATCACTATGGATTTTATGAGAGGTTTGCCCAGATCAACTAAGGGCAATGACTCGATTTGGGTGATTGTAGACCGTTTCTCCAAGACTGCTCATTTCTTCCAATGAAGAAGAAACAGTCTGTGGAGAGTTTGGCTAGGTTGTATGTTAGCAGCATTGTGAGGTTGCATGGTGTGCCGAAGTCCATTATTTCTGATCGAGACTCGAGGTTTACATCGAGACTGTGGTAGGGTCTTTAGGATGCTTTGGGTTCAGAGCTGAAGCTTAGTTCAGCGCTTCATCCTCAGACAGATGGCCAATCTGAGAGGATGATCCAGAAGCTCGAGGATATGTTGAGAGCGTGCGTGCTTGATTGGAAGGGTGATTGGGAGCATCATCTACCTCTTGTGGAGTTCACATACAACAACATTTTTCATGTGAGTATCGGTATGGCTCCATTCGAGGCTCTGTATGGGTGACCCTGTAGATCTCCTTTGTGCTAGGAGGAGATAGGTGATAGGTAGTTAGTTGGTCCGAAGTTGGTGCAGGAGACTTCAGATAAGATTCAGCTTATAAGGCAGAGGTTGGTTGCGGTGCAGGATAGGCAGAAGAGCTACGCTGACAACAGAAGGAAGGATTTGGAGTTCAAGGTTAGCGAGCATGTATTTCTTAAGGTTTCACCTACCCGAGGTGTTTTCAGGTTTGGCAGGCATAGCAAGTTGAGTCCAAGATTCATTGGCCCGTTTGAGATTCTCAGGCGGATGGGTAGTGTGACATATGAGCTAGCTTTACCCCCAGCATTAGCTAGTGTACACCTAATCTTCCAAGTGTCTATGCTTAGGAGATACGTGAGAGATCCATCACATGTTATTAGTCACGAGCCAGTGGAGATTCAGCCAGACTTGTCGTATGTAGAGCAACCAGTAGCTATCCTAAACCGGAAGGTTCAGCACCTCATGAACAAGAGTATTGCATCTGAGAAGGTGTTATGGAGGAATTTCTCGCAGGAGGAGGCTACTTGGGAGCTTGAGGATGCCATGAAGAAGAAGTATCTCCATTTGTTTGGTTAGTATTTTTGTTCTAACTTCGAGGACGAAGTTTTTTTTTAGAGGGAGAGGGTGTAAGGCCCTCGAATTCTGCTCATATGGTGTTATTTAAATTCTGTGCATATTATAATTATTTATTTACTTATGTGCATATGTGTATATATATGTTTATTTCAGTGCACATAGTATTTCATTATTGATGTGTATATTGTATTTATTTATTTTATGTAAGTATGTTTATTGATATTTCTGTGTTCTGCCAAAATCCCTGGTTAACGTCAACATCACCTGACGTTAATAGCAGGTTGACAGCAACCTGTGTGTCATTGACTTCATGGCTGGGGGATATAGACGTCAAGATCAATGAACGCCTATTTCCTGTTAACAATAGTAAAGTGGCCATTTACTTCTCCGTTTATGTCTGGGATTCCAGATCTGAAACGGTTGCATTTTCTCCGGGTTCTAATTAGGAAACCTATCCCAACGGTAGGAAAACCGAATCCTAAGCGTACTCTGACACTTGGCATATAAAACCTAGTGTTTTTGGCCAGATTAAGACCTTTGGTTCAAAGGGAAAAGCTAGGGTTTTGTTGAGAGAAAACCAAACTTTTTCAAGGCTTGACCCGGTGATTTCGTGAATCTTCTGGTGATCTTCTTCAACTGGGAGATACTCTTGGTGGTGAAGAAGCTTCCCCAACTCCGGAGATCCATCTGCACAAGCAGGAAGACCAGATTTGGGAGAGAGATCTGCACTTTCTTGGCTTGGCCGAGGAGGGCTTCTTCATAAAATTGAACCCTTGTAGATTTTATTTCAGGCAAGTAATCGAGGGATATCATCCCTAGACATGTCCCCTAGGTCCTAGCAATTTTTCTAGATTTTTAATTCGTGTCCTGCAACCCCCAATTCTCCTTTTTATTTGAGTTCGGTCTGCATCTTCTGCAGATAGGAGGTTGACGGCAACCTTATTGCCACCAAGTTCCTAAGTTGACGGCGGCATCCTATGTCGTTAACCCATGTTGGCGGCAAGGCACTTGACGCCAAGTTCTTCAGGTTTTTCAGAACTGTGGTCTTGATCTCTGTGCTGTGATTTTTGAACTTCTCGTTGTTTGTACATACTGTAAGAATTAGGGTTTGCCAGGTATGGTCTTTAGGTCACATCATGAGATTCTATCAAATTTTTTAGCATGACTTTATTTAATATAAATTCTGTATTGGTGAAATAAGCATGAATTGACAGGATTTAATCCTGAATAAATAGATTTACTGCATATTAATGTTCCATAGAATTTTCATGATCCTAGGGTTATTGTTCACATATTTTAAACCTATTAGAACTGACTGTTTTGCTGTTGACCATGTTATAGTGAATATTTTGTTAAATTTGCATGAAATCTGGTTAAATTGTTCAAAAATAGTTTTACAACTGTAAAAAAACTGAAAAATTAGACATATGACATATTGCACATATGGAGTCTGTGATGAAAATTTGATACTATTTTGACTCTTGTGGGTACTATTTGCTTTTAATAAAGATAATTAGGCCATGTTAAACATGTTTGACTTAAATTATGTAAATTCCAATGTTTAGCAGCATGATTAGACTATGTTATGGTTTATTTGTCACTGTGAAATAGTAGTGTTATGATCTGTAACCTGAGATATGTATGTTTAATTAAAGTGCATGTGAATGAGTTAAATAGTGCATAAAAGTGAATGAAACCATGTGAATAAGTGAGATAAGGTGTATCATGTGCCGAGATTGACACTGCTACCATAGAAGGTTGTGGAGCCGTACTGTAGAAAAGTACCTATGGGAAGGCTCATTGTGTATGTGATATCCTGTGGGCATCAGTATGAAATCCTGGAGGTGGACAAGTACCACTGGTTAGGGTGGAGAGGGCTTCTCCCGGTTCTCAGTTATAGAAATTAAAGAGGTTGGTGAATTCAGTTATGGAAACCAGTGAAAGTATTTTAGTGAGGACCAGAGTTAGCAGAGACAGGTATAGGGTAATGATGTGATGGAATGGCAGAAGAAATAGCATTATGATGGAGAATAGTGCAGTGTGATTAGGGTTGTTAAATGCGTGAATTGTGGCTGAGAACTTTAGTAGATGTAGTTAATGTATTTGAGATTTGTGTTGATAGATATTAAGAAGCGGCATGATTAGTGATGTGTCAAGTTTGAAATAATTAAGTGAGGTAGTTTAGCTTGAGATGGGGTACTGGTAAACAGAGGAGTAGTAATATGTGGCAGTCAAATGAAGTGTGTAATTGTGACTAGAAAAGGGTGCAGTAAAGAGTTACAGAATAGTGCTGTTATGAATACTAATGGTAATGGAAAGTTGGATACAGGGATTTGTGTAAGTATGTGCAGAGATGACCAGCTGGGTAAGGAAAGAATAAAGAAAGAACAGCATGTAGTCAAATTTTTCTGAGAATTTCATAAAGAATACGTTCACTTAGTAAGTGACAGTGGATAAGGATTCTTGCAGAAAGATTCGTATAGAATCATAGTGTTAAAAATAAGAGCAGTAATGCCAGCATTTGTGTGCAATTTGTGGGCATAGGAAAGTAAAGTTTGAGCCAGAGGCAGATTAAGGTCAAGGCAAGTTAAATTGTGAATGGACATTTGTGAGTAAGTTGTAATAGTAAAATTGTTTGTATTCGGTAGTGGATCAGTAATGTAGAATAGAGAGGCCAGGCAGAATCAGATATTTTGTTTGAAGGAAATAGTTTCAGTTTATGTTTATGGCAGTATTTTAATGAGAAAGATTGTAGTGAAGATGGCACAGTGAGATTAATCAGTTAGCAGAATAGTTAAGAGAAATGCTTTGTAGAAATGAAATTATGTTGTTGGCAGTAAAGTTAAAGTTCAGTATTAATAAATAGATGAAGAATATGGTAGATTATAGAGCAGCGATAGTCGGATGGATTAAGGAATGTGCAGTCAGAATTTGTGTAATAGTAAGCAGCAAGGTGATCCAGATGAATGAATGGGTTTCGTATAAAATATGTCTCCAAAGTTTAATATAAAGGTTGCAGCAGAACAGTTAAAGAATAGTAAGCAAATTAAGAGGTAGCAAAGCAAAACAGGAAGGATAAGGAAAGGTATGATCAATTTAGCAGCAAGGAATTCTGAATAAGATGACATCGAGTAAGTTTTGCTTTGTTAACAGCATTACAGCAGTAAGAATAAAAATTATAAAATATGGGTTTGGTTTGCCGAGTTAGTCAGAAAATATTGTCTGAAGTGAGGAAAGCATATAAAAGGTAAAGTATGTTAGTAGTGATATGGTAAAATTCAGAATTTACTGTGGCGCAGAAATAGTTAAAAATAGAATCCGAGCCGGGTCAGTTAAGTAATGTAATTATGAGATAAGAAAAGTACAACGGCAGCCTGAGAATATAAATTAAAGTAAGATGCGTTGACAGTAGTATGTCAGAATTCAGAGTTTAAGCAGGTGGTTCGATTATAATAAGAAAAGCAGACCGGAAACATTAGTGTTTTCTTCCAGTGATAATTGAATAAATAAGATGAATTGGGAAGCTAGTAAAGTTGAAATTGAGGACAGAGTTACGGTTTTACCCAGTGTTCGGTATAATCAGAGCAGCGCAGCGGAAGCGTGGTTGGTTCATAACCCACAGGTCAGGCAATTAAGTATGTGAATATAAATAAAGCGAAGTAACGGCTAACGGTGACAAGTGGATAATGGAATGGCACCGAGGAATTTGATAATTTAAGCAAGGTTTAGCACAATGGAACATCCAAAGGTAGCGGAATAAAGTGAAAGGAATTGAGTAGGGGAAACGGCCTGGAAAGAAATGTTGCAAACACAGCCCAGAAAATGTGAAATTAGGTTGAGTCCAAAGAGATAAAGCGCCACCAGCAAGGTAGAATCGCCTACGGTCGAAAGGCAAGGAATGGCAGATTGGAACCATGGAATAAAGCAGTTATGGAATAAATTAAAAAGGAAGAAAAGGTAGAACAAGCATGGAAATGAACAGATGAATCAGTCAGCACAGATGGTTTGAAAGGAAGATACAGAGGAAGCATATCCTACTTATTCTGTATACAGCTTTGTTTCTTTTTAGGTGATAATCTGATTTATTATGGTTTGTTTTAAATGTCGAGGACGACATTTCTTTTTAGGTGATAATAATGTAACGTCGCTCATTTTTCAGATCCTCGTGGATCCTTGTTTAGTGGGTTTGGTGGCCAATGTGTGGCCCATTAGCTTGTGTTTCAGGTGTCTGCGTGGGTTGTGAGGCTTTATGGGCCGACAGATTGGGCCCAAAGCGCTCATAGGTTCTCTGCCTGTGAACGCGACAGGGGTATGCGTCGCGTTTTGAACGCGACAGCCCTAGTGGTCACGTTCAGGTTGCCACTATTTGTGGTCGATGTCTGCATGCGTGCCACATGTCACGCACGGGGCAGGGCATATTGACGTCGACAGTGGGAAGGCGACGACCTCCTACGTCGCGTTCAGGTCGCGACGTAGGGCTACATCGCGTTCTTAACCGCTGTGCATTTTTAGGGAAGGTTTGGCCGAACCGAGATTTCACAAGCTTAGCACGGCCAGTGGAGCTTGCCGCGGGCTCTCTCAAGCGATTTGGCTTGTTGGGGTCGTGTTTGGCGCGCTCTCACCGCGAGGACGTCGCGTGGAGCAGGGGAGACATCGTATCATGGATGGTTTTCACATTCTTCGTGAAGGTAGGGAGTTCTGCCCCGATTCGTTACGTGGATTGCATGTAAACTTGTTTATCGCTTTTCAAACAGTAGATACCATGTATAGGTGGTGAAATAAGCATGAAAACTAGGTTGGTTTACCATTTAGGGTGGTTTGCATGGTAGATCCGGAGAAGGGTTCCGGATTAGGGTTGTCGCCTGTGATGGCGACAGACCCTTCTGTCGCGACTTCGCGACAGGCCGACCCATCGCGTTAGGATTCTCTAACGCGACATATCGGGGTGTCGCGATCTGAATGCGACAATACCCCACGTCGTGACCTCATCCGTGAGGTCTTTGTGTGTATGTTTTCAAGGTACGATTATCCGATTATTTGTTAAGTGTTGTGCATGGCATCGATTTGTGGTGTGTTGGCACTCGTAGCGCTTGTAGAGCATGTTGCTCATGAGGTGGGCATGTTTTTAAGTGGTTAGCATATTGATTGTGTTGTATGCATGGAGTTTACAGGGTTTGGGTGTGTGCATGGCACACACATTGTCGTGGTGTAACCTTTATGATTCGTCGTAGTGGTTGGGCAGTGAGGTTCCTGTGTGAACCTAGCCGTGGTCTTGTGGTGTTTTCTATAAATTATTTAAAATGGTTTAACTTGTATAGCATGTGTGGGATTAAGTATTAATGTATGATTATCATATATTATGTTTATGCGGTATGGAGGTCATGGTATGACCAATGCCAGGCCGAGTTATTAATAGTTAATGCGATTCATGGATATGTCTGTGTAGGTTAGCTTGTGGGTCACGAGTGACCAGGCCAAGCTACTCCTCACACTTGCACCGTGGTTTGTAATAAAGGTTGTATATGTAAATATCGTGGTTTGAGCTTGCCGAGTTTGGTGGTCCGATGCCTATTCTGGAATACCTCTGCAGTCGGGTACCCCAGATTCTGTGTGAGCCAGGCATGTGTGTTTGTTGTGCTCGGGGTTTGTCCCGGTACTTGTGTTGTACCGTCGAGGTCTGTGTCGTCTGTCCTAGACACCCTCACTCCTGTGTTTGAGTTGTACGTCTGGCTGAGGGAAAGACGGCAGTGGGACAGCGACTTGTGAGAGTTTATGTTTGGTCGCTTGTAGCGCGCTTGTAGTTGGGGGTACGGACACTAGTAGTCAACACTCGTCCCCAGCTAGTCCTATTTTCCTGTGCCTCACTTTAGGGAGCTTAGGCCAGAGTCCCTAAAGGTGCCAGGCATGGGCCTGTAGGGTGTGTGACCTGCAGTTGTGGTGTTAGTTGGTCTCCACTGTTCTTTGGCTTGTGCTTGTGGAGCGGTAGTTGGACCTTTCGTCCGTGACTGTGAGACTGAGAGGTAGTTCTTGTGTTGTGTTGTCCGGGTTGGATACTGGCGTCATGAACCAGTAGTCCATTCCTGTGTGGTGGCGTCGTGCTTTCCGACTCGTGCTTTGCCACTGATGGTGGCTTGTGTGTGACTAGTTGGTTGTGGTTTTACCCGTTGAGGTGTGCCCTGGTGTTGGCACGGTTGTAGTTGTGGTTGGTGAGTGGAGACACACTGGTTGTGGTTTGACTCTTGTGGTGTGCCCCGTCGTTGGCACAGTTATGTTAAGGTTTTGCCCGTGGTAGGGTGCCTTGTGGTGGCACTAGTTTGGTTGTAGTTTCCGTGGTGGTACCTCATGGTAGTGGGTACCTATATCCTGTGTGGGTAGTGCTTTGTGGTGGTACGCTGTGTACCAACATTTTCAGGTGTTGTGGTGGAGTTGTGCTCCGTGGAGGTCATGAGGTGAGACCTTCCACTTGTTGTGTTTTACCCTTCCTTGGGTAAACTTCCGAGTAAGGTTACAATGTGTGATGGGTTGGCATCGTGGTAGCCAGTCCTGTTACTTAAGTGTGATATTTGATATATCGTGGTTTAGGGGTATAAAGGACTAGCTCTTGGTTAGCAGTCCTATTACCCATGTGTTTGAGGTTCACCTGTGAAGCTTGTAGCCTAGGCAGTGGTTTGCATGTGTGGCTTGTAGCTTAGGTGACCAGTTGTTGAGGTAGTATGCTTGTGAGGCCAGTGGCCTAGGCGTTTCAGTTGTTGAGCGGACTAGTAGTGCTATGCTAGTCCTGTAGTTCCTCTTTCTTTCCGAGGAATATGTATTTGTGTATGATTTACTGTTTAAGCTGTTATTTATTATAAATGTTGTGAGCATGCCATGGTTTGGCTTTTAGTGTTGCCAATGAGACCCTCTGGGGTTGAGGTTCTTCGGTGTTGCATGTGGTTTTTGGGTGGCCCCTACTGAGCCTGTGACTTGTTGAGGCTCACTCCTCTACAGTTCTTTTCAGGGCGTGCCATTTGAGTGGTTCGTAGAGGCATTGTGGTAGACTTGTACCACCAGCAGTTGAGTTGTAGTCATGTTGTGAGAGCTTGTGCTCCCTCGGGGTATGCCCTAAGTAGTTGTACTTTTAATTAGACATGTAATAATGTATTGCGACAGTTGTACAATGTGGTTTACATATATGAGCACATGTACTTTCTTGTGTCTTATACTGTAGGTGTTGTCTTTTATATTCTTACTGGACACTTGTGTGAGATATCCCTTGCGAGACTTCGGTCCATTCGCGGGAGGTGGATCTGGATATGGAGCCTTATTGGGCATAAATATCCAGGGCCGTTACAGATAGTGTTATGTGAATGCGTTAGCATGTGAAAAGATGTGAAACCATGTGAATGAGAGTTATTTATGTTAAAACAGCAAGCTAAAGATGTGAATATGTGTTATAAAAGCATGAGAAAATTGTTAGATATCATGCTAGGATTGTTAGTTACCTTGTGCTAATTTCCATGATCTATTTATGTAGAAAATTGTGAATGATAGGAATTGAGTTTAGCAACATGAATCAAGTTAATTACCATGTGTAGAAAGTGTGCTATAGGTTATTCATATATATTTGTTTAATTGTCTTAAAGCATGTGCCACGTATCTCTTTTATTGTTTAAAAGACTAGCATGTATGTGATATGTGTAAGGATGTGCCTTTAGGTTGCTTGCTGGGTCTTTTTGAAAGACTCATACTTGCTTTAACATATAGGTGAGACAGGTGTCCCCATTCTAGAGGAGGACTTAGTGAGGAGCAACTTTCAGCGAGAGGAGTAGCTGCATTGTGGAGATTGCTGCGTAGTTTAAACTTTCTTTTCATTAGTATGTGAACAATGTCATTATGTTATTCATATGGACTTGTATAATTGTGGACAATGGTTATTTACATTTGCTATATAGATTGTGGAATATGTGAATGATGATGGAATAAGATTTACATTTTATTTTCGCTGTACTCTTTTGTTATTTATGTACATCTCGACCTATTGTGTTGTGCTGGGTAATTGTCCCACTGTGACAGTGCCCTTTGTATCGATGTGGATTGGTATAATCATACCAGTATAAAGATGGTCGTTACAGAATCACTTCGACTTTCCAAGAGTCAGAGTTGAACCACTTCGACTTTCCAAGAGTCGGAGCTGAACCACTTCGACTTTCTAGGAGTCAGAGTTGAACCACTTCGGCTTTCCAGGAGTCAGAGTTGGACTACTTCGACTTTCCAGGAGTCGGAGTTGGACTTCGTTTGTTCAACGATCGATATCATACTTCAACCTTTAAGGAGTAGGAGTTAGTATGATATATATATATATATATATATATATATATATATATATATATATATATATATATATATATCATACTATATACTAGTTGTGGACTTAGAAAAAATTTGAGCAAACAGAAGAACATATGTGCTATCAAAATATAGTGTTTATAAAATACATTCTTATGTTATACTATTATAGTGCATTTGAAGATTATATATGCAGATGGTTATGCACACATTAATTAAGCAATTGTATTAACCAAAGCATGAGATATGACATAGTTAAACTTTAGTGTGATAATGCAAGAATATATTTTATTCATGGTAGAAACATGATATGAAATATATTGATGATATTATTAAGTTAAACATGGGTTTTGTTATCACCAAAATAAAGGATAAAATATATGAGTGGTTCAACGGTCCCAACCCTTCTACTTTTAGGGTCATAGCTCACTTATTTCTTATGCATATCTGACATATGAATATACCGTATTGAATCCCTTTGAATAAGGAATCCAACAAAAAAAATGGCTCGTCAATCTGAGGTCTATAGAAAAAGTTGTCATGTTAAGTGGTCATAGGCAGGAGGTGACACATTAATGTCTATCGCCTTCTGAAAAAGACCATCAAACTGTCTCAATTTTTGTATGGGTCACGACCATGATGTTGTCGCATTTTGGTAGTGACGTGTCGACCTATCGCCACCTTAATATGACGTTTGGGTTGCCTTTTCTACCTATTTTCAACTCCGACATGGATTGGGTTTGACACAGGAGTGTTTGAAAAATCAAAACTCTCTGTATACTGATCCAAATCATATGAAATCACTTTTGTTAGTTAGGGGACTTCCAAACCAACCTACAATAATGAGGAATTAGGTAACAACGGTCGTTTGATAGGGTAATAAGAAATAGCATGACTATCTACATGGATATGACATAGTCAGGTTTAAAATAGTCAATCTCTCAATATGCTCCATGAAAATTTATAAATCAGTTGTATACAGAAACTAGACTCAAAGGGGAACAATATTCATGTTGAGAGCTAGATCTAAAAACAACTCGATGAGAGGTAGAAGACTCGTAAGGCAGTGCAAGGGTTTTACAGGATGAAAATTACACCATGATGATGTTGGATTTAATCCAACAAAACAAAAAAATAAAAATTAGGAAAAATAGCATGATAATGATCTAAACATATGTATGCAACCATGTACAAGCTTAATTAAGGTTTGGCCCAGAGACTGCCTACCTTTAGGTGAAAGAAAGTTGTGCTCCTAGAAAACCCTAGTTTTGGCAGTAGTGCAAAGATCTTCTTAATATGTCCAACACACTGCATAAAAAATGGGCAAAATAGTTTCATCTGAAATTAGACTTGAAGGGCTTTCTTTGGGTATATTATTTGCTTGGTTTGATCGAGATTTTACTAACCTTTGGTGATGATCAATCTGACTCTTGTATGCAGGTCGTTGTAGATCCAAGTTGGGAAGAGCATGAGGTTCTCCTTGCTCTAGCCTTCTTCTCAAGATCGCCAGCCACCACAGCCTCCAAGCATGCCTGTAATAACCCTAGAGGTCATCCCATGGGAGAGAGAGGCTTTATTTATAAAGAGAGGGGTCTTTAGTTGCCTAATTAGATTAGGAAACTTTTAGACACAAATTTGGGTGTATCCTTTCTCAAATTGGAGATTTCTCTTCCCAATTCATGATGGAATTGATATGGAAACTTACTTTAGGTTGTAACCATAAATTGGGCTCAATTGGAAGTCCAATGAGTATGTATTGGATGAGTATTTAACCTTTTATACTTGACTAGTTAAGATTTTCGAATTTCGGGGTTATTTTCCTGCTTGAATTTATTTGTGGCCCAAAATATATATTTTGGCTTGATTCTTTCATTGGGTTGTCAATACCCAATGTTTGACGTTCATCCATAATTTGTATTTTAATTTATGACCCCTTTATGTACATGTGATAATGGTTTTTTTTACTTATTTCTTAATTACATAATAAGTCTCAATAATTCTTAAACTTAATCCAAAGATTTTTATTGGCCTAAATTGCTTTATGGGTCACTAGAGAATACTATTTAAAGTCTAACTATAATTTTTATGAAATTTTTAGATGTATTTTTACACATGGGATAATGGTGTGTACGTATTAAACTAATTTTAAATTATTATGTGGCCATATTCTCTATTTATCTCTAATTTTCCATTACTGAAATTCTTGGGGTGCTACAAATGATATCAAAGGCCCACATGGAAGAAGTCCAAGGAGATGATAGTGGATGTAGGGAGGAAGATGGAGCATGGATCTTGTCAGCATGGAGCTGGCATTTGACATACCTACGAATGTAGATGGCACAGTCTTCTTCTAAGATTGACTAGTAATAGCCCTGCCTAAGGATCTTCTTAGCTAGAATCTGGCTATTCACATGCCCTCCACACTCACTGGAGTGGGCTCCTTCCACTACCTTCCAAGCTTCTTCGTCAGGCAAGCATCTAAGGAGCATGTTGTTTAGGGCGCGTTTGTACAACACTTCTCCAACATTGGTATACCTCAGCGCTGCCCTACGGATGACTCTCCTATCTTCATATTCTACTTATTTTGGGAAGGTACCGTCCTTGCAGTATTGCTCAATCTCGTGGTACCATGGCCTTTCTTCTTCCATTATCTCTCCTGACTCCATGAGCATCACTTCCTTCGCTTCTCTTCTCTCTGCCTTCACAATTAAAGAATTCCTGAGATTGTCGAACCAAGGATCCTAAATAGATGGTGCTTCTAACCTCCAGATGATGATGATCTCATGTCACGTCCCGAGAATTACACAGAGAAAATATTTGAAGAACTAAAGTCAATATTCTGAGACGTGAGCAGTCGGCAAATAAACATCTAGCTAGCAAGCGCCAATTGTGTATCAACACAAACATAATAATAGGGCCCAAATAATGAACTCAACTAAACTTGTATTCAAATATCAACACTTTGTCTTATTTCAAAATAGAACTAATACATGTTCTATCATTGTTGAACTACAAGACTAAGACTCAATAAAGGAAATTATAGATAACCTCACTTCCTACTACATCAATCTACTCTCAAATAACTTAGGATAGATGCTAGATTGGAACACTCATCACTCAGACGCATTCCCTTCCTGACCTTCTTCTCCTTCTTGCAAGTCATAGTCACCTAGAAGGTTAAAAGTAGGGAATGAGCAAACTAGCCCAGTAGGAAATGATATAAGTGATTAACATTTTAGAACTAGGCAAGCTCGATGATCAAGATATGCATGTATGATAAAATTCATTAAACACGATACGTGAGCAAGATAGATTGAATAAGAGTGATTGAAGAAGATATAGAATGACATAACGAGCAAGAGCTATCAATAGAGTGGCATGTAACAAGCATGCAAGATATCACATAATTGCAAGAACGCAGGATGTCATGTAATTGCAAGAATGCAGGATGGCCATATCATGCAAGCAAGCAAGCACGTATGAGCACGATCATGTAACACTTAATCAAGCACGAAGACACTAATGTGCACTAAGGATCTATGCCACCTTGGAATGCACACTATGACACATGTATGTGGTTTATGTATCTAGCATTCAACACGCAAGTACTCCCAGCGCAGATGCAACGTTAGTAATCATTATACCCCATGGTTAACAGTATATTTATGACTCACCATTATTGGGGCTAGACTGGAGCCCTTGGACACACGTCGTGCCCTGTCAGCATCTCACTATTTTTAAATGTAGATACTCACAGTCATTCATGGCCAATAATGAGAGTTCCAAGATGTAAGCAATTGTAATATCATGTTCATGATGATGATGTCAAGAAATAGCAAGTCATGTGAACATGATTTCATGATAACAATAGTCGAGAGATAATTTCAGCAGCATAACGATGCAATTTACACTTTTAGTTAAATCCTTCCATTAATGTCTTAAGTCCAAGATTATAAATCACACTCACGAGAACGAGACGAGAGAGGAAGTGCATTATATCTCTAGGGAACTTCAATGGTACAACCAACTTAGTCTTCACAAGGGAATCCATGGAGTACGGAGATTTACGGAGGTCTCAAAGGAAAGGTCACTAGTCTACGGATACAGAATGACCGTCTGAGAGCTTCCAATCCCCCAAGAAAGGGCTGCCTATAAGTTGTACAATCGATCTTCTAAATTGTAACGGGGTTGCCTGTCGCGTTCAAATCACGACGAGTTAGTCAGACGCGTTCAAGACAATTGATGTTCAGAATCGATTATTGAACAGAAACGCGAGGGGTATGGATGATGCATTCATGCAACATTCTATAAATACAAATTAAATGCAGAAACCACGGGCGGGAAAAACAGACCAAATCGCGACGGGTTGCGTCGTTGCGGTTCACAAATGACCGAAAACCGAAATAGCATGCAAAATAAAGTATATGGGAGTTAGGGTCAACCTATAAGTCATTTTTGGTCAACTGGAAATCATTAAAAACTTGTTAAATTCGTGACGGACACAGTCGTCATGATTTTAGTCACTAAATCGCGACCACTGGACTGGTCGCGATTCAAACAGGCTGACAGATCGCGGACTGGGTTGCGCAATCTCGTGTTTTGGCTCAAAACTCAAGATTCTAGGGTTTTTAGACAAAATGCTCAACATAAAACTTGTTGGAAACTTGGAGAGGAAGAACCCTGTCTCTTTGATTTCAGCTAATGTGACCTAGGGATGCATGAATCATGAAATTAACAAGGAAAGCCCTAAAACTGTGCGACGATGGATAAATGCTTAATACTCTTAACATAGGCCATGAAAATTGAGCAAAATAGGGGCAAATGAAAGTAGACGTGAAGAGATTTTGGATGGTATATGCCATGTTAAGTTTGAGCCCGAGATCACCTACCTATGATCGATGTTAAGAAAGGTCTTCTGTAGGTCGATGCAGAGAACTAGTTGGGGAAGAGAGCTCCAGTTGGGGGCGATCTCCACCTCCTATGGTGCTCAACCTCTGCTCCACATGACCCCAGCTATGGTAAACTCGTCCCCAAGGGTTTTAGGGAGAGTATTTAAGGGTTTAGGGTTGTTTAGGAGTCCTAATGTGTCTAGGAAAATAGGGTTGTGGTTTTGGGTCTAATCGTTCTTTGTTTGAGGGATTCCCATCCCAATTAGAGTGTGTGTGGCTTTAGGAAACTTCATACCATGGTTAGGCACGAATTTGGGTTGCCATGTAAGGCTAATTGCCTCTTTTTTTTTTTAATATCTGAACCAAAAGGAAAAGGTAGGGGCAACCTCACAGGGTGAGAGGGCGACTACCCTTACCAAGCGGCTGAAATTTTATATAATAGATGAAGAAAGAGAAGAAGAGGTGAGGATACAAAATAGGTTAGGGCCTAATGTTGGGGCACCCAACCTTATCAAGATGGTAGGGTCCCTTTACAATAGATGGAAGGTCGGCCCAAAGCTCCTAGGTAGTGAACTTGTCACTGGAGCAACCATAACCGGCAAGGGAACGAACCACTTGGTTGGCTTCACGAGGAATATGTTTGATTTCAGCCTTGATCTTTTGGGAGAGAGTAGCCACCTCATGCAAGATGCATGATAAGTCCCATGGGTAGGGAAGTGTCCCAGCTACAATGTGAACTATGTTGAGGGAATCAGACTCAACAATTACCTCTAGATTACCCTTGCTGTAGCAGAGCTTAAGGGCATCCCTGAGCCTTAGTTTGGTAACGAGTTAACTTAAAGTTAACTCAAAATTAACTCAGAGTTAACTCAAAATGCAGTTTGGTAACCAAAAAATGTTAACTCAAGTGGGTTTGATTAAAAGTGGGTCAGATGTGAGTTAACTCACAATTTTCTAACCCACCTCTAGAGGTGGATTGGAGTTAACCTATTGAGTTAACTACTTTTTTATCCTGGTGGTACACAACATTAATTGCTACTTTCTCTTTTCTCAACACAACATTAATTGCTACTTTCTCTTTTCAAGTCACTTTTTGATATGAAAGTGGGTTAACTCACTTTATCTTGCCAAAGCAATCAAGAGAAAGTGGGTTAACTCACTGTAGTTAAACTGGGGTAACACACAAGAAAACAAACGAAAAAATGAGTTAACCCTGTATAACTTTAGTCATGGGTTGGAGTTATCTCTAACCCCAACCCATTGCCAAACAGAGGCTGAGTGCATAGGCTTCAGCAGTAAGACTGAAGTTAAGCTCATTGTAAGCCTGTGCAAACGTAGAACAAAACCTGCCCATGTGATCACAGAGGATCCTCCCTCCACCAGCCTCTCTGGATGATGCTTTATAAGCTCCGTTAACATTTAGCTTCAGTCTTCCTGTTGGTGGATTGAGCCATCTCACTACAGTGGGAATCTGAACTTCTATGTGCTCTTGAAGGGTCCCAGTATTGCGGAGAATAGTGAGCCAGGATTGTGGTAGATTGTGGAGTTTACAAGAAGTGCTGATGGACCGAATAGACAGCATACACATGTTGAAAATATGCATGGCAGACATGCTTTGCCCCTAAAATTTAGCACATTTTTGACAGCACCAAATCTCCCATAAAGCAGCCAGAAAAGTGCATTGTGCAAGGCGGCCAGCAGTGGTAGATAGTTTCAGACTTGTTAAGAAAAATAGCACCCCATCCGCCGCAGTGCAGACAGACATATTGTGGAACTGAAGGATAGAGAATAAATCTACCCACACTTTGCTGGCAGCTTCACTCTGGAAGAACAAGTGGAGGGTGTTCTCATGTTCTAGTTTTGAACAGCAGTGGCATTTGGAACAAAGCGGGATGCCCTTAGCTTGGATTGTATCGTCTAGAGGAACATAGCTGGAGATGATCCGCCAAGCTAAGACAGACCATTTAAGGGTGACAAAAGAAGACCACAGAACCTTCCAACTATGAGACACATCCAGTTGAAGAAGAGTGCGGACAGACTTGGTGGAAAATTTACCATTTGCAGTGGGGCACCAGATCCAAGTGTCCTTGGGCTGACTGATAGATAAGAATTGGTTTAACAAATTTATAGGACAATACTTGATTGCAGTTTGCAAATGAGTGCTAGTCGGCTCTTCAAAGGCCTTCTAAATGGGGCATACATGATCAGTCATATTGTTCCACACATCCTCGGGGATATAGTCCTTGAGTGGTGAAGTACCCGTCCATATGTCAAACTAGAAGCTTTCCTGAGAGTTCTGCTCTGAAGGAATGATCCTATGATTTTTGAAAAAAAAAATTGGGCTGCTTGCTGCCAGAGTCTTCGATCCACTGCTATCATAAAGGGGAAATGGGCCTCAGAATAATGGCAATTGAATAGGTGTTTCCCTCTGAAAAATCTAGCCCATAGAGAGTTGGTGGACAAAGCCCTCCACATCATCTTGGTTCTAAATGCAATTTGCATGTGCTGTAAATTGAGAACTCCCAGACCCCCACAGTCCTTTGGTTGGGAGATGGACTTCCAACTCTTCCAGTGCCTCTTCGGGGATCCCTCATAAGAACCCCACAAGAAATTTGCAAGAATTCTGTGAAATGCCCTCATAACAGTGACTGGTATAGATAAGGTTGTCATGGTGTATATAGGGAGGGCAGAAAGGATGTGCTGGATCAGAATCACTCCCCCCTATAGATAAAAATTCAGATTTCCAACCTTGCAGCTTGCTAGCAGTCTTGGAGATAACATTAGCAAAATGGTTGGGCTTCTGTCGACCAGGATATATGGATACTCCCAAATATTTAATGGGTAGTTCTGTTCTAGAAAAAACAGTGGTGCTGCTCACTTTATGGGTCATGCTTGTAGGGGCATCATTAGAAATGTAGAAAGAGATCTTGTGCTTGTTAATAAGCTGCCTGGACGCCTCCTCATAATTCTTGAGGATGGCCATCAGCCTTCTTAGGTCTCTAAAAGAAGCATTAGAAAAAATTAGAGAGTCATCTCCAAATAGGATGTGCGAAATTGTCAGGCATCTAGCATTTGTTTGATACCAACTCCCACTGCTGTGATGGAACAGGTGGGTGAGGCCATGACTGAGAGCTTCCTCAGCAAGGATAAAAAGTGCAGGAGCCCCCGAGTCCTCTTGTCTTAGGCCCCTAGATGAATGAAAAAAACCATGAACCTGTCCATTAAGGAGGATGGAGAACCAACAGTTCGAGAGAAGAGGTTCAATGACAGAGATAGCCTGAAGAGAGAAACCAAATTTTCTGAGAACGGCATATAGAAAATCCCACTCCATTCTGTCATAAGCCTTGGCCATATCCAATTTAAGGATCAGATTTTGTCCCCTACACTGCCTTCCCAGGTGCTGGAGCATGTCTTTGGTTAGTAGTATATTCTCCGCAATATTCCTTCCTTTGGTGAAAGCCCCTTGCTCCTCGGAAATTAGCTTAGGCAGTAAGGTGGCAATTCTGTCCGAAATAACTCTAGAAATGATCTTGTAGCAAAAATTTGATAGAATTATAGGCCGAAAATTAGAGCACTTCCTGGGGGTGTCAACCTTACGAATAAGTGTGATTATGGATGAAGTAAAGGCAGTGGGTAATGGGTGACCACAGAAATATGCTTTGACCGCAGTGGTAACATCCATTTGAATAAAATCCCAGCAAGCCTGAAAGAAATGTCCAGGGAAGTCATCGGGTCCTGGAGTATTGTCCGGGTTCATGCGAAAAACCACAAGTTTGACTTCATCAGATGCGGGCACAACACATAGCATTGTATTGTCCTTGTCAGTCAATAAAGTTGGGATATGTTCCAAGATTTCAGCTTTTACCTGATGCTGAGTTGAAGTGAAGGCTTCAGAAAAATGATTAACAAACATTCCAGCAATTTCATGATTGCCTTCCACAGAAGAACCATCATCTTTGTAAAGTTTGGAGATAATAGAGTGCCTCCTTTGTGATAGTGCATAAGCATGAAAGAATTTGGTATTCCTGTCACCATCCCTCAGCCATTTAATCCTAGAATTTTGTCTCTAGAATTTTTCCTCTTGTGAAAGAACTTGCTCCAAATTGTCCTTGGCCAGCAAATAGTAGTTATGGTTGTCCATGGAGGGGCCCTCATCATATGCTTTTTGTGCAGTTGAAAAGGAGGTTTCAGCGGCCTATATGTTGGTGGAAACATTACCAAAAATATCCTTATTCCATCTTCTATAGAAAGCCTTCATATATTTTAATTTGAGAACCAAGTTGAAAATGGGGTAGGAAGAAGTTGGTGCCATTCTCCATGCAGTGGCAGAATCAGAAATAAACTTCTCATGAGAGCACCACATATGTTGGAAGGTGAATCTGGAAGAGCCTCTATTGTTTTCCTTCAGACCAGAAATGAGTAATGGACTGTGGTCACTACATGATCTGGGAAGATGTTGAACACTAACCTGCAGGTAGGAAATTGCCCATTCAGCATTGAAGAAGAGTCTATCAATCCTGATCCATATACCATTAAGTTGTTGACCATTGAACCTTGTGTATTTATTCCCAATATAACAAGCATTCTCAATCCCCACAGCAGAAGCGCAGGCTTGGAAATCAATGACAGATCTGGAATAATTTCTTTTTCCTCCTCTTTTTTCATGAAGATCCAAGTAGCTATTGAAATCTCCACCAATGAGCCATGGTTCAGAACAAACAGCAGAAAAATCCATTATGTAATCCCAAAGTGTCCTCCTTTCAATGACAAAGTAGCTGGCATGGACCACAGTAAGATAATATGTTTTACAAAAAGTTGAAGAAATAGAAACTGTCATAAATTGATCATCTGCAGAAGTCCTCAAAATATGTACATTTTCCTCCCAAAAGAGCCATATATGGGCATGTTCTGCCACATTAGCTATACAGTGAGCCATGTGGAGTTTATTCTTGTACCTCTCAATGCAAGAAGTCTTTTTTTTGGTTCTATAATAGCTATGATAGACAGGTTGTATTTGCACTTCAAAAGTTTCAATCTACTGATGGACTGATCATTTCCAATCCCTCATATATTCCATATTAAGAAATTATAGTTTGTGTGTACTGACATCGGATATAGATGTTGTGCGATGCAGATCTTGTCGGGTGCGGACACCTTCATCTTTTGTTGGCCGGGCTTTGTGCTTTCCAGCAAAGGCCACATAGAGGGTGTTGAGGTTGTCACCTTCAGGTGGAGCTAGCCCCGGAATTGCACTGATCTTATGTACAACATGGAGGGAAATAACAATACCTTCAGCTTTGGTGGTTTGCTTTTCCGGCCTTTTATCTTCGTGAGTAGTAGCATCTCCTTCATGTGTCATCTGTAGTTCAGGCAAATTGTCGAATAGAAGGTCTGAAGTGGAATGTTCCTTTGAAACTTGAACTACTGGAGAGGCATGGCCATCATCTGTTGGGACAGGATTCTCATGGCTCTGGTGGGAGGTATCCTCTATTGGATTTAGCATGATTGGAGGACTACAGTTCCTCAATATCGAAATCTTTGGATTTGCCCTAATTGCCTCTTCCTATTTTCTACTCAATTAGGGTTACGAATTTCTATAATATTTTGTTACTTGATTTTATTCTTGGGTCAGAAGTTGCCCATAAGTCTAAATCCAATAATGGGCTATCCATACATGTTGTTTGAAGTCTCTTCATCATTTTTAAGTTAATTTATGATCACATTGTATACCCATGATAATGGATTTCTGACTTATTTCTTAATTACAATAATAAGTCACAATAACTCTTAAACCTAGCCCTAATGATTTTTATGGACACAAATTTCTTGATGGGTCATTAGAGGATATTATTTGAAGTCCATCTATGATTTTTATTTAATTTTCTGACTCATCTAAGTACGTGTGATAATGATTTTTTGACTTATTTATGAATAACTATAATAAGTCACAAAACGCTTTAAACTTGGCCAGTTAGGTTTTTCTTTATCTGAATTTCTTCATGAGTCATTTAAAATTATTATGTAGAGTTGAACTGTGATTTTTTACAAAATTTCTCGATGTGTTTTCGTGTATAGGATAATGTTGCGTACATTATTACTACTTTTAGAGTATTAAATTGTCAAGTTTCTAATTTATCCGTAAATTTTAAATTACAGAAAAATTTGGGGTGCTACATCTCAGCACTCTGGCTAAGAGGGAAGGAGAGAGACGAGGCTAAGGACACCAAGGCGTCGACCAAGATATTTTGAGAACGAGGAGTGTGAATATAGATGAGTTTCTTGAATTGCTTAGCTAGGAGAACCAAATCTTGATAGGGCTTGAGTTTAGGGTCACGAGTGTGGTAAGTAGAAAGGACCTGCCAAAGAATGAGCTGAGAGTCTCCTATGATCTTGAGTTGACGCACGCCTAGGAGATAGGCGCATTTGAGACCGGCTAGGAGAGCTTCATACTCGGAGGTGTTGTTGGTGGCAGGGAACTGAAGTTGATATGACAAGGGAATGGTGATTCCTTCTGGGGTAAGTAGAATAGCACCTATGCCCTGTCCCCTAGAATTCAGAGCTCCGTCGAAATGAAGCAACCTGAAGAAATCGTGACAGATGAGTGACAGGTTTTCATCAGGGAAATCCTCTTGGACCGAGTCACTATGAGGAAGAGGAAGGTAAGTAAGGTGCTCGGCAATAGCATACCTTTTTATAGCCTTCTGGACCACAAAGGTGATGTCGAACTGAGATAGGAAGCTCCGCCAGCGCGCCAATCTCTCAGCGACGACCGGTTTCTTTAGGAGGTATGTAATGGAATCCATCCTAGAGATCAAACTCAGCTGATGGGCTAGGAAGTAGTGCTTCAGTTTCTGCACCACCCACACTAACACTGCACATATTTCCTCCATAGTGGTGAGCTTGACATCGGCTGGATTGAATAGCCTAGACAAGTAATAGACTGCCCTTTCTTTGTCAGATTCATCATGTTGTGCAAGGACAACTCCTAGGGAATCCTCAATAGTTGACAGATATAGGATCAAGGGTTTTCCTGGGATAGGAGCCTGTAGTATGGGCGGATTCATCAGATAACTCTTGAGTTCATCAAAGCCTTCTTGGCACTTAGTATTCCATTCAAATTTTACCCCTCCTTTCAACAGTTTATAGAAGGGATGACATCTTTGAGAATGTTGAGATATAATCTCCTTATGAACTATAGTCGACCGTTCAAACTTCGAAGTTCAGATATGTTCTTAGGAGAAGGCATCTCACCTATTGCCTTGGCCTTGTTTGGGCCCATTTGAATCCCCCACTTGCTAACTATAAACCCTAAAAGCTTGTCCGAGGAAACCCCAAATACACACTTCTTTGGATTCATCTTCAATTGATATTCTCGTACGCGTTGAAACACTATGGCAAGCACGGAGAAGTGTTCTCTTCTAGTTCGAGACTCACCACAATATCATCTACGTAAACCTCAACATGAATGTGAATCATATCGTGGAAGATAGCCAACATTGCCCTTTGATAAGTGGCGCCGGCATTTTTCAATCCGAACAGCATAACAACGTAGCAATAAGTTCCCCAAGGCATGGTGAAGGATGTTTTCTCTTGGTCCTCCAGGGCTAGATGGATCTAATTATAACCTGAATAACCATCCATGAATGAATGAGTTTCGAACCTAGCGGTGTTATCAATAAACACATCCAAGTGAGGTAATAGGAAGTCATCTTTAGGACATGCTCGATTCAAGTCCTGGAAGTCTATGCAAATCTGCACTCTTCCATCCTTCTTCATAATCGGGACTATGTTGGCCACGCACAGGGGACAAAGTACTACACAAATGAACTTAGCTTAGTGTAGCTTGTCAATCTCCTCTTTCATTTTCAATGCAATATGAGGGTGGAATCGTCTTAATTTTTGTTTTACGGCTCTTGCCCCTAGCTTCAAGATTAACCTATGCTCCACCAATGCGGAATCAATGCCAGGCATGTCCTCATACGACTAGGCAAATGAGTCTTTGTACTCCCTCAGCATCTTTATAAGGTCTTCTTCTTCCTTAGGAGGGAGGCTGGAAGCTATGGTTAGAAGCCTAGGTTCTTCGTCTATCCCTATGTTTACCTCCTTGGTAGGCTCATCCACTGCCGATGTAGGTTCGTCAAATCTCCTCATGTCACTAGCATACATTTTGGCAGCGTCCTATACCTCATTGTCCTCCTCATCCACAGGGTCTTCATCGTTCATGATTTCATAAACTCTGAATCCGTCATCCAGCCACTTCTCTTCATACTGAGCTTCTATGTTTAGAATGATTACTTCCTGGATGAACTCTTCGACAGCCAGAAGAGTGCCACACCTTTGTGCCATATCTACAAGATATCTACGAGCAATGGTACTACCCTTGCTCTTCCTAGATGAGGACGGGACTTAATAGATTCTACCCTTGAATCTAAGCTAGGATTAAAACCTAAGGGGCACTCTGGGAGAGAGTCCAGAGACTTATTAGAAGGGAAACCAAGGGATGTGGCGCAGCCACAAGGGTCCTCTGATGGGTTTGGAGGTGGAAGCAGACCACCCGAGCTCAAGGTGCCTGAAGCAAAATTGCGGTGCAGAGGAATAGAAGGCCCCTCACCTAATGAGTCCATGGTGATCAATGCACGTCAGAGAGTGGGGATCACCGCTCCAATTAGAGGAGAAGGGAAAAAATAGGGATCGCCGTCGAGGAAGGGAGGTGAGAGAGTGACGGGGATCGCCGTCGAAAAGGTGAATGCAAAGGGGTGATGGGCATCACCGTCAAAGGGAAGGAAAAAAAGGGGACGGGGATCACCATCGGGAGAGTGGAGACGGGGATCGCCATCTAAATCGAGGAGTGGAGATGGGGATCGCCGTCAAGGAAAAGGAGTACGAGAGTTGCTGTTAAAAGGGGAAGAAAGAGGAAAGATGATGGAGAAGAAAGGAAAGATGGGGATCGTCGTCCGATGAGGGAGAGAGGGAATGTTGGGTTGAGTGTGGTTTTGATGTATTTATCCTCATAGTTTTGATGATGACTTTTTGTGATTTTAATGCTTAATGGGTGGAACATGTTACATACATCATTTATGTAATAACAATGTTCAGAAAGCATGTTTCAAATACCTTACACTTCACACTTTGATGATAATACCTTGTACTAATGTTTTATGTGTTAAATTCTCAGGGATGTACAAATTTTATCATGGTAGTGTCAACACACCCATTGATGGTGTCGACACTGGGTCATAGTCTCTGAAGCATTTTCATGAAGACAAGGTCATGTGTGTCGACACAGTCCATGATCGTGTCGACACTAGACCCAGCTTCTAGGAGATCCATTTATCTGAATGGGACAGTGTGTCGACACAGTCAGAGGTCATGTCGACACTAGACCCAGCATCCAGAAGACCTTCTTTGCGCAATTGGGATAGTGAGTCGACACACTCAGTGGTAGTGTCGACACACTCCGGCTGAAATCTCAACTTATGATTTATCTGGACACGTGGTTGCCTAGGGTTCAATGGAATCCATCTTGGATCATATGCCCACGCACTCCAAGGGTACTATTGGACATTTAGGGCTATAAATACCCCACCAATCGGCCCCCAAGCCAAGAGAGACCTCCAGAATATTCCAGCAAGAGCCTTTGGCGACAAGAAGAGGAATCTCCCGGTCCTGCTCCTATTGTTGCTGTGGTGATCCATCTGCATCCCTTGACAACACAAGAGATTGAAGGAGAGCTTCAAAGAAGGAGCTGAAGCACGTCTCAAAGGAGCAGATCCAGCAGAAGCCAGCACTTGAGGAGCATCTGAAGGCGACTCGGAAGCAATTGAAGCAGAGCATCACCCAGTGACTCAAAGCATCAAGAAATCTCCTCAATTCAACCTTCTGCAAGGTATCTCCATTGAAGAACATACTATGTATCTAATTCTCTTTACTCTAAAAGTGTTCTTCTGATTCATCCATGGGAATTGTGCATAAAGTGTTGCACAAGTCTCTGTGAATGAATCTGTCTTGAATCAGATCATTGCTAGAGGATCTGATTTATATTGATCTTGATCTAGCTTGTGGTTTGTGAGCTATAGTGCTCAGTTGTGTTGAGTTGAATACTCTGTGTGTTTTTTAGCAAGTGTGTTCAGTTTCTGGAGCGGTTGTGCTCTAGAGTTGGTGTGTGAGTTGTTGAACTCAAGTGTGTTGGAGTTGTCAAGCTCCAGTGTGAGTTGTACTCTTTTGAGTAGTGGAGCCTCACTGTGTAAGGGGTGGATGTAGGAATCACTAGTGTGATCTCCGAACCACCTAAAAATCCTTTGTGCAGTGGTTTGATCTACTTGTCCTCGCTAGATGCTTGCATAGGATTTCGATCTCACACTAATTGTTGAATTGCTTCACACATCTTCCACACACACTCACTCTTCAGATAAACAAATTGTCTATGTGAATAGATCTCTGATTAGAAGTAATTTTGAATTACTCAAGCTCCCGCATTAATTGGGTAAGATCTATTCAACCCCCCCCCCCCTTCTAGATCTTATCCTTCCACATATTCGATCCTACAATTGGTATCAAAGCGGGTTCATATCTATGTCTGATCTGATTTGAGTGTTTGTGTCTCACCTGCTTGAATTGTTTGGGTGTTTCAATCATTATATTTCATCTTGCTTAATGGATTCTCGAGGATTTCTTGCTGAAGGCCATTCCATTAATAGATCACCATTTTTCAATGGGTCTGATTACTCTTACTGGAAAAATCGCATGCAAGTCTTTCTTAGGGCTCAGAATTATGAAATCTGGAGGATAGTTGAAGTGGGCCCTTATGAAAATCAAGGATATGAGGAAACTTGGACTAGAGAACAGATTAGGAGAGCCACTCTTAACTATAGTGCTATGAACATGCTTCAGTGTGCAGTCCATCCTAAAGAATGTTCAAGAATATCCATGTGTAAATCTGCTAAAGAGATGTGGGATAAACTTGAATTAATGTATGAGGGAACATCTCAAGTTAGGGAAACTAAAGCAAACATACTTGTTTCTGAATATGAATTGTTCATGATGAAATCTGATGAATCAGTTTCTGAAATGTTTGCTAGGTTTATGACAATTGTCAATGGACTGAAGGCACTAGGTAAAGAATACACTGATGCTGATTTGGTAAGAAAGATTTTGCATTGAAGATTCTAAGAATTTGTCCAAAATCTCTTTGAATGAACTCATATGATCTTTAATGACATATGAAATAAATTTGAAAAGAAATGAATAGCATATACTTAAGACCAAACCAGTAGAACTTAAAGCCTCATCAAGTAACAAAGAGAAAAGTCAAGAGAAATCAAGTTCTGAAGAGTCTGAGCCCAATAAGGATGAACTTGCCCTCATGACTAGGCAATTCAGAAAATTTCTAAAATCAAGAAAAGGAAGATTCACTGGAAAGAAGAAATTTTCATCTGGCAAAAGGAACATTTCTTTTTCAAATGCTAATTCTAATAGAAATAAAAAAACTGATGAGATTATTATTTGCTACAGGTGTAACAAAGCAGGACATATGAAAGAAGAATGTCCGGAGAACAAAAAGGATAAGTACAAAAAGGTCAACAAGATGAAAAATCCTAAAGCCATGGTAGCAACTTGGTTAGATGATGATCCAAGTGAGGATGAAGAAGAGAAGTCCTCAAGGTCGGGAAATGAGGAGATATGCTTCATGGCTAACAGTAGTGATGGAAAGGTAAGCACTTCTTTTGAGGAATATACTATTGATGATTGGCAAGATGCATATGCTGAATTGGTTGAAAAATATTCAGATACAAGAAAAGAAAATAAGCATCTGAAGAAGAAAATTGAAAATTTCGTGCATAACACTTCCTCAAGTAGAAGAATTTCTGAACTAGAAAATGAAATATCTGAACTCAATGAAGAAAAATAAAACCTTCTGAATGAAATTGATGAATTTAAACTTACATCTCAAAAGGCCAACAATGAGTTTGAAAAACTTTCTAAAAAGGTGGAATTGCAACAAAGGGAAAAGCAACTAGTTGTTGATGAAATTCAGAAGCTTAAGAATTTGTTGGAAGAAAATGAACAATTAATCAGAAATTTCACAAATGGAAAAGAAAACCTTGATGTTCTGCTGGGAGTAAAAATGAATGCTAAAAAACATGGTCTGGGATTCACCCGAGAAAATTCAGTGAAGGATAAATCTACTAAAAAGAAAGAGAAACCTTCAAAGATTCCTTTAATAAAATTTGTCAAAAGCACTAGTCTTGAAAATAAAAATAAACAGGTCTCAAAGAGCATATCTGAAATGCCCAAGCATCAGAACAAAAGGAATGTTTCTAACCAAAAAGAACAAAGCAGGTCGACACACACTGTTGATAGGTCGACCCTAGTTAACCACAAGTTGAAAACTGTGGCTACTGAGTCGACACTAGTCCAACACAGATCGACCTGTCCAATTTTGAAAAACAACAACAAGTCGAACAGAAATGCAAACAAAAATCTAAAAATTTCCAAAAACACAAAAACGAACTTTCATGATAATTCTTGGACATCCAGGACAACACATCAATCTGATTGGATCAACTCTTGGAATCATTGGTATCACAATCCTTATTGGTACCATTCACAATTCTTTTATCCAAAATTTCCAAGATACCAACAGAATCCTTGGTTTGAATTTCCATACATGAATGATCATGCCCAATTTCATAATCTCCATGCTCATGAAAGAAAGAACACTGGTGTTTTCATTCCAAAAAGAAATGCTAGGTTCACAAAAAGAAAAATCACTTCCGAAACCAAGGAAATGCCAAAAACAACTCAAATATGGATTAGAAAAGATCTATTGTCTTTACTCAAACAAACTGATGGTCCCAACAATGTTTGGGTACCAAAATCTTTTCTTCTCTGATCTGATTTTTGCAGGAAGGTCGTGCACCCAACTCCAACACTTGGTTTCTTGATAGTGGGTGTTCACGACACATGACTGGAGACAGAACAAAGTTCTCATTTCTGATTGAAAAGGAGGGAGGATCTGTCACATTTGGAGGTAAAAATAAAGGGAAATCATTGGATCTGGAAAGGTTGGTAAATCTTCCTCAAACTTAATTGAAAATGTGCTGTTAGTTGATGGCTTGAACTATAACTTGTTGAGTATTAGCCAACTATGTGACAAAGGTCGCAAGGTTGTGTTTGAATTAGATTTTTGCAAAATAATTGATTCCTCAACTGAAAAAATATTTTTTTTTGAAAAAAGAGAAAATAATGTCTACATGATCAATCTTGGTAAAAATTTTGCTGAAAACATCTGTTTAGTTGCAAATAAAGATGAAATTGTATGGACATAGCAAAAAAGACTTGGTCATGCAAGTTTCAACACAATAAACAAACTTTTAAGGCTAAATCTGGTTAAAGGAATTCCTGAATCTAAAATCAACTTTGTGGGATATGTGCTCAAGGAAAACAAACCAAAAAAATCTTTTAAAACCTTCAATGACGTACTCACATCCAAACTACTAGAATTACTTCATATGGACCTTTTTGGACCAACAAGGATTCTTAGTCTTAGTGGCAAAAGATATGGATTTGTCATCATTGATGATTTTACTAGATACACATGGGTTATTTTCTTATCCCACAAGAGTGATGCCTGTCTAGAATTCAGGAACTTATGTACCTCTGCCTTAACAGGTTTTTCACATAAAATAAAATCCATTTTGACTAATCATGGGGGAGATTTTGAAAAAAAAAAACTTTTCTGATTTGTGTGCTGAACTAAACATTTTCCACAGATTCTCTTCTCTAAGAACTCCAGAACAAAATAGAGTTGTGGAAAGGAAAAATAGAACACTTGTGGAAATGGCTAGATCCATGCTCTTGGAGAGTAAACTGCCCAAATCCTTCTGGGCTAAAGCTGTAAATACAGCAAATCACATTCTAAATAGAGCGTTGGTCAGACCAAAAATAAAAAAAACCCCCCTATGAACTGTTGAAAAATAAAAAGCCAACATTGTCTTATTTTAAAGTCTTTGGCTGCAAATGCTTTGTACATAACAGCAATAAAGAAAATCTTGATAAATTTGATGTCAAAAGTCATGAAGTCATTTCTCTTGGCTATTCAGAAATTTCTAGAGCTTTTAGAGTGCACATTCTAAAAAATAAATCTGTGGAAGAATCTCTACATGTAGTCTTTGATGAAAATTCATTCTCAACTGATGATTCTACATCTTGCAGGGTTCCTCAGAATAAGGAAGAAGATGATTTCATTGTTGAAACTTCACCAACTGTTAAGGAAGATAAAAACTTTCTTGAAACTCTGGACAACCATTCACCTACCATAAGTGGATCAGGTAATATTGTTCCAGACTTGAATGCTCCTCAAGAGGTAATTCCTGAAAATAGATTCTTGAGAGATCATCCAATTGAGAATGTAGTTGGTAATGTGCATGATAGAGTTAGAACTAGATCATCCTTTTTGAATGCAATTCATGAAGACCCACTAGCACTAATTTCCAAAATTGAACCCAAGTCAATTGATGAAGCTCTAATGAGTGAAGATTGGATCAATGCCATGCATGATAAACTTCATCAATTTGACAGAAATCAAGTGTGGGAATTAGTACCTAGACCTAGTGACCAATATGTTATTGGCACTAGATGGGTATTTAGAAATAAACTGAATGAAACTGGTCAAGTTATTAGGAATAAAGCTAGACTAGCTGCCAAGGGGTACAATCAAGAGTTTGGCAATGATTTTGAAGAGTCATATGCCCCTGTAACTAGGCTAGAAGCAGTGAGGATATTCCTTGCTTTTGCATCATCTCTGAAATTTAAAGTTTACCAAATGGATGTCAAAAGTGTCTTTTTAAATGGTTATATCAAAGAAAATGTTTTTGTAGAACAACCTCCAGGCTTTGAAAATGAAAATTGTCATGATCATGTTTTCAAACTTTATAAGGCTCTTTATGGTCTCAAGCAAGCTCCAAGAGCTTGGTATGACCGTTTGAGTTCATTCTTATTGGAGAAAGGATACACACGAGGTAATGTTGATCAAACTCTGTTCACAAAAATAGTAAATAAACAAATAATTACTGTCTAAATTTATGTTGATGACATAATTTTTGGATCCATAAATAAAGGTTTGTGCACTGAATTTGCTGATCAAATGCAAACTGAATTTGAAATGAGTTTAATGGGTGACTTACAATTCTTTTTGGGACTACAGGTTAACCAAACCAGTGAAGGGATCTTCATAAGTCAAACAAAGTATGTCAAAGAACTTCTGAAAAGGTTTAACTTTCAGAACCTCAAGCACTCAAGCACACCAATTGCGGTAAATGTAAAACTAGAAGAAGATTCACTTGGTAAGTCAGTAGATCCAAAAACATACAGAGGTATGATTGGATCTCTAACTTATCTTACTACTTCTAGACCTGATATTCAATTCAGTGTATGTTTGTGTGCAAGGTTTCAGGCTAATCCTAAGAAAAGTCACATGCTAGTTGTCAAAAGAATCTTTAAATATCTTGTTGGAACATGTGAACTTGGCATTTGGTATCCTGCTGGTTGTAAATTAGATTTAATTGCTTATTGTGATGCTGATTATGCGGGTTGTAAGCTTGATAGAAAAAGTACAAGTGGCTTGTGTTTATATCTAGGTGGATGCCTGATTTCTTGGGCTTCCAAAAAGCAACACTCAGTTTCTCTATCCACTGCAGAGGCTGAGTATGTTGCAGCTGGTTGTTGTGGCACTCAAATCCTTTGGGTGAAACATCAGCTCCTAGAGTATAATCATGAGTTAGGATGCATTCCCATCTTATGTGATAACACTAGTGCTATCAATTTGTCTAAAAACCCAATTCAGCATTCACGCACAAAACACATTGAGATAAGACATCATTTCTTAAGGGATGAGGTGGCTAAGAAATCTTTTGAACTTCTTTTCATTGAAACTGAAAAACAAATTGCTGATATCTTCACTAAACCTCTTCCAGAAAACAGATTTTCATCCTTAAGGAGAGAGCTTGGGTTATGCAAATGTCCTCATTCTCCCTGACCTCTCTATCATTGGGTTGAGTGTTGTGTGTGTCCTTGTTCAGGCACACTCTGAGGGGGAGTCATTGCTTCATGATGTAAATATTTCTTTCTTTTTACATTCTTCTATCCATCTGCATTTCCAATAAAACACTTCAATTTCCTTTTGCAAATAAATTCTTCTATCTCACATTGCATTGAAATTCTTGGTATATCAAATAGTGATTTGAAGAAGGACAAGTTAGGCTTGTCTGGACACTTTCACTATGCGTGAGTATATGTCTCCGCCAAGTAGCAAGAGTCATATATGCAATTGTTAAGGGGGAGTCTTCTTTCAAAACTTTTGATTCTCCTTATCTTGATGAAGGATTTCTGGGATCAATAATTCAGGGGGAGTTAAAGAATTCATAACTCATTTGTTTTACATAAATTCAATGATCAATTCCTGAGTTATCACAACTCCCATTCATGATATGCTCATTAATTTTGTCAAAGAAATTCCAGGATGAATTTTTGACTGATCTACTACATCTTTATAGTCAATTCTCAACTATATTCTACAATCCTACAGTAATTTGAATCTCTTTCAAGACTTGAAGTTCATATGTGCATTGAATTTGGACATCTCTTTTACAACTGTTGTGGGAAAAGACTACTCTCAGTTTCATAATATTCTCCTTAAATCCATCATTCAATAGAGCAATGGCATAAATACTGAAAAACTACAAACCTTCACATAGAATGAAGTGCCATGTATGTCATGAAGTGTTTTTGCTATCTCTGTTCAAAGGGGTTAAACCAAATAAAAAATAATAAAAACAAATTTTCTGACAATATTGATGATAACCAAGTAACTGGAAATATTGGCATCTGATAAACGTATATTTTCATATCAAATAGTTATCATTTGCCCCTTGAAACTGGATAATGAGCAAATCTCTAGTAACCAAGGACTGGTGTGTAAAAAGCATTAGTTCTTGTGTGAACAAGATTTACTACATTTGATAGTTTGATTAAAAAAAAAAGGTGTCCAAGGAGAATCAATCAAAACAGCCAACCTTGCCCCACCTCAGTTTGCTTAAGTCTGTTTAATTTCATCACCACTGACTTCAATCTAAAAGAAATTTTCATTACTTTGGATTAGAAGAATATGAAAGTTTGTCCTTGACTGTATTGAATGTCCTATATCATTCAAAGTGTCATTTCAGTATTTCATCTCAATTAATGAACATATCTTGTAGGTTGTTGTTTATCACTTGGGTTAATCATGGACTTTTGTTGAGAAATGACAAATGACTTCTTTGGCATCTTAAAAATCCTTGAGAAGTTGATTCTATATATCTTTCATCATTATAAAGTTTTTCACTCCAAAACTTTCCAGTGCCTATTTTTAGTTTTTGACTAATCAGGTCGACACAGTCCTATTCATGTGTCGACAGAATCTCTGGTCAGGTCGACACAGTCATCTCCTGTGTCGACACATCTTCAGGCAGTTTTCTTCCTTACCCCCTGTTTAGCGTAAAATGTTTTGGCGGCACACCTCACCTCTTCATCTCTTTCGTAGGCCCTTTTTTATATGCCCTTTTGCATAGGTCAACACAGGCCCCGTTTCAGACCCCCATAGCCAGGCAATTTCTCTTGTTCCTGCCATCTTCTTCCTCCTCTCCACCCTCTCTCATCTTCTTCCTCTCCTCTCTACTTGCACGATGCCTCCCAAGCAGACTCCACATCGAGGCGCCAGGTCTAGGGCTACTGCCCGTGGGGTTGTCATTAACGAACCCCCCACGGAAAGAAGGAGTAAGTGCCGCCATGATCTGGCTCAGCAACAGGGTCTATCTTCACCCTCTCCTACTCCCTCCAAGCGAGGTAGGGTGTCTTCTTCTAGTCGTGGCAAGTCCGTTAGAGTGACTCGTCATCCTCGAAGGAAGATTCTATTTGATACTTCAGAGGAATCATCCTCCACTTCATCTGGGTCTTCCAATTCTTCTGAGGCTACACCCTCCAAGTTAGTCACTGGTGGGAAATCTATTCTCAAGCCCAGGCCTGTTGATTTGGATGATGACAATTTTGCCAGTGCATTCCCTGATGTCTTCAATTTCATCAAGTTTCAAGGCTGGCTGCCTTTTATCTCTGAATTTCGCACATTTTATCCCAAACTGGTGCAAGAGTTTTATATGAATTTGAATGTTCTGCCAGAGGGTTATCAGTCTGAAGTGAAAGGGGACTCCTTTGTATTATCCACTGAGCTAGCTTCTACATTGTCTAAAGTTCCTAATGAGGGAGAAGATTATCATGACTTTGAGTTTGATTTGCATGAAGCATATACTTTACTCACTGGTCTCCCTCATGATACATCAGACTCCAGGCAAACCTATGTCACTCGATTCAACACAAACACCTTCCCACCTGTTCTTAGGTTGATTCATCACATCCTCACCACCATTATCACACCACAGGGTGGTGGAAGGGACAGACTTACAGATATTCAAAGGTTTGTCATTTACTGCATGAAAAAGGATATCAAAGTTAATTTGCATGTGATCATGTACCAAATTCTGTCAGAAACAACTAGGAAAGATCTTCATAGATCACTGCCCTATGTTGCTCATCTGACTGCTATATTTAAACACTTTGGTGTGTCTTTTGAAAATGAGCGAGTTCAGTCCATTCCAAAATCCAACATTTACTGTCTGAAACACTTGCAAAAGTTCATGGGTTTTCGGATTGAGGGTGATCAAGTCAGTAGGGGACCAGTTATTGAGGCACCTGCTGCACCTGAAGGAGAGGATCTTCCACCTGCTGCCCCTGAAGGAGAGGATCCTCCACATGCGGCTCAATCTCCACAGCCTGATCAAGAGGTTCATCCCCCATTTGATGTTGAAGTCCCACTTACTCAGGATATACCTCAATCACCCACACTACATGGTTCTTCTCCACTACTTCCTGATGTGGATCCTCCTTTCCTCCATTTACTGGTTCAGCCTCTACTTCAACTGGTGGACCTTCTGTTCCACTAGAGTTGTACACATTTCTTGAAGACAAGTTTGGCACTATCACTTCTTCTATACAACAAATGGCAGACAATTTTGAGCTTCATATTCAAAGGTTGGAAAATTCAGTCAATGGCCAGTTCATCAAGCCGAAAGAGTTAGCAGAACATGCCACACATAGATTCAACAGGCTCATTGGCACCTTGGGAGATAGTTGTGGCCAACTGAAAGATCTACAAGACAAGCTTGAAATTGTTCTTCAAGGGATTTTAGCTAATACTCAGAAAGGTCTATTCAATAGTCAGGAAACTTTTTCTCAAGTGTCCAAGACTAGACTCTCATTTGCTTACCTAGTTGATGATATGGAAGGTATGAAGAACCTGTTAGCCCATGTTGATCAAGAAATCACAACTCTCAAAAGTGAGCTTCGCAATTTTAATAGACATGGCACTGTTGCAAGTTCTTCTTCAGCCTCCCAACCTGTGTCAACTGATTTCAGTTCCTTTGAAGCCAACATGTATGACAACTCTCAACGAATGGAAGAACTACTACATACTCATTTAGCCACAATGCAAAGTTAGCTGAGATCAAACTTATCAGCTATGGAGACCAGGATGAAGTCTATAGAGTCTGTTTTACTCCCTATCCCTCCTCCACCTCCATCTTCTTGTGGATGTCCTGTTTTGATGTTGTCAAAGGGGGAGAAGGGTTTGTTTATATTGTGAAAGGAAGCTTGTCTGCAAATACTTTTTGGATGTAAATGTCATATCTTGTATGGTTCATTTTGGAAAGACATGGTTGTTAGTAACATTTTGTTCTGGTTATGATATTTGTCATGTGTTGTTAAATCTTTTTCAATGGCATTTGATGAAGTTAATGAAGTTGTTGAAATTCATTGTTCATTGTCATTCAGTGTATGTGCTTGGATTCTGTGAAAGAATGACTTATATTCACATCCTTAAGAAAAACAAAATTTTATGTTGACTTAATGTTGCCATCATCAAAAAGGGGGAGAATGTTGGGTTGAGTGTGGTTTTGATGTATTTCTCCTCATAGTTTTGATGATGACTTTTTGTGATTTTAATGCTTAATGGGTGGAACATGTTACATACATCATTTATGTAATAACAATGTTCAAAAAGCATGTTTCAAATACCTTACACTTCATACTTTGATGATAATACCTTGTACTAATGTTTTATGTGTTAAATTCTCAGGGATGTACAGGTTTTATCATGGTAGTGTCGACACACCCATTGATGGTGTCGACACTGGGTCATAGTCTCTGAAGCATTTTCATGAAGATAGGGTAAAGTGTGTCGACACAGTCCATGGTCGTGTCGACACTAGACCCAGCTTCCAGGAGATTCGTTTATCTGAATGGGACAGTGTGTCGACACAGTCAGTGGTCGTGTCGACACTAGACCCAGCATCCAGAAGACCTTCTTTGCGCAATTGGGACAGTGTGTCAACACACTCAGTGGCAGTGTCGACACACTCCGGCTGAAATCTCAACTTATGATTTATCTGGACACGTGGCTGCCTAAGGTTCAATGGAATCCATCTTGGATCATGTGCCCACACACTCCAAGGGTACTATTGGACATGTAGGGCTATAAATACCCCACCAATCGGCCCCCAAGCCAAGAGAGACATCCAGAATATTCCAGCAAGAGCCTTTGGTGGCAAGAAGAGGAATCTCCCGCTCCTGCTCCTGTTGTTGCTGTGGTGATCCATCTGCATCCCTTGACAGCACAAGAGATTGAAGGAGAGCTTCAGAGAAGGAGCTGAAGCACCTCTCAAAGGAGCAGATCCAGCAAAAGCCAGCACTTGAGGAGCATCTGAAGGCGACTCAGAAGCAATTGAAGCAGAGCATCGCCCAGTGACTCAAAGCATCAATAAATCTCCTCAATTCAACCTTCTGCAAGGGATCTCCATTGAAGAACATACTCTGTATCTAATTCTCTTAACTCTGAAAGTGTTCTTCTGATTCATCCATGGGAATTGTGCATAAAGTGTTGCACAAGTCTCTGTGAATGAATCTGTCTTGAATCAGATCATTGCTAGAGGATCTGATTTATATTGATCTTGATCTAGCTTGTGGTTTGTGAGCTATAGTGCTCAGTTGTGTTGAGTTGAACACTCTGTGTGTTTTTGAGCAAGTGTGCTCAGTTTCTGGAGCGGTTGTGCTCTAGAGTTGGTGTGTGAGTTGATGAACTCAAGTGTGTTGGAGTTGTCAAGCTCTAGTGTGAGTTGTACTCTTTTGAGTAGTGGAGCCTCACTGTGTGAGGGGTGGATGTAGGAATCACTGGTGTGATCTCCGAATCACCTAAAAATCCTTTGTGCAGTGGTTTAATCTTCTTGTCCTCACTAGATGCTTGCATAGGATTTCGAACTCACACTAATTGTTGAATTGCTTCACACATCTTCCACACACACTCACTCTTCAGATAAACAAATTGTCTATGTGAATAGATCTCTGATTAGAAGTAATTTTGAATTACTCATGCTTCTGCATTAATTGGGTAAGATCTATTCAACCCCCCCCTTCTAGATCTTATCCTTCCACATATTTGATCCTACAGGGAAGACAAGGGTCGCCATTCATAGAAGGAGAGGGAAGACAGGGATCGCCATCCGAAGAAGGAGAGGGGAAGACGATGATCGCCGTCTGATCATTGAGGAAGTGAGGAAAGAGTAGATTTTTTTTTCGGGGGGAGGATAAGTAAATAAAACGTACTAAGAATAAAGACAAACTACCCTATATTTGAAGGCATCAGGAGAAGGAGAAAGTTGTGACATTGAAAGAGAGGGTGAAGTGAGAAGAGGGAACAGTTAATGCCTCGAGAGCGTCGGACGAGAGTTGAAGGATAAGGGGAGGTGAACGAGGAATGAAGACAAATTTAGATACAAGAATTGAAAATATGGAATGTTTTGGGAGCCAGGAATACCTTGGCCAGAGCTTATCTACAGCATTGTCATCTTCAAATAGCAAATTGGGTTCTCCAATGTCTTCAACTTCCCTAAGCAATTGTCGCTTGGAGGTGATTGCTGACGGGGGCTCCACTAACTTTGTCACTGCTGGGGGCCAAGTGAGATCGCCATCCCAAAACAGCTGACTGAATGCAATCGTTAGGTCTTCCAGATCAAACCATCTGCGCCACTCTGCTTCAATATCATATATTTTCCTTCTTTTGTTGAGTCTCAATGCTTCTAGGGCTTGGCATGTGAGCATCGGCATCATATAGCGAGCAAAATGACATCCATAGACATCGTAGTCAGTGAGGTCTGCCCCTATTACAACAGTGTCATATCCCGGCTAGACAGGTCCTCTGAAAAAATGACAATACAACGACCATGTGAGTGGCTTCCGGTTTGGTTTCAATGTAGATGAGAAAGCAGTCCATGGCTGGACTTATTCTTTGTAACCAAGGTCATGTCTTGTGACCTGTTTGGAGCTGGAGATAATCTGGGTTCTTCCTTGAAGCTGAGCTCCCAGCCCCTTTCCTGGTTGATAGCCAATCTTGAACATAATGTTCCAACCCTTCATGTCAGATGGTGTCGTCCTCTTGGCAGCCGCCACAGATGGTGACACTACATGATGGCTAGAAGCGAACGTATAAGCCCATGGATAATTCACATCAAAGCACAGAGATAATGGGCTTGTTAGAGGGCCAGACTGCCGGCATGATCTACTCAATGGATTTAACCATATGTGTGGTGGCCGTACTCTTAACTTTGACGATCTGTCCTTGGAAAGGGAATTTCAAACATTGGTGGGTTGTAGAGGGGACTGTCCCTAGTACCTCAATCTACAAACGGCCAAGAATAGCTTTGAAAGTAGGATCAATGTCAAGTACATAGAAGTCTACAGTCATCATTAGCGGCCCCAATTTTGCTTGCAGAGAAACTACACCATGACAGGGTCGCCTAGAATTATCATAAGCCACAATAGTGGTAGGAGTTGGCTGCAAACGGTGCTTGGATATGTTGCATGACCGAAGAGTTCTGAGAGGACAAACATTTATTGATGCTCCAGTGTCAACTAGGGTGGCGTCGATGGCCTCTTTGTTTATTGTCAATGTCATACACAGAGGCATTCTTCTTGCCTCGAGAGGAGCTAACTCACTATCATAAAATGTAATCGTCGGCCCTCTAGTAACAATCGATAAGACCGATGGCAATGTCTCTGGGGTTATGTCTTCAGTGACCATGACCCTTTGAAGAAAAGTCTTCAAAGCATCTTGATGGTTCTGAATCCTCTTGATCAGTTCAAGGATAGAAATTTTGGCAGGAGTCTGGTTCAAATGTTTCAGGATATCATACTGGGTGCCTAGGATCGGATCTGCCTCTTCGACGTCTTGCTGTTGTTGTTGATTGTTGGAGTTGGAGAGGTGGGTCGACTGACCTGGCATAGACACGGATGCATTGAGATACATCCGGTGAAACATTCGCCCACTCCGGAGGGTGAGGTTGTGTTGAAGTGGAGGTGGGGTGGTGCTAATGATGGATGGGTTGACTATTATTGGCGCTGGAGTGGGGGGAAGTGGGATGTTGATGGGTGATGGATTGATGGGTGGTATGATGGGAGTGTTGCATAGTGGTAAGGTGATCATGGAAATGGTGGGTGTGGTGGAGGTGATGGTGGTATGGGTAATAGTCAATAGTTGGCCTACTTCATGCTCATCATCGTAGGCCCAAGCAGTGGCTGGTGGTGGATCGTGGACGACAGGATTAACTTGAGCGGGTGGTGGAGGTGGTGGAGCAGGTTGTGGGTTCGGAGCGGGCTGATGTTGCAGCATAGGATTTCAGACTATGCCAAGATCATGAGCTGGTTGTTGTGGCCGCTGTGGTTGTTGCGGTTGATGGAACTGCTGATGCTAGAACTACTGCTGCTGTGGTAGTGGCTGTTGTCGCCTCTGCTGCTGCTGCTATTGTCTCTGCCACTAATGATCCCTCAGGGTCTGAATTAACTTGTTCATCTCTACCCAATAAATTTTTTGTTGCTCATGAAGAAAGTGGAGGAGACTTGGGCCGAACCTCCCGTGCCGGAAGGTAGCTGGGCTCGGAGAAATGAATACCCCGTGGATGAAGGGGAGTGGGATCAACAACAGCAGAGGGGGCACGTGGCGCAGAAGCAACAGGCGCAGAGAAAGCCACCTGTTGGGCAGAGACATGAGAGGGTGGAGAGAGGGGGCGCTTGCCTTTAGAAGCAACCAGAAATTCTCAAACTTGGGTCGGGCTCTAATGGGGAAGAAGTTGACTGAATTTAGCGTGCAGGTCATCCACCCCGAGAAGGGGGACGAGACTGATCGTCAACAGCTGTGGGGGGCTGAATTTGCCGAGTGAGAGTGGCGGCAGGTTGCTGGGCCACGTCCTCAAGAAGCCCAATGGGAAAAGCATTGCCGGTGAGGACACGGAAATGGACAATACCAAAAAGGGGATTATGATATAATACAATGGTTTGGGGAGACTGACTCGAAAGACCTAGACATTGACGCATACACCACCCCTAAATGATTAGGGGAGACGATAAGACCACAAACAAACCCTAGATTCTAACACACAAGAATGGACGGTGAGATGAGAGGGAGTATATCAAACAAACACCCAAGTTGACACGATTATAGTTAACATTTTAGGGTTTACACTTAGCCTTTAGTGGATTAATGAATGAAATTGCACTCGGCCAAATAGGAACCCTAGTAGGTGCGTACTCGAGTGCTCTGGTATGACTAAGGGGAGACACACAACTCACACGCAGATGACCTAAACTATGGGGCGACAAGTACAACTATCCTGACAACCGCAGTGTGTGTATGGTCACGGGGACTTACGAAGGCTCTTGGTAGCAGGCCCTATTCAGCCCAAGAGTGCTCGCAGGTGAGAGGGTCTCCACTACCAAGAAGGAGTCCTATCTACATGAAAATAGTGTATGCATGAACCTATATGCATCGGGGTGCATGCAAATTCTATCATAGACTATCAAATAGTATCTGACAAGTCTCTACTGAGATCACGATGACTAGGTCTGTCACAACCTTATCGCGACCGAGGGCTCGGTCACGATAATTTTGGGTTGCAGAAACCCATAGCCGCACGCAAACAGCAAGCAAATAGACTATCCTAAAGTGCAATACAACATGGAAGAAGGTAAACAGAAGATGAATACTCCCTAGACAAGCAGAAACTAGCGCATGGAATAGAAAACAATAACAAACAATGTGTACCTGTTATCGTGTCCTGCTCTTATGGCACGACAAGGTCGTGTCAGCTCGATGTGTCGCGACAGAACCAAAAAATGAACAATGAAAATAAATGGAAAGCCCGAGCCCTGGCAAGGTTCTAACACAGAGAATCGCAGATATACATGATGGAACAACATGGATATGACATAAGAAGGCTTCCAAAATAAACTCAAGATGGAGGACCGGGAGGAGAACATGTACCTGATGTCACGTCTGCCTTTATGGACGCTATAAGGTCGTGACTACACGATATGACGTGATAGTAACAAAATATAGAAAGATAATAAAACAAAGAAGAAACCCTAACAGGATTCTACTAAACAAACAAACACACAAACATGGTAGGTAAACAAGCAAGAAAGATGAGGCTAGCAGTGGAGGTCCCACCGTGATCGCCAAAAGGTGTAATCACGGCGTTGCGCACCCCTCGGAACACACCGCATGAAATGTCACCGATGGTATAGGAAGTGTGATCACCACCTAACATGTTTCCCTTTGATATGAATGAAGATTAAAGGCTAACGTGCTACGAAAACGAGGTGAGAAGGGCCACTTATTGGTGTCGCAATGGGATGACCCATCGCGATCCGAAGCTTGCCGTGACGCCCCGACCAGTCGCATTCTTTATGTCGCGACAGGGTAGCTTCACACCTTCTTAGTAGTGCGGGAGATAGATGGGAGGACCTCCTTCCCATCCTCCGGCCGGCCAAAGGATGAGAGCCCCTCAACTGATCTTGTTGTAAAACCTGCCAAAGTAAGGAAACAAAAGAAAGAAACCCTATTAGACCATATTTAAGTGAAGTATCTACTCAAAATGAAAAGGGAGAAAGGAAGCATGGAGGGAACGAACCTGGGGGTGTTTGGAAACCCCTTGGGTTGTATAAAACTTAGGAATGGAGATATGCTACTATTTAAAAAGAAAATAACAACATCCTTGAAAGAAAATGAGAAGGAAAGAGGGAAGAAAGGGCCCCAAAGGGGTGACTCCCTTGCTGAAGGAGGTGCTCCTTGAGTCATGCAGTAGCCTTGGATGGTCATGGATGTCACCTTCCCAGCTACCAAGTTCCATGCATGAAGAAAGAGTGTGACTTGATGAAGAGAATAATGGAAAAATGAGAGGAAATGGGAGGGCTACGAGCTAAGGGGGAGCTCTGGTGAGATTTTGGTAACACTTCGTGGTAGCTATGGGTCCCTACTTCGTTCATAAGAAAGTGGTCACTTATATAGAGAGGAGAGAGAGAGTATCCCATCCTTAAGTGATAATGGCCCAAGAAAATGATAAAAAACCAAGTAAATCTGCATGGGAAGAGTCCTAAAAGAGTTCCAAGGTGAGATGGATCCTCAAACCGAGGATGGGCGGTTGGAGAGTGGTTGTGGATGAGGATAGAGTCCAATGGAGGATAAAGGGGAGGTGGTTACAGAGACAACGCATGCAGAACACTGTCGCGACGGATCTTAGGGGCGCGACATAGCTTGTCACGACGGCCAAGATGGTCGCGACACTGAAGACACGTGAATAGATATGCATGGGCTGTCGCGGCGGTCAGCGTAGACATGACCATGATTCTAACACGAAGCCACAACCTGTCGCATTAAGGATAACCGATCATATTAGGATTATAATTGATTATTAGGAAATATAATTGATTATTTAAATATTATAATTGGTTAGTTGACATGAATGTGACCTCCAAGGCCGTCGCGTTAAGGTCTGAGGGTTGGAACCCTAGGACAAGGACCCTTGAAGTGATAATCGGATGAGATAAGCTGAGAATTAGGCTTAAATGGGCTCAAAACGTGGCTAATCCATGGGCTCAAGTGAGTGACCAACTTGGGGCTTATTAAGAGAACAAGAAATATGGTTCAGCTCGTAAGCCAAAATCAGGTGTCTACAGGTAGCTCCCTTTTTATCTAATAAGAAAGAAAGGTTATCAGTAATAGGTTTGAGATGTGAACATACACCTTGGGTCTAAAAGGTTTTCTAGACATTTAATGTAGAGATATGCGTGAGATCTTTTGTCAAAGCATGAAACCAAATTTGAATTTAAGCAGTTTGAGTGCCAAAGGATATTTTCTAAACAATTTGGGGCGGTCAAGACTTTTCAAAAATGTTAGACTAAGGCAAACAATATTACAGTTATAAAGACCAATTGATAAGATATATAAGTTAATTGAAATGGTCTTACATACCAGTTGGTAGCCCATAAAAATATTCGATCATGAAATATGAGTACTAAAAGCTTTATAATACCAATTGATGTATTTAATATTATTTTCAATAATCAGAAGAAGAATCGATAGAAACATGTCATTTATTCACCAATCGATAGGAAATATTTTATTTGTTTTTTTAATACATGTTTTTTTTATTAAAAGGTCCTCAGGGTTCTCAAACTAGGAGAGTGCACCCTACCCCAGAAGGAAAGAGTGGACCCACTCCACCAGTGAAAACACTTGGGCCAAAATATAAATATAAAGCCATGGAAAATTACAGTGAAGAAGACTATCCCCTCCTCAAGTACATCTGACATGTTGAAGGCATGTTTTATCAATGATAACCGGCCCTTTACATGAGCGAGGTAAAGAAAGAGAACCCCAAAAAACTTTATTGTGCTTAGAGGAAATAGCGTGGTTGGCAAGCATGTCCGCCACCTGATTAGATTCCCTGAAGATGTGGGAGATTTGAATTGAGTGACTTTGAAAGAAATTCCTCACAACCCGCCACCACCTGTACGATCTCCATGAGGAGCATCTATTCTGCTGGAGCGAGTTGGCCAGAGAGAGGGAATCCGAGTAGATCACTGAAAGACGATAGCCTAAGGAGAGTGCAAGACGAATGCCATCACACAACGCCCTAGTCTCTGCAAGCATACTACTGCCAAAGCCATAATAGTGAGCAATGGCAACCTGAACAATACCATTTCTGTCACGGATGCACCCTCAACCGCCACATATTTGTTCATCAATTGATAGGATAAAATATATATAACATCAATCGAAAGATCTTAACATCAATCGAAAGAAAAATGACATCAATCGATATGGAACTTCGACTGATCAAGACTATCAAGCAGTCAGTCGAAGTGGGACTTCAACTGGTCCACAAAAATAACAATGACAGTCAAAGTGGAACTTCGTATAAAACAAGTAGAAACTTCGGATGTGATTAAGTGGTACCTCGAATGGACCAAAGTACATGTAGTCAGTTGAATTGTGACTTTAAATATTAATGAAATGAAGCTTCGGATGATACTTCGTATATCAATGAATATTTGAAACTTTGGATAGTGCTTCGATTGGATCAAAGTACATGCAATCAGTTGAAGTGGAACTTCGGATATGACGAAGTGAGCTTCACATATGACGAAGTGAGACTTCAAATATGGCGAAGTGAGCTTCACATATGACGAAGTGAGACTTCGACTGCTCAAGATACAAACATTCCAGTCAATGTGGACTTAGAAGATCTTCACAAAGAGAATATTACGGAATTAAATTGAGTTTCTTGGAATACTTATAGTAATGATCCTTAGATTCACGAAAAGGCTTATTTGACCTCTTGATTGACTTAATGGAACAAGAATATGTTAATCCTATTAATGCAGAGTATCTTGAAGAAATATTAAGAACAAAATAGATATGAGACAATAAGTATGAAAGGTATAGATAGGATTAAAGAAATAATCTTTTGGGTTTTGTTGTCACCAAAATACATAGACATGGAGATAAAAGAGTCAGCAATCTCCCCTTTTTTGGTGATGACAAAACTCCTAGCTGAAATTTTAATACTCAAGAGCTTAACTAAAATTTTAATAGTCTACACACATAAATGATATGTATTTCTCTCCCCCTTTATGTCAATAACCAAAAGAAAAAGCTATGGAATAATCATGACCAATGAAAAAATAATAGGGTAGAGAAATCAGGAAATTTAAAAAGATTAATGGAAGCTCCCCTTTAGTCCAAGGCTCCCCCTGAGTTCATGCCAATCTCAGAAGATAAAAGAGTTAAATATAGAGGACTAGTCAGAAAAGAGTAGTTTATGATCATGATCCAAATTTGAAAGGAAACAAAGGAAAAGTATATATACTATTGAGTGGAAAGTAAACAAAGGGTTTCTTCCAATTTATGAGAAGTATACAAAGATTTTAATAAGAGAGGCAAGGAACACACAGAGGACAAAAGTGTTTAAGGTCATGTTCCAGCTGCAGAAATGAGACAGCAAGTGAGTGTCAATTTGTGAGAGAAGTTCAATGATTTTAGAATAGAAGTTGTGCATCATTCCAAGTAACTCTAAAAAATTTAATATTGTTCAGTTTTTACAGAAAAAATCTTCTAAAAATTGCACATACTCAGTTCCCTTCTGAGAGAGGTGAATCTCTCTTCAAATAGAGCTTTTATGAAGATGTCTGCCAACTGATTTGTAGTATCTACAAATGATATGGCTATATTACTTTATGTTACATGATCTCTAAGGAAATGATACCTGACCTCAATATGCTTAGTTCTTTAATGTTGTACTAGATTCTTTGTGAGATTGATTGCACTGGTATTGTCACATAACAGAGGTACAGATTGGATGTCGACAAAGCAACTTAGTTCTACTTTCCTAAGGACCAGAAGATCAAACACCTTGTAAGAAACTGACAGGAACCATTGGTGTTTTTTCTATCTACTTTGCATCCAGCATAATCAACATCATAATAACCAATTAAATTCATCTTACATGATCTTGAAAACCACAGTCTTAATTTGGATGTATGTGATAAATATCTAAAAAATCTTTCAATTGAAATTGAATAGGATTCTTTAAGATCTGCTTGGTATTTAGCACACATGCAGACACTAAATTAAATGTTCGATCTACTAGCAGTTAAATATAGTAGATAACCGATCATACCTTTCTTACCTTAAGGATCACTGTCTAACTTGGCAGAGGTGCTCATTGGAGTGGGTAAAGGCTTTGACTGTTCGAATCCAAACTTCTTTAGCAACTCCTTGATGTACTTGGTCTAGTTGATGTGGGTTCCTTCCTTGTCTTGTTTTGAAGTCCAAAGAATTAAGTCAATTCCCCCATCATACTCATCTCAAATTCTCTCTGCATCAATCTTTCAAAGTACTTGTAAAGAGATTTATCAATAGCTTCGAAAATAATGTCAACAACATAGATTTGCACTATTAAGGTGCTTTGTAAACACGATTAATAAACAAAGTGATATCTACCTTTCCTCTAACAAAACCATGATTTAGAAGAAATGCACTTAGTCCTTCATACCAAGCTCTATGTGTTTGTTTCAGACTATAAAGTGCCTTATGCAATTTGAAAACATGATTAGGGAAATCAGGATCATCAAAACCATGTGATTGTTCTACATATACTTCTTCTTTGATAAAATCATTTAGAAAGCAGATTTAACATCCATTTGAAAAAGTTTTAAGTCCAGTGCAGATGCATATGCCAATAAAATTCTAATTGTCTCAAGTCTAGCTACTAGTATATAGTTTCATCAAAATCTATGTCTTACTCTTGAGAATAGCCTTGAGCTACTAGTCTAGCCTTATTATTCTTAGTGATGACACCAATCTCATCCACCTTGTTTCTGAACACTCATTTGGTGCCAATAACTAGATGGTTTTATGGTCTAGGTACAAGAGTCTAAACATGGTTTCTCCTGAACTAATTAAGTTCATCTTGCATGACTAAAATCCAAGAGTCAGTAGTCAGTGCCTCATTGACTGTCCTAGGCTTAATTTGAGAGACAAAAGCTAGGTAATTGCAAGGAATCACATTACCTCTTGTTCTTACCCCTTGACTTGGATCACCTATGACATTGTCTTTGGGATGATCCTTCTAAAATTTCCACTCCCTAGGAAGATCTTCATGAGAGGGTTCACTTTGGAGTAGATCCTCCAATGGTGGCTCCACCTTTTCTTCTCGGATGGTGATGTCCTTTAGTTTTTCTACTAGTTCCCCTATCCCTTCATCATCACTATCATTTTCTTTCCTTAAAGATGGGTTAGCCTCATCAAATATGACATGAATGGTTTGCCCAATTAATAAAGTTTTTCTATTAAATACTCTATAAGCTTTAGGTTTTGAGGTATAACCAAGAAATATATTTTCATCAGATTTTGCATCCAACTTATCGAGATTTGACTTACCATTGTTGAGAATGTAGCATTTGCATCCGAATGGCTTGAGGTGACTAACATTTGGTTTCTTATCCTTGTATAGTTCATATGCAGTCTTCTTCAAAATTGGCCTGATCATTGCTCTGTTGATTATATACCATGTTGTGTTGATTGTCTCTGCCCAAAAATATCTTAGCAAGTTGTACTCAAATAGCATTGTTCTTGCCATGTCCAATGGTGTTCTGTTCTTTCTTTCAGCAACTCCATTTTGCTAAGGTGTCCTTAGTGCTGAAAAGTTGTGCTTAATTCCTTGGTCTTCACATAAACTTATGAACTCCTTGTTCTGAAATTCTCCTCCATGATTTGACCTTAACTCTAATTATGCAGAACTTTTGAACCTTCTCCACTAGTTTATTGAATTTTACAAAGGCTTCTAATGTGTCATCTTTATGTGCTAAGAATGACACCTATGTGAACCTAGGAAAGTCATCAACAATGACAAATCCATAATTCTTTCCTCACAAGCTTGTTGTAGATATTGCACTAAATAAGTCCATATCAAGTAGCTCCAAAGGCTTGGTGGTGTTAACAGTTATATTTGTAACAACCCGAATTTTTATAAACCCTAAATAAATAGGAATAATAAATCTATGAAGAGGTTTGATTAAATGCGCACTAAACGACAGAGCAATGGATAAAATAGTCAATAATCGTTATGGGTTGGTCAGCAATCGATGTCCAAGTAATCGATGTTCAGGGTAATCAATGTTCAAGGTAATCAATGTTCAAGGTAAACAATGTTCAAGGTAATCGATGTTAGTTAATAATCGATGTTAAAGGATAATTGATGTTGAACAGTAATCGATGTTTGGGGCAATCGATGTATCAAATCGACTGGCCCAGATATAACGTTATCAGTCAAAGTTGAACTTCGGTATTGATGAAGTTAGCTTTGTATATGACGAAGTTAAGCTTCGACTGATCAAGACCAAAACGAAGTAGACTTCTTATATGACGAAGTGGACTTCGGATATGATGAAGTTAGCTTCGTATATGATGAAGTTAAGCTTCGATTGATCAAGACCAAAACAAAGTAGATTTCATATATGATGAAGTGGACTTCGGATTTGATGAAGTTAGCTTCGTATATAACGAAGTTAAGCTTCAACTAATCACGACCAAAATGAAGTCGACTTCATATATGATGAAGTAGACTTCAGATATGATGAAGTTAGCTTCGTATATGACAATGTTAAACTTCGACTGTTCAAGACCAAAATGAAGTAGACTTCATATATGATGAAGTTAAGCTTCGACTGATCAAGACTAAAATGAAGTGGACTTCGGATATGATGAAGTTAGCTTCATATATGACGAAGTTAGCTTCGACTGTCCATGACTAAATCGTGTATGACTTCGTATATGATGAAGTTACCGGTTATTTTCTAGACTATAAAACACGTGTTAACTATTTATCTGATAGTAAAAAGGAAAAGTACGGACCATAGAAACGTGACTAAATCCAATAGTGGATTCCAAACCTAATCCCTAGAACTAAACCAAATAGGAAGACCTGTTACGGAAACGATTCCTATGAAAGTTCTGGAACCTAATAGGAGTCCTACCAATAGTTAGGCAACTACAAACCCAGACATTTAACCATCAATAGACTTCCATATTAATCCAAATTTGTGCCCATCGAGAGAGAGTTTCTAAAGGTTTCCCACTCCTATTGGGATGGGAATCCTCTAGGCACAGAAGGGATCAAGTTAAAACTGCAACTCCACTTTCTAGTTACGATAGGATTCCTGACAACTCTAAATCTATAAATACTCGTCATAAGACCTTGGGGGCGAGTTACCATCTTGCTAAAGGACTTGCGGAAGAATACCTAAAGCACTAGAGAAGGAGGAGATCGCCCAACCAGAGCTTTCTTCCCCAGAGCCCGTTTTGCTTCGTCGTGCAGAAGATTTTCTTAGGAATGTCCAAAAGTAGGCAATCTCTCAAGCACAAACCTAAATAATCTTGTTCATAGACAGTCTAGGAAACCAGTAGCTAAAGCCCATGTTTGTCCCATATTTTATCTCTCAAGTTGTGAGATTTTCATGTTCAATGTTCTATTATTTCACGTACCCATGACCTTTTAGTTGCTCTTGTTTTTCGTGAAATTCTTGTCAAGACCTTGATTTCTTTTGAGTATACCTTGTTAGGAGTTGTTTAATTGTTTCCATAAGTTACATGCCGTATACATCGAGACCTAAGTGTTTGCTTTAGCGTTGAAACCCAGATTTCTGAATTGTTCTGCTTGATACCGTGATGAGTCTATCTTCAAGTTCCTGTAAAGATTGTAACAATATCAGGTAATATTAAGGTTAAAAGTATGTTAATTTCTCTCTCCATGGAAGATGTGCATGATCTATTCCATTGTCTTGGATTCTTCTTCACATGCACACACCAACCAGAAGAAAAGGAATCCAAACTTTCTGCCAGTACCAATTGTGTTGTGCAACACATACTATCATTGGTATTACTTGTCGTTTTACGTGCCCAACCTGTTGTTTCTGTTTATATCTTTTTATAAATTCATCTATTCAAGATTTTCTTTATGCTCTCATCCATTTTTCCTTACTCTCATCTATCCTTGATACTCTATTGGCTATTAACTGATTGTCTAAAGATAATAAACATGACTAATGTCTGGCAATATTATAAGGGGCCCGATCTAGTCTTGGGGGATGCGCCCAAAAGTGCTAGTGCCCATGAGAGTTTATTGACCAGAGTGTTTGGCATTACACTCAAGTGCTAGTTATCTCGATAATCTAAAGACAATCAAAAGTGCTATCTTGACTAGTGTGCTATCATGACGTGCTATCTCATGATATGGTTAATCCTTTAACATGCTAGATGTGTTATATTCCTTTTTTTTTTTTAAGTACTATTGTGCCCTTATTATCATGTGCTATGACTCTCTTGAATGTTCTCTCTAGTTATCCTTCTATCCAAGATATTAATCACTTAAAGCATGCCTGTTTTACGAGATATTAAGTCCTACTAAGCATTATCGTTCATCCTGTGTAATTGTGATTTGTCTTCAGGTGAATATAATGATGATGAGGACCACACACAAGAGGATGGGGATGAGCAGAATCAAGAGTGACCCCAGTGTTGTCCAGACTGTTAGAGTTTAGTTTAGATAGCTGTTTTTATTTAAGTATGAAGAAGTTCTCTGGGATCGTATTTAAGGCTCTGAACTAGTGAATGTAATAGACATGGTGAAAGGAATAAGAAAATATAGTTGGTTTTATACTATTTAAAACCGTGCAGTAGTTTGATGTTTATATTGCTCTATACTTGCATTATATTAACTGCTTCACATCCTGATATTCCGTGTTGGGGCATCACAGTCTTTGATTTGAAGGAAGTTTTGGCATGTTTCCCTTTGGCACAAGGTTCATAAACCTTATCATGGCGAGTGCTGGTCTTTGGTAATCCTTTCACTAGTTCATGCTTTATTAATTTTCTGATCACATCTAAGCTAGAGTAACCCAATTTTTTGTGTCATAATTCTACATCAGTGCTCTTACTAGTTGTTAGACATACATCTTGATCCTTTAAATCTTCGAGTTGCAGGACATATAAGTTCTTTTCTCTATGAGCTATAAAGATTGTTTCACCTTCCTTGATGATGAAACATTTTGATTTTTTAAATTTCACTTGATATCCCTTGTCACAAAGCTAACTTATGCTAATGAGATTGTGTTTAAATCTTTTGACACAAAGAACTTCTTTAGTTAGATTATTCTTCTTGCTGCCTACTGCGCCACATCCAATAACTGTCTCTTTTCAATTATCTCTATAGGTAAATGATCCTTCTTCTGCTTTGATTGAAGAGAATAACTTCTTATCACATGTCATCTGTCTTGAGCATCCACTGTCCAAGTACCACTTGGATGCTTTAAGGATAACCTGCACGAAAGTTATTGAGATTTTGGTACCCAAAATCTTTTGGGCCCTTGGTGGTTAGTTTCATAAAAAGCTTTGTTCGGAATCCATTTCTGGTGCTTTGTTATGCAATTTCTTATTATGTGACCAAGCTTGTCACATTGAAAACAACATGCAATGTTTATGTTGTTTTGATCATTCATTTTATTTCTATTTTTAATATACTATTTTCTTATGTTTTTGTTAACATAATTGCCTTTGGGTATGAACTTTGGCATTGGAATGTTTCAGGATATATTATTGTTTCTTCATTCTCAAGTGGTGTGTAACCTACACCAAATTTCTTTTTACCACTTCTTCTTGCACCTTTTAAAATTATGGATGATTTTCCGTTTGTTAGTTTGTCTATTGTAGAGTTTAGGTATATATAATCTTCTATTAGGATCTTCATTTCTTCATTTAATTTTTTTATTATGTTATCATTTTCTAGATTCTCTATTTTACTAATTCTTTTAGATCCACACATAATAGATTGTTCTTATGTCTTAATTCTTCAATCTATTTTTCAAATTGTTCAGTTTCAGACTTCAGATCTGAGTTAGTGTTTTCTAAACATGCAAAATTTTTCTTTAATAATTATAGTTGCTTAGATACATCTCTATACTTTTCATATAGTTCATTAAATGCATCTTCTAAATTGTCATTATCAGAAATTAAAAATGAATCAAAAGAGGTGTCAGAATTTACCTTATCATCAAGATTTGCTAAAAAGGCAAGGTGAGCTTTTTCTTCTTGTTGTTCATCTGAGCTTGAGTCTTCAGATGAACTTTCTTCATTATTCCAAGCAGTTGTCATAGCTTTCTTTTTGTGCTTCTTGATTTTCATTAAAGACTCTTTCTTTTGGTACTCCCTTTTCCTTAGCTTGGGGCAGTCAGTCTTCAAGTGTTCGAGATGCTTGCATTCATAACAACTAGGTTCTATTTTCTTGACTACTTTATCCTTTCTAAAAAATCTTTTTCTTGATTGATGTTTCTTCTTGGCCAAAATTATTTACAGAAGGCTTCTTCTTCACTGTCTACATCACTGCTCTCATTGGCTATAGATTCATCTGAGTTTGTCTCTTCTGTCTTCAAGGAGATGCTGATCTTTTTCTTTGAAGTGTTTTCTTCCAGTCTTTCTATATTTATCTCAGAGACCTAATGAGCTTTTCAAATGACATTGAGGTGAGGTCATTGCTCATACCTTAGAATTCTAGAGAGAGGAGCTCTGGGTTTCTCGGTTTATCTTCTCTGCTCGCCGCCGGCCCTGGGGGCTGGCGAGAGCACTGTGGCCTCTGCCATGGTTGCTCCGGCTGAGGGAAGCCTGCATGGTGCTGCTGAGGGCGATGTCTCTCCAAGGCAGAAGTCTTATGCTCAAATTATATCAGCTACCAAACCGCCTCCATCCATATGCATTGGGATCAAGCCCCCTAACTTCACTGACTCTGGTGAACCTGCTATATTTTTTTCTCGTGAAAAGGTGAGTAAGTCCATTCAAACTTTCAAACTAGCCTTGATCGTTCGGTGTGCATATGGTAGATGTTCCATCCCAAAATTTAAATCAATTCTTTCTCAAAGGCTGATTCTTAAGGGGGATTTCATAGTCAGTGTTCTTAACCACCGCCACTTGTTGTTGCACTTTGAAGAGGAGGATGACTATTTGAAGGCCATCATGCACAGGAATCTCTATCTTAAAGGTTTGCTATACAGGTTCTTCAAATGGGATCCACATTTTGACTTTAATGCTGACCCAAATGTTATTCCCATTTGGATTGGTCTACCAACGCTTCCTGTTAACTACTACTATGAGGATTTTTTGAAGTCAATTGCAGGAAACCTTGGCCATGTTCTTAGAATCTATGAACCTACCATGGTCCTCACGCAAACCAATGAAGCTTTTGTGTGTATAGAGTTAGATATTATAAAGCACAGACCAGACAGGATATGGATTGGGTGCGGCCCTGATCGGTTTTGGCAGAAAATCAATTACTATGGCATCCCAGCAGTTTGCTCTTTTTGCCACAAGTTGGGTCATGCAATTTCTGACTATCACAGAAAACATAAGTAGTCGGAGTTAAAAAAGACAGCTCAAAGTGATGTATCCCAGTTAGATCAAGTTCAGATGGATTTGTCCATGCAAATGCCGGCGAAGAAATCCTGGCGTCAGAAAACCACACAAAAGGAACCTGCTCGTTTATTGAATGAAAATAGGTTTTCTATTCTGGAAGAGGAAAAAGAAAATGTGGATGATCAGATTTTATCTACTTCAGAGGACTTAGGTCCTTCTCATAGCCCTCTGCAGAAGTCTGTGTTAGAGCTGGAAGATAACAATGCGCCTGCTGAGAAGCTGCATGGTTTGCATGGTGATGCTATTTTGCATGGGCCGCAACTACATGGAAAAGGGTGTAACACTGAGAGGGAAGCTGATGCTAATGACATAAGGGTTATCGCCCGATCCCTACCTGACAGGGCGGATATTTCTTCTTCTCCGGCGACGGTGCTTGAGGAAGGTGGGGAAAGCTTGGAGGTTAACCGTGTTGATTCTTCTGAGTTCTTTCCTAAACCTCCAGATGCTCAATTACAGAAGGTCAATATTATTGCAGCCAGTGAAAATATATACATGCCTAACTATACCTCTATAGAAGATCCTAACATTCATAAAAAGGGTGATGCAAGGACTCGGTCTCAGGCCAAGGCCATGAGGGTTCAGTCTGGATACGTTTCCTGATGAATAGTCCATTTATATTCTGGAATATTAGGGGTGTTTCCAATAATGCCTCTAGGAGATCTTTACGTAGAATTGTCAAGAAAAATAATGTTGATTTAGTTGCTATAGCTGAGCTGATGGTCCCCTCAAGCTGAGCTTCTACCCTGTGTAACTTTCTAAACATGCAAAGCTTTGCTGGGAATGCTGGTGAGGATTCTAAGATTTGGGTCCTATGGCATAATATATCCATGCAGGTTCTCTTTTCCTCTGATCAGCATATTACTTTATTTGTTCTTAAAGATGGCCAAACTGTCATGATGGTCTTTTTTGTGTATGCGAGCTGTAATTCTATCACCAGAAGAAGTTTATTTGATGACCTGATCAGCTTTTCTGATAATGTTGCGGTTCCTTGGATTATTGGGGGGATTTTAATTGTTTATCTAATCCTACTGAGAAGCTTGGAGGTCGTATAAGTATAATATGCAGTCCATGGTGGATTTCAACGCCTTTATTCATACATCTTCTTTAACCGATGCTGGGTACCTTGGTTCACAGTTCACATGGTCTAATAATCGCACTGGGCAGGCTTCCATCAAGACTAGGCTTGACCGTTTTCTTATAAATACTGATTTTGGAAATAATTTTCCTGGAATCAGTGTGAGGCATCTTATCAGACGCACTTCGAACCACTCCCCTCTGCTGATTTCCTTTGAGGAAGAAGCTCATGTTCCGGCCAGATTTGTCTTCCAGGCCATGTGGATTTCTCACAGCTCCTTTCTTGACACTGTTAAAGTGGCGTGGAATGAGAACACAACTTGGCATCCCAATCCTTTCACCACTCTCCTCACTAAGCTTAAGGTTGTCAAGCAGGCTTTGTGTGTTTGGAATAAAAACATTTTTGGTAACGTTGAAGAAAACGTTTTACTGTTGGAGAATGAGGTAATAATTAAACAGAATCAGTTTGACAGTAATCCAACTCCGGATAATCGTTCTATCCTGGGGGAGGTTACAGAAAATTATAAGAGAGCTCTGCACTGCATGGATACTTTCTGGGCCCAAAAAGCTCGAATGAACTGGATGGAAAAAAGGGACAGGAATTCTGCCTTTTATCATGCTATAGTTTAAGGAAATAGAAGACGAAACAAAATTCAGAGGATCCAAATTGATGGGACCTGGATCGAGGGCCAAGAGGCTATCTGGAATGAGGCAGCTCGTTTCTTTGGCAATCTTTTACAGTCTTCTCATCATTCGGTTGATCATGCCCTCCTTGATGTCATCCCCCATATGATTTCAGATGATCAAAATATTGTTCTTTGTGCTTCTCCTACATTGGAGGAAGTGAAGAAAGAGGTTTGGAGTATGAATGGTAATAGCTCCCTTGGACCTGATGGTTTTACTAGTATCTTTTTTACCTCCTGTTGGGAAATTGTTCAGGCTGATGTTTTCGCTGCTGTCAGTGGTTTTTTCCATGGCCATTCTTTCCCTAGAGGGGTTACTTCTACTCTCATTGCTCTTATCCCTAAGAAGGCTCATCCAGTCCCTTTTAATGATTTTCGACCGATCAATTTATGCAATTTTTGTTATAAAATTGTCTCTAGGATCTTATGTGACAGGTTGGTTTCTATTCTACCTGGTATAATTTCAGAAGAGCAGGGAGCGTTTGTTAAAGGGAGGTTTATCCTGGACAATGTGTCTCTCTCCCGTCAGCTTGTGCGGGATGTTAACAGGAAGAGTCGAGGGGGTAATGCCATTTTTAAGTTGGACATTAAAAAGGCTTATGACAGTGTCAAGTGGGATTTCTTATTTGCTATTCTTAGGAAGTTTGGTTTTGCCTCCAGATTTGTTTCTTATATTGGTATGTTGCTTTCAAATTGCTGGTTCTTGGTCTTGATTAATGGTTTGCATGCTAGATATTTTAAATCTTCTAGAGGCCTCCGGCAGGGAGACCCCATTGCTCCTACTCTATTCATCATTATGGAAGAAGTGCTTAGTAGAGGATTAAAAAACATGGTCTCTACTGGCCGCCTTACCCCTTATGCTGGCCCCAGAGGCTGTCCGCCTTCATCACACCTACTCCACGCTGATGACACCCTCATTTTTCTCAATGGAAGTATTCATAATGTGAAGCGTCTAATGCAGTTCCTGAATAAATATTTCCTCTCTTCTGGCTAGCTTATCAACGCGGGTAAAAGCACGTTTATGGTTTCTCGGAAAGCATCCATGCAATCTGCTCAAAAAATTAAAGATGTCACTGGGTATATGAGACTAGTTGGCCCGCTTCACTATCTTGGCATTCCTCTGAGATCAGGGAAGGTCCTAACTTCTGATTACAATCCCCTCATTGAAAGAGTTAATGCTACTCTTGGCAGCTGGAAGGCAAAGCTCATTTCTCAAACTGGGCGGATAATTCTGATCAACTCGGTGCTCTCTTCTCTACCGATATACCTGGCGGCAGCCTCCTCCCTTCCCAAATCCATTATTTCTTATATTGAGAAATGTTCTGCTGCATTCTTTTGGAATGGTATCGATGGCACTCTCCGTCGTCATTGGGTTGCATGGCATAACATTCAATGTCCTAAGGTGGAGGGTGGCTTAGGAATTCGTAACATCCATCATGTGTAAACCTCCGTTGCTGTTAAACAAAATGTGGAATATTCGTCATGGCAGTTCCTTATGGTCCACATATGCTAGAAGGCGTTTTGCAGGCACCAATTACTCTCATATTTCTGGTATGCCCAAGCGTCTTTGTCTGGCTGCTAATTCCATTATCCATTCTAATACTAGATGGATTCATGGTAAGGGTGACAGGATTGACATCATTAAAGATACTTGGTTTGGGGACCGACCGCTTGTTGCAATTCTTCAGGGCCCTTTTGAGTACTCCGACAGTTCCTTATAGGAAGTTGTAATGGATGCTTCCCACCCATTGAGGTCAGTTATTCCTGTTGGTGTTTTTAATGGCTTATCCTTAACTGATGAAGAAGACAGGTGTATCTGGGCCTCCTCCCCTAGCGGTGAATTCTCCACTAAATCAACTTACAATTTCATCAGACATATTGGTATTCGACGGCCTGCTATTATGAAGATTTGGCATCACTCCTTTAACCCAAGGGCTTCTTTATTTTGCTGGAAAGTTCTTAACAGAGTTGTGCTTGTGGATGGTAGAATTTCTGAAAGTGGAGGTCCTATGGCTTCTAAATGCCATTGTTGTTCTGCCCCTCAGTGTGAAGATCTCAATCATGTTTTTATAAATAGTGACATTGCAGTTATTATGTGGAAATGGTTCCTCCCTCTTGTCAGCAACAAAGTTCATCTCCATCCTCACATCACTGCTAGAATCTGGAATTTTATTCAACACTCAAATGTTCACTCTCCAGTTGGTTTTATCTCCATATATTGTTTGATCCTTATGCTTTGGGAACTTTGGAAAGGAAGATGCTCTGCCAGATATGAGAATAAAATGATTCGGCCTGCAGACATTATCAGAAATATTAAAATTCATATCTATTTTGCTTTTGACAAGATCACATTCAATCTCGTTCCATTGCTAGCTGAAGAGCGAGTCCTCCATACTTATGGCTTTAACTATCATTTATCTCCTAAGCAGGTGAAGCTGGTTCGCTGGATCCCTCCCATTGCAGATTTTTGTTTAAATGTGGATGGGGCATCTAAAGGAAATCCTAGTATATGTGGAGGAGGTGGGTGCTTTAGGGATAGATATGGCAAGGTTCTTGTTGCATTTGCCAATTATTATAGTGAGGGAAACAGCATCATAGCAGAAACAAGGGCGCTTTGTGATGGTCTTCGTCTGGCTCATTTTCTGGGGGTTCGTCTCTCTGCTGTTTACTCTAATTCCTCATCCCTTGTTCAATCTCTACAACAGAATAAATGCATTAACTGGCATAGTCAGCGCTGGTGGCAACCTGTTAGAGACTTGCTTCATGAGGACTATAGTGTTATCTCTCATGTTTTCAGAGAGACTAACCAGGTGGCGGATCGGCTTGCTAACCAGGCTATTGTTTCTATGCGTAATGAGGTTTTTTGGGGTGCTCATAGCCTTCCTCAAGCTTGTAAGGGACCTTTACTTATTGATAGATCAGGTCTTATGAATATTAGACTGATCTAATGGGGGTATTCCCCTTCATATTGTACTTTCTTCTTCACATATTATATTTAGGCCCAGAATTTTTCAGCTGGTGGAGTGGGTTCATTCTCCCCCCTTGGGGGAGGGTGCACTCTCTTGGCTAGGCCTCTGAGGACCTTTTTATTAAAAAAAAAAAAAAAGGTGAGGTCATTGGCTTTTTCTATTGCAGTGACATTTGGAGTCCACTGATTTGGTAGTGATCTGAGAATTTTTCTTACCATATCCCTAGTGTGTATGTCTTTCCTAATCCAGCTTGACCATTTGCGATGTCAGTAAACCTATTGTACATCTGAGTGATGATCTCTCCTAGTTGCATCTGAAATTTCTCATATTGGGTAACTAAGATGTCGATTCTTCTTTCCTTGCCTTTGTTTGTCCCTTCATAAGTGAGACAAAGTTTGTTCCACCTTTCTTTGGCAGATGTGCGAGCTGGGATCCTGTTGAATTCTCTATTGGACAACGCACAGAAAGTGAGATTCTTGGCCTTAATGTTCTATAATAGCATTTATTTTGTTGTTGTCTATCCATTTTTCTTTTGAGGAGAGGACTATTAGATCTCCTTCTTCGATGATGGTCCACAATTGTTAGTCATATCCCTGAAGAAAGAATTCCATCCTCGTCTTTCAATAGTTGTAGTCTTTACCATCAAACAAAGGTGGTCTGTTGACAGATTGCCCTTCAGAGTATCCTTGTGCTACCATTGATCTTTACTCTTTAGATCGTTGGATCTTCATATTTCTTGAGAGACCCCGCTCTGATACCACTTGTTGGCCCAAATGGCAAGTCCAAGGGGGGGGGGGGGGGGGGGGGGGGGGGTGAATGGGCTGATTTGAAAGTTCTTTGAAATCTAAAAACATAAACATTAAGCGAGACTGTTAGTACCATTAGAAACATAAACATCAAGCGAGATTGTTAGTACCATTAGTTAGCATGCAACAGAAATAAATGGAAATAATCTCACATATAACATATAGAGATTTATCCTAGTTCGGCCCTTCCGAAAGGAAGTCCTACGTCCAGTCCCCAAGCAATCTCTTGAGATTTCACTAAACCACCAACCATACCTAAGTTTTCCCTTAAACAAAGGGCATACAACACTAGGCATGTCACACGCCGACGCGGAATATCGGAACGCGAGGCAGTTGCAAGTAAACGGGTATAGAGCGAGGACTAGACATCAAACCATTGAACAAGAATAAATACTAAAATAAATTCATTCATTAATAATCTTTCAAATGTTTAGTTACAACCACTAATATCAGAGCCAATCTATTGGGCCCAATTACATTGAAATAAAGCAAAGGACTAAACTAGGACTCTATCATAGTACTAGGACACTAGGGCACTCGTGACGTCACTCCTGGTCATTCCCGTCCTCTTGAGTGTATAGTTCATCCTCGGTCTCACCTGAGAACACAACGGAAAATAATGCAGGGTGAGCGATAATGCCCAGTAGGACTTAAATCTCAATAGTCAAGCAGGCTTTAAATTATTAATGTGTTAAAGGGCAGAGTATCTAATGATAGAGTGAGAGAGTCAAGTAAAATATAGTAGGATAGCATGTGAACGAAATAGCATAACATTCCAAATATAGCACGAACGTCAATTATAGCACGAATAGTAAGATGGCCATAGCACAATAGCACAAAGTATAGCAATAGCACAACGAGTATAGCATAGCACTTTTGTTGTCAACAGACAATGAGAGAATATAGCACTTTTGATTGTCATTAGATTAATCTAGATAGTATGGCACTTGGATGTAATGCTGACATCCTAATCATTTAACTCCCATGGGCAAATGGCAGTTTCGGGTGCTCTCCCCAGGACCAGATCGGGCCCCATTGCGCTGGCATTGGTTATATTGTTTATCTTTAGACAATCATTCAATGGCCAATACAGAGTACCAAGAATTAGATGTGAATAGACGAGATAGCAGAGTGAATGTGAATAGATGAGCGAGGAGAGTATAGATGAGAGCTAGTGGACATTGCACGTAACATGTCGAGTAAACAGGTGATAGTAACAGTTGCACAACACGCGCACTCGGTGCTGGCAGTCAGGTGGAATTCACGATCCTACCACTGGCCATGTTAAGCACAGGTCCAGAGGTCCGGCGTGATTCAAGATAAGAGTGAGCTTCTAATAGCCGTTTGGATCATATTGATCCCTAAAGGGGTATCATAGGTGTTAGGGTACAACCGGCTCGTCGACCATGTGGGAACCCATGGACAGAGGAGACTTACAGAGGCCTTGATCAAAAACTCACTAGTCCGACAGAAGGAATATCCGACGGAGAGTTCGTCCAAGTCAAGAGAGTGTGTATATATAGAAACAAGTGCTCGATGTTCTAGAGGAGTTCTAGAACAGTGGAGCGTCAACATAGGTGTTCCAAAACATCGCGGGAAAACGTACACATGTAGAAATTAAGCATGAGGTTATTTAATTACATAAATTACCTGATATATTATGTAACATGGTCACGCCAATTAGGCCATATTTGGATGGTTTCAAAGTGTGTGCATGTGACATGAAATCATAGATGGAAATTAGTCGTGTGTATGTATTTTAAATCACATAGAAATGTTCAATGTATATTATGTGAAATTACTGCGGGTATAACTGGGATTAAAGGGTATAAGCACAATAGACAATTAAAGCATTTCAAATCAGAGGTTTTTCTGTAAAATCCTGTGAACGTGACGCAGACCAGTAAGGCTCGCGACGGGTATAGGGTAGATCACAAGAGGTGTTTAGATGGATCACGACGGGTCGGTCATGACAGGTAGTCAGAACGCGACAAGGGCATGTATGGGTCGCGACGAGTCGGTCAGGCCAGGCACAGCGATCGCAATGGTGATGTCTGTCGCGTTCAGGATGCGACTGGCAGACTGTCATACCAGACCACTGAACGTGGCCTATTGGGCTGTCGCGTTCTGGTGGTCTGTGCCCGAGTCCGGCAGGAAGCAGACATGTCTTGGATTGCGGTCCAAGAGTTTTCCTTCTTGACACAGAGGGATTCAAAAATATAGAACTAATTGTACAAGTGACGAAAAATCATGAAACAAGTTGCAAACAAATCCAGACATGTAATAGTATTCCCAGTAATTAGGAATTGGTAAACAGTCATGGTTTCGACATTGTTTAATCAGATCAAACATGGAGGATAGAATACTAGAAACAGTTGAGATGCAAGATTTAATTCGCAAGACATGGTGGATGGAATTTAGGGCTTTTAGAGGCTGAAGAAGCCTAACATCCGTCAGTCCTTACAGTAAAAATATCATGGCATGAGGACGAGTATACACGAAGATATGAATTTAAGAAGAGGGTTTGGGGTCATGAAGTTCACCGAACTTTGAAAATTTAGAACTAAAGATTTGCTCAATGGAAAAATATGAAACTAAAGGGCTTTTCTTCCTGACAAATGAGACATCCTACAGAAAAATTTTCATGGTTTATGCTCGTGAGAATGCCTACCTTTGGTGATTTTTCTCTCCTAGGGCAAGAACGTGAAGAACTCGGAGAAGAACGTAAGAGCTCCTCCTTCTCCACGATTTCTTCCCCTCTTGGCCTCTCCTCCTAGTCTAGCAACCTCTTGGCACGAGCTAGGGCTGGCCATGAGGGTTTTAGGAGGGTATTTAAGCTTTTCCCCATTTCATTTCCTATTATGACTCTAATTCCTCTTTATTACGAATTTCCCTAATTTCTTCTCCCCTTTTTAAGCAAGAGATCTCCTAATTGGGTTGGGAGAGAGCCAAATTTGTGGCCAATCAATCAGGGTAGGTTTTAGGATTCCAAGTCTTACTCAAATTAGCTATTTAATGCATTAAATACACTTTTCTAATTAAGTAATAATTTAGTTACGAAATTAGGGTATTTTCCTATTATTCCCCATATTATAATCCCAATTTTGACCTACTAATTTCCAATGGGTCAATATAGCAAAGCCCATTACTCTTTTTCTTTTTATGGGTTTTGTTTAATTCTCTCTTATTTGATTTCCTAGTTGATTTAATACATCTTCCTTTTATTTGATTTTTTAATTAAATAATATAAATATTTATTTTGTTTATTTTCCCAAAAATTTAGGGTTGCTACAAGGCACACCCGCTAGTCTTCCCTTCTTCACAAGGGGCAATACACCCAACTCCCGTTGGTCTTCCCTTTACCACAAGGGGAATGCTTGCTTAGCAATCCCTCTCTTTAAATGAAAAGGCACAACATATATTTCAAAGAAAATGCTAAGGTCCCTAGATCAAGCTTACTGACACAAGGCTTGATTTGAGACATTGTCAAAGAGAGAAAAGAAGAACAATGAATACTTCTCCTAGACACAAACAACTCGCTCTCTATTTCAGATAAGTGATAAGAAAGCAACACAGAGAGAGAGAGAGAGAGAAAGAGAGAAAGAGGAAAGCTAAAACAAATGGCTTCGACAGCTCTTGCTCTCTCTTCTAGTTCAGGTAGAATGTGGTGTTAGTGTCTTCTGAAACTTTTTTCAATGCTTTTTGTTGGGTGGATCTCTCACTGTGTCTTATTTTTTTGTTACTGCATCCTTCTCTTCTTTTATAGACTCTTGGCAAAAGATGGTCATTGAGTCTTTAGGTCTAGCTTCTTCTCCTTCCCTTATGCTCTTCTATTCGTTACACAACAGATCTTCATGTTGCCTCTGTGTAAGCCAGCCGTTAGACTCATCTTCTATAGCCATTGAATCTTTAATAGAGATTCTTGTAGGCTTTTCTATTCATTAGCTGCCTACTAGTCCTCCCTTTTGACTTGCATGTTTCCGATGTATTAGGTTTGCATACATGTTGTGTACTTGCAAGCATTTAATGCATAGAGAGGAAAACATTAGGCGAGATATTATGTGTCAGTCAGACCCCATACCTCTACTGCAGAAGTCCAGAAATTCTACTGACAGTTTTCTATTGAAGGTAGATCCCTTTTTGTCTGATAAGAAAGAAAGGTTATTAGTAACAAGTTTGAGATGTGAACATACAGCCTGGGGATAAAAGGTTTGCTAAGCATTTAATGTAGAGATATGCGTGAGATCTTTCGTCAAAGCATGAAACCAAATTTGAATTAAAGCAGTTTTGAGCGCCAAAGGATATTTACTAAACAATTTGGGGCGGCCAAGACTTTTCAAAAATATTAGACTAATGCAAACAATATTATAGTTATAAAGACCAATTGATAAGATGTATAAGTCAATTGGAATGGTCATACCAACCAGTTAGTAGTCCATAAAAATAATCGATGGTAAAATATGAGCACTAAAAGCTTTATAATACCAATCAATATATTTTAATATTATTTTCAGCAATCGGAAGAAGAATCAATAGAAACAGGTCATTTATTCACCAATCGATAGAATATATTTTATTTGTTCATCAATTGATACAATAAAATATACATATAACATTAATCAAAAGGAAAATGACATCAATCTATATGGAACTTCGACTGATCAAGATTATCAAGCAGTCAGTCAAAGTAGGACTTCGAATAGTCCACAAAAATAACATTGACAGTCGAAGTGGAGCTTCGACTAGTAACTTTGACTAATTAGAACAAAAATAACTGACTGTCAAAGTGGAACTGTGTATAAAATAATTAAAAACTTTGGATGTGATAAAGTGGTACTTCGACTGGACCAAAGTGCATGTAGTTAGTCAAAGTGAGACTTCGAATGTTAATGAACTGAAGCTTCGGATGATACTTCGTATATCGATGAATTGAAACTTCAGATGGTGCTTCGATTAGATCAAAGTACACACAGTCAGTCGAAGTGGAACTTTGGATATGATGAAATGAGACTTAGGATATAACGAAGTGAAGTTCTCATATGACGAAGTGAGCTTCGCATATGATGAAGTGAGATTTCGACTGCTCAAGATACAAACATTCCAGTCGATGTGGACTTATAAGATCTCTACAAAGAGAATATTATGGAATTAAATTGTGTATTTTGGAATACTTATAGTGATGATCCTAGGTGTAAGACCCACGAATTTTGTTGTATTATTGTGTTGCATGTAAATAATTCGTGTCGTATATGTACGTATGTATGTATCTACGTATGTATTATTGGTATACTTATGTGTGTATATGTATAGCTTAAGTATAAATAATGTATGTAATGCTTGATAGTAGTGTGTACATGATAACGTATACATATAGCATGTATATAGGTGTAAATGGTGCATGGTTTCTGCATGTTTTAGACTTCTGGCCGAAGGCCATATTGGCGTCAATAGCAGGACGTCGATGCGGTGTCAGCGTCCACCCATGGACGCCAACACTAATCACAGCGTCTAACGATGTGGACGCCAACATCTCTGGCCTGCATGCGCAGCAGAGCCGGAAATTCCGGAAGCAAGGCAGCTCACCCATTGGGGAGATGTCTCACAACAGTCTGAGAGCCATCTTGTCACCCCATGCGTGGGAGAGAAGCCTCTCCCATACGTCTAAACCCGAATCTGCTTACCTAACCCTCTCTTCACCCTTTTGCAAGAGAGAAAGAAGAGAAGAAACCCTAGTTTCTGAACTGAGGAAAACCCCCACTTTGGAACCCAAAATCCCTCAACCTGAAGATTGTTCCGGGGATCTGCTGCTTCAAGGAGGTTTCTGGATCGACGAGGAAGGCCTCCCCGACCTCGGAAGACACTGGAGCTCGCTCAGGAACCCGGAGTCAAGCATTTCTAAGAGCTTCTTGGGACAGCCCAAGGAGAGCTTCACCGAGCCCTAGATCCATTGGTTCATTTTTCTAAAGGCAAGTACCCCATTCATAACGTCCCCGTATGTGTCTAGGATGGTTTTACAATTTTTATGAATTTTCCCTCGTGTCCTAGACCCCCACATTCACCCCATCTTTAGAGCTCGGGTCTGTGTTCTGCACAGACCCGGCATTAACGGCAATGTCCCTTGATGCTGAGATCATGCTTGGCGTCCATCGACTATGACGTTGACACTGAACTAGCGGCCAGAGACCGCCGCCAAGTTCATCTAGACAGAACAGTGACCTGTTCTGCACTTCTATACAACTATTTTCGTTATGTTTCACGATGAGGATATACTGTAAATCATTTATATGCTATGTATATTGTTGGTGTGATAAATGTGGTGTGTGGATGGATGAGTGTGCATGGTGGTGAATGATGGAAGTTATTTTGTTCCATGAAATTACAAGCATGATTAGTTGTTAATCTTGTCAATCTACTGTTGCATGATTTAGGACTAGCCTGTATGCCCAAGTTTGTGAGGATCATGCATGTATGGATCAGCCCTATTCTGAAATTTGAGATTTTGCCATGCTTGTGTAAATTATTGAAAGTGTTGTTTGGGAAATAGGAAGTATGCATAAGTTATGATAAATCCTTGGTAAACCAGGCATCGCCCCATAAATTGAGGAATAAATTCTGTAGCTCTATACATGTAGGGTTCAGACAGTAGCTTGCTAAAATTGTGACGTGTATAATTCCACATCGACTTGAATTACGAATGGCATGAAAAATGGATGTTTGATTTTCTGTAAATTCATTTTAACTTAGAAAAATCTGAAAATTGCATGAAGGGTCCTAAACCCGAAATTAGTTTGTGATTAAAATTTCAGGTCATTTGGACCAGAGCACGATGCCTTATGAAATTTTCCATGAAAAATGTGAAATTGATGCATGTCATTGTAAAATGAGTTGATTCTTGTTTAATCCAACTTGATTAATGGAATTACCTGCTTGTTAATGTCTGAAATCTGTAGTGTCATGTTAGGAAAACAGAGGCATGTGCATGGAGTGAGAAAGTGAATGAAGTGAGAGTGACATGTGTCAAACCATGTGTAAAATCGGTAAAAATGTGTAAATGTGTAACTGTGCCAAATGTGACACTGCTTCCGTAGAGGGCAGTGGAACCGTATCAGGGAAAAGTCCCCATGAGAAAGTTCAATGTGTAAGTGACCCTAAGGGCATTAGGGGGAAATCCTGGAGGTGGACAAGTACCACTGGTTAGGGTGGAGACTTGTTCTCCCGGTCTGCGCAGTCCAAGAGTCGCCATTGTATTGCCTAGATGGCGTCTATGTGATGTGATGTGTTTGTGTCCTTCTTTGGTGGTTTGGACTATGTGTCACGGCACCTAAATTGTAAATGTGTAAATGTGTATGTGTTCATGTGTTAATGTGTAAGTGAACAATGTGTAATGTGTATGTGTAAAGCGCAATTTAAGTGAATTGGAAATTTGTGTAAAGAAAATGTGAAACCAAAAATGTGAAGATATGATATTGTAAATCCATGTTGTGACAAATCTGAAACCATGCTAAATCAGTAGCTTCCTTATGTTATGATCATGTTTACATGTACAAGTGTCTAGAACCCATGCTAGGGACAAATAAATGAGTATATGTACACAATTCCATGTTCGGTTGTTCACATGTTGTGTCTTAAATAACATTGTAGCTCTCATGTGTAGGTTATGGTTACTAAAGCATGTAAAAACCAGCAAGCTTAAGCATGTGAAAATGGTTATGTATATGTATAAGAACATGTAGATTCCATGCTAGTTGTGTTCCCTCTCATGTACGCGCGGAATTCATGTTAATGGCTTTCATGTTTTGGTCAAAATGCAAAGTAGAATTTCATGAGTAGGAATGATTAGAGAGCATGTGTTAGGAAATTATTTCGTTAAGGAAATCTGAAAGCATGTATCATGTGTTTACTGATAGAACTATCATGATAGATTGTGTATTTCAAGGTTAAGCATGCTACATGTTGAGTCTTTTGCAATTGTGTGTGTAGAGCCTACTATGACATGTACGTGTATGGTATGAGTGGTGTTACTTTCTGAGTCTTTAGACTCACTACTTGCTTCGGCGTACAGGTGTAGTTGGTGACGTGGCACCGTTGGAGGAGACGGTGGAGACGGACTCCGAGCGCGGAGATTAGACTGTTGGAGCAGTTGTACCCTTTTGTGTTTTCACAGTATGTAAAAGTGACATTGTACTAGAACTATCATGAGAGAATTGTATAAATGTGGACATCTATGTATTAAATTTTCAGCAATTTAAATTATGTGAACTTTTAATTTCTTTAATGTTATTGCAATTTCATGTATGCTAAATGTGGATGATGAATGAATGAAGACAGTAGTTCTTTTTACTTCCGCTACTCTGTTCTTATATTCACGTGTATCTGAGCTGAATGTATCGTTGGGTAAATGTCCCACTGTGATGACGCTTGCTATACCGACGTGGGTTGGTATAACCATACCGGTATATCGAGGGCCGTCACAGAGATTGGTATCAGAGCGACCGGTTGAGATTGCACATGAATATACATAAGTCATCATCTTCATTGCATGCTAAGTATGTCCACATGTGTAGAAAACACTAATAAGAAGTGAAAGATAGATAAGAAAATGGTTAGAAAACTTAATAACCTAGCTCTAATGGTGGCTGAAATTTTATTACAGCTATGGCTTCGAGAGGTAGGCATGGCGGAGCGTCGTCCCGTAAGGACGAGCCGCGACGTGACAAGCGGGCGGAGCAGCAGGCCCCGGCACCGCCAGGTCCTGTACTTCCCTCACCGCCACCTGTGGACTATGGAGTATTCATGCAAGGTCTGGTGCAAGCCATGCAGACCCAGGCTCATACCCAGGCAGCACTCCAGGCACAGTTGGAGGCTCAGGTTAGACTAATAAAATGATTAATAGTCTGTTTTAATTGCTTATGTGATATTATGTTGATTGTATATTGCTTGATGTGTGATATAGCAGGCTCAAGTACCAGCTCAGGACCATGGTGGACCTTCTACCATGGAGAGATTCAAGAGGATGACCCCACCCTCTTTTAAGGGGGAGAGCGATCCTTTGTTGGCAGAAAGCTAGATGAGGGAGATAGAGAAAATCTTCCGAGCCATCAGGTGCCCTGATGAGGATAAGGTGACGTTAGCCACCTACATGCTACAGGTAGGCTTTTAATTTTGTATGTTTGTATGTTCTGCTTAAGTTAGAATTTGTTAGTTGGTGCTTATGAAGGTGTATTGCAGGAGAGAGCGGATGTATGGTGGTCCTCCCTACTACGTACACGCTTTGAGGACGGAGCAGTAGACGTGGCGTGGGACGCGTTCGTGAGGCTCTTTCGAGCCAAGTTCGTCCCAGAGCATATCCAGGACAAGATGGAGCAGGAATTTCTCTCCCTGACGCAAGGCTCCATGACTGTGCTGGAATACGAGGCAAGGTTTTCTGAACTTTCTAAGTATGCACCGCATATCGTAGAGGATGAGCGCAGGAAGACGAAGAAATTCGTGATGGGACTCAAGCCATCACTGCGGACGAGACTCGTGGCGTTTGACCACCGCACGTTGGACGAGGCCCTCAGCGCTGCCTGCAGGCAGGAGGGAGAGATGGAGCAATATCTGGAGGAAAAGAAGGCTTCGCAGAAGAGGCCAGCAGCGACATTCCAGCGGCAAGACAAGAAGAAAACGGTGTACCAGACACCGCAGCGATCCGTGACAGTCAGCAGCTCTCAGGTACCTTCTGTACGTTCCCCTGGTGTGAAGAAAGAGTGTCCCCATTGCGGGAAGACACACGGTGGTTCCGAGTGTTGGTTGGTAGCGGGTAGATGCTTGAAGTGCGGGAGCAGCGACCACAAGATCAAAGATTGCCCAAGACTTCAGCAGGGAGCTCAGCGTGGAGCGCCAGCCCCAGCAGTAGCGGCAGCCGCGCCAGCTACAGGAAGACCAGGAAGGCCTCGAGCCCCAGCTCGAGTGTTTGCTTTAGCTCGTGAGGACGCCGAGCAGGCGGAGCATGTCACCGAAGGTACGGTTTTGCTTTTAGGTGTGCACGCTCGGGTTTTGTTTGATACGGGTGCTACTCACTCGTTCATTTCCGAGCGGTTCGCTAGGCAGTTAGCCCTAGAGTCAGGCGTAGAGTCTGAGGAGTTAGAGGTCCCTTTGTCTGTGCACACCCCTGCGGGTACGGTATCGACTAGGAAGTGCATTCCGTCGTTACCTGTGTGCATTGAGGATAGAATCCTAGATGGGTGTTTCTTCTTGCTAAAGATGAAGGACTATGATGCTATTCTTGGTCTGGATTGGCTAGAGGAGCACTATGCATTAGTGGATTGTCGTCGGAAGAGGATTGTTTTCCGCATTCCTGGTGAGGATGAGTTCTCTCACCCCTTGCCAAGGAACTGAGCGGGAAAGATGGTCATCTCTGCCATGAAGGCGATGCGCATGGTAAACAAGGGTTGTGACGCTTTTCTTGCCAGCGTGGTGTTAGTGCCAGAGGCTGATGAGTCACTACTCTTGCGGAGATTGAGGTAGTGCAGGATTTTCCAGATGTCTTTCCTGATGATTTGTCTGGATTGCCACCGGATAGAGAGATAGAGTTTACCATAGAGTTGCTTCCGGCACCTCTCCTATCTCGAAGGCTCCATATCGGATGGCACCTGCGGAGTTAGCCGAGTTGAGGAGGCAGTTGCAGGAGTTGCTTGATAAGGGATTTATTCGCCCTAGTGTTTCCCCTTGGGGCGCACCTGTATTATTCGTCAAGAAGAAAGACGGGTCACTTAGGTTGTGCATTGACTACAGAAAGCTGAACCAAGTGACTGTGAAGAACAGGTATCCCTTACCTCGTATTGATGACTTGTTTGACCAGTTGCGAGATGCATCAGTCTTTTCTAAGATTGACTTGCGATCTGGTTATCATCAGTTGAGGATTCGGAGTGAGGATGTGTCCAAGACGGCATTTAGAACCCGTTATGGACATTATGAGTTCTTGGTCCTTCCTTTCGGATTGACCAATGCCCCTGCAGCGTTCATGGATCTCATGAACCGGGTGTTTAGGCCTTATTTAGATAGCTTTGTTGTAGTGTTTATTGACGATGTGTTGGTCTACTCTCCGGATGAGGCCACGCACCGTCAGCATCTGAGGTTAGTGTTAGAGGTTCTTCGTGAGCACAAGCTGTATGCAAATTCAGCAAGTGCGATTTTTGGTTGCGCGAGGTTCATTTCCTCGGGCATGTTATCTCCGGCGCTGGTGTTGCAGTTGATCCAGCGAAGGTCCAGGCAGTTATGGATTGGGAGGTTCCCAAGACCCCTTCGGAGATTCGTAGTTTTATTGGGTTAGCTGGTTACTATCGGCGATTCATTGAGGGTTTCTCATCCATCGCCGCCCCCTTGACAAAGCTGACCAGGAAGGGTGAGAAGTTCGTATGGTCTGAGGCATGTGAGCGTAGCTTCCAGCTATTGAAGGCTAAGCTTACTTCTGCTCCGGTATTGGTATTGCCTAGTGGTCTAGAGGGCTTTGCCATTTATACGGATGCGTCTCAGATTGGTTTGGGCTGTGTGCTAATGCAGCAAGAAAGGGTAGTGGCTTATGCTTCTCGTCAGTTGAAGGAGCATGAGAAGAACTATCCGACTCATGACTTGGAGCTCGCAGCAGTGGTTCATGCACTAAAGATCTGGAGGCACTATCTTTATGGTGTCAGATTTGAGGTGTTTACCGACCACAAGAGCTTGAAGTATCTTTTCTCCCAAAAGGAATTAAACCTGAGGCAGAGAAGATGGATTGAGTTCTTGAAGGACTATGACTTCGACCTTCAGTATCACCCTGGGAAGGCGAATGTCGTAGCGGATGCGCTTAGTAGAAAGAGGTCTTCGCTCCAGCAGGATTGGAAGATGTTGGAGGATGCGGCGTACTCTATGACCGAGTTAGAGCCATCGCTGTGTCAGGCTTTTGTAGCTCAGCTATCCCTTAGATCCTCGGTTTTGGATGAGGTGATCGAGCAACAGGAAGCCGACCCTAGATTGTTAGAATTAGTGGGTAAGGCGGGCATTGCTCGTGATGAGGACGGTGTGATTAGATTTCAGCACCGTGTTTGTGTCCCTGATTTGTAGATGTCCGTGAGCATGTGTTAGCGGAGGCTCATAGATCGCGATTCTCTATTCATCCGGGTAACACTAAGATGTATCAAGACCTGAAGAGATCATTTTGGTGGTCCGGCATGAAGAAGGATGTTGCGGATTATGTGTCTAGATGTCTAGTATGTCAGCAAGTGAAGGCCGAGCGACAGCGACCATCCGGCCTTATGCAGAGGATGGATATCCCAGTGTGGAAGTGGGAAGCTGTCACTATGGACTTCGTTTCGGGTTTGCCTCGATCTAGAAGGGGCAATGACTCGATTTGGGTAGTTGTAGATAGATTCTCGAAGACTGCTCATTTCTTGCCTATGAAGAAGAAGCAGTCAGTAGAGAGTTTAGCTAGATTGTATGTTAGTAGTCATTAGATTGCATGGTGTGCCGAAGTCGATCATTTCGGATCGAGATCCGAGATTTACTTCGAGGTTGTGGAAGGGTCTTCAGGATGCTTTAGGTTCGGAGCTGAAGCTCAGTTCGGCGTTTCATCCCCAGACCGATGGACAGTCCGAGAGGACTATCCAGACGCTCGAGGATATGTTGAGAGCGTGTGTTCTGGATTGGAAGGATGATTGGGAGCGTCATTTACCTCTTGTGGAGTTCGCATACAACAACAGCTTTCATGCGAGTATTGGTATGGCTCCATTCGAGGCGTTGTATGGTAGGCCCTGCAGATCTCCTTTGTTGGGAGGAGACTGGTGATAGGCAGTTGATCGGACCGGAGTTAGTTCAGGAAACTTCGGATAAGATCCAGCTTATCAGGAAGAGGCTTGTTGCGGCACAGGATAGGCAGAAGAGCTATGCCGACAACAGGAGAAAGGATTTGGAGTTCGAGGTTGGCGATCATGTCTTCTTGAAGATATCGCCTACTCGAGGTGTTGTCAGATTTGGCAGGCATAGTAAGTTGAGCCCCAGGTTCATTGGCCCATATGAGATTCTCAGACGTTTGGGCAGCGTGGCATATGAGCTAGCATTACCCCAGCTTTGGCTAGCGTTCACCCTGTATTCCACGTATCTATGCTCAGGAAGTATGTCCGAGATCCGTCTCATGTGATTAGTCATGAGCCAGTGGAGATCCAGCCAGATCTTTCGTATGTCGAGCAACCAGTAGCTATTCTTGACCGGAAGGTTCAGCATCTCCGGAACAAGAGTATTGCGTCGGTGAAGGTCCTATGGCGGAACTTCTCACGAGAGGAGGCTACTTGGGAGCTTGAGGATGCGATGAAGAAGAAGTATCCCCTTTTGTTTGAGTAGTGTCGTTCTAACTTCGAGGACGAAGTTTGTTTTAAGGGGGAGAGGGTGTAAGACCCTCGAATTTTGTTGTATTATTGTGTTGCATGTAAATAATTCGTGTCGTATATGTACGTATGTATGTATCTACGTATGTATTATTGGTATACTTATGTGTGTATGTGTATAGCTTAAGTATAAATAATGTATGTAATGCTTGATGGTAGTGTGTACATGATAACGTATACATATAGCATGTATATAGGTGTAAAAGGTGCATGGTTTCTGCATGTTTTAGACTTCTGGCCGAAGGCCATATTGGCGTCAATAGCAGGACGTCGATGAGGTGTCAGCGTCCACCCATGGACGCCAACACTAATCCCAGCGTCTAACGATGTGGACGCCAACATCTCTGGCCTGCATGCGCAGCAGAGCCGGAAATTCCGGAAGCAAGGCAGCTCACCCATTGGGGAGATGTCTCCCAACGGTCTGAGAGCCATCTTGTCACCCCATGCGTGGGAGAGAAGCCTCTCCCATATGTCTAAACCCGAATCTGCTTCCCCAACCCTCTCTTCACCCTTTTGCAAGAGAGAAAGAAGAGAAGAAACCCTAGTTTCTGAACTGAGGAAAACCCCCACTTTGGAACCCAAAATCCCTCAACCTGAAGATTGTTCCGGGGATCTGCTGCTTCAAGGAGGTTGCTGGATCGACGAGGAAGGCCTCCCCGACCTCGGAAGACACTGGAGCTCGCTCAGGAACCCGGAGTCAAGCATTTCTAAGAGCTTCTTGGGACAGCCCAAGGAGAGCTTCACCGAGCCCTAGATCCATTGGTGCATTTTTCTAAAGGCAAGTACCCCATTCATAACGTCCCCGTATGTGTCTAGGTGGTTTTACAATTTTTATGAATTTTCCCTCGTGTCCTAGACCCCACATTCACCCCATCTTTAGAGCTCGGGTCTGTGTTCTGCACAGACCCGACATTAACGGCAATGTCCCTTGACGCTGAGATCATGCTTGGCGTCCATCGACTATGACGTTGACACTGAACTAGCGGCCAGAGACCGCCGCCAAGTTCATCTGGACAGAACAGTGACCTGTTCTGCCCTTCTATACGACTATTTTCGTTATGTTTCACGATGAGGATATACTGTAAATCATTTATATGCTATGTATATTGTTGGTGTGATGAATGTGGTGTGTGGATGGATGAGTGTGCATGGTGGTGAATGATGGAAGTTATTTTGTTCCATGAAATTACAAGCATGATTAGTTGTTAATCTTGTCAATCTACTGTTGCATGATTTAGGACTAGCCTGTATGCCCAAGTTTGTGAGGATCATGCATGTATGGATCAGCCCTATTCTGAAATTTGAGATTTTGCCATGCTTGTGTAAATTATTGAAAGTGTTGTTTGGGAAATAGGAATTGTGCATAAGTTATGATAAATCCTTGGTAAACCAGGCATCGCCCCATAAATTGAGGAATAAATTCTGTAGCTCTATACATGTAGGGTTCAGACAGTAGCTTGCTAAAATTGTGACTTGTGTATAATTCCATATCGACTTGAATTACGAATGGCATGAAAAATGGATGTTTGATTTTCTGTAAATTCATTTTAACTTAGAAAAATCTGAAAATTTGCATGAAGGGTCCTAAACCCGAAATTAGTTTGTGATTAAAATTTCAGGTCATTTGGACCAGAGCACGATGCCTTATGAAATTTTCCATGAAAAATGTGAAATTGATGCATGTCATTGTAAAATGAGTTGATTCTTGTTTAATCCAACTTGATTAATGGAATTACCTGCTTGTTAATGTCTGAAATCTGTAGTGTCATGTTAGAAAATAGAGGATGTGCATGTGAGTGAGAAAGTGAATGAAGTGAGAGTGACATGTGTCAAACCATGTGTAAAATCGGTAAAAATGTGTAAATGTGTAACTGTGCCAAATGTGACACTGCTTCCGTAGAGGGCAGTGGAACCGTATCAGGGAAAAGTCCCCCTGAGAAAGTTCAATGTGTAAGTGACCCTAAGGGCATTAGGGGGAAATCCTGGAGGTGGACAAGTACCACTGGTTAGGGTGGAGACTTGTTCTCCCGGTCTGCGCAGTCCAAGAGTCGCCATTGTATTGCCTAGATGGCGTCTATGTGATGTGATGTGTTTGTGTCCTTCTTTGGTGGTTTGGACTGTGTCACGGCACCTAAATTGTGAATGTGTAAATGTGTATGTGTTCATGTGTTAATGTGTAAGTGAACAATGTGTAATGTGTATGTGTAAAGCGCAATTTAAGTGAATTGGAAATTTGTGTAAAGAAAATGTGAAACCAAAAATGTGAAGATATGATATTGTAAATCCATGTTGTGACAAATCTGAAACCATGCTAAATCAGTAGCTTCCTTATGTTATGATCATGTTTACATGTACAAGTGTCTAGAACCCATGCTAGGGACAAATAAATGAGTATGTGTACACAATTCCATGTTCGGTTGTTCACATGTGTGTAGGTTATGGTTACTAAAGCATGTGAAAACCAGCAAGCTTAAGCATGTGAAAATGGTTATGTATATGTATAAGAACATGTAGATTCCATGCTAGTTGTGTTCCCTCTCATGTACGCGCGGAATTCATGTTAATGGCTTTCATGTTTTGGTCAAAATGCAAAGTAGAATTTCATGAGTAGGAATGATTAGAGAGCATGTGTTAGGAAATTATTTCGTTAAGGAAATCTGAAAGCATGTATCATGTGTTTACTGATAGAACTATCATGATAGATTGTTCATTTCAAGGTTTAAGCATGCTACATGTTGAGTCTTTTGCAATTGTGTGTGTAGAGCCTACTATGACATGTACGTGTATGGTATGAGTGGTGTTACTTGCTGAGTCTTTAGACTCACTACTTGCTTCGGTGTACAGGTGTAGTTGGTGACGTGGCACCGTTGGAGGAGACGGTGGAGACGGACTCCGAGCGCGGAGATTAGACTGTTGGAGCAGTTGTACCCTTTTGTGTTTTCATAGTATGTAAAAGTGACATTGTACTAGAACTATCATGAGAGAATTGTATAAGTGTGGACATCTATGTATTAAATTTTCAGCAATTTAAATTATGTGAACTTTTAAGTTCTTAATGTTATTGCAATTTCATGTATGCTAAATGTGGATGATGAATGAATGAAGACAGTAGTTCTTTTTACTTCCGCTACTATGTTCTTATATTCACGTGTATCTCAGCTGAATGTATCGTTGGGTAAATGTCCCACTGTGATGACGCTTGCTATACCGACGTGGGTTGGTATAACCGTACCGGTATAACGAGGGCCGTCACACTTGGAGTCATAAAAAGGCTTATTTGACTATTGATTGACTTAATGGAACAAGAATATGTTAATCATATTAAAGCAGAGTATCTTGAAGAAATATTAAGAACAAAATAGATATGAGACAATAAGTGTGAAAGGTATAGACATGATTAAAGATATAATCTTTTGAGTTTTGTTGTCACCAAAATACATAGACATGGAGATAAAAGAGTCAAAATATGATTGCGAAACATACGTTCCAATGGACTGGTGTGTAAATAAGCATACTGCGACTTGAAAACATATGTCTCCAATCAATTGATGTTTAAAACTTACTATGATTGGAGACAAGTCTCCAATCGACTGTTGTTATAATTACTATGATTGGAGAACAATGTACACAATTGATTGGTGTCTAAGTGTACACCTATTCCTATACAACTCACAAACCCACTTCAATTGGTGAACAAAGGTTCCAATTGGTGAACAATTGTACCGCTTAAGTGTTCAGAATTGTTCTGATTGGTATAGAGATCTTTTGATTATTGAATAAAGCTTCGGTAACCTTCCGATTAGTGTTTAAATCGTACCAATTACTGAACAAACTTCAGCAACCTTCTAATCGGGGTTAAAACCGTACCGATTACTGAACAAATTTCAATAACCTTCCAATTGGCGTTAAAATATTCCATTGGTGATGTAATTGCTCAGATTATTGAACAAAGCTTCAATAACCTTGTGACTAGTGTTAATCTTGTTCCTATGTAACTTGGTGATTTGATGACTTAATTTATTTATTACTACTAATTAGTAATGTTGGTAATAACTATCCTTGGGTTGAATTCATGCATTAATACATGTGTTTTTATGAAAGTAACCTTGTGTTTGTCAGTAAATCCTGGTCGGTTGTCGATAAATGAAGGTATGTGTCGATAGGCAAGTTTCTATGTGTTGACACATGGGGCTATGTGTCGACGGATAAGTTGTTTGTGTCGACGGATGAAGAAATATGTCAACAGACAGTTTCTATGTGTCGACGAATCTTAAAAAGAGTCTGTAAGACAATGATTAGTACTAGAATCTTCCACATATGATAATGTGTAAAGTTTTCCCCTAATTTCTTTTGGATTTTTATTTACCCTATTTTCAAATTATCTTAAATTATTTATTTATAAAATGTTCGAGTGTTACATTCTCTTTCCGATTACTTAACATCATTCTAATTACTCTTGTATTATTCCAATTTGAGAACAAAGTTTATATTGATTGGTGTTCTGAATGTTCTGATTACTAAACAAATGTTCAACGTTGTTTCGATTAGTGTTATACTGATTCCGATTAGTGAACAAAGGTTTAATATTATATCGATTAGTGTTATAAATACTCCTATTACTGAATAGAGGTTTAATATTACTCTGATTAGCATTATTCTTGATCCGATTGGTGAACAACATTCCGATTAGTGTTATTCACGTATCAATTGGTGAATGCAAGCCATATATACTATTCTAATTAATGTTAATCTCACTTCAAATATATCGATTAGTGAACAGATTGTTTTAAATACTTTGGATTCATCGATTATTGGCATATTACCCATGATTCTCAAAACGATTAGTGATATATTCTGTTCAAGGTTATATTAATGTATAATGCCAAGCATATTTCAAATGCTTCTCTCTCTATGGTTTCAGCACACTGTTTCCCGCGCATTCAGAAGTATCAAATTTTGTTTACTATAAGCGCACATTTTGAAATATAGCTACTTCTAAGAATCTGGTCAGACTGAATCCTACCTCTTACATACTACATGGTAGGAAAGAAGGGTGTCAGCAGAACTTGTAGACTAAAGGGAAATGAGGTATGGGCTGACTTACACACGACTTCTCTTACCTAACATCCTCTTCCATAATTAAATGCCTACAAGTCTACGATACTCACGCAAGATCTACATGAGACCTGCTAAAAGGGGACTCTAGAAATACACACTAATACAAGAGGAAGCAACGGGAAGAAGATGGAGTCTAACAGATATCATTCAAATGGTCTTCTTCGATATCTACGAGAGGCAACAAGCAGAAGAAGAAGAAGAAGAAGAAGTAGAAGTAGAGCAACGTGAAGAAAGAGCTTTAACGGATCTCCTCAATAGTCTTCTTCAAAGGGATGTACAAATAGTGGAAGGCTTTGAAGCATTTGGGCATAAGAACACACATGGCAAGGCAATAAGAAATATGTTCAAGTGTTTTGTGTTCAAGCCTTTATTCATTCTTCCTCTCTCTATGTAACATTGTAAATCTGAGAGAGAGTCATAGTCTGAGAGATTGAGCTTCTTGTCATTTCCTTTAGCCCTCAGGTTGCTGTCAAGATCAAGGTAGTCAAGTTCATTTTTCCTAAACTTGATCTCGACAGCTTGCTCTTTCTTTTCTTAAGAAAGATAGGTTTGTTCCTCTTCCTGTGATAAGAGAAGACTAGTTGGTGTGCTGGGTGGTTTGTCCAACTGAGAGATTTATTTAACTTTCCCCTTGTATAGCACCCTAAAAATTTTCAGTAATTTAAAATCAGAGACAAATCAAAACCTGGCAATTTAATAATCTAAAACTAGTTAAATACGTACGCACCATTATTGCATGTGTAAAAAGGTATTTAAAAATTCCATAAAAATCATAGTTAGACTTTAAATAATATTCTTTGATGACCTATAAAGAAATTTTGGCCAATAAAAATTTTTTAGTCCAAGTTTAAGAATTATTGTGACTTATTACCGTAATTGGGGATGAAGTCAAAAACCCATTATCATTATACAAAAGTAGATCATAAATTAAAATACAAATTATTGGTAGACTACAAACAATGAGTTTTGATAGTCCATCATGAGATTTGGACTGATAGATGTCATTTGGTCGATGAATAAAATCATAAAGGAAAAATAACCCTAAATTTGATAATCTTAATTAATTGAGATTAAATGAATAAATTCTCATTCAATACACCATTATTGGGCCACCAAATAAGTCCAATTTGTGGGTACAACCTACAGGAGGGTTTTCCCACTATGACTCCATCACTAATTGGGAGAGACATCACCAAAACATGAAAATAAATCTTTTAAATTTGTAACCCACGAATTTGACTCATGATGGGACTCCTAAAACCCAAACCCCTATAAATTGAGCCTCTCTCTTCCATGAGATGACCCTAGAGTTTGCTTAGACATCCCTGAAGGCTCTAGGAGGTGGTGAATCCCAAGGAGGAGGCTGGAGCAAGGAGATCTTGTGCTCTCCTTCAACTCGGATCTACAATGATCTACACATAAGAGCTATCTTGTCCATCAAAGGTTAGTAAAACCTCGAATAAACCTAGCATAACATATACCTCTAGAAAGCCATCCGAGTCTAGTTTCAAATGATGTTATTTTTCCCAATTTTCATACAGTAGTTCGTAAGTATTAGTCATTCTTTTTTAAAAAATAAGACTCATACCTGAGAAGGTGGGCATAAGGGCAGCAACCCCAAATGCCACACACCAACCAGGGAATTTTATTATATAAGAGAGATAAGGTAAAGAGGGTACATCATATTCAGGTCAGGAAGGAAGGCGCCCTATCTTATAGGGTGATAAGTGCCTGGTACACAGAGGTAAGCAATGCCCAAAGAGGCAGAAAGACAAAAACAAACAAGAAACCAACAATTATATCATATTTTTAGAAAGCAATGGTTAGTCTCGATCCCGAGATGAAGTTGTAGGTTTAGATCTACATAGTGAACTTATTGTTTTGACTCCTTCAGTCCTTTAGTGCATTAGTTAGATTTAAAATGGCACATTTTGCTGGACTTAGAGTCTGTCGTAATGCTTAAGCAAAGAACAACGTGGAACCTTGTGCAAGATGAGGGCTACCTATAGGATTAACACATGGCTGCTTGTTCAGAGCAGCAGAAGGGGTTTGCATGTTCAAAGCATAAGCAGTAGTAGGTGGAGGGGTGACCTGAGCCTCAGCAGCAAGGGGCTATTGTTGACAGATATCTTCAGAATGGACTGTAACGACCCTCCTTATACCGGTACGATTATACCATTCCACGTCGGTATAACGAACGTCGTCACAGTGGGACATTGGCCCAACATAAAACACTAAGCTGAGATGTACATAAATACAACACAAATACAGTGGAATAATAAGAAGTCTATTCTCATTCCATCATCATCATTAAATATCCACAGTCCATATAGTATTTAAAGAAAAGCTGAAGTCCACATAATTGGAATTTTAAATCAAATTTACATTGTCTAAATGAGATACATCATTTATTCATATGGATTTACACTTATTCACACGCTAACACATTTACTTAAAAGTTTCACATTGCACACATTTCACATTACACATTTTACACTTAGTTGTCGTGACACATAGTCCAAACCACCACTAGAAGGACACACATATACACATTCACATATCCATCACATATGCAACACAGTGATAGACCTTGGTTAACTGCGCAGAACTGGGAGAAGCACTCTCCACCCTAACCAGTGGTACTTGTCCACCTCCAGGATTTCATCTTAATTGCCCATAGGATTTCACACACATTGAACCTTTCCGTAGGGACTTTACTACGGTACAGTTTCACAGCCCTCTATGGTAGCAGTGTCACACACGACACAATTTATACACTTTTCACATTATCACGTTATCATAGTATTCACATGCACTTAACTCACACACATGCATTTTAACACATATACATGGATCAGTTTACATGGTATACTTTTACTGTTTCATAATGAAATTGACTCTTAATACAGACCTAAACATGCTGCTAACAATTGAACTTCATACAATTAACATTAGCATGCTTAACATGTCATTTTTCAATCATCTAACTCATGATAGTACCTACTGTTATCAAAATGCAACGAAATTTTAATCACAGGTTGCCAACATTAACCCTATTACATGCCCAATTTTTTATATTTTTCATATTTGTAAAACAATTTTAATAATTAAAACATGCTTCAATCACATTTATCACTAAATTCAACTACACATGGCCCACAGCAGTACAGTCATGTATATCAGTTTCAAAACCTGCTAACAATCATTACATAGTCGCAGTAATTTTTTAAAATTCTAATTTAACATGGATCTATTAAACAGAATTTATCAATGTTAAATCAGGCTTAATATTATGTTACAGAAATTCTAATAAATAGCACAGTTGACAAAAATTTGACCTAATCACATGGCATGATCTACTCAATGTGTTTAACCCAAAATAACATCCACAACATGTATACATATCCAGAAATCCAAAAAATCTAACACAACATGCATCCTGTAAAACTAAAAGAACTTGGCGGCACAGGTGTTGCCGCCAACATAGGTTAACGGCACAAGATCATGCCGCCAACCAGAGATCATAATGGCAGCAAATGCTGTCTTAAGTTCTTGTCTACAGAAATACAGACTGAATGCACAAAACAAAGGTGAATGGGGGTTCCAGGACACGAGAAAAAATCTGAAAAAAAAATACCTGGGACCTACTAGACATGGGTATGGATGATGTACACAGGTTACTCGCCTTATAGAAATTCAACAACCGTCGAATCAAGCCGAAGAAGCACTCCTCGGCCAAGCCAAGAAGTGCTCAAATCCCCCTTCCGAACCGGCTCTGTTGATGATGCTGGTTGTACACCGGCCTCGGGGAAGATCCATAGATGAATCAAGTCCCTTCCAGTCATTGTAGATCGCCGGAAGGAGCTTCCAATCGCCAGATCCAATGTTTCAAAGTTCAAGGTTCGCAACAAGCTTTTTAGGGTTTTCTCAAGAGCCAAAGGGACTCAATCTGATCGAAGGGAGGTGTTTTATAAGCCAAGAGAAGTTGGGTATGCATCCAAATAGGGTATCTGACCGTTGGACGACGGTTTCCAAAAACTGGGGTGAAGAAATCGCGAGCGTTTCTGGATCTGAAACTGCAACAAATCTGGGAGATAGATGTCCACATACCTGGCCACCTACCAAGAGTTAACGTCCATCGATCTGGACGCTGACATCCCCATGCACGTCCATGCATGTTGACGCCAACTAGTCTTTTGGCCAGAACACAGAAATATCCAGAATCATATATATATACACTATATACATACATGCAATTGTGATGTATACTTAAATACTATCTACACAATGTAAATAAAACAACATATACATAATAAACACATATATGTATGAACTACAATACTCAAATAAATATATATCTATATAGAAATAATTACATACATATGGATATACATACATATACATGGCACTATACACAAGTCATTTACACAACACATGACCGAAACTAAGAGGGCAAAATTCGAGGGCCTTACACTCTCTCCCCCTTAAAGAAACTTCGTCCTCAAAGTTAGACCGATGCTACTCAAACAATTGAGGATACTTCTTCATCATAGCATCCTCAAGTTCCCAAGTAGCCTCCTCTCGTGAGAAGTTCCGCCATAGCACCTTCACGGACGCAATACTCTTGTTCCGGAGATGTTGAATCTTCCGGTCAAGAATAGCTATTGGTTGCTCAACATATGACAGATCTGGCTGGATCTCCACCGGCTCATGACTAATAACATGAGATGGATCTCGGACATATCTCCTGAGCATAGATACATGGAATACAGGATGAACACTAGCTAACGACGGAGGTAAAGCTAGCTCATATGCCATGCTACCCAAACGTTTGAGAATCTCATACGGGCCAATGAATCTAGGACTTAATTTGTTATGCCTGCCAAATCTGACAACATCTCGAGTAGGCGAAATCTTCAAAAAGACATGCTCGCCAACCTCGAACTCCAAATCCTTCCTTCTGTTGTCGGCGTAACTCTTCTGTCTATCCTGCACTGCAATAAGCCTCTTCCTGATAAGTTAGATCTTATCCAAAGTCTCTTGCACTAACTCCGAACCAATCAACTGCCTATCACCGGTCTCCTCCCAACATAAAGGAGATCTACAAGGCCTTCCATACAACGTCTCAAATGGAGCCATACCAATACTCACATGAAAACTATTGTTATATGCGAACTCCACAAGAGATAAATGATGCTCCCAATCATCCTTTCAATCTAGCACACATGCTCTCAACATATCCTCAAGTATCTGGATAGTCCTCTTGGACTGTCCATCTGTCTGGGGATGGAATGCCGAACTAAGCTTCAACTCAGAACCTAATGCATCCTGAAGACCCTTCCACAACCTCTAAGTAAATCTCGGATCTCGATCCGAAATGATCGACTTCGGCACACCATGCAATCTAATAATGCTACTAACATACAACCTAGCTAAACTCTCAACCGACTGCTTTTTCTTCATAGGCAAGAAATGCGCAGTCTTAGAGAATCTATCTACAACTACCCAAATCGAGTCATTGCCCCTTCTTGATCTGGGCAAACCCGTTACAAAATCCATAGTGACAGCCTCCCACTTCCATACTGGGATTTTCATCTTTTGCATAAGACCAGATGGTCGCTGCCGCTTAGCCTTCACTTGCTGGCATACTAAACACCTGGATACAAAATCCGCTCATCCTTCTTCATGCCAGACCACCAAAATGATCTCTTCAAATCCTGGTACATCATAGTGTTACCCGGATGAATAGAGAATCTAGACCTATGAGCTTCTGCAAGAACATGCTCACGGACATCTACAATATTGGGAACACAGACTCGGTGATGGAACCTAATCACACCATCCTCATCATGAGCAATGCCTGCCTTGCCCACTAACTCCTGGAGTCTAGGGTCGGCCTTTTGCTGCTCGATCACCTCATCCAAAACAGTGGACCGAATGGAAAACTGAGCTACAAAAGCCTAACATAATGGCTCTATCTCAGTCATCGCACATGCAGCATCCTCCAACATCTTCCAATCCTGTTGGAGTAAAGACCTCTTCCGGCTAAGAGCATCCGCTACGACATTTGTCTTTCTAGGATGATACTGAAGATCGAAGTCGTAGTCCTTGAGGAACTCAATCCATCTTCTCTGCCGGAGGTTTAATTCCTTTTGCGAGAAGAGATACCTCAAGCTCTTATGGTCAGTGAACACCTCAAATCTGACACCATAAAGATAGTGCCTTCAGATCCTTAGTGCATGAACCACTACCGCAAGCTCCAAATCATGAGTCAGATAGTTACGCTCATGATCCTTCAATTGTCGAGAAGCATACGCCACTACCCTTCCCTACTGCATCAACACACAGCCTAAACCAGTTCGAGATGCATCCGAGTAAATAGCAAAACCTTCTTCACCACTCGGTAAAACCAATACTGGTGCAGATGTAAGCTTAGCCTTCAACAACTGAAAGCTACTCTCACACTCCTCAGACCAAACAACTTCACACCCTTTCTGGTTAGCTTAGTCAAAGGTGCGGAGATAGATGCAAATCCTTCAATAAATCGCCGATAATAGCCTGCTAAACCAAGGAAACTACGAATCTTCGATGGGGTTCTGGGAATCTCCCAATCTAACACAGCCTGTACCTTCGCTGGATCAACTGCTACACCAGCACCGGAGATAACATGCCCAAGGAAATGAACCTCGCGCATCCAGAAAATTGCACTTGCTGAATTTTGCATACATCTTGTGCTCTCGGAGAACTTCTAACACTACCCTCAAATGTTGACGGTGTGTGGCCTCATCCGAAGAATAGACCAACACATCATCGATAAACACTATGACAAAACTATCTAGATAAGGTCTAAACACCCTGTTCATGAGATCCATGAACATTGCAGGGGCGTTGGTCAGACCAAATGGAAGAACTAAAAGCTCATAATGTCCGTAATGGGTCCTAAAGGCCGTCTTGGACACATCTTCACTCCTAATCTTCAACTGATGATAGCCAGACCGCAGATCAATCTTGGAAAAGATCGGTGCATTCTGTAACTGGTCAAATAGATCATCGATCCACGGTAAGGGATACCTGTTCTTTACAGTCACTTGGTTGAGCTTCCTATAATCAATGCATAACCTAAGTGACCCATCCTTCTTCTTTACAAATAAAACAAGTGCGCCCCAAGGAGATACACTAGGGTGAATAAATCCCTTGTCTAGCAAATCCTACAACTGCTTCCTTAACTCAGCTAACTCCGAAGGTGCCATCCGATATGGGGCCTTTGAGATAGGAGAGGTGCCCAGAAACAACTCTATAGTAAACTCTATCTCCTTAACTGGTGGCAATCCAGACAAATCATCGAGAAAAACGTCTGGAAACTCTTGCACTACATCAATCTCCTCAAGGGTAGGTGACTGATCAGTCTTCGGTACTAATACCACGCTGGCAAGAAAAGCGTCATAACCCTTGTTAACCATCCTGATCGCCTTCATGGTGGAGATAACAAACCTTCCCGCTAAGTTCCTCGGCAAGGGATGTGAAAACTCATCCTCACCAAGAATACGGAAAGTGATCTTCTTCCCACGACAATCAACTAAAGCATAGTGCTCCTCTAGCCAATCCAGACCTAGAATAGCATCATAGTCCTTCATCTTTAGCAAGAAGAAACACCCATCTAAGACTCGATCCTCAATGCACACAGGTAACAACGGAATACACTTCCTAGTCGATACCGTTCCCGCAGGAGTGTGCACAGATAAGGGGACATCTAACTCTTCAGCCTCTAATCCTAACTCTAAAGCTAACTGCCTAGCAAATCGCTCGGAAATGAACGAGTGAGTGGCACCCGTATCAAACAAAACCCAAGCGTGCACACCCATGAAAAGAACTGTACCTTCGGTGACATTATCCGCATGCTCGGCATCCTCTCGTGCTAGGGCAAACACTCGAGCTTGGGCTCGAGGCCTTCCTGGTCTTCCTGTAGCTGGCGCTATTGCTGCTGTCGCTGCTGGGGCTGGCGCTCCACACTGGGCTCCTTGCTGAAGTCTAGGGCAGTCCTGGATCTGATGCTCGCTGCTCCCGCACTTAAGACACTTTCCCGCCATCTTCCAGCACTCGATATCGCCATGTGCCCTTCCACAGTGAGGGCACTCCTTCTTGCCATTAGGACTACTACCGGGGGACCGCTAAGAAGCTACCTGCTGACTGCTCGCTACCACAGGACACTGTAGTGACTGGTACGTCGCCTTCTTCCTACCCTGCTGCTGGAGAGGAGGTGCATATCTCTTCTGCGAAGCCTTCTTCTCCTACAAATATTGCTCCATCTCACTCTCTTGACGAAAATCCGTGTTGAGAGCCTCATCTAGGGTACGATGGTCAAACGCTACCAGCCTCAATCTATGTGATGGCTTAAGGCCCATCACAAACTTCTTCACCTTCCTACGCTCATCAGCCACAATGTGAGGTGCATACTTTGATAATTCCACAAACCTGGCCTCGTACTCAAGTACGTTCATGGAGCCCTGAGTCAAAGTAAGGAACTCCTGCTCCATCTTGTCCTGGATATGCTCTGGAACGAACTTGCCCCGAAAGAGCCTCACGAACTCGTCCCATGCTACCTCGACAGCACCGTCCTCAAACCTGGTATGCAGTAACGAAGCCCACCATACATCGGCTCTCTCCTGCATCAAGCCATCTATAAGCACCAAATCTAGGCAATCTAAATTTAATACTAGTAAATGCATATACAACTAACACATACCAGCAACATATAGGTGGCCAAGCTAACCTTGTCCTCCTCAACACACCTAATCGCTCGGAAGATCTTCTCGATCTCCCTCATCCAGTTCTCCGCTAGCAGTGGATCACTCTCCCCCTTAAAAGAGGGTGGAGCCATCCTCTTGAATCACTCCATGATGGAAGGACCACCATGGCCATGCTCCTGGGGAACTGGAGTTGGAGCCTGAGCTTGCTACAACAAACAACATAAATAACACATATGCAACATGGCAACATAAAAAAAAATCATATATTTTAAATGAAAGCAGACTACTTCTATCTAACATTTCTAACCTGAGCCTCCAGCTGAGCCTGGAGTGCAACCTGAGTATGAGCCTGAGTCTACATGGCGTGCACCAGACTTTGCATGAATACTCTATAATCTACTGGTGGTGGTGGAGGAAGTACAGTAGGTCCCTGCGGTGCTGGGGCCTGCTGCTCACCCCTCTCCTCTCTCCTCTGCTCATCCTCACGAGCAGGAACACCATGCCTACCTCGAGAAGCCATAGCCTACAAGACAATTTAATCACATTTAGAACTAAGTTAATTAATTCCTAACCACTTCCTTATCTAACTTTCATTCATTATTAATCATTTCTACACATATGAACAAATCTATAAAGACTTAGCATATTATGAAGATGATGGCATATATTCATGTGCAATCTCAACCTTGTTGCTCTGACACCAATCTCTATAACGACCCTCCTTATATCGGTACGATTATACCAATCCACGTCAGTATAACGAACGTCCTCACAGTGGGACATTGACCCAATACTAAACACTAAGCTGAGATGTACACAAATACAACACAAATATAGCGGAATAATAAGAAATCTATTCTCATTCCATCATCATCATTAAATATCCACAGTCCATATAGCATTTAAAGAAAAGCTAAAATCCACATAATTGAAATTTTAAATCAAATTTACATTGTCTAAATGAGATACATCATTTATTCATTACATACTTATGAAAAGGAAAATACAATGAAGAGATCTCCACAACACAAGCTACTCCTCGCACTCGGAGTCACACCTAACAATCTCCTCGGAAGATGTGGAGACACCTGCACCTGTACGCCGAAGCAAGAATGAGTCTAAATAGACCCAGCAAGCAAACCATGAACACAACCATACACATATCTTTTACACATGTTACCTTTTACTAAGGAAAAATACTTATTGCATGCTTTAAACAATTTAAATTTTACTATACATTGTAATCCATACAAATAGAAGTACATGGTCCTTATTCCATATCAAATAAACAACTAAACATGAAATCTTATGACATGTATCTTACACCTTTTATTCAACATGCTTTCAAAATCTAAATTTCATTCAAATCATTAACTACACATAATTTAAGCATGGATTTGCACAAAATAAATAACATATCTATCATGGATTCTATTCATTTTTCAAATGCATTTAACATCAATACACATACCTTTTGCTTGTTGTTTTAACATGAATTAAACATATTTATATGGATTTACACTTATTCACATGCCAACACATTTACTTAATAGTTTCACATTGCACACATTTCACATTTTACACTTAGTTGTCGTGACACATAGTCCAAACCACCACTAGAAGGACACACATATACACATTCACATATCCATCACCTAGGCAACACAGTGATAGACCTTGGTTAACTGCGCAGAACCGGGAGAAGCACTCTCCACCCTAACTAGTGGTACTTGTCCACCTCCAGGATTTCATTCTAATTTCCCATAGGATTTCACACACATTGAACCTTTCCGTAGGGACATTACTACGGTACAGTTCCACAGCCCTCTATGGTAGTAGTGTCACACATGGCACAATTTATACACTTTTCACATTATCACGTTATCATAGTATTCACATGCACTTAACTCACACACATGCATTTTAACACATATACACGGATCAGTTTACATGGCATACTTTTACTATTTCATAATGAAATTGACTCTTAATACAGACCTAAACATGCTGCTAACAATTGAACTTCATACAATTAACATTAGCATGCTTAACATGTCATTTTTCGCTCATTTAACTCATGACAGTACCTACTGTTATCAAAATGCAACGAAATTTTAATCACAAGTTCCCAACAGTAACCCTATTACATGCCCAATTTCTCATATTTTTTATATTTGTAAAACAATTTTAATAATTAAAACATGCTTCAATCACATTTATCACTAAATTCAACTACACATGGCCCACAGTAGTACAATCATGTATATCAGTTTCAAAACCTGCTAACAGTCATTATATAGTCACCGTAATTTTTTGAAATTCTAATTTAACATGGATCTATTTAAACAGAATTTATCAATGCTAAATCAGGCTTAATATTCTGTTATAGAAATTCTAATAAATAGCACAGTTGACAAAAATTCGACCTAATCACATGGCATGATCTACTCAATATGTTTAACCCAAAATAACATCCACAGCATGTATACATAACCAAAAATCTGGAAAATCTAACACAACATGCATCCTGTAAAACTAGAAGAACTTGGCGGCACAGGTGTTGCCGCCAACATAGGTTAACAGCACAAGATCATGCCGCCAACCAGAGATATTAACGGCAGCAAATGTTGCCGTTAAGTTCATGTCTGCAGAATTACAGACTGAACGCACAAAACAAGGTGATTGGGGGTTCCAGGACATGAGGAAAAATCTGAAGAAAAAAAAAATACGTGGGACCTACTAGACATGGGTATGGATGATGTACACAGGTTATTCGCCTTATAGAAATTCCACAACCATCGAATCAAGCTGAAGAAGCCCTCCTCGTCCAAGCCAAGAAGTGCTCAAATTCCCCTCCCGAACCGGCTCTATTGATGATGCTGGTTGTACACCGGCATCGGGGAAGATCCACAGATGAATCAAGTCCCTTCCAATCATTGTAGATCGCCGAAAGGAGCTTCCAATCGCCAGATCTAATGTTTCAAAGTTCAAGGTTTGCAACAAGCTTTTTAGAGTTTTCTCAAGAGCCAAAGGGACTCAATCTGGTCAAAGGGAGGTGTTTTATAAGCCAAGAGAAGTTGGGTACGCATCTAGGTAGGGTTTCTAACCGTTGGACGACGGTTTCCAAAAACTGGGGCGAAGAAATCGCGAGCATTTTCGGATCTGAAACGGCAACAAATCTGGGAGATAGACGTCCACATACCTAGCCGCCTACCAGGAGTTAACGTCCATCGATCTGGACGCTGACATCCCCATGCACATCCATGCATGTTGACGCCAACTGGTTTTTTGGCCAGAATATAGAAATATCTGGAATCATATATATATACACTATATACACACATGCAATTGTGATGTATACTTAAATACTATCTACACAATGTAAATAAAATAACATATACGTAATAAACACATATATGTATGAACTACAATACTCAAATAAATAAATATATATATATATACATAAATAATTACATACATATGGATATATGTAACATCTCGGGTTCCCGGCTTTCCGTTTGTGTGTGGGATGACTGGCCATGTCGTGACGGAGGTGCCCATCGCGATAGTCATCCCTGTTGCGACCACTAGGTGTGTCGCGTTCCTGTCATGCCCGGTCAACGGGCCGCGACAGGGTTCTGCTTTTGGTCTTCTGACAGGCGTCTGCCGCATGTCAGGGTGGCAGGCGGGTCAGAGCGACCTGTCAGGCTATCACGGTGCCCAGGGTGGGCGCGTTCTGGTCGCGGTCTGGGCGACCGTCATGATACGGTTAGTGCCACGATGCCGCACCCCATCGCATTCTGGGGGCCGGAGGCTAAAAGCCTTGGCCAGTTCCCCCTTTCCCTTCTTTTCCTTTCTTCCCTTCCCTTCTCCTCTCCGAGGAGGAAAGCTTCCCTCTCCAGCGATCCGGCGGTTCGGGCTTGGTGGAGTGGCGGCAGTTCGTGCGGAGAGGCGACGCGTCGCCGTGGGAGCGAGGAGGAGGTGGCAAGCTCTTTATGAAGGCCCCTTTAGGGTTTGGTTCTTCCAAATTTGTAGGGATTCTTGTACCCTTACTTGTTTGCATGGATCAGGGGTCCAAATTGTGGAATGCATGCTTTTACTACTTTCTCCATGATCCCCTCCCCATGTTTATGTGTTTGTAGCTGTGTGGGGGACCCCAGGATGTGGCATCCCGGCGGTCGGCCTTCCTGCTAGTGTCGCGACCGCCGAGCGCGTCGCGACACTAGAGGAGGCGTCGCCCCGGTCGGGCGTGACCTTATCGCGGTCCAGGAGGCCGTCGCGATAAGGGTGTCGCGACCCGGCTGCCCGTCGCGACAAGGTTCATGTCGTGACGCACGGCCTTGTCACGACCTGGTTTGCTGTCGCGACAAGAGCTTTGTCGCGACCTGCTTCCCTGACTCGACTGGCTTGTCGTGATTGTCCTACCCGTCGTGATGAGATCGAGATAGGCTAGGAGGGCGCGACAAGGTCTGGGTTGCCTCGGGTGTTTTCTGTGGCCGCGGCTGGTGTGTCGGCTTGTGCCCCAGGGTAGGGTTGCCCTCCCAACCATCTGGTAAGGAATGCGGCAAGTTGGCTCGCTGCGTTCAGTGACCGAAGGTGACACATTCGTGGCCTTGTCCCTAGCGGCGGTACTAGGAGGCTCGCGTCTGTCTAATAATCGATTGTCTATCTGTCAATCAATTATTAGAAGAGCGGTGGTTTCTGTTTTGTCTGTGGTGTTCCGATTTTCTCGGGCTATGCCTTGTGTGCCGGCGTTGGCCGACGGCCCTTCTGGGGGGTTTCTGGAAGCGGTACCGTGCGTGCCTGTGCCTACTGGGCTTGTCTCGGTTACAAGCCAGCTATGTCATTTCTATTGGTGGTTGCCACGCCAGTTATCTTTTTCCCAGTGCTCGACACTTGAGGGCTTGTCCGTAACATAGGTTGTTACCGTTTCCTGGGACTCCCATCCCCACGCGTCTGTTAGAGGGAGTTCTCCGGGCGGCGGGCGTGCTCAAGTCTCTGACTTGGAGCAGAAGGGGAAAACGGTGGGGGCAGCGGCGTATAGTCGTTTGTAGAGATCTCTTAGCTGGGTCTGGGTCTCCGAGGTGTTCTGGAGCTCTTTCGGTGCGGACTAGCTAGTCCTTCTCACTGCCTCGCTTTACGTTGGTTCCGGAGCCACCTAGGGAGGTCAGGTGTGGGGCCGCAGCTCGGCCGGGCTGCGGTGGTTGTGTTGTTCTTTGCTGTGACTCGCTAGCCTCACTCTATCGGGGAGGTTGTAGGCAGAAGTCAGCGACTGGTGAGCTAGAGGAGTGGACTGTGTGCCCTCCTCTTAGCTGCTTGTAGCGGTGGCTTGGTTGCTCTTACTATGACGGTGTTTCACGTTGTTTCCGAGCTAGTGTTCTCGTTGCCCTGGTTTACACGGTGGTTGTAGCCTAGCCGTGTCTAGTTCTGTGGGTTTGGTTGGTTTGGCCCCGTGGGCCATGTTTAGTGGTTTATGCTCTGCGGGTTCTCTCGGGGTGCCTGGTGCAAGCACCCATATGCTGTTTCGGTACCCATTCGTGGTGGCACCAATAGGTGTTTTTCCTTGTCCTCGTGGAGTGTCCGAGGTGCAAGTTGGTTCTGCTTGTGGACCCTCGACCTTGTGGAGGTCTGAGGTGGTCGTGCCTGTGGTGAGACGTTGCTTCTCACATGGTTGTTCGGTGTCTCTCATGGTGACACCTGGTTGTTCCTTCCCAACCTCGTGGAGGTCTGGGATGTTGGGTGCTTGTGTCGTGAGACTCTAGTCTCACGTGGTCGCTCCGGTGTTCCGTGAGCTTCTTTGTCTCGGCGGGTGTGTGCCGAGGGTTTGCTTCCTTATTGTGTTGCTTTGGCCCGACCCTAGTTGTGGGTCGTGGCATTGCTCTAGTTTGCTTCCGCATGTGTTTGACTCCACTGGTTCTGCGGGAGTCGTCATTGGCATGACCCGGGTTGTGGTCGAGGCATTTACTCTGTTTCCGCTGTTTTGTAGTACTTTGCAGTAGGTGTTTCTCGCGTTACTACTTTGTATAGTAGTTTTGCTTCCTCTTATTGGAGTTCCTACTGCTCTGGATGGTAAGGGACTAGTTATCCCTACTAAGCCTTGTTCGCGAGGCTCACCCCCCCCCCCCCTACTCTCTTCAGGTAGGGACTCGCTGTCGCAGGAGTTTGTTGCCGGACGGTCGTGGTGGCGGTTTGTTGCGCCGTGTGTTGCCAGCAGTGTGAGTTGTGAGCGTGAGTGCTCTTGTAGCGTGAGTTGAGGGTGGCCTTTTTGCATGTCCTCTGGGTATGCCCCTTAAGAACTGCACCTTTCTTTCTGTACATGTACTTTTATTTGGGACATGTTGTACTTAAATTCTTCATTAATGTACAGTCTTTCTTGTTATAGTTATTTGAATTCATTGCTTATCTTACTGGACTAAATTTTAACCCTTCTGGGTCTTCGGATCCATGGGTGGCGGCATGACCTTCAGGGTTCCCTGGCGGGGGGTCCGGGAGGTCGGGTCGTTACAGTGGTATCAGAGCTCAGGGGTCCAAAGAGATTTGTAATGGGTTAATAACTATGGCTATCCCATAGAAAGGTACTCGTGCTCTACTAGCCCGTCCGTGTAGAGTTGCTTTTAGGTGAGCATCTAGTTCTTTGTTGCAGGTGGCTAGCTTTCCTGTAGGGTCCGAGCGTGAGCTGCAGGAGAGTGTTGTTGCTGTTGCTGGGTGTGCATGCTGCAAGCGAGGTTGCTGGTTCGCTCGTGCTGCGGTTGGGTTTGTCCTCGGCCTGTGCGTCCGTGTGGGTGTGTCGCGAAGGCTGAGAGAGCCTACGTGTGGTGTGGCCTTCACCGGTGCAAGGTTGTGGTCTGCAGAACCGGTAGAAGGTGTCCTTGCCTTGTTGGTTGTCCCTTTCTTGTTGGGGTGTGTCCTTGTTGGATGTCCACCTTGTTGGATGTCCACCTTGTTTTTGGGGTGTGTGTTGTGTTGGCTGCGTGTTTTGGCCTTGTGTTCCTGTGCGCCGTTGTGCACTGTGCTCTGCTCAGTCGACGTCTTGCTCGAACTAAGCAGATGCTTGTGTTCCCTGTTGCGTGCTTGTTGAGCGCTGCGACACCTGTCTGAGGTTGTTGCCGACTTTGTGCTGGCTAGTTGTGAACTCTGGTGAGGTGTTCCCGGAGTTCTTCTCTGTTGGTTCTGGTGGAGGTAAGGTTTCCCCAAAACTGTGTTGTGCTCGTTTCTGGTTGTTGCGGCGTTGCCCTCTGGGTCGAGGTGCATCGCTTGGCTGTTGTGTTCTGGTGGTGTTTCCCAGGACTATTTGTTGTTGTCCTCGTGAGAGTTCCTCTCCCTCTGGGACTACTTTTGTGCTCGTTGAAGTCTTCCGTTGTGTTGCCTCCTTGGGTTGAGGTCTCTGTTGTCTGGTTGGTTGCTGTTGCATTGCCCTCGAGGTTGAGGTGCATCGCTTGGTTGCCCTGTGTTCTGGTGCGGTTTTCCAGAATTGTTGGTTGTTGTCCTGCTAAGGGTTGCTCTCAGGACTGTTCTAGCTTGTTTTTGCCAATTGTTGTGCTACCTCAGGGTTGAGGTATGTTGCTGTTGTGTTGGTCATTGCATTCTGGAGGGTTTTCTCAGAGCGGTGTCTTGGTGGTTCTGGTGGAGGTTCTCCAAGAACCAGTTGTGTTGCTTTCGTTGTCTGCTGTGTTCTCTCTGTTGGTCGTTTGTTTGGGCTGCGTTCTGGTGATGTTTTCCCAAAACGGCTCTTGGCGCTTTAGGTGGAGGTCCTCCCCAAGTTGCCTTTTGTTGTTTTTGTTTGTCGCTGCTCTCTCTCTCTGTGGAGATGAGTTTTCGCTATTGCCCGTTGGACTATCCGTGTGACAGTCTGTTTGGGCGTTGTCGGTCGAGGTGTTGTGCCCTTGGCCATGTGTCTGGCCGTAGTGCTGGCTAGGTTGTCTTCTTGTTCGTTTTCGAGTTTTCTCGGCTGCGCTGGTGGGACTTCGTGTGTCCCCAGGATCAGGAGGTTGGCTTCGTTTCTCACGCTCTGTGGGCTCTGCCAGATGGTAGTCTGGTGAGTGCCATGGGTGTCTGGCTGGTTGTGCTTTTATGGAAGTGCCAGTCTCGTTTAGTGGTTTTCCTTTGCGTGTGGAAGAGACTCGTTGTGAGAGTTCTCCTCCCTTGCTTTCCATTGGTTGCTCGGGGTGGTGGTGCTGGCATGGCATTTGGTGTCGTGCCGCACACCGTCGTGATCTTTGTGGCGAAGGTCCCTCCCTTGTGCTGTCTCGAGGTTGAGCTGGTCGCGCCCCTCGTGCACGTTGTTTCCTTGTGGTACGATAGGTAGTGATGTACGTATTGTGTCGTTCCGTGCTGTGCTGGTTTCTTATTGCCTTACTGGACGATGTAGGGCAGCGTGCCCTATGTTCAGTGTGAGGCGGCACCGGGTTTTCTGTTGTTTGGCTTGCAGGTGCAGGCATTGGTCGGTGCGTGTTTTGCTAGTGCCTTGGCTATGCTTGGGAGGCACTTGTCGCCATTTGGTGTGTGGCCCTCTCCGCTTGCGTGGTGGGAGCGGTGCCTTGTGTTGTGGGCTTCTAAGAGCCAATATGGTTGTTGTGCTCTTGAAGCTGTTAGTTTTTTCGCACGTTTCTCTTGTGGGTCTCTGGTGGAGAGTCCCTTTCTGTTGGCCTTGAGTCGTTTTGGGTCGTTGGTGCAGTCGTGTATTGCACCTTGAGCGTGTTTCTTTTCGATGTTTTATGTCCCTGTGCCTTGAGGGTTCGTGGCCGGTGTGGCCTGTTCTACCCTTTGTGGCTTGCGTTTTCTTGTGGGCGGCTTTTGGCAGGTCTCTTATGGAGAGTCCCTTCTATTAGCCGTGTTGTTTCGGCCGTTGGTGCAACTATGTTGCATCCTGCCAAGTTTTGGTGCTTGTGGTGGCACCCTCTGCTCGTGCTCATGTGGTTTGTTCTATGCCGTCTGGAGCTCTGGTGCATTGTGTTGCACCTTGGGTGGCTCCTGGTGCTTGTGTTAGCACCGTGTGCTGTGCCGCGTGCTCTGTTTGTGAGCTTTGTGCGTCGCTTCACGAGTTTGCTCGGTGTTCGAGGTGTTGAGATTTCCACCTCTGGGACACTTTGTGCTAGCCGTGCCTTGTGGCTATACCGTTACCGTTGTGGGGTGGCTGCTTTGCCTTGTCTAGGTAGCCCTCTCGGTGGTACACCAGGTGTTGGTCCCGGCCTATGTTCGAGTTTTCCCTCTCACTTGGGAGCGAGGGTGCTCGGTTGGGGCATCCTATTTCTGTTTGGATTCCCCCTGAGGTCGATGTGCTGCCCTCGACCTCTGCAGCTATTTTGTTTTCCATGTAGTTGCCAACATCTTGAGTTGTCTGGCCTTGCCAACCTCTGACGTCTTCCTTGGTTTTGTCTCTGCGCATGTGCCTGTGGAGCGGGTGTTTTAGCTTTCTATGGCTCCACAGTCGTTGTGTGTCTTGGTCAGACCATGAGGATGATCTGGGTGAGATCTAGTGGTGCCTGCAGACACTGCCTTACTCTCCGTGGTTTCTCCACGTGCGTGTTTTCTGCTTGGTTTGGGTCACCAGTAAGAAGCTCTCGTTTGGCCATACCGTAGGTGCTAGCTGTCGCAAGTTGTGCGGAGCCATTCAGCGGAGTCTTGTGGATGACCTCTTGGCATTTTTCCTCAGTTGTCGTCAGTAGCTGGGACCTCTATCTTGTCGTTGGCGACAGAGTGAGTTACTGACAGGTTGGTCTCAACGGTGTGGTCTGTTGAGGGCTCAGTCGCGTGGTTTCCGGCTGGCAGTTCAGTGGTTCTGGTCGGCTTGGTGCGTGTCATGCTTGAGGAGTTGTCGACATCTGCCTGTGTGCTCTGTGCCATTGTTGTGCGCCCTATGAGCTGTCGGATGTCTGGTTTGGCACTCCCTTGTGGCAGGGTCGTGGTGGTGACCACCGGGAAGTCGCGGTGCGACTTAGTGGTCCCTTGGCACCTGTTGTTTTCTCCGACCGGGTTTCACCCTTGATTTTGAGGATGAAATTATTTTTTTGTTGGATGTATTGTAACATCTCGGGTTTCCGGCTTTCCGTTTGTGTGTGGGATGACTGGACAGGTCGCGACGGAGGTGCCCGTCGCGACAGTCATCCCAGTTGCAACCACTAGGTGTGTCACGTTCCTGTCGCGCCCAGTCAACAGGTCGCGATAGGGTTCTGCTTTTAGTCTTCTGACAGGCATCTGCCGCATGTCAAGGTGGCAGGCGGGTCAGAGCGACCTATCAGGCTATCACGGTGCCCAGGGGTGGGCGTGTTCTGGTCACAGTCTAGGCGGCCGTCGCGATATGGTTGGTGTCGCAACGCCGCGCCCCGTTGCGTTCTAGGGGCCGGAGGCTAAAAGCCTTGGCCGGTTCCCCCTTTCCCTTCTTTTCCTTTCTTCCCTTCCCTTCTCCTCTCCAAGGAGGAAAGCTTTCCTCTCCGGCGATTCAGCGGTTCAGGCTTGACGGATCGGCGGCAATTCATGCGGAGCGGCGGCACGTCGTTGTTGTAGCGAGGAGGAGGTGGCAAGCTCTTCGTGAAGGCCCCTTTGGGGTTTGGTTCTTCCAAATTTGTAGGGATTCTTGTACCCTTACTTGTTTGCGTGGATCGGGGGTCCAAATTGTGGAATGCATGCTTTTACTGCTTTCTCCATGATCCCCTCCCCATGTTTATGTGTTTGTAGTTGTGTGGGGGAGCCCGGGATGTGGCATCCCGACGGTTGGCCTTCCTGCTGGTGTTGCGACCGCCGAGCACATCCCGACACCAGAGGAGGCATCGCCCCGGTCGGGCGCGACCTTATCGCGGTCCAGGAGGCCGTCGCGATAAGGGCGTCGTGACCCAGCTGCCCGTTGTGACAAGGTTCTTGTCGCGACGCACGGCCTTGTCGCGATAGGGTCGTCGCGACCTGGTTTGCTGTCGCGACAAGAGCTTTGTCGCGACCTGCTTCCCCAACACGACTGGCTTTTCGCGGTTGCCCTACCCGCCATGATGAGATCGAGATGGGCTAGGAGGGTGCGACAAGGTCTGGGCTGCCTCGGGTGTTTTACGTGGCCGCAGCTGGTGTGTCAGCTTGTGCCCCAGGGTAGGGTTTCCCTCCGAACCTTCTGGTGAGGAACGCGGCAGGTTGGCTCACTGCGTTCAGTGACCGAAGGTGACACATTCGTGGCCTTGTCCCTAGCGGCGGTGCTAGGAGGCTCGCGTCTGTCTAATAATCAATTGTCTATTTGTCAATCGATTATTAGAAGAGCAGTGGTTTCTGTTCTGTCTGTGGTGTTCCAGTTTTCTAGGGCGGTGCCTTGTGTGCTAGCGTTGGCCGACGGCTCTTCTGGGGGGTTTCCGGAAGGGGTACCGTACATGCCTGTGCCTGCTGGGCTTGTCTCGGTTACAAGCCAGCTGTGTCGTTTCTATTGGTGGTTGCCATGCCAGTTATCTTTTGCCCAGTGCTCGACACTTGAGGGCTTGTCCATGACATAGGTTGTTACCGTTTCCTGGGACCCCCAGCCCCGCGCGTCTGTTAGAGGGAGTTCTCCGGGCGGCAGGCGTGCTCAAGTCTCTGACTTGGAGCAGATGGGGAAAACGGTGGGGGCAACAACGTAGAGTCGTTTGTAGAGCTCTCTTAGTTGGGTCTGGGTCTCCGAGGTGTTGTGGAGCTTTTTCGGTGCAGACCAGCTAGTCCTTCTCACTGCCTCGCTCTGCGTTGGTTCCGGAGCCGCGTAGGGAGGTCAAGTGTGGGGCCGCAGCTCGGCCGGGCTGCGGTGGTTGTGTTGTTCTTTTCTGTGACTCGCTAGCCTCACTCTACTAGGGAGGTTGTAGGCAGGAGTTAGCGGCTGGTGAGCTGGAGGAGTGGACTGTGTGCCCTCCTCTTAGCAGCTTGTGGTGGTGGCTTGGTTGCTCTTGTTGTGATGGTGTTTTACCTTGTTTTCGAGCTTGTGTTCTCGTTGCCCTGGTTTACACGGTGGTTGTAGCCTAGCCGTGTCTAGTTCCATGGGTTTGGTTGGTTTGGCCCCGTGGGCCGTGTTTAGTGGTTTCCGCTCTGTGGGTTCTCTCGGGGTGCCTGGTGCAGGCACCCATCTGCTGTTTCGGTAACTCATTCCTTGGTGCTGTTCGTGGTGGCACCGGTAGGTGTTTTTCCCTAACCTCATGGAGTGTCCGAGGTGCAGGTTGCTTCTGCTTGTGGACCCTCGACCTTGTGGAGGTCTGAGGTGGTTATGCCTGTGGTGAGACGTTGCTTCTCACATGGTTGTTCGGTGTCTCTCGTGGTGACACCTGGTTGTTCCTTCCCAACCTCGTGGAGGTCTGGGATGTTGGGTGCTTGTGTCGTGAGACTCTGGTCTCACATGGTTGCTCTAGTGTTCCGTGAGCTTCTTTGTCTCGGTGGGTGTGTGCCGAGGGTTTGCTTCTGTATTGTGTTGCTCTGGCCCAACCCTGGTTGCGGGTCGTGGCGGTGCTCTAGTTTGCTTCCGCATATGTTTGACTCCGCTGGTTCTGTGGGAGTCATCTTTGGCCTGACCCGGGTTGTAGTCGAGGCGTTTACTCTGTTTCCGCTATTTTGTAGTACTCTGCAGTAGGTGTTTCTCACTTTACTGCTTTGTAGAGTAGTTTTGCTTCCGCTTGTTGGAGTTCCTGCTGCTCTGGCTGGTAAGGGACTGGTTATCCCTACTGAGCCTTGTTCGCGAGGCTCACCCCCCCCCCCCCTACTCTCTTTAGGTAGGGACTCGTTGTCGCAGGAGTTCGTTTCCGGATGGTCATGGTGGCAGTTTGTTGTGCCGTACATTGCTAGCATGTGAATTGTGAGCGTGAGTGCTCTTGTAGCGTGAGTTGAGAGTGGCCTTTTTGCAAGTCCTCGGGGTATGCCCTTTAAGGACTGCACCTTTCTTTCTGTACCTGTACTTTTATTTGGGACATGTTGTACTTAAATTCTTCATTAATGTACAGTCTTTCTTGTTATAGTTATTTGAATTCATTGCTTATCTCACTAGACTAAATTCTAACCCTTCCGGGTCTTCGGATCCGTGAGTGGTGGCACGACCTTCGGGGTTCCCTAACAGAGGGGGTCCAGGAGGTCGGGTTGTTACAATATACATACATATACATGGCACTATACACAAGTCATTTACACAACACATGACTGAAACTAAGAGGGCAAAATTTGAGGGCCTTACATGGACTATGGCAACAGCAGCCACTGGGTTAATAGCCAAAAAGGTGGCAAGATGTTGAGGCAAATCCACTGCTTTAACTATTAGCTGGACAGAGTCATGACTAGCATCTTACCAGTGCAAATATTGGGAGCAGCGGCAACACCTGGACCACCCTCAGTAGCGACATCTATAGGACAATCACGCATGTGCAGATCTGAAGTGAGTGGAGCAACAGTCCTCATTATTGGAGCCGGCCGAATCACAGGCACCGCGCAAAGAGAGCTGGTAGGAGCATCAATATGCATGGGGGACATCATTAGTGAAGGCATCCATGTTGAAGTCATTGGGAGGCAGAGAGTGCACAACTTCAATTGAACAGTTGGTGAGGCACGCATTGAGAGCAATAGCTTGGGCAGAAGAACTAGGGGTCTCCTTATGCACCACAAGTAGATGGGGACCTTCATCGAGTAGTTGATGTGAAACCTTTGGCTTGCTGGGCTCTGAGGCAGTGGCTTCTAGCTGTTGAGGATTTTCATCAAGCACAAAGCGGGCATGGTTCACATTCTAATCCTCAGGGCGTACAGGAGGATCAGAAACCATCTCATCGATGAGAATAGGGCGCCAAACTTGTTTCTCAGTCGTCCCCGTGGCAGGGATTTTAGAACTCTTATCAAGGTTGGCAGCAGAAGAGTTTTTAGGCTGGCCAGGGCCAGGCCCAGCTGACCTTTGATTCGACTTAGTGGATTCCTTCTTGCGTTTAGTTGGCAGATGACTAAGTCATTTGCATGAAGAGCAGAAGAGTGGAGGGTCTAGATATAATATCGGCTGCCAAAAAACATTCGACCGAATGTCTACCCAAATACGATCAAGCAAAACCTTGGACACGTCAACCTAGACATTTACACGAGCAGAATGTGTACGCATCATACACAGAGTGTTCCTATCCACCTGGAGAATGTGGCCGATGCTCCCAGCAATGGAGCGAACCATGGCATCATTGAAGAAATTTGCAGGTAGTGCAGGCAGCTCCAAACAAATAGGAACCACTAGCGAATTTGAATTTGGACAGAAGTCAAATTGACCATTTAAAGAACTTGAAGATTCGTCCTTGCACATACATGGAGTCCTTCAAAAGAACCTGAAGGTAATCTTCTCTATTCTGGAATTGGATCATTAGGTGACGAATGTCGTTGGCGCTGATGATGAAATCTTGAAGGAACTTAAATCTCTGAGCCAAATGAGATCTGATTTCCAAGAAAAGGGGGTGGCTTTGAGGGGTCCTAGCTATGATAGCGAATTGTAAAGGCTTACAAGATAGCTGGACTTCTTCAAGGGAGAAAAAGGTTGCTGGTTCACCAGAATCAGTAGAAGCAAGAACATGGACCAGCAGAGGAAGCACTAGTGGAGAAAAAGACTGTAACAACACCTAGGAGAAAGAAGTTAGCACTGGTGGAGAACCAGGCGCAGAAGATGCACCAGAAGGAGACCCAAAGGTGGTGGATTCGCTAGGGAAAGCATGGACAGGGGCGCTATAAGGTCCTCGAAATTTTGCCCTTGAATTTTTGCTATTTTATTTAGACTTTGCCTTGTGGTGATTAGTACTTGTGTATATAGTGTATATATATATATATATATATATATATATATATATATATATATATGTGTTTATTCTGTATAATTTACATTAAATAATGTTGTATATATGTATATGCTTGTCAATCATGTACATATTGTATTATTTACATTGCATATATGGTGCTTAAGTTATACGTTTAATATTGCATGTATGTATATAGTGTATGTATGTTTTTTTTTTGGTCATTTCTGTGTTCTGGCCGAAGATCATGTTAACGTCAACATGCATGGATGTGCATGGGAAAGTCGACGTCCAGATCGATGGACGCCAACTCCTAGTAAACGGCATGGATGTGGCCGTCTATTTCTCAGAATCTATGCGGCTTCAGATCTGGAAATGGCTGTGTTTCCTTCGGTTCCTATTTTGGAAACTGGCTTCCAACGGTAGGAAATCCTATCAATGCATACCCCAAACCCCTTGGCTCTATAAAAACATCTCCTTCTGGCTGGATTAGGTCTTTTGGCTCTTTGAGAAAAACCTAGAAACCTGGTGCGAAAACCAACTTTTAGGTGGCTTGATCTGGCATGGTGATGCGTCTCCTGGTGATCTACGTCGACTGGGAGAGGCTTTGAACTTTGGAGAGGCTTCCCAAACTCCGGTGTGCAATCTATGTCAACACAGAAGCCAGTTCGAGGGGAGATTTGGGTGCTTCTTCGCTTGGCCGAGGAGAGCATCATCGGCAAAATAATCCTATCTAGCAATTTTTTGGAGGCAAGTAACCTTTGTACATCATCCCTACACAAGTCTTCTAGGTCCCAGGTATTTTTACAGAATTTTCCTCGTGTCCTGGAACCCCCATTCACCAGGGTTTATGCGTGAGGTCTGCCCTTCTGCAGATAGGAACTTAACGGCCAACTTACTATCGTTAAGATCCAGAGTTGGCGGCAACCTATTGTGCCGTTAACCCCTGTTGGCGGCAACCCTTGTGCCGCCAAGTTCTTCAGGTCTTGTTACAGAATGCATGTTTGATCTTTGTAGTATATTTTTTGGACTTCTAGATGTGTGTACATGCTGTAAGAATTATCTTGGGTCAAGTACATTTAGTAGGTCACATCATGAGGCTAGGACGAATTTATGTATACAGTTTTATTTATTAGAATTTCTGTAAATGGACTGTGAGCATGAAATAATCCGGGTAATTCTTGAATAATTAGATTTCTTGTACCTTAGGGTTTCATAAAATTTCCATGTGCTTATAATGACTGTTGGCAGGTTTTTACAGGGTTATGCATGACTGTCCTACTGTGTATCATGTGTAAATGAATTTAATGATAAATATGCCTGAAACATCTTTTAATTGTTATAATTATTTTACAGGTCTGAAAAATCTGAAAAATTGAGCATGTGACATGGTTACTGTTTAGAACTTGTGATAAAAATTTGGTTCTATTTTGATAACAGGAAATGTGATTATTAGTTTAACCATGGAAATTGGTCATGTTGAACATGTTAAGCTTTATCTGGTATGATTCAGTAGTTACCAGCATGAATAGGCTTGTGTATGAGTTTAATGCCATTATGAAACAGTAATAGCATGCTCTACAAATTGATCCATGTATATATGTTAAAAGTGAATGTATGTGTGTATAAATCCATGTGAATAATACGACAATGTGATAACGTGAAAATGTATAAACTATGCCGTTAGTGACATTGCTACCACAGAGGGCTGTGGAACTGTACCGTAGTAAAGTCCCTACGGGAAGATTCAATGTGAGTGATATCCTAAGGGCATTAGGATGAAATCCTGTAGGTGGACAAGTACCACTGGTTAGGGTGGAGAGTGCTTCTCCCGGTTTTGCGCAGTTAACCAAGATCTATCAGTATGTTGCCTAGGTGATGGATATGTGTGTGTGTTATGTGTGTCCTTCTAGTGGTGGTTTGGACTATATGTCACGGCAACTAAGTGTAAAATGTGAATATATGTGAATATGATCATGTGAAATGTGCAATGTGAAATATGAGCATGTGAAATTGTTAAGTGAATGTGTTATCATGTGAAATAGTGTAATCCCATGTGAATGTGTTAAATTTATGTCAAAACAGCAAGCAAAATGTGTGTACAATTGTGTTAAATACATGAAGAAAATGAATAGAATCCATACTAGGTATGCTATTTACTTTATGTATAGTTCCATGCTTAAATTGTGTATAGTTGCAATATAGTTTGAATGAGATTTAAATCTTGGAGCATGATGATCAAAAGGTGTAGAAAGCATGTTATAGATTTTTATACTTAGTCGTTAAAGTAATATAAAGCATGCACCATGTTTATCCTTAAATGCTTAGGAAACTAGCATGTGTAGATGATATGTGTATGGTTTTGTTCATGGATTGCTTGTTGGGTCTATTTAGACTCATACTTGCTTCGGCGTATAGGTGTGACAGGTGTCCCCACATTAGAGGAGGACATTGTGAGGAGCGACTCCGAGCACGAGGAGTAGCTTTCTTGTGGACGTGATCCATTGTACTTTTTCTTTCATAGTATGTAACCAATGGAATTATGTAATTCATTTGGACAATGTAATTTGTTTTGAAATTGTAATTGTGGGCATATGTATTTCTTTTAAATTCTATATGGACTGTGGATAGAATGATGATGATGAAATAAGATTAGTTCTTTTAATTCCGTTGTAATCATTTGTTATTCGTGTACATCTCAATCTAATGTTTAATGTTGGGTAAATGTCTCACTGTGACGGCATTCTTTGTACCAACGTGAATTGGTATAATTGTACCGGTATAAGGAGAGTCGTTACAGAGATTGGTATCAGAGACAAGGTTGAGATTGTACATGAATATGCCATCATCATCATTTATGCTATGTCTTTATAGAATTGTCTACATGTGTAGAAAATGGTTAATAATGAATGAAAGATAGTTAAGAAAATGATTAAGAATTAAATGACTTAGTTCCTAATTGAAGTTGATTTGTTTTGCAGGCTATGGCTTCTCATGGTAGGTGTGGTGTTCCTGCTCGTGAGGATGAGCAGAGGCGTGAGGATAGGGGTGAGCAGCAGGCCCCAGCACCACAGGGTCCTACAGTTCTTCCTCCACCACCGCCTGTGGATTATGGTGTGTTCATGCAAGGCCTAGTGCAGGCTATGCAGACAGGCACATGCTCAGGCTGCACTCCAGGCTCAGCTGGAGGCTCAGGTTAGAATTGGAGATAGAAGTAGTATGTTTTTATTAGATATATGATTGTTGTGTTGCTATTATGTGGCTCATATTATTTGTTGTGGCAGGCTCAGGCTCCAGCTCCAGTTCCTCAGGAGCAAGGCCATGGTGGACCTTCCATTATGGAGCGATTCAAGAGGATGGCTCCACCCTCTTTTAAGGGGGAGAGTCAACCATTGCTGGTAGAGAGCTGGATGAGGGAGATCGAGAAAATCTTCTGAGCTATTAGGTGTGCTGAGGAGGACAAGGTCAGCTTGGCCACCTACATGCTATAGGTATTTAAATTATTTAATTGCATGTAATTGCATTAAGTTTAGAATTTGGTTTAGGTTGGTACTTATGGAGTTGTTTCTGCAGGAGAGAGTCGATGTATGGTGGTCTTCTTTACTGCGTACCCGGTTTGAGGACGGTGCTATCGAGGTAGCTTGGGATGAGTTCGTGAGGCTCTTTCGGGTCAAGTTTGTTCCCGAGCATATTCAAGACAAGATGGAGCAGGAGTTCCTCACTCTTACTCAGGGTTCCATGACGGTGCTTGAGTATGAGGCCAGGTTTGCAGAATTATCTAAGTATGCACCTCACATACTGGTTGATGAGCGCAGGAAAGCGAAGAAGTTTGTGATGGGCCTTAAGCCATCACTGAGGTCGAGGCTCGTGGCGTTCGACCACCGTACCCTTGATGAGTCCCTCAGCGTGGCGTGCAGGCAGGAGAGCGAGATGGATCAGTACTTGGAAGAGAAGAAGGCATCTCAGAAGAGGTCCGCGCCATCGTTCCAGTGGTAGGACAGAAAGAAGGCGGCATACCAATCACCGCAGCGTCCCGTGGCAGCGAGCAGTCAGCAGGCAGTTGCACCGAGATCCCCTAGCGTCAGGCCCAATGGCAAGAAGGAGTGTCATCACTGTGGAAGGACACATGGAGGTACAGAGTGCTGGAAGCTAACGGGGAAATGCTTAAAGTGCGGCAGTAGCGAGCACCAGATCCAAGACTGTCTCAGGCTTCAGCAAGGAGTTCAGCATGCAGCACCAACCCCAGCAGCAGCAGAAGTAGTAGCGCCAGCTATAGGAAGACCAAGAAGGCCTCGAGTGTTTGCCTTAGCGAGAGAAGATGCAGAGCATGCAGAAAACGTCACGGAAGGTACAGTTCTTTTCATGGGTGTGCACGCTTGGGTTTTGTTTGATACGAGTGCCACTCACTCATTCATTTCCGAGCGGTTTGCTAGGCAATTAGCTGTAGAGTCAGGATTAGAGGCTGAGGAGTTAGAGGTCCCATTGTCTGTGCACACACCAGTGGGAACGGTATCGACTAGGAAGTGTATTCCGTTGTTACTTGTGTGCATTGAGGACCGAGTCTTAGATGGGTGCTTCTTTTTGCTAAAGATGAAGGACTATGATGCAATTCTAGGTCTGGATTAGCTAGAGGAGCACTATGCTTTAGTAGATTGTCGTGGAAAGAAGATCACTTTCCGTATTCCTGGTGAGGATGTGTTTTCACATCCATTGCAAAGGAACCTTGCGGGAAGGTTTGTTATCTCCACCCTAAAGGTGATGAAGATGGTAAACAAGGGTTGTGACGCTTTTCTTGCCAGCGTGGTCTTAGTATCGAAGGCCGATCAGTCACCTACCCTTGAGGAGATAGATGTAGTGCAGGAGTTTCCAGACGTATTTCCCAATGATTTGTCTGGATTGCCATCGGTTAGGGAGATAGAGTTTACCATAGAGTTACTTTCAGGCACCTCTCCATCTCAAAGCTCCATATTGGATGGCACCTGCAGAATTGGCTGAGTTAAGGAAGCAATTGTAGGATTTGCTAGACAAGGGGTTCATACGCCCTAGTGTGCCACCTTGGGGCGCACCTGTATTATTTGTGAAGAAGAAGGATGGTTCACTTAGGTTGTGCATCGATTATAGAAAGCTCAACCAAGTGACTGTAAGGAACAGTTATCCCTTACCGCGGATTGATGATCTCTTTGACCAGTTGTAGAATGCATCAGTATTTTCCAAGATTGATCTACGGTCCGACTATCATCAGTGAGGATTAAGAGTGATGATTTGTCCAAGACGGCCTTTAGGACTTGTTATGGACATTATGAGTTTTTAGTTCTTCCATTTGGTCTGACCAACGCCCCTGTAGTGTTCATGGATCTCATGAACAGGGTGTTTAGACCGTATTTAGATAGCTTCGTAGTGGTGTTCATCGACGATGTGTTGGTTTATTCTCTGGATGAGGACACACACCGTGAGCTCTTAAGGGTAGTGTTGGAAGTTCTCTGAGAGCACAAGCTATATGCGAAGTTTAGCAAGTGCGATTTCTGGATGCGCAAGGTTCATTTCCTTGGGCATGTTATCTCAGGTGCTGGTGTAGTAGTTGATCCAGCAAAGGTCCAGGCTATGTTGGATTGGGAGATCCCCAGGACCCCATCGGAGATTCGTAGTTTCCTTGGTTTAGCAGGCTATTATAGGAGATTTATTGAAGGATTTGAATCTATCGCCGCACCTTTGACTAAGCTAACCAGGAAGGGTGTGAAATTTATCTGGTCCGAGGATTGTGAGAGTAGCTTTCAATTATTGAAGGCTAAGCTTACTTCTGCACCGGTGTTGATTTTTTCGAGTGGTGTAGAGGGTTTTTCCATCTACACGGATGCATCTTGAATTGGTTTAGGCTGTGTGTTGATGCAGCAGGGAAGGGTAGTGGCGTATGCTTCTCGCCAATTGAAGGAGTATGAGCGTAACTATCCGACTCATGATTTGGAGTTTGCGGCAGTGGTTCATACACTAAAGATCTGGAGGCACTATCTTTATGGTGTCAGATTTGAGGTGTTCACTGACCATAAGAGCTTGAGGTATCTCTTTTCGCAGAAGGAGTTAAACCTGCGGCAGAGGAAATGGATTGAGCTCCTCAAGGACTACAACTTCAATCTTCAGTATCATCTAGGGAAGGCGAATGTAGTAGCGGATGCTCTTAGTAGAAAGAGATCTTTGCTCCAGCAGGATTGGATGATGTTGGATGATGTTGCTTGTGCGATGACAGAGTTAGAGCCATTGTTATGTCAGACTTTCGTGGCTCAGTTGTCTATTCGGTCTACTATGCTTGATGAGGTGATTAAGAAACAGAAGGGTGACCCTAGACTTCAGGAAATGGTTGGCAAGGCAGGTATTGCTCGAGATGAGGATGATGTGATTAGATTTCATCATCGAGTATGTGTTCCCGATATTGTAGATGTCCGTGAGCATGTCCTTGCAGAAGCTCATAGGTCGAGTTTCTCTATTCATCCAGGTAACACTAAGATGTACCAGGATTTGAAGAGATCATTTTGGTGGTCTGGAATGAAGAAGGATGTGGCGGATTTTATATCCAGGTGTTTAGTACGCCAACAAGTGAAGGCCGAGCGTCAGTGACCATCTGGTCTTATGCAGAAGATGGAGATCCCGGTATGGAAGTGCCAGGCCATCACCATGGATTTTGTAATGGGTTTGCCCAGATCTATAAAGGGCAATGACTCGATTTCGGTGATTGTAGACCGATTCTCTAAGACTGCGCATTTCTTGCCTATGAAGAAGAAGCAGTCAGTGGAGAGTTTAGCTAGGTTGTATGTTAGTAGCATTGTTAGATTGCATGGTGTGCCAAAGTCGATCATTTTGGATCGAGATCCGAGATTTACTTCGAGGTTATGGAAAGGTCTTCAGGATGCTTTAGGTTTCGAATTGAAGCTTAGTTCGACGTTCCATCCCCAGACATATGGACAGTCCGAGAGGACTATCCAGACGCTCGAGGATATGTTGAGAGTGTGTGTGTTGGATTGGAAGGGTGATTGGGAGCGTCATTTACCTCTTGTGGAGTTCACATATAACAACAGTTTTCATGCGAGTATTGGTATGGCTCCATTCAAGGCTTTGTATGGGCGGCCTTGTAGATCTCCTTTGTGCTGGGAGGAGACTGGTGATAGGCAATTGATTGGTCCGGAGTTAGTGTAGGAGACTTCGGATAAGATTCAGCTTATTAGGCAGAGGCTTGTTGCGGCGCAGGAAAGGCAGAAGAGTTATGTCGACAACAGAAGAAAGGATTTGATTTGGAGTTCGAGGTTGGCGAGCATGTCTTTCTGAAGATTTTGCCTACTCGAGGTGTTGTCAGGTTTGGAAGGCATAACAAGTTAAGCCCTAGATTCATTGACCCGTATGCGATTCTCAGACGTTTGGGCAGCGTGGCATATGAGCTAGCTTTACCCCCAGCATTAGCTAGTGTTCATCCTGTATTCCACGTATTTATGCTCAGGAGGTATGTCCGAGATCCATCTCATGTTATTAGTCACGAGCCAGTGAGATCCAGCCAGATCTTTCGTATGTTGAGCAACTAGTAGCTATTCTTGATCGGAAGGTTCAGCATCTCCGGAACAAGAGCATTGTGTCTGTGAAGGTGCAATGGCGGAACTTCTCACGAGAGGAGGCTACTTGGGAGCTTGAGGATGCTATGAAGAAGAAGTATCCCCAATTGTTTGAGTAGTGTCGTTCTAACTTCGAAGACGAAGTTTTCTTTAAGAGGGAGAGGGTGTAAGGTCCTCGAAATTTTGCCTTTGAATTTTTGCTCTTTTATTTAGACTTTGCCTTGTGGTGATTAGTACTTGTGTATATGGTTATGTGCATATATATATATATATATATATATATATATATATATATATATATATATATATATATATATATGTGTGTGTGTGTGTTTATTCTGTACAATTTACATTAAATAATGTTGTATATATGTATATGCTTGTCAATCATGTACATATTGTATTATTTACATTGCATATATGGTGCTTAACTTATACGTGTTAATATTGCATGTATGTATATAGTGTATGTATGTTTTTTTTTGGTCATTTCTGTGTTCTGGCCGTAGGGCATGTTAACGTCAGCATGCATGGTTGTGCATGGGGAAGTCAACGTCCAGATCGATGGATGCCAACTCCCAGTAAACGGCATGGATATGGCCGTCTATTTCCCAGAATCTGTGCAGCTTCAAATCTGGAAACGGCTGCGTTTCCTTCAATTCCTGTTTTGGAAACTGGCTTCCAACTGTAGGAAATCCTATCAACGCATACCCCAAACCCCTTGGCTCTATAAAAACATCTCCTTCTGGCTGGATTAGGTCATTTGGCTCTTTGAGAAAAACCTAGAAACCTGGTGCGAAAATCGACTTTTGAGTGGCTTGATCTGGCGTGGTGGTGTGTCTCCTGGCAATCTACGTCGACTGGGAGAGGCTTTGAACTTTGGAGAGGCTTCCCCGACTCCGGTGTGCAATCTACGTCAACATAGAAGCCAGTTCGAGGGGAGATTTGGGCGCTTCTTGGCTTGGTTAAGGAGAGCATCTTTGGAAAAATAATCCTATCTAGCAATTTTTTGGAGGCAAGTAACCTTTGTACATCATCCCTACAAATGTCTTCTAGGTCCCAGGTATTTTTACAGAATTTTCCTCGTGTCCTGGAACCCCCATTCACCATGGTTTATGCGTGCAGTCTGCACTTCTGCAGAAAGGAACTTAACGGCCAACATACTGCCGTTAAGATCCAGAGTTGGCAGCAACCTATTGTGCCGTTAACCCCTGTTGGCGGCAACCCTTGTGCCGCCAAGTTCTTCAGGTCTTGTTACAGAATGCATGTTTGATCTTTGTAGTATATTTTTTGGACTTCTGGATGTGTGTACATACTGTAAGAATTATCTTGGGTCAAGTACATTCAGTAGGTCACATCATGAGGCTAGGACGAATTTCTATATACACTTTTATTTATTAGAATTTCTTTAAATGGACTGTGAGCATGAAATAATTTGGGTAATTCCTGAATAATTAGATTTCATATACCTTAGGGTTTCATAAAATTTCCATGTGCTTATAACGACTGTTGGCAGGTTTTTACAGGGTTATGCATGACTGTCCTACTGTGTATCATGTGTAAATGAATTTAATGATAAATATACCTGAAAAATATTTTAATTGTTATAATTATTTACAGGTCCGAAAAATCTGAAAAATTGAGCATGTGACATGGTTATTGTTTAGAACCTGTGATAAAAATTTGGTTCTGTTTTGATAACAGGAAATGTGATTATTAGTTTAACCATGGAAATAGGTCATGTTGAACATGTTAAGCTTTATCTGGTATGATTCAGTAGTTACCAGCATGAATAGGCTTGTGTATGAGTTTAATGCCATTATGAAACAGTAATAGCATGCTCTGCAAATTGATCCATGTATATATGTTAAAAGTGAATGTGTGTGTGTCTAAATGTATGTGAATAATACGACAATGTGATAACATGCAAATGTATAAACTGTGTCGTTAGTGACACTACTACCATAGAGGGCTGTGGAACTGTACCGTAGTAAAGTCCCTATGGGAAGGTTCAATGTGAGTGATATCCTAAGTGTATTAGGATGAAATCCTGGAGGTGGACAAGTACCACTGGTTAGGGTGGAGAGTGCTTCTCCCGGTTATGGGCAGTTAACCAAGATCTATCACTATGTTGCCTAGGTGATGGATATGTGTGTGTGTTATGTGTGTCCTTCTAGTGGTGGTTTAGACTATGTGTTACGGCAACTAAGTGTAAAATGTGAATATATGTGAATATGATCATGTGAAATGTGCAATGTGAAATATGAGCATGTGAAATTGTTAAGTGAATGTGTTATCATGTAAAATAGTGTACTCCCATGTGAATGTGTTAAATTTATGTCAAAATAGCAAGCAAAATGTGTGTACAATTGTGTTAAATACATGAAGAAAATGAATAGAATCCATATTAGGTATGTTATTTACTTTATGTATAGTTCCATGCTTAAATTGTGTATAGTTGCAATATGGTTTGAATGAGATTTAAATCTTGAAGCATGATGAACAAAAGGTGTAGAAAGTATGTTATAGATTTTTATACTTAGTCGTTAAAGTAATATAAAGCATGCACCATGTTTATCCTTAAATGCTTAGGAAACTAGCATGTGTAGATGATATGTGTATGGTTGTGTTCATGGATTGCTTCCTAGGTCTATTTAGACTCATACTTGCTTCGGTGTACAGGTGTGACAGGTGTCCCCACATTAGAGGAGGACATTGTGTGGAGCGACTCCGAGCGCGAGGAGTAGCTTTCTTGTGGACGTGATCCGTTGTACTTTTTCTTTCATAGTATGTAACCAATGAAATTATGTAATTCATTCGGACAATGTAATTCGTTTTGAAATTGTAATTGTGGGCATATGTATTTCTTTTAAATGCTATATGGACTGTGGATAGAATGATGATGATGGGATAAGATTAGTTCCTTTAATTCCGCTGTAATCATTTGTTATTCGTGTACATCTCAATCTAATGTTTAATGTTGGGTAAATGTCCCACTGTGACGGCGTTCTTTGTACAGACATGAATTGGTATAATTGTACCGGTATAAGGAGGGTCGTTACTGGCGCTGCCCAAAGCGCTAGGAGTGGGACCATCAGATGCAACAGGGGACTGATGAGGGCCCAGCGGAGAGAAAGCACAAAGGTGGGAGGGGGAAGGCACGGGCCCCCATTCTTCTCCAACTTGTCGATCTAGGGTTTCTGGGAGGACGACTAGATTCCTTTGACTCAAAGGTAGGTAGTCTTTAAACCAAATCTTAATTAAACTTGTATATGCATACATCTACATGTTTAGATCAGGAGGGAAGTGTTTTCCCCAAATTTTATCATGTTGCTTTATTGAATTAAATTTAGTGTTTTCATAGTATCGATCATGTCTTGTTAAACCCTTGTTCTATGTTACGAATTTTCTACCTCTTGTATGAGTCATACCAAGACCAAACACTCAACATGAAGTTTTTTCCCCTATGAGTTTAGTTATTGTAGATACCTTTTTTCACAATTTGTATTGAGTATACTGAGAAGATTAGTCTGAACAATCTGATTGTGTTAATTTTGTGTAAATAGTCCCACTGTGTTTTATTACCTTGTTAAATGGCTATTGTTTTCAAATTCCTCATTATTGTAGGTTGGTTAGGAAGTTTCCTAACTAAAAAAAGTGGTTTCATTTAATTTGGTTCACTATACAGAGCATTTTTGATTTTTCAAAGATCCCTATGTCAAACCTAATCCGAATCAGAGTTGGAAATAGGCATAAAAGGCAACCCAACACTCAGAGTCTAAATACGATGAGTCGACGTGGCGCCACAAGAAGGTGACATGGAGCTGGTCAACTTCTAGAAGTAGAAGGCAATAGGGAGCTGGTCACCTTTTGGAAGCAGAAGTTGACAGCCATTTTGTCGCCTTCAAAAGGCGACAAGATATTGGTGGCCTTCTTCATCAGGGGGCCAGACTGCTCCATTTGTTTCGTGTCTTGTCTTTCTTGGTTCCATTTGTTCCGTTCGAAGTTGCTTACTGACATCATGCATTAATCAACCTATGGAAAAGTTTAAAATATTGTAACATAATTCTATTTGGTCCTAAGTAATTGATCATGCTCTCTACTTGCCATTTTCTCTCTTTCTTTCCTTGTTATCAACTTGTTAAAATGAAGTTTCTAAAATTGGTCATGCATGATTTTGATTTCCTGTTTTAGAACTCTTGATGACTTGCCTATTGCGAGATTTCCATAAATGGATTGAAAAGACACTCACACACGTACATGAGCAATTCTCATGCGCAATACGCATATACACTCTTGCACGATAGGAAACACCCCTTCCTGGTAGATTGGAACCTCTCTGTTGAACATTCTATTCTGGCATACTGGGGACCTTTCTGACAAGGCCTTTGTAAGTCTCCTCTAACCATGAATTCTCACATCGTCGACGAACAGATTGTACCATTGAAGTACCTAAAAGTTAGTGTGCATGTCTCTCCTTCTCTTGATGTTCTTAGCGAGATCTTCTCTTCTCATCTTGATTTATAGAGTACAACTTTATCAAACGTAAGACAAAGTCATCAATGAGATATTAAACTAAATGTAAAACATGCCATTATGTTGCCAGACTTAACTGTTGAACTATTATTCCCAAATTGTCTTGACATTATTGAACTCGTGAAATTATTGTTAATGTTTATACTTGATTGTTGGTATCTACATTTAAAATCGTGAGATGAAAGTTCGGGCACGGAGAGTGTCCAAGGGCTCCAATCTAGTCCCCTTCGGTAGAGAGCCAAAAATGTACTACTAACCATGAGGTATAATGATTATTGGCATTACATCATGCTGGGAGTACTTGCTTGTGTAAATGGTAGATACAAATACCACATCACACGTGTTCATTATATGCATTAATTCCAAGGTGACATAGATCCTTAATGCGTGTTAATGACTCGTGTACTAACTGTATTGCTCGTGAAAGTACATGCTTGTTACTTGCTTGCTTGTTGACATGGCCAATCATGTTACATGCTATCTTGTTCTTATTTGTGGAATTGAAAATCTTGCTAGATCATTGTTCACACTATCTTGGCATTTTGCTTGAACTCAACTTTCCTACTAGATTGATTATTACAATCTCTTGATTATATCTTACTATCTTACACGACACAGTAGTCATGTTTTATTGTCGATGTTTAACTATATAACTCATGTCATGACCATGCCATTTAAATTTTAAAATGTTAAATTCTTATATCATGCTTGGAAGATGTAAATCCTACTGGGCGAGTGAACTCATTACCTATTTGCCCAACATTTCAAGAGATCAAGAAATAGATGATGAAGAGAATCAAGACTTCACTGGGGATGACCTAGAGTGATAAGCATGCTATATGTCCAAGAATCTAGCTTAAGAGTCTTACCATAGCGTCATAGTAGATTAGTAAGTGGAAAGTGCTAGAATATGTAGTAGGAAATGGGGGCATTTATGTACTTTTTCTTTTCTTGAGTCATATGATGTAGTAGATGACTATCGAGAATTTGGCAATAAAAAGTTAGTTTTTGTTTATTTTGTGGGCCCATATACGTGTTATTGTGGTTTATATTGCTCTATATCTAGTGGCGTATTTACCGACTACTCACGTCTGAACGATCGTTCTTCCACTGCCATGTTTTGAGACGTGATACCTTGTGTAGAAGGGAAGACCAACTAGGGTGCTAGGTGTTGTGTCCATCTAAGGGAGTGTACTCAGTGTCATGCCCTGCCAATTTAGCAGCGAAATAAATCGGGGAGACATGAGCAAAGTACATACTAGAGTAAATTGTACAACAGTTCAATAATTCAGAGCATCTAAGGAACAATAATTGAAATAAAATTCTTCATTTCATTTAAATTCACTAAGACAATTACAACCACTAATCCAAAGCCACTACATTGAGCTCATTGACGTCATTACATTGAAAAGAAATCTAAAGCAATAACTACTAGACTCCATGGTACTAGAGTAATTTCATGACTTGACTCCAGATTGCTCATCACTCGAGTCCTGCCACATTGGTGTGAGTCACATCAACTAGCTTACCTGAGACACAATAACAAATAACGAAGGGTGAGCGATAACGCCCATTAGGACTTAAATCTCGTGAATCAAGCAAGCTTTAAATAATTAGTGCTTTAAAAAGGGCAAAGTAACTAAAGATAGCAAGAGTCATGTAAATTCGAGAAAGTAATAGCACGAGTAACATGGTTCAAATAGCAGATGAATCAAGTATAGCACGATGATTAAAGTCAAATCATGATATAAAATGATAACAACGCAATAGCAAGTAACGGCATTGTCAAGCAATAGCAAGCGACATGCATAGCAAGGAGAGAGATAGTAATTGGCCATGTGGAGAGTAAATTGCACTTTTATTAATTTCCATCAATCGAAATAGTATAGCACTTTTGATTAACTTTCGTCAATCGAGATAGTAATGACACTTTGGTTATCCATAGATAGCCGAGAGAGAATACAGCACTTTTTCGTCAATAAACAACGAGAGAATACAACACTTTGTTTTGATTGTCATAGATTAATCTTAATAGTATGGCACTTGGATGTAATTCCGAAATCATGATCATTTAACTCCCGTGGGTAAATGGCACTTTTGGGCACTCCCCCTAGGACCAGATCGGGCCCTATTGCGCTAGCATTGGTTATGTTGTTTATCTTTAGACAATCAATTAATGGCTAATAGAGAGTACCAAGAAATAGATAAGAGCACTAGATGAATAGACGAGATAGTAGAGTGGATGTGAATAGATGAGGAGTAAAGTATAGACGAGAACTATAGGTCAATGCACATAAAACGTCGAGTAAACGGGCGATAGTAGCGGTTGCACAACACGCGCACTTGGTGTTGGCAGTTAGGTGGAATTCACTACCTTCCACTAGCCATGTTACGCACAGGTCCAGAGGTCCGGCGTGATTCAAGATAAAAGAGAACTTCTAATAGCCGTTTGGACCTTATTAATCCCTAAAGGGTATTATAGGTGTTAGGGTACAACCAGCTCGTCGACCATGTGGGAATCCATGGACAGAGGAGACCTATAGAGGCTTTAAACAAGGATTCACTAGTCCGGCAGAAGGAGTATCTGACGGAGAGTTCGTCCAAGTCAAGAGAAAGTGTATATATGAAAACAAGTGCTCGACGTTCTAGAGGAATTCTAGAACAATGGAGCGTCGGTATTGGTGTTCCCAAAACAACGCGAGAAACGAAGACAAGTCCTTTTAAAATATGGCAATAAAATTGGGATGAATTACCAGATATATTATGGAAAATTTTCATGTCATGTTAGGCCATATTGTATGGTTCAAGTGTGTGCATGTGTCATGAAATTATAGATAGAAAGTGGTCATGTGCATGTCTTTTAAAAATCTCACATAAATGTTCAATTTATAACAAATGTATTTACTACGTGTAAGATTGTAAACAAAGTGTACAAGCACTATAGAAAGTTAGAGCATCATAAATCGGGGATTTTCATGCAAAAGTCTGAGATCACGACGCACCCCAGTAAGGGTCGTGACGGGGTCAGGTGAGAACGCGACAGGGCCTTGTACAGAATGCGACGGGCTTGTCAGATCAGGCAGGCAGAATGCGACGACAGCCCCTATCACGTTCAGAACGCGACGGAAGGTGTTGTCGTGACCAGCCCTGAGAACGCGGCCTATCGGGTCGTCGCGTTCTCAGGTCCTGTGCCTGAGTCCGAGCAGGAAAAGGATAGCTCCTCGGATTGTGGTCCGAGTTGCCTTGTTTTGACACAGGGTGATTCAAAAATTCATGACTAATTGAACAAGCAATGAAAAATCACAAAACCAATTCCAAGCAAATCTAAACATGCAATAGTATTCACAATAAATAGGAATTGAAAAGTAGACAGGGTCTCGACATGATTGAAATAGGTTTATTCACGAAGTGAATGGTACAGTACACAGTGGAGATCAACGAATTAATTCGCATGGTAGGATGGATGAAAATTAGGGCTTTCAGGGGCAAATTAATCCTAACAATCATCAGTATCTCCAATAAAAATTTTGAGGCATGGGATAGAGTATTCAAGGAGATATGAATTAAACATGAAGGTTCGGGGTCAAGAGGTTTGTAGGACTTCAAAATTCAATAAGAAAAGATTGGGTGCATGAAAAATTATGAAATGAAAGGGGTTTTGTTCCTGATGCATGGAACAATCTACAGACGAAATTAATTTGATTTTGCTCATGAGAATGCCTACCTTTGACTCCTTTTCTCTTATAGGGCTAGAACTTTGAAGAACGAGGATGAGAGTGCTACATCCTCCCCCACTTAAAAAGAATTTGGTCCACCAAATTCCATGACTCCTTCGATTACATGTGAATCATTTATTGTAAAAAGACATTAATCATTGTGAGTTCAGAGGTACCTTCTACGGTTCCCACTTCTCGATTCGGAGAGAGTTGCACTAAGGCTTCCAGTGTGCCTTGCTGGTTTAATTCCTCATGACGTTGATTCTCAAATTGTGGGCAGTCTCTCATCTTGTGGTTGGAGCTACCACATTGCAAACATTTTTCTTGTTACCACCAGCAATCCCCCGACGTGTGGCCCCTCCTATTGCAGTGCTTGCATCGCCCTCTGCGAATAACGGCTACTTGTATGTCGTTCTTCTTATTCTTCTTTACTTTTCTCTTATCATTGTTTGGTTGGTTCCCTTTCATCATAGAATTGAGTTCTTCTGTGTTAGTGGATGGTTCTTTTAGAAGAGGGCAGTCTCGTAGCTAATGTCTCGAGTCTCCACAACGTAAGCATGCATCAATTCTTTGCCAACACTCATTGGCCACATGACCTGGCTTGTGACAATGATGGCAAATGATCTCATCATTATGATTCACTTGCTGGTTGGACTTCTTGCCATGGTTATATCTTCTCTTCCCATTCTGATTGGTCTCCTTTTTAATCTCCTTAGTCACTTCCAGAGCTCTTTCTAGCAGTTGAGCGGCTTGCTGACATGCCAGAACTAGCCTCTGGGTTGATCTCATGTCGGCGTCCATTAAGAGTCCCTTCAAGAATAAGGTTGGCATTAGGATGCTAAAGTAATATTAAGTTCATACATATGTATAGATAAGTGTATTCAAATCTTAACCATGGTCCTACCCAATCCTCACATAGGTATGATGGTTGACTTAGACACGTGTCATGGCAGTTCGTCCTAGAACACCCTATACCTAAGAGATCCAATGAGGACATCCTATAACATCTTAAACCTAAGATATCCAATTAAGACATCCTAGGCTCTGATACCAACTGTCACGCCCCGCCAATTTAGCAGCGGAATAAATCGGGGAGACGTGAGCAAAGTACATAGTAGAGTAAAATGTATAACAGTTGAACAATTCAGAGCATCTAAGGAACAATAATTGAAATAAAATTCTTCATTTCATTTAAATTCACTAAGAAAATTACAACCACTAATCCATAGCCACTACATTGAGCTCATTGACGTCATTACATTGAAAAGAAATCTAAAGCAATAACTACTAGACTCCATGGTACTAGAGTAATTTCATGACTTGACTCCAGATCGCTCATCACTCGAGTCCTGTCCCATTGGGGTGACTCACGTCATCTAGCTTACCTGAGACACAATAACAAATAACGAAGGGTGAGCGATAACGCCCAGTAGGACTTAAATCCCATGAATCAAGCAGGCTTTAAATAATTAGTGCTTTAAAAAGGGCAGCGTAACTAAAGATAGCAAGAGTCATGTAAATTCGATAAAGTAATAGCACGAGTAACATGGTTCAGATAGCAAATGAATCAAGTATAGCACGATGATTAAAGTCAAATCACGATATAAAATGATAACAACGCAATAGCAAGTAATGACATTGTCAAGCAGTAGCAAGCGACATGTATAGCAAGGATAGAGATAGTAATTGGCCATGTAGAGAGTAAATTGCACTTTGATTGATTTTTATCAATCAAAATAGTATAGCACTTTTGATTAACTTTCGTCAATCGAGATAGTAATGGCACTTTGGTTTTCCGTAGATAGCCGAGAGAGAATATAGCACTTTTATCGTCAATAGACAATGAGAGAATATAGCACTTTGTTTTGATTGTCATAGATTAATCTTGATAGTATGGCACTTGGATGAAATGCCGACATCCTGATCATTTAACTCCCGCAGGAAAATGGCACTTTCGGGTGCTCTCCCCAGGACCAAATCGGGCCTATTGCGCTGGCATTGGTTATGTTGTTTATCTTTAGACAATAAATTAATGGCCAATAGAGAGTACCAAGAAATAGATAAGAGCACTAGATGAATAGACGAGATAGTAGAGTGGATGTGAATAGATGAGCGAGTAAAGTATAGACGAGAACTACAGGTCAATGCACATAAAATGTCGAGTAAACGGGCGATAGTAGCGGTTGCACAACACGTGCACTTGGTGTTGGCAGTCAGGTGGAATTCACTACCTTCCACTAGCCATGTTACGCACAGGTCCAGAGGTCCGGCGTGATTCAAGATAAGAGCGAACTTCTAATAGCCGTTTGGACCTTATTGATCCCTAAAGGGTATTATTGGTGTTAGGGTACAACCAACTTGTCGACCATGTGGGAATCCATGGACAGAGGAGACTTACGGATGCCTTGAACAAGGATTCACTAGTCCGGCAGAAGGAGTATCCGACGGAGAGTTCGTCCAAGTCAAGAGAAAGTGTATATATGGAAACAAGTGCTCGACGTTCTAGAGGAATTCTAGAACAGTGGAGCATCGGTATTGGTGTTCCCAAAACAACGCGAGAAACGAAGACAAGTCCTTTTAAAATATGGCAATAAAATTGAGATGAATTACCAGATACATTATGGAAATTTTTCATGTCATGTTAGGCCATATTGGATGGTTCAAGTGTGTGCATGTGTCATGAAATTATAGATAGAAAGTGGTCATGTGCATGTCTTTTAAAAATCTCACATAAATGTTCAATTTATAACAAATGTATTTACTACGTGTAAGATTGTAAACAAAGTGTACAAGCACTATAGAAAGTTAGAGCATCATAAATCGGGGATTTTCATGCAAAAGTCTGAGATCACGACGCACCCCAGTAAGGGTCGCGACGGGGTCAGGTGAGAACGCGACAGGGCCTTGTACAGAATGCGACGGGCTTGTCAGATCAGGCAGGCAGAACGCGACGACAGCCCCTATCACGTTCAGAACGCGACGGAAGGTGTTGTCGCGACCAGCCCTGAGAACGCGGCCTAACGGGTCGTCGCGTTCTCAGGTCCTGTGCCTGAGTCCGAGCAGGAAAAGGACAGCTCCTCGGATTGTGGTCCGAGTTGCCTTATTTTGACACAGGGTGGTTCAAAAATTCATGACTAATTGAACAAGCAATGAAAAATCACAAAACCAATTCCAAACAAATCTAAATATGCATTAGTATTCACAATAAATAGGAATTGAAAAGTAGACAGGGTCTCGACATGATTGAAATAGGTTTATTCACGAAGTGCATGGTACAGTACACAGTTGAGATCAACGAATTAATTCGCATGGTAGGATGGATGAAATTAGGGCTTTCAGGGGCAAAAGATTCCTAACAATCATCAGTATCTCTAATAAAAATTTCGAGGCATGGGATAGAGTATTCAAGGAGATATGAATTAAACATGAAGGTTCGGGGTCAAGAGGTTTGCAAGACTTCAAAATTCAATAAGAAAAGATTGGGTGCACGAAAAATTATGAAATGAAAGAGGTTTTGTTCCTGATGCATGGAACAATCTAGAGACGAATTTAATTTGATTTTGCTCGTGAGAATGCCTACCTTTGACTCCTTTTCTCTTCTAGGACTTGAACTTTGAAGAACGGGGATGAGAGCTTGAGAGGTTCTTCTCCCCACGAGATCTCCTCCTCCTTGGCCTCTCCTCCTGGTCTAGCAACCCTTGGCAACGAGCTAGGGCCGACCATGGGGGATTTAGGGGAGTATTTAAGCATTCTTCCTTTCTATTTCCTAATAGGACTCTAACTCCTATTAATTCTGAGATTTCCTAATTCCTTTCTTCCTTCTAAGCTTGACAACTTCTAATTGGGTTAGGATGGGATCTAAATTCGTGGCCAAGCAATTAGGGTAGGTTTAGGAATCCAATTCCTACCCAATTTACTTATTTTAATGTATTAAATACCTCTTTTCTACTTAAGTAATATTTAAGTTACGAATTGAGGGTATTTTCCTATTATTCCCTATTTAAAAATCCCTATTTTGGCCCAAAATTTTTAGATGATCCATTTACCAAAACCCATCACTCAATGGAATTTAACTTATGGGAATTTCCTCTTTTAATTAGGGAACAATAGAATTTTGGACTTATTAGATTTTTCTCACTTGAATTTATTCATGGGCTATGGGAGCTCCCTTGGTCCAATTCCAATAATGGGTAATCATTACATGACGTTGGAAGTCTCTCCGATAGGTTCGTTTAATTTATGAGTGTTTTATCTTTCAGTGTTAACGGTTTTCCGACTTCGTTTCCTAATTTGGATAATTAGTCACGTTGCGACGTACACTTGGCCAATCAGATTTTTCGTTGCATGAATTTCTTCGTGGAACACGTAGAAATAATGTTTGGGGTTGATTTTTAATTTTTATGGAATTTTCCGATGTATTTTCACACATACGATAGGGGTACGTATGTTTCTATTATTTCGATTTAAATAAATTATTATTTCTAAATTTTAGACATTTAAATTTTTCGGGGTGCTACACTCAGTGTGTCCCTTGTGTATAAGGGAGGACCAGCAGGGAGCTGGGTGTTGTATGTCCGTTAGGGGACTATACCCTAGTTAGTAAAATCCCAAGAGTTTACTTGGAGACTAGGCGTAGGACTTCCATTTGAGGGAAGTGCTGAACCTAGATAAATCTGTGTGTCCCTTTTGTGTGATTGTCCTTGTTTGACTATTGCTAATTAGTTCACTGAGCTCAATCTCTAATTAACGCTTACACACCAAAATTTTTGTTTTGTGTTTTAACTTTTGTAAACTCATTAACCCCACCCCCCCCCCCTTTGATGTGCTGTCATGGGCCAACAAGTGATATCAGAACTAAGCTCCATTAAAGAAGATCTCACGATCTAAGAGCAAAGATCTGTGGTAGCTCAAGGTTACACTGAAGGACAGTCCGTCACATGACCTCCTTTCTTCGATGATGAGGATTAACCATACTTGACTATGCCCATGGAATGTTTCATCAAATGTAAAGGTTTCAATTTGTGGTAGGTGATAAAGGAAGGAGACCAAAAACCCCTTACTGAAAACCAGTCTGATTGGTCTCTAGCTGACAAAAGAAATATTTCATTAAATTATAAGGCTAACAACTATCTTTGATGTGCTTTCTCTAAAAAGAATTTAATATAGTTTCTACATATAAATATGCTAAAGAAATATGAGATACATTAAGAACAACCTATGAAGGAACTGATAAGGTTAAAGAAACTAAAATCGATATTCTTGTAGCTAAATATAAGCAATTTAGAATGCAAAGTGATGAAAATATAACGCAAATGTACACAAGATTTACTGATATAATAAATGGCTTAGCATCATTGGGAAAAACTTTTTTTCCAAGGTGATTTAGTCAAGAAAATATTAAGATCTATTTCAAATCAATAGACTCCTAAAGTAACTACTATTGAAGAAGCTAATGGCTTAACAACTATGACGATAGAAAAGTTTATAGGATCATTAATGGCACATGAGATTAACATGGAATGATTATCTAAAAGCTCATCTAAGAAAAGAATTACTATTGCTTTGAAAGTTGTACCTACTCCTTCCTCCTCTTTTTCTAGTTTAGAAAATACAAGTTCTGAAAAAAGGCAACGTAGATGAAGTTTTGTCAAAGCTTCAGAAATTTTAAAGAAGAAGAAGAATAGATCAAGAAGGATCCACAAGAAAGAGAAAAATAAGAAAGAACCAATCTTCTAAGAATGTAATCAGCCTGGACATCTAAGGCCAGACAGTCCAAAGCTCAGAAAATCCGATCAACAAGAAAAATCTGAGAAGATGCAAAGAAAAGAAATGAAACACAATAAATTCAATAGGAAAGCTATGGCAGTTGTAATGCCCCGAAAAATTTAATGATTTAAAATATAAGGAAATGGAAAATAAATAAAAGTGGTGAATCAAAATACAATAAATGACATGATTAAACTCCCAAAGTGTGAAATCAGCTATTTAATTATATTGAACCAATACAACTCTAAATGGGCCAAAGATCAAAACCCAATAGCAATAAACACCAAAATTTGTACCCATAATTATGCAGAAAAAAAGAAAGGGTAATTTAGGGCTAAAGCAATGGTAATTAGCCATTCATAGCAACCAAAATCGGACCCAACCATGGGAAGGTGTTTCCTAATGCCATTGCTACTCCTATTGGGAGGAGAAATCCCAATATATGGAAGGTGCCATGCAGAAACCGCAACCCACCTTTCCTACGCTCATTAGGACATGAAATAAATCCTAAACCTATAAGAGATCATCACAAGACTTTTGGGGGAAGTCTGGCATTGTGTTGGGGACATGAGGAGGCGCACCAGAGCTCTGGGAGAGGAGGAGATCAGCCAGGAGGACACCATCTTCTCTAACCTAGTCTCTGTTGTGACCTATGAAGAAGACCTTCTTAGATCCACTAAAAGGTAGGTGATCTCAGGCCGAAACTGTTGGCCCTTTATGTACGGTAGCAAGGTAACCTAAAGGGGGGGGGGGGGGGGGGGTGAATAGGTTTTTCTGATATCTGAAATCAAAACGTGAACACTTAAAAGTTTGGTTAGTGTTAGTGTGATGAAGAGTGGCAGTGCGGAAGCAAAAGAACAATCACACAAAAGGACACAGGAGATTTATCCTGGTTCGTCCCTTCCCACATGGAAGTCCTACGTCCAGTCCCCAAGCAAACTCTTGGGATTTCACTAACCGAAGGTACAGTCCCCTTCAAGGACACTACAACACCTTGGATACCCCACCAAGTCTTCTTCTCTTTCCCGGGCAAGAAGGCAGCCCACTTCTTTTCTAGGCTCAGAAGCAAACCTACTTCTTTTATAGGTTTAGAAGTAAACCTCCTGGAACAAACCCCAGTGCGGTTCTGCTAGACTTAAACCCCCAGCTAGGTTCTGTAGGTACAAACCCCAACAAGGTTCTGCTAGACACTAACCTCTAGCTAGGTTACACACTGTATACAGTCCTACAGCTGAACAGAAATCTTTCTTAGAAAAGAAAGATCAGACTGAGAGCTATTACAAGATGAACACTCAGGACTTAGCTCACAGTCACAGACTCTCCCCCAATATTACAATGAGCACAGGGAGAATGGAAGAGAAGAAGGCTTGAAGGCGATGAAGACTTCTGCTTTGAAAGCTTCTGAAGATTTTTGGCTCGAGTTCTTCTCTCTTTCTCTGAGTGTTTGTGGCGTGAAGGTTCTTCTCACAGTTGTACACTCCTTGAAGAATTTTCAGGAAGGCTCTTTTCTTTCTTCAGCCATGCTTCATCTTTTATATGAGAGGCTTTTAAAAAGGATCTGTTGAAGAGATCCGTTGGAGTTCTACCCGTTGCTCATCTCTTGTCTTGATCACTCTTGTGGTCTTCGAGGTCTGTGAGCATAGAAGAAAGTGTTAGCATAAAAGAGTGTTTACATGAAAGCTGTGCATGCTACTGTGTTTTTCTTAACATGCTAAAACTGATAAGTCATATCTTTTTCTGACAGGACTGAGAAATTACGCATGCAGCTTTTTGTCAGAAGATATTTGACTTTTCATTTAGGCGCCAAAAACACTTGAACATACAAGAGAAATCGATGTGAATATGACTTATAAAATCGTTGTTTATTTATAAGAAAATCGTTACAAGATTATGAACAAATCGATGTGATCACTTATGAAATCGTTATGCAAGCAAATCGTTGTGAACACCTGAAGAAATCGATGTGATCACTTATGAAATCGTTATGCAAGCAAATTGTTGTGATTACCTAAAGAAATCGATGTGATCACTTATGAAATCGTTACGAGACCCAAATCGATGTGAAACTTATCAAATCGTTATGAGAACGAAATCGATATGAGGGCAAATCGTTGTGGCGATAAAAGGAATCGTTCTGAGATCAATTTCTTAACAAATCGTTAAGGCCACTTAGCGAATCGTTCTGAGATCGATTTCTTAACAAATTGTTATGACTTAGCAAAGTCGTTGTAGCGCTTTAAAAAATCAATTAAAACCAAATCGTTATAGCGCTTATTAATTTTGGTACTTGAACTGAAATCGATGTATATTGATTAAATATTGATTTTATCATTTTAGTGCGCCATATTGCATCAATGTGAGACTCAGCATTTTGCTATGAGATTGATGTGACACAGATGAAACAAAATATTCAATAGTATTTAATCAACAAAGATATATATGAAATCATCATAAGTTTTATTATCACCAAAATATAAGGACAACCATAAAGTGGTTCAACAGAAACTATACAAAACCCATACCATCTGAAAGAGCATCATGTCTAGTTTATTTTGCATCTACTTTGCCCAATTTTCATCAAGCATGTTCGTCGTATTAAGTGTTTTCCATAAGTCGTGCAAGTTTAGGGCTTTACATGTTAATACTATGTTTTACGCAAATTGAGGTCATTTTGGATCAAACCAAAACCATGGTTTGCTTCTACTTGATGTCCTGAACACTTTTCATGTTGAGAGTTTTGTGTATATCTCATTAGGTTTCAAGTTATAAGTCTATCATGATAGGTGTGTCATTTTTCTGCATTTTTGGGTAAGATCCAAGAACGCGACGTATCCAGACATCGCGATTCTGCATGCATGAACGTGATGTACTGGTACATCATGATTTAGGAAAAGGCGACTGAGTCATCCGTCATGATTTAAGGTCTAACCAGTCAACACTGACACCTCAAACTGTGTGTTGCGTGGGTTTCTGGACCTGTCATGAATGCGACAGCATGTGCCGTCGCGATTTGTAAGTTTCCCACCCATCTGATTCCGTATAGGTTTTATATTCGGAGTTTGAAATCTATGCATGAACGTGACATTGTGAAGCATCGCGATTCAGGACTCTTCGCGAAAATCATTCTATCACGTTGTGAACGTGATAGACAAGGCTGTCGCGATTCTAGTCAAACAATCGATCGGGTAATCGATTCAGGTCTGAAAGGCGACCATCCATCCTGTCGCGATTTAAACGTGACAGGAGGGTCCATCGCGATTTGTTTGTCTTCACACCGAGTGTTGTTTAACTGTGCAAGGTTCCTTGAAAAGTGACGTCTGAACCCGTCACGATTCAAAGACTGACCCGAGACTGTTTCTTTTGGTTGCTCAGTCAACATGTGTATTAGCTTAGTCTGTAATCATGCTACTTAGTGATGCATTGGCCTAAAAGTGATCAACCCATTTGAAAACTATAAAGACATGAATACGATTCTAATGTATAATGTGAAGTGATTGATCTTATATTTACTTGATTATCATCTTATGATCTAGCTTGATATAAAATCTATCATGATAAGTTGTGATATGAATATGTGGAGGATACATGCTAGAATGAATTTGCTTGGTTTAGAGCTTTCCATTATGTTACTTGTTGCATGTGGACTTCCTTTATTTACGTGCTTTCTGAAGTTTCCATATTTTGTTCATCCATTGCACGCATGATTAGGAAGGTTCCATGTCACAACACTACATGCTTGCACTATTAGGCACACCCCTCTTGGGGGATTGGAAGCTCTCTACCGGTCATTCCGTATTGGCAGACTAGCGACCTTTTCCCTAAGAACTTCGTAAGTCTCTGTACTCTGTGGATTCCCTCATAGAGACCGAGCTAGTTGTACCATGAAGTACCCTGGAAGTAGAGAACACTTGTACCGTGTACGATATGTCATTAGTCATCCTCTAGTCAAGACACTAAAGATTTATGAAACATAAGATATGTCGTTATGATGTCCAAATGATCTATCGAGCTTTTGTCATACATTGAACTCCATGAATGATCATGTCCTTATTACTATGAGCTTGTTATTGGAAATCTGTGTCCATAATATGTATATGTTTGATCGGCACAACATGGGACTTCGGTCCATTTGACTAATGCATGTGCAATAAGAGCCATGTCTGGTCCTGGGAGGAGCGCCCCATCGTACTTATTAACCGCGGGAGTATGGACTGTGGTGCTTGGCATGGCAATGGTATGTGTGCAATATTTGTGTGAATGTGCCTTCGTTTGATATGATAAGTTCGATATGATACATTTTCTCATGTGAATATATGATATCTGTGTGAATATGGCAAATCCTTGTGATACGATTCTATTCTTGAATTACATGTCCAATACATATGAAAGTCAGTATTTGTTTCGTTATGATATTCATTTTTTTCAGCCATTTGACTTGTTAGAAATGCATGCATAGTCATCATGTTCCTGTTAAGATCCTATTTATTTAAAATGTTAATCATGTATATTAGTGTCCGCACATTGAGATGTAAATCCTACTGGGCTAGTTTGCTCATCCTATCATCCTAAACATTTCAAGTAGTGATGAAGAATTCGTGGACACCAATGGGGCAGGGCTTGAGTGAAGAGCACTCGTCACTTATGGAGATGAAGAACTAGGAATAGATGTTTGAGTCGTATATGTAATGATGATATATTTTCATAAAGGTTATTATGAAATTTGAATAATGGGCCTTATTGGTTAGCTCGTATGATGTAAGGGTTCTAATTAGTCGAATGGAAATGAAATAAAGAGTATTTTAGCTGGCAATATTATTGTCTCAAGTATGTTGCTATATTTAGTTGTTACTCTGAGTAACTAGACTGTGATACTTATATTCGTATCGTTCACGCATCTCGATATTTATTTCGCTAGTAAATGTCGGGGCGTGACAGCAGATACATGGGATAACGAAGAAGTCTCTTCTACAAACCCATCAAGTTTAGATTTTGAATATGAGCAAGTAAATTTAGCCCTCATGATAGGACTAGATGAGACACAATCTAACATATCTCTCAACTCTTGCACTGGTTCGGACTCAAACTTAGAAGACTTAGAATAAGTCTTTAATGAAGTTTACAAAAATCACAAAGCTATCATAAAAGAGTTAAAGATTCTTAAAAATAACTTAGCTTTCTTAGAAAATTCTAATTCTGATCTTAAATCTGAAATGGAACAACTAGAAAAATAGTTAAAAGAAATCGAACATAATAATGATCTTATAAGCGAAGACTTAAAAAACAAGAATAATAAGACATCAGAATTGAAAAATAATGTCTTAAAATATGAATTGGAGGAAAAATTAAAAACTCTAACTAAAGTAAACGCTTATTTAAGTGAATTTGTCAAAAAGTTAACCAAAGGAAAAACATCTCTCACTTTATGTTTAAAAGATTCAAAATATGGCAACAACAAACAAGGATTGTGATACAAACCTCTTGAAAAATAATAATAAATTAAGTATCCAAATAAATATCTATTGTCAAAATTTGTAAAAGAAACTAAAAATGATTTGACTCAGAAGAACTTCGCTCATGAGAAACATGTTTCAAACAAACATTGCAGGAACACTCAGATCTCTAAAATAAATTACATTTATTGTTGTACACACTATAATAAGTTAGGCCATACAGTTAATACTTGCACTACTAGGCACTTACAGTGGATTCCTAAAGGTTGTTTCTATGCATCTAACATTCAAGGACCCAAAAAGATTTGGGTACCTATTTTTAAATGATTTATTTACAAGGTAGCCTTAGACTATCTAGATTGAATCATGGATAGTGGATGTTCAAGGCATTATGACTTCCAGCTCTTCACCCCACTCAAATTTGAAGAGAGAGTAGTCACAGATTAATATAGTTCTTGTTGGCCCACTTACGGTTGGTAGCAAGCTTTCTAGAGGGGGGGTGAATAGAATAACTACATAAATTCTGAAACTAAAACACATAAATCACAACTTAAAAACTTTGGTTAGTGATAGTGTGTGATAGAGAGTAGTAGTGCGGAAGCAAATTTAAACAATCACACAAATGAACACAGAGAATTTTATCCTGGTTCGGTACTTCACAGAAGGAAGATCACCTACGTCCAGTCCCCAAGCAAATCTTGGGATTTCACTAACTAGGGTACAATTCCCCTAAGGATATACAAATCCCCAACTCCCTGCTGGTCCTCTTCCTTTCCGAGTAGGAAAGAAACTCACTTCTGTTACAGGTCAAGAAGCCACCCTCTGGGAACAAATCCCAATGCGGTTCTGCTAGACTTAAACCCCTAGCTAGATTCTTCCCTTAACACAATGGGAATATTATGTATAGTCCCACAGTTGGACAGAAATTGCTAGCAACCCCACTGGCCTTCTCTTCACACAGGAAGAGGAACACTATATACAGTCCTATAGCTGGACAGAAATCTTTCTTAGAAAAGAAATAACAGACCGAGAGATATACAAGATGAACAAAGGAACTCAAACTCTCAGCCACAGACTCTCCCCAGATTTACAATGATGCACAGAGAGAGTGAAGAGAAGAAAGGGAGCTTGAAGCTTGAAGACTTCAGATGGCTGCTTGCACACTTCTTCTTGAGCTTGAGCTCTTTCTCTCTTTCTTTTGTGTATAGCGTTGTGGCTTCTCACTGGATGTACACTCTTTGAATGATCTTCAGGTTCGCTCTTATCTTGTTCTTCAGCCTTGCTTCATCTTTTTGTAGAGCAGCTTTGAACAGATCCGTTGAAGAGATCCGTTGGAACTCTTCTAGTCGTTGCTCATCTTCTTCTTCATCTATTCTTCATCTTCTTCTGACAGACACTTGGTGTAGGGGAAGTCTAGATATCTGTAGGCATAGAAGATAGAGTCAGACTAAAAAGGTCTTCTGACAGAAGCCCATACCTTGCCTTATTTCCTTATTTTCTGCTGACAACATCTCACCTACCTGGAAGGATAGAAAGCAAAAAAGATCTTCAATCAGACAGAGAAATAATAGGAAAATATGTGAAGTACATTTGAACTTTCAGTTGGGCACCAAAGACATTTTGAAACATTTGAAAAGTAGTGGCAATCAATGTTTAAGTATAATAGTAATCGATGTTTGAGTATAATCGATGTTTGAATGTAATCCATGTTGAAATGAAGTCAATGTGAACATAATCCATGTATAAGTGTAATCGATGTTGAGGCATAATCGATGTTGGAGTGAAATCGATGTTGGATTGAAATTGATGTTTGATTGAAGTCGATGTTTAAATAAAATCGATGTTTTAAATGAAATCGATGTTTGAATGAAATCAATGTTCAACTGAAGTCGTTGTTTAAGTGAAATCGATGTTGAACCAAAATCGATGTCTAAGTGAAATCGATGTTTTGAATGGAATCGATGTGGACTTTAAAAACAGTAATCGATGTGCATTGAACAACAATTGATTTAGCTTTTCAGTGCAAATCATGAAACGATAGTGCCATAGTATGTTGTATTTATGAGAAAAATATTATATTAAATATATTCATGATATTTAAGTTAATCATGAGTTTTGTTATCACCAAAATAAAGGATAAAATATAAGAGTGGTTCAACAGTTCTTAATAGTACCACATATAAATGTCTTGCAAGTTTCTTTTTATAAAGCCAATATAGGTGAATTATTTGAAGATCTGACAAGTGACATCAAGCTAATTCAACAAGTGGTAATCCAATAAGAAGAGCAACAATTCAGAGGAAGCATCACATTCAAGGGGAGCAAATCTGCCAGGACTTATGATTCAAAGGGCGAGATGACACTTTTAAGACAATTATTGTTGAACCACTCCCTCAACAAAGAAATGGTAAGAAATCTCTACAACTAAAAGGGAGAACGAAAAAATGGTTAGAAATTTCCTTTTTGGTTATCTACAAAAAGGGAGAGAATGTTTTACTTTTGAATTTTATGTTCAATATTTGTGTTGAATATTTCATTTAGAAAAATTTCATAAGTTTTGTTATCACCAAAAAGGAGGAGATTGTTTAACCACTCTAATATATTTATCCATCTGTTTTGGTGATAATTAAAACTCTTGAATATCATAAATATCTTTAATAATTTTTTTCACTCATGAAAATCATGAATATATTTAATAATATTCTTCAAGATATTTATGTATAAGAAATAAGATAATTTCTATTATTTTAAAAAGATATGCACTAAAAGTCCATATCGATTATAGTTCAATATGCATCGATTAGAGACTAAAGAGCAACATCGATCATTGAAGAAGGTTTCCACCGATTAGAGAATAACAAAAAGTTTCTATCGATTAGAGAAAAAATATCATACTGATTACTGAAGAAGCTTCATATCGATTATTGAAGAAGCCTTCTATTGATTAGTAAAGAAAAGTTTCACACCGATTATGTAAGAAGTAGTGTTCCGATTATTGAAGAAACAATTGTTCTGATTAGTGATACATTACATCGATTACTGAACATTCTCTTTTTGATTACTTAACACCATTCTAATTACTCTTGTGTTGTTCTTATTAGAGAACAATGTTTATATCGATTGGTGTTATGCATGTTCTGATTATTGAACAAAAGTTCAACATTGTTCCGATTAGTGTTATAATTGTTCCAATTAGTGAGCAAAGGTTCAGTATTATATTGATTAGTGTTATAAATATTCTGATATTGAATAGAGATTTAATATTGCTCTAATTAGTGTTATTCTTGCTCTGATTGGTTTACAACATTCTGATTAGTGTTATCCACGTATCTATTGGTGAATGCAAGTCATATACTATTCTGATTAGTATTAATCTGACTTCAAATATATCGATTAGTAAACAAATTGTTTTAAATACTTTGGATGCACTGATTATTAACATATTACTCATGATTCTCACAATGATTAATGATATATTTTGTTCACGATTATTTTAATGTATAATGTCAAACATATTTTAAATGCTTCTCTCTGTGTGGTTTCAACACGCTATTTCCCGCGCATTCAAAAGTCACAAAATTTTTTTATTGTAAGCAAGCCTTTTGAAATACAACTGCTTCCAAGAAATCTAGTTAGATTGTATCCTACCTTTTATATGCTACATGGTAGGTAAGAAGGGTGTCAGCATAACCTGGGAACTAAAGGGAAATGAGGTACGAGCTAACTGGCACACGACTTCTCTTACCTAACATCCTCTTCCATACATTACATATTTGCAGGTCTAGGATGCTCACGCAAGACCTACGTGAGACTTGCTAAAAGGGGACTCTCAAATACACACTAACACAAGAGGAAACAACAGAATAAGATGGAGTCTAACGGTTATCATTCAAATGTTCTTCTTCAATATCTTCAAGAGACAACGGGCAGAAGAAGTAGAAGAGTAACAGGAAGAAAGAGCTCTAACGGATCTCCTCAATGGTCTTCTTTAAAGAAATGTATAAAGAGTCAATGGCTTTGAAGCATTTAGACATAAGAACACACACGACAAGGCAGTAATAAATTTATTCAAGCCTTTATTTCTTCCTCCTTTCTATGTGTTACATTGTAAATCTGAGAGAGAGTCTTAGCCTGAGAGATTGAGCTTCTTGTTATTTCCTTTAGCTCTTAGGTTGCTGCCAAGATCAAGGTAGTCAAATTCATTTTTCTTGAACATCTCGACAGCTTGCTCTTTCTTTTCTTAAGAAAGATAGGTTTGTTCCTCTTCCTGTAAGAAGAGAAGACCAGCTGGTGTGCTGGGTGGTTTGTCCGGCTGAGAGACTGTACTCAGCTTTCCTCTTTTATAGAATAGAAGACCAGCTAGGGTGTTGGGTGTTGTGTCCAGCTAAGGAACTGTAATCAGTGTGCCCTTTATGTAGAAGGGAGGACCTATATGGAGTTGGGCGTTGTATGTCCATTGGGAGGGGGGATTGTACTCTGGTTAGTAAAATCTCAAGAGTTTACTTGGAGTCTAGACGTAGGACTTCTATTTGAGGGAAGTGTCGAACCAAGATAAATCTGTGTGTCCCTTTTGTGTGATTGTTCTTGTTTGATTGTTGCTTATTTAGTTCACTGTGCTCATTCTCTAACTAATGCTTCTGCACTAAAGTTTTTGTTTTTAAGTGTTAATTTTTGTAGCACTCATTCACCCCCCCCCTGTTGTGTTTCCGTGGGCTAACAAGATATACAATTATTTTATACTGATCTTTTACCGCCATCACGCCATGGGTCTGAAATTCCTTTAGGATGTCGAGCAACTGTTTCCACACACTTTCTTAGTGATATGAGAACCCTCTATCATGTATTCCTTCTGTCAGACTGAAACTCCTTCATCGAGGCCTCCATAAGTCTCTATGAGCCTACAATTTCTCTAGGATGCCAAGCCAATTGTATCATAAACATGCATACACCCGTTCTGGCCTTTATCAAAACTGTACGGTGAGTTCCAACCAACCTTTTGTCTATTAGTATAAACACGCCTATATCGGTGTGTACATTCTTAACGCATCACTATTAGCCAATGTGTTTTTTTGATAAATGTGCCCTTGCATCTAATGCATTTTGGTCATAACCATGGTGTCGACCGCATTCGACCATGCACTGTCAGTACCTGAGTGTACTATACAACAGTCATTTTACATGTGTTTCTCGAACCATTTCACATATAGATTCCCCTATATGTTTCTGGAAAGCCAAAGAACTCTCATCCCTATGTCAACCATGATCTTCTCATCTTTTCGTCCCAATTGTCTTCTTTTATCCTTAGAACTCACTTGGCCATCTAGTAAGATTATCGCAAAAAAAAAAAAAAATACATGACCTAACACCTATGCATTTAGTGTAGCGATCCTCATCCTTCAGACCCATTAACATTATAATGAGCCCGATACGACTCCGCCTCCCACAAACAAGCCAAAGCCTCACTAGGGATACCATTACTCGAGTCTATGAGAACATAAAAGAAACATATTAAACACACATAAGGTCAAGTACTTTATACAATCTCACACATATTTACATGAAGTTTATATAGCCAGTTCTCAATCAAAGGAAACAAAGTACAACAACCTGAGGCATACCCCAAGGTGAGATAGAAAGTAAATTACACTGTTGGTGGAGTATGCCCGCCTCCGCTACAGTGTGGCTCAGAACTAGATGAGGGATGGGAACCCTCCTGCTCTCCTTCACCTGAAAGGGGGAAGTAAGGTGTGAGCCTCACAAGTCACTGGCTCAGTAGGGGAAACTCCACAAACCCAACACTATGCAAAACACACGAGGAGCAGGAGTGAACAACCATAACTAAACAAGTAACAAGATTAAACATGTGTTGAACTATATACTGAAATTAAAAGTAGATAATACTGAATAGTAAGTACTGAACAATAATAAATAAACAGCAAACCACGTATAGGGTACGAGCTAAAGGAGAAAAATGCTACACTCAAGTCACGAAGTCTAGTTCGTGACACCAACTACTAACCTAGATAAACCACACAAGAAAAACTTCTCAGTCTCGCAATCGCAGACAACATGTCTAACTGTGGCTCCACCTCTACTAGAACAAGAACTGTGGAGTCCAACCAACACCACCTGTTAGCTACCAAGTTGTAGACCCATGCCTGACACACCTCTAAGGATTTTGGTGTCCCTAGAATGAGGTTGTGGAACACGGGACTAGTTGGAGACTAGTACGCATACTGGTGACCCTCCCGCTCTACAAGCGACTATGCAAAGAACCAACCACACCACAAGTCATTACCCCACTGTCGTCTTTCCTTCAGCCAGATGTACAACTCAACAAACAAGTGAGGGTGTCCAAGAAGATAACATAGACATCGATAGTACACACAGTACCGAGACAAATCCTGAGCACAACATGCCTGGCTCACAAAGAACCTGGGATACATGACTAAAGAGGTAACCATAGTAAGCACTACTAAGCCCAATCTCATACTCAAACCACGTAAACATGATGTCCATTACCCTTACAGTACGACCATAAACCTTTATTAATAGCCAAATACCTTTAACCACGATCAACAAGACCCACAATCCTCAAACCAGCTCATTAAGCCTAGGAACACATGAACGCGTCGAGGTCGAGTGTCACGTTCAAAACGCAATGCCCCAATACGTCATGTTTCGAATGTGAACACATCGAGTCAACCTGTCGCATTCAAAATGTGACCCCTCAGTCTGTCGCATTTACAGACTGAATGCCAGTCCAGAAACATGTACCATGAACTCCATAAAATGCACTACTTATCCTATCATGATCACATACAACGCCATAAACCATTACACTACCATACATACCACTTACCAAAACCTCTTACATGTATTCAATCCATCAAACCATGCAAAAATGGAGATTAACATAGGAGAATCTCCCTACCAACGTGATGAATGCGAAGACCTCCAATTGATCGGCATTTCCTACGCTCCATACAACCTCCTCACGGCAAAAACACGCCGAACCACAAGCTTCGGAGTTGGAATCGCCCAAAAAACCTTTAAAAACTCTCCCCTCGGCCGAACAGAGTTTCCTGCTCTGTTTGGCTGACCTACAGTCAATTAAACAGTAGGAATCAAGAACGCGACACAGTGGGCCATCGCATTTAGAACGCGATGTTCTAGGCCGACGTGTTCTGGAAACTGGTGCCATGCATCAGCCCCTACATGCGCCACAAGTTGCGTAGGCAGCTAAAGATCGAAAACAAGTGGCAGGGAGAACACGATGTAGGCAGGGGATACATTATGAAGGCGACGCCCTCCCCCATCGCATTCTCAAATAGAGAACCAGTGGACCTGTTTGATCTGAATTTCCGGCCCACATCACCCATACACCCTACCAAACCTCCAAAACACAACCCAATACCACACATGTTGGCCCATATGCCAACCGAACCACAATTTGAATGGTCAAAACGTTACATTTAGGGCCCTATCTAGTACTGGGAGGAGCACTCGAAGGTACCTGAGACTGCAAACATTTAATGACGCAGTGTGGTATTGCACCCAAATACTTGAGTTCTTGATTAATCTATGACAATCAACTTGTAAAATTACTTGACATGTTTATTATTTGACTTGACTTTCTAGTTGCCCTTGTGGGTATATAGCTTGTGATATGGCCAAATTCTCTCTCTTACTATTCTTGATACACATTACTATTCAATATTAAGATCTTGCTAGTTATTGTTTCTATTACTTGATATCATCATATTCTTTCCTCTCAATTATCATCTTGACTTGAAATTCTATCTTTAATTTTTCTTCTTGATAATATGTTAGTTACGCAAAACATGCCTACTTTATGAGATATAAATTCTACTAAGCATCTCACTCATCTAGATACTACCTATATCTTTTAGGGGAGTTTAATGATGGCACACACGAAAATAGGGATGGTCAAGAGTGACAAGCGACCTAACATATCATAGTGGAGTTATCCTAACATCTTAGTAGAGTCCATTATAATTAAATTTGATTGTAATTCTATTATAGCCCCTATGCATTCTCTCAACAACTCTATCTTCATAGATATTTTAATAATTTTACCTGTTATTTAATGATTTCATTTGCCTAATAATAGAAATTTTTTATTATTCGAACGACAAACTTACTATAGAGCAAGGTTCGTCGTATCGACTGGATTGACCATACCGCATTTTTCGTGGCACGGTACGTATCGAAGCGTACCGTACTGTTGAGATATGGTGGAAAATTGGCATGTTGTGTTGAAACCCATTCTCCTCTTGTAAGCACATTCAAATAATATCTATTTGTGTTGAAATTTTAGCTATAAGCTAATGTAATGGTTTTAAAAATTATGGTGATTTTAGTTTAATGTTTAGAATTTATTTTACACTGGGTGAAAAATCACTCGGAAAATAGTTGCATCAATTTAATATCGAAATTTGTACGTCAACAATTCCGGATATTTACATTTCTGATATCACCACATTTTTCTGAAAATTATGGTGTTCTCAAAATTCATTTTCGGTACAGTTTTTTGATGTCGCCCCGTCGGAGCGTGCACTTCTGAGTATGACATTGAGCTATCATTTATTAATGTTAATTAATCCCATATATTAATAAAATTACTATAATTTGTATCATCTCTTAATTAGTTTATGTTTGAAATTTTATCTCAATTAGACACTAATTAGACAACTTAAGTGCACACAGAGTTTGTCGCGGTACGACGAACTCTCTATGCGCGTACTTCAACGGGACGACATTTGGTTTCGAAAATAAAGTCAAATATGAAGTCATCATAATTACTAGAAAAATGTACTGATTATAAAAATATAAATATCATGAGTTATTGATGCATAGATGCCGAGATTAGGTTGACCTAATGATTTTTAGGACAGTTTTTACTTGACAAAAAATTAATTTAAAAAATTAAACTAAAATTATTAAAATTTGTATCACATATTAATTAGCTTATATTTGAAATTTCATCTCAATTAGACACCATTAGATCCCTTAGATGTTGAGATTAAGTCGATTTACTAATTTTTGAGATAATTTTTACTTGATAAAAAAATAATTTAAAAAATTAAACTAAAATTACTATAATTTGTATCATCTCTTAATTAACCTATGTTTAAATTTTCATCTTAATTGGACATCGTTTACATCACTTTAATACACCTAATATGAAAAAGTTATGAAAAAAAAATTTAACTGAGCGGACCGAACCGAACCGGTCCGGTCTGTGGTGTGCCGCTGCGTACCGCAGCGGCACACCCGGGTCACCCCATTGGGGTGACCCGACCGTGCCCGGGTGCCGCTTTCACCCGGGCACGGTACGGTACGCCCGTGCCGCCCCGGTATGGGCGGCACGGGCGAACCATGCTATAGAGACATAAATGACAAAGTTTTTGAATTTTAAGGGTATAGAATATAATATTCATATTCTAAAATTATAATCTTTTTTTTAACGGAAAAGGACACAGGAACGAAGAGCTAGCTAAGTGCGCTATCCCCCAGCAGGGGATAACATTCTCACTCCCCTAGCCTTGTCCTGCGCCTAAAATTTTATATATGTGGAAAAATATACATGTAACACCGGGGCATACCCATGAACAACCAGAAATCACAGCAATCTAATAGAAGGGAGCTAAGATTTATCAAGAGCAACTGGACCTTTACAGCTGGTAGGAAAAACAGAAGAAGAGAAATCGATCTTTGTTGAGTAAGGCAGGCATGGGACGCCAAGGCGTCAGCCACCCTAATGGCCTCCCTAAAGACGTGATCCATGCTAACATGCATCTGCAGCAGTAAATAACGGGCCAGATTCCACCACCAGGAACACTTCCAGGACGGACATTTGTCATGAATAAAGGACTGGACTAAAAGAAGAGAATCTGAGTGCACAGTCGTAATATGGAACCCATGCAACGCAGCCAATCTAAGACCATCAGTAAGCGCACGAACTTCAGCAAGCAAACTATCTCCATGGCCATAGAAGAAAGCGAAACTCAAAAGGACCTCCCCAGCTGGATTTCGCAGGCAGCCCCCCCCCCCCCCCCCCCCCCCACCACAGGGACTCGGGTTCCCCTTACAAGCACCATCCACGCTGAGACAAACCCCATGTTTCGGAGGAGTCCACCTGACAGTCTTGGGAACCTTAACCTTAACTGAGGGTTTAAAGCCAAAGGATGACATAATATGAATGGAATCAGCAGTACATTCATGCTTAAACTTAACACCTTGAATGGCCACATCCACAGCATATCTAATATCCGCAGTGATCTTCCCTAACAGCTTTGGAGTCGAATCTAACCTCTTCGCACATCTATATTTCCATATTTCCCATAAAACAAGCAGCACAACATATAACGAAATGAACCCCATGGCGCTCTTGCAATTAACTGCAGAAATGATGTTCCATAAAGTAGATGTTATGTGCGAACCAAATACCTGGCCATTAAGGAGCGGGCGAGCCCAGTCCCAGAGCGCTACAGCGAGATCCCCCTTGAGGAAAAGATGGTCAAAATCTTCTGTAGATGGAGAAGAACAGCAGGAACAGGAGGAGACCAGATAGATACCACAATCTGAAATTCTATCATCAGTGGGCACCGCACGATGTAAAATCCGCCAACCGAACAAAGATGCCCTCGGATTGAAAGTATGGTTCCATAATTTGAGTAAAGAAGGCCGGTGAACACTATGCAGCCTAATGGCCCGAAAGGCGGACTTGGTAGAGAAAGTCCCATCAGCACTACTCATCCAAACACACTTATCAGAAGCATCAAGAATGTCGACCTTGTCCATTAGGTTCCCAATCGCTGCATGATTCCTCAAAGGGTGATCAGTGTTAGCTGCTACCTCATGGACAGTAGTAAAAGGGTATTGATTAGGAATAGGTATTAAGGAGATCAGTGGGCAATTGCCAGCCCACGTATGCCTCAGGATATCGATATTCTTGCCATCGCCTAAAATCCACCTGCTATTTTGTAAAATGAGAGAGTGAGCAGCATTGAAAACCACCTTAGGAATCCCTGTAGGAAACACCCTGACAACTTCATTTGACGTAGCAACCATGAATCTACTTCTAGCATAGGAAGACCATAAAGTATTGCCATGCATAGCATTCCAGATGAGCTTAGCCATAAGGGAAATCTGAACATGCCACATACTTCTAACCCCCAGACCACCTTCTTGTTTAGGTTTACATATACGATCCCAAGATATCCAGTGACGTTTCCTATTTTCATCACAACTATTCCAAAAAAAGGAAGCACAGGAGCGCTCAATCTGCTGAATAATGGACTTAGGCAAACAAGTGGCGGAAGCTACGTAAATGGGGATAGAACACAGAACCGAGTTAATGAGCACAACTCTACCTGCCTGAGATAACAACTTAGCTTTCCATGAAGCCAGCGAAGTGTTAACCTTGTCGATGATATGCTTATAGTGGGAGACTAAGGAGCGGCCATGACTGATCGGAACCCCCAAATACTTAAGAACCCCCTCCTCCTTGCTGAAACCTGTTAAGCCTTTGATGCGAGCACCAGTAGCAGGAGGAGCGTTAGGAGAAATAAGGAAACTACTTTTAGAAGCATTCACCTTTTTCCCAGAAGACTCTTCATAAGCTTTCAAGAAAGACAGAAATTTCCTGATGTTGCTGGTTTGACCGTTCATAAACACTAGGGTATCATCAGCATATAAGAGGTGGGATATCTGCATGCAACCTCGAGGCCCTCTGTAAGGATGTATGACACCTGAAGATTGAAGATATCGCAGGCCCCTGCTTAAGACCTCCTCCATGCTAATAAACAAAGCTGGCGCCAAAGGGTCACCCTGACGGATACCCCTTGAAGACTTAAAGAACCCCACCTGCTGACCATTGAAAAGAACTGAGAACCAACAATTACTAACCAACATACCCACCAGGGAAACAAACCGAGAAGAGAACCCAAAACTCCGAAGAACCGCAAATAAAAAGTTCCACTCCACTCTGTCATAGGCCTTCATCATATCCAACTTGAATATAACATTGCCCCCACGAACCTTCCTACCAATATCTTTCATCATCTGTCTAGAAATCGAAACATTGTCAATGATAGAATGACCCCGAACAAAGGCACCTTGCTCTTCAGAAATAATAATCGGCAGAATAGGAGAGAGGCAATCAGATATAATCCTGGAAATTATTTTATAATAGAAATTGCACAGGCTGATTGGACGGAAATCACCGAAAGTAGTCGGATCCCTCACTTTTGGAATCAAAGCAATAATGGAAGAAGATGCCCCACGAGGTAAAGGAACACCCTTGAAAAATTCCTGAACAGCATGGACCACGTCCTCACCTACAATGTCCCAACAGATAGAATAGAAAGCTCCGGTGAAACCATCAGGTCTAGGAGCACCCTTCCCGTTCATAACCATAACAGCAGCCCTCACTTCTTCCCTACTGGGGACTTCACAAAGCAACAAATTCTGGTCTTCCGAAATAAGAGGAGGAATCACCTGAAGGAGGTCATCATTCACCACAGTATTCTCCGTTCTGAGTAAGCCATCAAAAAAAGAACTGGCCGCACTTTTTAACAGATCTTGATCTTCACACCATTCAGTCGAACCCTCAATTTTGAGCCTATGAATGTAGTTTTTTCTACGATTAGCCTTGACAACCGCCTAGTAGAAAGAGGTATTCCTATCCCCATTTTGCAGCCATGACATTCTAGCTTTTTGACACCACATCTTCTCATCATTAACAAGAGCTTGGCGAAGTCTAGCATGAGCAGTAGACATATCCATTTTGTTACCTTCAGTGGGCAGCAGATCGAACTTATGTTCAGCAATAGAGACCTCAAGTTCAGCGGCATTAATGGCTTCCTGGATGTTGCCAAACACATTTTTATTCCAATCACGCAAGGCCAGCTTGACCGCCCGCAGTCTGCAGTTCAGGGTATCGAAAGCATAGAGTTGAGGATGAACACCTTTCCACGCAGTAGACACCACAGACAGGAACCCCTCATGAGACGCCCAGACCTCCTGAAATATAAAGCGACTAGGCAACTTGGAAATCATCTTCTGCTCAACAAGCAAAGGCGCATGATCAGAAACTCCCCTAGGGAGATGACGGACCACAGTATCCGGCAAAGCATCCTGCCAAGCATTAGAAAACATAGCTCTATCTAACCGAGCTCTCACAGACACACTGCCAGTACGTTTATTCGACCAGGTAAAAGAAGAACCGATGTACCCTGCATCAATCAGCCCAGCCGCCATAATGAAACCATTAAAGTCAGACATGGAAGTATTACTGACAGGCTTACCACCAAGTTTCTCAGAGTGCTGAGAAAGGCAGTTGAAATCCCCGGAAACCAACCATGGAACATCAGAATTGTTCTGAGCAAAAGTAATTAAATCATCAAACAAGTGTCTTCTCTCCCCTTGATTACAATTCACATACACAATCGTGATGAAGAACTTACTGTTACCAATGTTGCAAGCTAAAGTGATAAATTGATTTGAAGAAGAAATAACCTGGATATCATCCTGCTTTCTCCAAAAAACCCAGATGTTCGACTCCTCATCCATATTGCCTGCACAGCCATCCATACACAAAGAATTGCCTAGAGATGTAGCTTTGCTAAAAACTGTTTTAGGTTCAGAAATACCAACAATCATCGGTTTATATTTCTTGACTTTCTTTTTCAAACTGTTACGGGAGGCAGCATTAGCAACCCCCCTGATATTCCATATCAACAATGGACTATTCATGAGGACTGGTATCCGTCTCTAGCACCAACAGCTTTCGCCTTAGATCTCGTCGTTACACCACGATCAAAATTGTTGGTAACCTCCCTGTTAATCTCCAGGTCCGGCATATGGATATCTTCTCTCTCAATCCTACGAAGAAGTTCTTCCTCATCAACATCCACCGGCCCACGAGAAGAAGAAGCAGCGGTTTCTGCATGTGCTGAGACACCTCCAGCACCATCCATGAACCGGTTTAAGACAAGGCCATGCACCGGTTGAAAGGGAGAATTAACTGGGTTGTCGGAAGACCCGACGTGCACATTAACCTGAAGCGCATGTGGAGGAAAATCTGATCCGCTATTCACTAAGTTCTGCGGAAGTGGCTACTGCACCTGAACTGTGTTCTGCATCTCCATCTGCATTGTATCCTGAGCATTATCCTGAAGAGAAGCAAATTGGTTTTTCTCTTGAGGTTTGGATGCAATAATATCTTTCATTTGCCAGGCTTTCTTATACCCCAACTTAGTCGGTTTTTTCCACTCCTTATGAACCTGTTCCATGGTATCCTTAGGGTTAGCATTATCAGCCCCTGTAGTTCTGTCCTCCTGCGATTTTTTCTTATTACATTCGCCCACAAGATGACCGAGTTTGTGACAGAAAGAGCAAACCGATGGAATTCTATAGAAGTTAACCTTTTGCCAGAAGCCGTCCTTATCACATCCAATCCAAATGCGATCCGGTCTGGGCTTTTTGATATTCAGCTCCACCGAAACCAACGCTTCCTGAGTCTGTGTCATGGCCTTAGTAACATCATGAATCTGAAGCACCGTACCAAAGTTACCTGCAATCGACTTTAAGAATCCCTCATGATAAAAGTTCACAGGCAGCATCGGGAAGCCGATCCAGACAGGAATAAAAGTGGGGTCATGAGAATAATCAAACTCCGGATCCCAACAGAAAAATCGGAATAAATATCCTTTGATATAGAGGCTTCTACGGAGAAGGACCTTGAGGAAGTCTTGCTCATCATCAAAGCGAAAGAGAAGGTGTCTTGGGTTAAGAGAGCTAACGATGAAATCCTTGGATAACATGAAGCGCTGAGACAAACAAGATTTAATCTCCGGAATCGAGGATCTGCCATAAGAGCACTTAGCTATAATTGCATTCTTAAAGGGGACCACAGATCTATCTATTTCCTCTTTGGAAAAGTAGACTGCTGGCTCTCCGAGATCAGTAAAAGCGGGGCTCTTCACTTCAATGTTGACAGTCGGAGAAGGTTTGGAAGCGGCTAGCATTTGCGCATAAGACCTCCTTGGGACATCCAACTCGATTTCCCCTGCAGCATAGGACGTGCATGGCGCTGGCGACTTCGGGCGTGCATGGAGCAGACCCCCCGCACCCACGGATGGCGTACCCTGCATGGCGCCAGGGGCGCCAGCGATGGCGGCGCACACCAACCCTAGCAGAGCGGGGGAAGCAGCAGATGGCAGAAAACGTAATTTTCCGTGTGGATCTATTCAGAGATGGTCAAACCAAAAAAAATTATAATCTCAAATACGATATGTTGTAGGGATACATATATATTTTTCCTTATCTATTTTTTGTTGTACATGGTAACAATTTCTTTTAGAAAATTATGTATAGCCAACAATACACATATTTTACTGCATATTTTAATAAGCTTTTTATTTTATATGTCATTGGGGTAAAATTGTCAATGAGTATAATGCCTTAAAAGTTGCAAAAAGAACCTCTTCATTAGTGTATATAAATCTCTAATTGACAAATTGTGCATGAACATAAGGATTATGTGTAGGGATGTCTCCGGATTGGATACAATACAAATAATAAATCATCTATTTCTAGAAGAGAATTGTTTATTGCACAAGGGGATGTGAGGGGTCGTGGTGCGTCCAATGGATGCACGACGAGGTGGCAAGCAGGCACCTTGCCGACGTGGCGCGTGGCCCATCTAATGGCGGCCCGACTTTGCAGTGTGCCCCCCTCTTGTAGAAAGTATTTCTCCTTCTAGAAAGGAGAATCCGATCCGTCTGCTATTTGCTGTAAATTTAGGAAGAAAAAATTGAAACAATCGCTATGAAGGGGAGAGGCCAGGTTAACGAGATAATTGGGAAGTACAAAATTGCTGAAATTTGAAATTCAAATTAACTCTTTCTGATTAAAAAAATGGCAGTGTTTGAGAGGGACGGTGTAAAAGGTAATTTTAGATTTCAATAATTAGAATCCTGCTTTTTCTCATGGAACTTTTCAAACAAAAAAATGAAAAGTAGATTTTCAAAAAGTAGATTTTGAGAGAGAGGAGAGAGAGAGAAAAAGGGCATTTAGCCTTAGATTTTGGGTTTCAAAAATCAAGAAAAGAGAGTTTTGGGGGAGATTTTAAATTTGGTAATGTATCTCAAACTTTAATCTCAAATATTGCTTGAACATGAAATTAAAACGAGAAACAAAGATACAATAATATAATATTATCATAAACAAGGTGAGTGAACAACTAACAACCAAAAAAATGGTACTTTTCATCTTCGATCTCTATCAAAGTAAGGCACCGTTTGAAAGTACGGTGGAAAAATATTTACATTTCAAAATCTCTAATAAAAGCCAAAACGATGTCAAATATTTTTGACGGTGTTGCGGCTTGCATGCAAGCTGATTTTCGCAGGAGGAGAAAGATAGAGAGAACGATTGTTCTCTCTTCTATGTGCCCAAAAGCATGTTTAAAACCGCTTTAAAAAAATTTCAGACACGGCGACGGGGTAGAACTCTCCGTTATGTCTAACTGAAAGGGCAAAAAGAATTTTCTTTTTTAATTGCCTAACCCACGCCTAGTTGCTTGCACCACGAAAGGTACGAGCGATGAAGCCAAAAAAATGTTGCGGTGCGATGCTTTCACGCGAAATCAACTTTTGTTGATTTCTTCTTTTTGGCAAGCGTCCCCAACGCTGTCTAAGAGGAAGTAAAGGGACAAGGGGAGAAGCTTCCATGAGATTGCATTGGGGATGTTGTATAAAAGATTCGAGAGATAGATCAAAATATATATTTAATATATGAGAAATATTTATTGTAAGACGAAGAGAGTAATAAAAGTGATATAAATTACTTAAATAATAATTTTATTAGTTGAAAATTTGACAGGAGATCTCTCTCCCTCTTAACTAATAAAATTATTTGTCAAACAATTCACATCACTTTTATTACAAAATATAGAAGAAAATAAATATTTTTTGTGATATTTAGTGTATATGTATATGACCATATTGAGTTAACAGTTGCCACCAATATCTTCAGAAATTTTTATTTATAAAGTATAGGCTATTCTTACAATAAATATTATAAATCTATCTTATTAAATATTATTAAAATTCAGTGTTAAATCTTAAATGTTGCAAAAATATCATTATAATAACTCCGATTAAAAATGGCTAATATTCTCATTAGTTGAACATTTTTTGACGAAAATATCATTTAATTCTCTCTTTTAGAAGGTGGACATGTCAACGCTCATAGTTTTATCCATAGAGAATCTTATCACTTTTTGTCCTCATGGGGTTACACTAAATCATGGTGAGCTAGATATGTGGTAAAGCCACATAACATTATTCATATATTTTTTCCAAAATCTTGAAATCTTTGCTATTTTTATCTAACGCTCGTGACATTGATGCACTAAGCTGTTCAAAAATGTAGAATGATTCCTCTCATTAGATTTAAATGCAATCAACTCTACAAATCATAACTCTTTCCTTCACATTGAGCTAACCTTCCACCTGTAAGAAAGCCTACTTGAATTTAAGTCCTTTTGGAGGACTGCAGTCAAAAGAGATTTGATCTTCCATACATCTTCCATGGAGCCTAGCCAAATTAAGAAAATGGTGTAGGGGAATAAGAATATTTCTGAGTAAAAGAGCTTCTAGCTTCAAGATATCTTCCCATATGGTAAACTATATACATTCTACAAGCAGGTTATACATGAGTCTAAACTGAAAATTATAGTAAGGAGGAAAAGATAACTCAGCTTAAAATCTCCTGCTTGGGAATTAAGCATAGAACTGAGATCTATTTACAGAGTAGGAGACAAAACAGAAAAAATCAACTTATGTAACTTGATGTTTCTTCGGAGGACTCACAAGTCTTGTCTATTGCATCAATTACCTTGTTCAATGGCGATCCGTACAGAGCGAGCTAACTAAACCTGAGTTCTTGGCTTCTGGGATTTGGAGGGGGCAGATGCATCTGGATGTAAAGTCCTCTTCATACGAACCCTTTTATCCGAAACAAGGGACTGATTGAAAGACGAAACTACACGGGCTCTTTCGACTCTCTCAAAATTCCAAAACGAAGATTTTATGACAACCTGCCGCTGAACAACTTCATTTGATTCACGTAAACCCTGTCAGAGGAAGGGAAATCTAGTTAGAAAGGCAGGATAACCAAAAACAACCAGGAGAAAGTCGTGGAATCACCACAAGGATTCACGGTGGCGAAAAGATTCACGGTGGGTAAAACACATCCAAAAGATTCACAGTGGGTAAAACACATCGTAGTAATAACTTTAAATGAGAAAGGAACCAGAAAAAATTCGATGGCAACAGGTAGGAGCAAAACGAGTATTATTCCGTTCAAGGGATGTAATGCATCCAGAGGCAGAGGAATGCCATTCTAATAGCAAGGTGTCAAGCCAAGGATGTTTTATCCAAGGAATTGTCTTGTGTTAAAGAATATACGGATAACACGGGCTCTAGCTGGTGTCCTAAGAATTGTGGAGCATGATTCTTCTCAAGATTTGGGTATTCTGTCCTTAGAAGAAAGGCAGTCAAATATGCATCTCTGAAGCAAAGAAGACCAGTGTTGGTTCTGTGAATTCAGGAGTGGGTTCTTTAGAGTGAGGTTACAGTTTTCTCTCCAAATCTAGGCAGCGTTGATGACATAGCACATGCTGGGTTGGCACTGGAGCAAGAAGCTATAAGTTGGCTGAGCAACCAGGGTAGTGATGCCTTGCTTTCGCCATTGTCGCGTGGGTGAACATGGGCCCTTGTGTTGCAACAAGTTTTAGGAGGCTCATTTCTGCATGTCCAGGCAAAGAAAAATGCAGTGCTGTGAAGATATAGATAAAACAAGGGCAACTTGGTGGTCTCCATTTTCATGCATAGCTTCCTATATCATTGACAATGGTAGGAGATTGGTTCCTCTGGGTAGGTTAGCAGGTGCTGCAAAGAGGAAAACCGGGAGTCAGACACACAAAGTTTGCCATTACTACATGGCCAGATTTCTTAATGTCATGGGGTGATGAAATACTTAACAGTGCAAGAAGGTAAGGTGTACAAATTGATATAAAAGCAGGTCAGTTCAGAAGGTTAGTGCAAAACCTTAGTGATGGTTTTGTACCTCTATAGAAGGGCAAGAGAAGTAATGAGAGTTAAAATACCTATTAGAGGATAAAAGGAATGTGGGAGCAGTAACATGGTGGCAATCTAGAAGGCATCAAGGGGCTTTCTTTTAGTCTTTTGTAGTCATCCCTCCCACGACGCCAGCCCTGAACCCACGTGTGGGCGTACCAACCTCCCAGCACCTTGTGTGGCCAGCTGCTTCACCGGCGTGATCCCCTCTCCACCCACGTGTGGGTTCAGCTGTGCGCGATTACCGCTCGCGCTAGTGCCACCACACCAGCACCTCCCCTTCCCTGTTTACGCTCCACGTGTGGAACCTGCTGAGACGTCCGGTTTCACTCACACCCCAGCACAAAGCCGATAGTGACTAGCGGAACCTAGCAACTCCAGCACGTTTTCTTCCCATCCCATCGACTTGGCTTCCCGCACTTCAGTCAACTGGTAAGTTGCCGTGGACCCTTTCCCATTCTTGCCTTTTTAGTATAAGGTTAAATTTGTTCCAGTGCGTATGGGAATTTAAGATTGCCTAGCCCATTATAAAAATTTAAAAATCACTGCCATTTTCTGTTTGTGAGTTTGTAAGATTCCCAGCCATGGCCCCGATTTGTGATATTTGAGCATGTTACTGTTGCCCTAGACTACTGGTAGTTCTTACTACCATCGATCTGATTCCTTCTGTTGCTGCGAGGGATGACTTTTCAAGTGGAGTTTCTTGTTATTTCGCGTATTTTCGCACATGGTTACTTATTTTTTGTATTTTCTCATTGGGAATAATGGCATTCCAATCTGATGGTTTCAGAAGTGGCAACTATGCTCGTTGATGCCCTTCTATTTGATTTTTTAAAAAAAAACTTGTATTGTTTTTGTTACTTGTATTTCTCTCATTGTAAGTCCATTTTTTTAGCCAGTCAATGTGAAGAATATGGCTAGTCTGTCCTTCACCTAAACCTATTTACCTACAAAAAGTAAGCTATTTTAGTTCCACTATGAGATTTTTCTCATGAGATTGTATTAAAGATACTAGGAGCCCTTGCATTGGCAACTGAACCTTCTCATGATGGTCTTATGGAAAGAATGACAGGTGTAGTGATGAGAGGGAGGAGAGGGTGAAGAAGAGACAGCAGAGGGGCTTTGTCGGCATCAACAGCATGCATCACACACTGTATGCACCATGATCTTGCTGCTTCTACACTGCTGGGCTGGAACCCAATACGGCTGGGTCTGAAACCGATACGGTTTCGATTTCATTGCGACAGGTTTTAGACATCTAGGGCGCATGGAAGGCAAAATTGGTGGGATCAACCCAGAATCGGCCGATCCAGGATCGGATCGCAGCATGAGGATCCGAGTCAGGGGGGAAGCCCCTGAATCGGCAAGACTTCCAACTGGATCGGCCAGAATCGAGTTGGATCGAGTAGGGATTGGCCGATTCCAGACTGACCCAAGCCGATTCTCTTACTTATTTACCTGAATATCATTTAAGTAAATGTAGTTTTATTTACTTAAGATGTTACATATAAATAAAGAAGTACCCCCCATTTGAATCTAATAAAAATATCAGAAAAATCATATTTCTTACCAATAAAAAGTCAACTCTCCTATCCAAGAAGAAAACAACGATTTTGGTGATTCCATCAAAATAGCAACTTTCTAATCCCTCATATTTTGGTCTATCTAAAAATTTTATAATTCAAATAAATCTAATAGAATATTAAAAATTTAAAGTCCAATAAAAAAGTCAAATGTGCATATGACTTCTCCAAGAGAGTCATTCTCCTACTGACAGCAATGTCCCAGTCAGTAAGAGAGTGGGTTCCTTGGAGAAATCATATGCACATTTGGCTTTTTTTATCGAACTTTGAATTTTTAGTATTTTAGTGGGTTTATTTGAATCAGGGTTTGGCGTGCCGGATCGGATCGGGCCGATTTGGGCGAATTGGTGCGGATCAGGAGAAACCCGATTCGCGATTCGCCTGATTCGGTCTGATTCGCCTGATACCTATTCAGGCAGGGTTGCCAGGTCTCAGGATCCTGTTCAGGCAGGGTTTCAGGATCCCCTTATTTACCTGAATATCATTTAAGTAAATGTTATAATTTGTTGTTTCATTTACTTAAGATATTACATGTAAATAAGGAAGTACCCCCCATTTGAATCCAATAAAACTATCAAAAAATCATATCTCTTACCAATAAAAAGTCAACTCTCCCATCGAAGAAGAAAATCACGATTTCGGTGATTTTAGCGAAATGCTAACTTTCTAATCTCTCATAATTTGGTCTATCTAAAAATTTGATAATTCAAATAAACCATATAGAACACTAAAAATCTAAAGTCCGGTAAAAAAAGTCAAACATGTATGTGACTTCTCCAAGGGAGCCGCTCTCCTACTGACAACACAGTCTGCTCGAGGCATCTCAGAATTTGGTCAAACTTAAGTTATCATCACCTAAACTCATGAGAATTTTCACTTTCTAATTGAAAAGAAACTAGAAAGTGACAATTCTCATGAGTTTGAGTGATGATAGTTTATAGGGTGTTTGGGAGTAATTTAAAAAAAGAAACTATTTCTATTTAAAAAATGATGTTGATTTCATTTTTAATTTTAAATTTAAAATCATAAAAATTTGATGTTATGTGTTTGGTAAAAATAATATAATTTTTTAAATTAGTGTTAATGTGTTTGGGGCGAGAGGTTTCCGGCGGATGGGGGGAGGTGGGGGGCGCCGACATGGGGAGGGGGGGGTCCGGCGCGGGGAGGGGTGAGGGTGGCGGGGAGGGGTGGGGGGGGGGGGGGGGGGGGGGGGGGGGTGGGGGGGGGGGGGGGGGGGGGGGGGGGGGGCTGCCCGGCAAGGTGGGGGTGCCAGGGGAGGTTTCCGGCACAGGGAGGGGGGGTGTGCCAGCGGGAGGGGGTGCCGCGGGCGGGCAGGGGGCACCGGCGGTGCAGGGAGGCACCAGTGCGGGGAGGGGTGGGGTGTCAGGGGGGCGCAGGGAGGGTGTAGGGGGGTGCCGGTTGGGAGATGGGTGCAGGGGGGCGCAGGGAGGGTGCCGGCTAGGGGGGTGGTTGCCGGCGTCAGGAGGGGTGGGGGTGGGGGTGGGGGGGGTGCAGACTGGGGGGGGTGTCGGGGGGGCAGGCTGGGCTGGGGGTTGCCGGCGCCGGGAGGGTGGGTGTGGGGGTGGGGGGGTGCCGGTGGTGGGTGCAGGGGGAAACGGGAAGGAGGACGGGTGGGAGGGAGCCGGGGTTGTGTGTTTTCAAAATAAAAACAGGTAAGGAGGTGTTTTATTTTTTGGAGAGATTTACATAGAGTAGAAACTCTTTCTTCAAAAAAAAAAAATTACTTACCAAACGTGGTTGTGTGTCTGTCTTCTTTCTTTTTTAAATTTTAGAGAAAAAAAAGATAAAAAAATTGTAACCAAACACCATATTAGATTTGACCAAATCTTAAGAGGTCTCAAATAGACTAAGTACTGTCAGTAGGAGAGAGGCTCCCTTGGAGAAGTCACATGTACGTTTGATTTTTTTTACCGAACTTTGGATTTTTAATGTTCCGTATGGTTTATTTGAATTATCAATTTTTTAGATAGACCAAATTATGAGAGATTAAAAAGTTAGCATTTCACTAAAATCACCGAAATCGTGATTTTCTTCTTCGATGGGTGAGTTGACTTTTTATTGGTAAGAGATATAATTTTTTTGATATTTTTATTGGATTCAAATAGGGGGTACTTTCTTATTTACATGTAATATCTTAAGTAAATAAGGGGATCCTGAAACCCTGCCTGAATAGGATCCTGAGACTTGACAACCCTGCCTGAACAGGTATCAGGCGAATCCGACCGATTCCGTCCGATTCGGGTCTGATTCCATGTGAATCGGACCGAATCAGGGAGAACCCGATTCGGTCTGAATCGCCGATCCATCAAACCCTGATTTGAATTATGAAACTTTTAGATAGGCCAAAATATGAGGGATTAAAAAGTCACTATTTTGATGGAATCACCAAAATCGTAGTTTTCTTCTTGGATGTGAGTTGACTTTTTATTAGTAAAGATATGATTTTTTAAATATTTTTATTAGATTCAAATGGAGAGTACTTCCTTATTTACATGTAATATCTTAAGTAAATGAACATTTACTTAAATAATATTCAGGTAAATAATATACAAAATCTTTAATATTTTATGCTTTCCTTATATTATTATAGTAGTAATAATACACAAAGTCTTATGTTTCATATACTATGAATGCATGTATGATTGATTTTTAATGCAAATGTTAGTTCTGTCAACTTACCAGATTTTTTCTGATTTTTGCTGCTTTTTCTGAATTTTTCTCAATTTTTTCCCAAAAAAAAAAATTTTTGCCGATCTAGGATCGGCTAGGCTTCCCTTGGATCCGTGGGATCTTGCGATCCGATTCTGCGCCTGGCGATCCCGATCCTGCCTTCCATGCCAAGGCGGCCTTAAGAGTGGCCAATTTTGGCTGGTTTCGGTCGGTTTCAACCTGATTTTGGCCGATTTCGGTCGTAACCGATTAAAAAAAAAAATCTAATGGTTTCGGATTTGCCTAAGTGTTTCAGGTCGGTTTCGGATCAGTCTCGACTGAAACGTATCCAAAATGTATCGATTTCATCCAATACTAACATCTATAGTGACGAGGCAGGGCGTCCGCGTAAAGAGAGAGATCGAGGGAGAGAAGAGGGTGTGTGGTGAAAAGAGAGAGGGAGAAAAAAGATTGCGAGAGAGAACAGAACGCGGGGAGAGAAGAGAGGGAAGAGAGAATGCAGGAGGGAGGGGGAAGAGAGAGAGAGAGAGAGAGAGAGAGAGAGAATGGTGGAGGAAGAAAGGGAGAAGAAAAAGAAGAGAGGCAAGGGGTAGTGGGGCTTCTCAATTCTCACCCTCCCTTCACGAGATCCCCCAAGCAACACAAACAGCAAATTCTGGCTTTCCCAAATTTTTTCATCAACTTTTTCAATGCTTTCAAAAGAGGTTTATAGGAGCTTATATAAAGAAAAAATTAGAATCCAAAAGATTACATTGAAGACCAAAATACCCTCCTATATCCCAAAATACATAAGATCAAACATGACAATACACAAAAATGGAAAAACCCACTCAATGGTCCCTAATCGGGCTAAGCTACTCTCCCAGCAACTCAAATAAAATGCTAAAAGCATCACTAGTCCCCCAAAGTCTCGCCAAGTCACAGGGATGTCAACCCTATCCGACAGCGACGGTAGATGAAGGTTGGACTGAGCCAGGTACATAAGCAGGTGTCCTCAACAATTCTCTCCGACTAGGAGCCTAGGAGAAACTCGACCCAGTCGAGTAAAGGTCTCGTCCACTCTAATATCTCTCCAAAAGATCTAGGTCAATGAGTTGCAGCTCGTGACATACATCTTCGGTCGACAACACCCCTCTCCAACGAACCAAGTAGCGCTGAGAGGCCCCATCCCTCGATGTAGCAGCCTGCTCATCCCGTATATGGTCAAACTACTCTCGCCATGGAGATGGACACTCAAGTGTGGGGTCACTCACAAGGGCAGGAAAAGGCTTGAATGGATCATTGGGTATCAATGTCGGGTCCCGATAAGCCACTAGATTTGAGACATTGAATGTAGAACTAATGTTGTAGTCTAATCGTAAATCAATGGCATACACATTCGACCAGACTCGTTTCAACACTTTGAAGGGGCCACCTCCTCGAACTTGCAGTTTCTGCATGACTCCTAATGGAAACCATTTAGGTCTGATGCATCTGCCATCCTTTTGTAATGTTCGTTGTTGATCTCAATGTGAAGACACATGCTATTATGTAGACACCTAATATGCTGAACCATTGACTTTGCGGACTCTGTCTATGGGTCCCCTAAGTTTATAGCCAGTGACAATCTCAAATGAGCTCATGCCAGTAGATTATTGACCGAATGATTATATGCAAAGTCAACATGCAACAAGACCTGATCCCAACTATGCTCATGCTCTCCAACTAGACAACGCAATAGGTCATCCAGACTCTTATTGACTACCTTTGTCTACTCGTCAGTCTGAGGATGATAAGCTGTGAAGAATTTGAACTTAATGCCCAAAAGATGTCATAAGGTCTTCCAAAAACAACTGACAAAACGTGCATCCCAGTCAAAGACGATGTTCTTCGACAACCCATACAGACACACAACTCCCTCAAAGAACAATCGGGTTATACGAGATGCATTAGAGGTCTTCGAATAGGGAATAAAATGTGGTGAGGACACCAGAGCGCAGACCCGATTCGACCCGACTCAAGTTTACCAACGTCGGCGGCCTTCGGCAGTTGCTACTACCTCTTTGTGGCTTGGTGATGAGGGGTTGGTGAGTTGTGAGTGATTTTGGTGTTTATTTGAGGGTATGTGAGGCCCATTTGGGGCCCATGAGAGTTTTTCCCATTTTCAAATGTATTTTGGGTGGGTTTTGGGCTTATTTGTGATTTTGGGATAGGGCAGTCATTTTATCATTTATTCTGGGGATATTTTGGTCCCATTGGAGATGGGAACTGTATGGTTTTGTCCCTATATATGCTTTGTATGATTGGTCTTTCGGAGGAATAGAATAGAAGCAGAAAAAGAAGGATTTCTTACAGAGAAAGCCGCCTCGAACTGTGTGCATGTGTCTCTTTCTCCCGAAACCCCCTCCACCTCTTGCTCGTCGTCTGTCTTCTTCTCCCCTTTCTTCTGCTTGCTATTCTCACCCTCCCTTTTCGTCTCTTCTCCCGATCCCCTATTCACCCTCCTGCCATTTTCCTTTCCCCCCCCCCCCAACCCATCTCTTCTCCTCCCCGCCAACTACCTACGAGTCTCCCCTCCTGTTTCCTCTTCTTCTTTCGTTTTCTCCCCACCCCCTCCCCTTCTGTGCTTCCCCCCCCCCCCAGCTCCCTCTGTCTACTTATATATGTTCTTCCCCAACCCCAGAACCCTTTTTTCGCCATTTCCCCCACCTCGAGCTCCCTCTCACGATTGCGGCCGAGCCCCCCGCACTGTGCCGCTCAGCTTCCCCGCGTCGTACGCCCGTTCTCCCCCCCCCCCCCGCCAGAAGACCTTCACCGCAACGCCGCGGACCCCCTCTGCCAGTTGGATCAACCACGCGTGGCCCTCCTTAGCGCGGCGACGGCCGGCTCTCTCACGAGGGTCGACTCCCCACGACGCTAGGCTCTGCAGCACCCCACCTTGCCGTCCCCACTCCCCTGCAAGGCCGCCCCTACCCGAGTTTCTGCCTCCGGGACTAGAGGCAAGGTTGGCGACGCGAATGAACCGGCCCGGCATAGAGATCGCTAGCAACTCTTTTCAGTTGTACCTGTACTTGCCCGTGTTCCCGCACGAACACGCTCAACCGCCACGCCTGAGGACGCCCCCGCGACAACGACCGAGTCGACCTGCCCTCTCGCCCCGACGTGAGCGTATTCCAGAGTCGTTGGTCTCTGGACTGGCAGCATCATAGTTGTCAAGGCGGCCGCCTAGGCGCCGCCAAGGCGCCAAGGCGGCTTTTGGGGGTCGCCTAAGTGGGCCGCCTAAGTGGACTGGAAAAAGGCGACGCAAGGCGACACCAAGGCAGGGAAGGCGGCCCAAGGCGTGCGCTTGGGCGCCTTGAGATGGCCTCCGGGTCTTTTAGTGGATCCGATCGGATCCCCGGTTATATCCCCCCCTCCGCCCCGACTCCCCTTCGCGACCCCGTCTTCCCATTCCCACCCCCGCCTTGCCCCCCGAGTCCAACCCAGGTAGGTTTCCGCGCCGGAGGGGTCTCGCCGCCGGTAGGTCGCGCCGCCGCCGGAGGAGGTCGCTGCTTGCCAGAGGAGGTAACGCTCCCCCCATCTCCCCTTCCCTAGTTCCCTGTCACGCTCTCCCCTCCCTTCCCTAGTTCCCGGAGGAGGCCGCTGGAGGAGGTCCTGCCCACCAGAACCCCCTCTCTCTTTGTTCCACCGGCACCCCCTCTCTCTCTCTCTCGCCTCTCTCTCTCAGTCTCTCTCTCTCTCACGGTCACTCCCCTCTTTCTCTCTCTGCCTCTCTCTCTCTGTCCCACCGCACCCCCTCTCTCTCTCTCTCAGTCTCTCTCTCACGGTCACTCCCCTCTCTCCTCTCTCTCTCTCTCTCTCTCTCTCTCTCTCTCTCTCTCTCACAGACTCTGTGTGTGTGACAGTGTCCCGCCCCCCCTTCTTCTCTCTCTCTCTCACAGTCACCACATACACACACAGTCCCGCCCCCCCCCCCCCCCTCTGCCTCTCTCTTTCTCACGGTCACACCACACACAAGTCCCGCCCCCCTTCTCCTCTCTATCTCACACACACTGTCACAGAGTGACAGTCCTACGACTCCCACCGGCCACCGGCACCCCCCTCCTCTCTCTCTCTCACGGTCACACACACACATTGTCCTGCCCCCCCCCCCCCTCTCCTCTCTATCTCACACACACTGTCACTCTGTGACAGTCCCACCGATACCCCCTCCTCTCTCTCTCTCTCACGGTCACTGAGTCACTCCCCTCTCTCTCTCACAGTCACACACACACACACTGTCCCGCGCCCCCTCTCCTCTCTATTTACAATTTTTTTAATTAGTTTTGCAGTGAGAAGAATGGATTCTTCTTCAAGTAATTTTTCTTTCATATGTTTAATTTTGGTGCACTATTGTAACGGCAATTTTTTTCACATTGTATTTATAATGTCATATTTGTGTAGGTTTTGCTAGATTTAATATAGGATGTCACTCTTGAAATAACCTAGACTAGACGTTATCTTTAGCGCCTAAGCACCGCTTAGGCGGGCGCCTAAGCGCTTAGGCACACAATGAGTCCAAAAACGCCTTGGTCGCTTTGTCGCCTTGACAACTATGGGCAGCATTGACGGTTTCACCGGCGAACAACGGACGGCCTCCTAGCCAGCGGAGCGACGTCTAGCAGCAGCAGCAAAGGGACCGTTGTCATCTGTGCCGCAGCCACTGGACCCCTGTCGCGCTGAGCGTCCGCCAACTTCGTCTGCGATGTCTCGTGTCTCAACCCAGGGTCTCTTCATCCCGCGAACCAGCTGCGCTCAAGTTTCCTCTTCCCCTGCTCTTTTCGTATCCAGTCATATCTGCCACCGTGCATGAGTGATAGAAATCCTAGCCTGCTTGCGACATCTCACTGCCGGACTGTTTTAAGTGATCATCCCTATTTATCTTGTGAGCATTTGTAAGAGATTATTAGCTGTGTGATTGATGCCTTAGACTTGTGGTAGTTCTACCTACCACCGATCCGACGCATTTCTGCTGCGTGGGATGACTCCTCAATCATTATAGTTTTTCTGTTGTGTTCATGTTTATCATGCTTTGGAATATTTGCGGACTATGTGCATTTGAATGGACTGTTGTTACCTTGTGGCTGGACACTTGCTAGTTGAGTGTGTCGAGTTTTGGGTGGTCGTTCCGCATCAACATGGTATCAGAGCATCCGTGTTTACTATCAAAGCATGAAGTTAAGTCTTTAGCTGTTTATCTCACCTTTGGTAAGTTCATAATATGTCGCTGGTTGTTTTCCTGTTGCATCTAGAGTGTCAATCATGGCTGGTTGTAACTTGGCTCATTATCTCTTAGCTTATGCCCACCCGTAGAGGTATCGAGTTCCATACCATGGCGGGCTAGCAGACTGGGTCCCCCTCATTTCCCGAAGTAGTGGTAAAGCTGGACCAATTGATGGTCCGTATGGAACAGACCGAGCAGAGGTTTTGATGAGTCTGAACACCATCCCTTGGACAACACGGGTCGAGCAACATGCTGGTCGGGGAGGAGATGAGGACGAGTCTGAATATGACTCCACTGAGGAAATAGGCAATGATTTTAGACCCACTGCTAGGGAGAGGCAAGCTGAGTGTGAATGGGGAAGTGTTCAAAGGCGTCATAGGTACCCTAGAGGTGGCGATATGTGAGATGACCGTGGAGGTCGAGTGGACTTAGGGTATGATCATAGGGCTTTTCGGCATCCGCGAGATCAAGATGATTGTAACAATGTGGGGTTTGAGCAACAACGTCACCAATACCCGAGAGATCAGGATGATCGGGATGAATAGAGGTTAGAGCATAGGCGGTATCATCACCCAAGAGATCGGGATGACCGAGATGATCAAGACGACCGGCGGATTGTTCGTGTTGATGCCCCCACCTTTGACGGGTCCTTGGACCCGAGGGTTTATCTAGACTGGGAGGCCAACATGAACTGCTACTTTGACTAGATGGGGATGTCTGATGCCCAGTGCGCACGCTTTGCAATGATAAAATTGGTTGGCCAGGCTCAGACGTATTGGTTGAATGTGGAAGCCCTCCTTGAGGAGCGTGGGTTAATGCCTATCGAGTCATGGGAGGACATGAAGGTGAAGCTTCGCAAGAAATACCTCCCAGCGACCTATCGGCACCGTCTCATTGACCGCTGGCAGGACCTCACCCAGGGGACTCGTACTGTTTCCAAGTACATTGCTGATTTTGACGAGTACCTATTGAGGTGTGGGGCCCATGAGGAGGGCATGATCACTCTTTCCCGATTTCGAAAGGGTCTTCGTCGCGTCTACCAGCATGAGTTGTTTCGTCAACACGTGACGACCATCGAACACGCCTATCATGTCGTACGTGAGATGAAGCAATTTGAGTTAGGTCGCGAGTCCCCTCTGCACGCTAGGCCGGCTTACCCATGTTCGACCAAGCAGCGCTCCACTCCCGGGCTGCCTCCGAGGGGCCCGACTTTGGGACCGACGGAACCCCCACCTCGACCTCGGTTCCTACCCCCGAGGGAGACCGTGCCGGTTCTACCTGCCCCTCCCACTCGCCCACAGCTTCCCGCCCCACCCGCCAGGCAGGATGAAAAGGGGAAGGCCCCCATGGGGGGGAGGTGTGTCCCAAGATGGCGGCTCCCGAAACCGTTATTTCAGGTGCCAGGGGTTTGGCCACTATATGAGTGCTTGTCCCACGAGGGCCCTAACCATTGAAGGAACTTATCTTGGGGGATCCTCGTGTGCTCTTCAAGAAGTGGGATATGCGACGGGCGAGGATCTGGCCCTGGAATACCAGTTTGAGGATGAGTTGGCCGATCCCGCCCATGCGTTGAGCTTTGAGGAAGTGCCCAATAGTGAGAGGCTGGGCGTCGTGCGATGCATCCTGGCCCAACTTAAGGAGAGCGCTGATTGGAGTCGCACCTCTATCTTACAGACATATTGTCGCCTTGGCGGTAGAGTCTACAGGGTTATCATGGATAACGGGAGTTGTATTAACGCCATCTCCACCCACACCGTCGCCAGTTTGGGTTTGGTTATGGAGAGCCACCCTCATCCTTATCACGTGTCATGGGTGGACTCGACTTCTATTCCCGTTCAATCTAGGTGCCTTATCCTGATACAACTCCATGCTTATGAGGCGAAGATTTGGTGCGACGTCTTGCCTGTGGAGGTTGGGAGAATCATCTTGGGCCGACCTTGGATTTATGATGTGGATGCGACCATTTATGGCCGGACCAACACCTGTGTTTTTGAGTTTGGTGGCCAGCGGATCACCATTTATCCTTCTCGTCCTTCTACACCTGCTCCTCAGGAGAGCTCCCTTTCTACCCCTACCCCTCAAGTGAGCTCCCCTCTAGGTGTCTCGGGTGCTGGTGGCTCTCCACGGCCTAGTGCTACCACTGCCCCCAGCATGTCGCGGCGCATGACCATATATTTACCCTGTTGGTGAGGTGGGTGAAAGACGAGGTCGCTAGTGAGGCTCCCCTGAAACACTCAGCTGAGGTTGTCCCGCTCCTCCAGGAGTTTTCCGATGTGTTCCCCGATGAACTACCAGACGGCCTTCTCCCAATGCGTGACATCCAACACGCCATAGATCTGATTCCGAGGTCCACGCTACCCAACCTGCCGCACTATCGAATGAACCCAGCTGAACATATTGAGCTGCAAAGACAGGTCGAGGAGTACTTGAGAAAAGGATCCATAAGAAATAGCAAGAGCCCATGTGTCGTTCCCACACTCCTAGCTCTCAAGAAGGACGGCACCTGGAGAATGTGCGTGTATAGCCGCGCAATCAACCGCATTACCGTCAAGTACCGATTTCCCATTCCTCGCTTGGATGATATGTTGGATATGCTAGCGGGAGCCACGATATTTTCAAAGATTGATCTTAGGAGTGGCTATCACCAGGTCAGGATTTGACCCGGGGATGAATGGAAGACGACTTTTAAAACGAAGGATGGGCTCTATGAATGGTTGGTCATGCCCTTTAGGATATCCAACGCTCCTAGCACCTTCATGCGGTTGATGACCCAAGTATTGTGTATGTTCATCGGAGTGTTCTTGGTTGTGTACTTTGATGATATTCTTATCTACTGCCGCTCTAAGAGTGATCACATTGACCACTACGCCAGGTGTGCCTCACCCTCCGTCGAGAAAGCCTTTTCGGCAACCTCAAGAAATGTGCCTTCTAAACTGAGCATGTAACCTTCTTGGGGTTCATTGTGTCAAAAGAGGGTGTCTCAACTGACCCTGAGAAACTCAAAGTGATCGTAGAGTGGCCCGAGCCACAAACCCTTCATGATGTGCATAGCTTCCACGGCTTAGCCACCTTCTACCGTTGATTCATACGCAGGTTCAGCACCGTTACAGCTCCCATTACAGATTGCATTCGAAAGGGGGCATTTGCTTGGACTAAGGCTGCAGCTTCGGCCTTTCGTGACCTCAAAGAAAGAATGACTCACGCACCTGTGCTTCGATTACTTAATTTCTCCAAGGTGTTTGAGGTCTCCTGCGATGCTTCAAGTGTTGACATTGGTGAAGTGTTGAACTAGGAAGGCCACCCCTTGGAGAAATCAGGTAATCAAAGCACAGGTGCTTGAGTATACTGACTACCACCTTCAGGAGGGTTACCTTTTTCGTGGGGTTAGGTTGTGTGTTCCGCAGACCTCTATCCGCGAATTTCTAGTTTGGGAGGTGCATGCTGGAGGTCTCGCCGGCCACTTTGGCCGAAACAAAACCATTGAATTAGTGGAGTATCGATTCTTTTGGCCCAGCCTGAAGCGCGACGTAGCTCACATCGTGGCCCAATGTCGCGTCTGCGCTTTGGCCAAGCAGCAAAAGCAAAACACCGGGCTATATACCCCCCTCCCCGTGCCCGATCGTCCGTGACAGGACATTAGCATGGATTTTATTCTGGGATTGCCACACACGGTCCGTCGGCACGACTCAGTTATGGTAGTGGTTGATCGGTTCTCCAAAATGGTCCATTTTGTTCCCTGTTCTAAGACTTCGGATGCGTCTAAGGTAGCGTGCCTCTTTCTGGATGAGATCGTCCGTTTACATGGGCTACCTAAGACCATAGTCTCAGGCCAGGATGTACGGTTCACGAGCTATTTTTGGAAGACCTTGTAGCACCTCTTGGGCACCAAGCTCAAGTTCTCCACGGCATATCACCCACAGACCGATGGGCAGACTAAGGTGGTCAATAGGAGTCTGGGTGATCTCTTGTGTTGTTTAGTCGGGGAACATGAGCGAGGTTGGGACCTGGTCTTGTTGTCGACAGAGTTTGCATATAACAATTCAGTCGATAGGTCTACCGGCTTGAGTCCCTTCGAGATAGTTACTGGCTATAGACTTAGGAGGCCAATAGATCTTGTCCCTATGCCCATCCAGGCCGGAGTCTCTGAGTCAGCCGAGTCGTTAGCTGCACATATTAGAAGTTTGTATGAAAGTGTCCGTCGCCACATTGCAACCAGCAACGAAAAATATAAAATTTCAGCAAATGCACACCGCCGCCTACAGGAGTTCCAAGAGGGTGATTACGTGATGATCAGGGTTAGACCTGAGCGGTTACCCTCGGGAGCCGTAAGAAAACTAAAAACTCGGGGAGCAGGTCCTTTCAAAGTATTGAAACGCGTCGGGCCCAATGCGTACGTTGTAGATCTACCACCAGACTATGGCATCCATTCCACATTTAATGTCTCGGATCTGGTAGTTTATTAAGACCAGGCAGTGATTCCTAGTGACCCGTTTGAGCCTTCTCCCCCCTGTGTGACAGTGTGAGTGACCCCACCCATGAGTGTCCACCAATAGCCCCCATTCCATCACGGCATGAGCAGATCGACCAGATACTAGATGAGCATATTATCACCACTCGGAGTGGAGCCTTTCAGTGTTACCTGGTTCGTTGGAGAGGCAGACCCTCTATTGAGGACACGTGGGTCACGCGGGAGGAGTTGCAGCAGATCGATCCAGATCTCTTGAAGCGGTACCAGAGCGGCCAGGACCCTTACTCGACTGGGTTGAGTTCCTCCCATGCGGGGAGGATTGGTGAGGACACCAGAGCGCAGACCCGATTCGACCCGACTCAAGTTACCAGCGTCGACAGCCTTCGGCAACTACTACTACCTCTTTGTGGCTTGGTGATGAGGGGTTGGTGAGTTGTGAGTGATTTTGGTGTTTATTAAAGGGTATGTGAGGCCCATTTAAGGCCCACGAGAGTTTTTCCCATTTTCAAATGTATTTTGGGTGGGTTTTGGGCTTATTTGTGATTTTGGGACATGACAGACACTTTATCATTTGTTCTGGGGATATTTTGGTCCCATTGGAGATGGGAACTGTAGGGTTTTGTCCCTATATATGCTTTGTATGATTGGTCTTTCGGAGGAATGGAATAGAAGCAAAAAAAGAAGGATTTCTTGCGAAGGAAGCCACCTCGGACTATGTGCTTGTGTGTCACTTCCTCCTAAAAACCCCTCCTCCTCCTGCTCGTTGTCTATCTTCTTCTCCCCTTTCTTCTGCTTGTTGTTCTCACCCTCCCTCTTCGTCTCTTCTCCCGATCCCCTATTCACCCTCCTGCCATTTTCCTTCCCCCCCCCCCCACAACCCCATCTCTTCTCCTCCCCGCCGACTGCCTATGAGTCTCCCCACCCGTTCAAGGATGGCAGAGTCGGGTCGGCTGGGTGAGTCGAACCCAGCCGACCCCGACCCGGGTCGGGTCGGATCCATGGATCCGACCGACTCCAATGGAGTCTGGCCGACCCTGGATCGGCCTGCTTAAAAAATGTTAAAATTTTGAAAAACAAATCAGGAAAAAACCAAAAAAAAAATCATAGAAAATCAGGAAAAATCACAGAAAAATTATTTAAAAATATATAATAATAGAACATATTGAGTATATCCATAGTTTAGTTACACATATGTTCATATTACAATACAGAGCAATGGTAACTATGATACCTTATTTACCTGAATATCATTTTCATTTACTTAAGATATTACATGTAAATAAGAAAGTACCTCCCATTTGAATCCAATAAAAATGTCAAAAAAATCATATCTCTTACTAATAAAAAATCAACTCTCTCATCGAAGAAGAAAATCACGATTTCGATGATTTTAACGAAATACTAACTTTCTAATCTCTTATAATTTGGCCTATCTAAAAATTTGATAATTCAAATAAACCATACGGAACACTAAAAATTCAAAGTCCGGTAAAAAAAGTCAAACGTGCATATGACTTCTCCAAGGGAGCCACTCTCCTACTGACAGCACTTAGTCTACTTGAGATCTCTCAGGATTTGGTCAAGCCTAAGCTATCATCACTCAAAGTCATGAGAATTGTCACTTTTAAATTTCTTTTCAATTAAAAAGTGAAAAATCTCATGAGTTTAGGTGATGATAGCTTATGTTTGACCAAATCCTGAGAGGTCACGAGCAGACTAAATGCTGTCAGTAGGAGAGTGGCTCCCTTGGAGAAATCATATGCACGTTTGACTTCTTTTACCGGACTTTGGATTTTTAGTGTTCCATATGGTTTATTTGAATTATCAAATTTTTAGATAGGCTAAATTATGAGAGATTAAAAAGTTAGCATTTCACTAAAATCACCGAAATCACGATTTTCTTCTTTGATGGGAGAGTTGACTTTTTATTGGTAAGAGAAATGATTTTTTTGATATTTTTATTGGATTCAAATGGGGGGTACTTCCTTATTTACATGTAATATCTTAAGTAAATGAATAACATTTACTTAAATGATATTTAGGTAAATAAGGGGATCCTGACAACCCTGCCTGAAGAGGATCCTGAAGGTAACCTGAGGGAATCGGCTACACCAGATGGAATCGGGGTGGAGTCGGGATGAGTCGGGGTGAGTCGACCCGACTCCACCTGATTTCGGTCGACTCACCCCGATTCCACCTAGCCCCATGGGTGGGTCATTGTTCACCCCCCCAAGTCGGGTCGCCAGGGGCCGACCCGACTCAGAGTCGGCCGACTCCGCTCCGAGTCGACCGACTTTGCCATCCATGCTCCCGTTTCCTTTTCTTTTTCGTTTTCTCCCACCCTCTCCCCTTCTGTGCTTCCCCCCCCCCCAGCTCCCTCTGTCTACCTGTATATGTTCTTCCCCAACCCCAGAACCCTTTTTTGCCATTTTCCCCACCTCGAGCTCCCTCTCACGGTCGCGGCCAAGCCCCCCGCACTGCGCCGCTCAGCTTCCCCGCGTCGTACGCCCGTTCTTCCCCCCCCCCCCCCCCACGGCTAGCAGACCTTCACCACAGCGCTGCAGCCTCTGCCGGCTGGATCAACTACATGTGGCCCTCCCTAGCACGGCGACGGCCGGCTCTCTCGCGAGGGCCGACTCCCCACGGCGCCAAGCTCTGCAACACCCCACCTTGTCGTCCCCACTCCCCTACAAGGCCGCCCCTGTTCGAGTTTCTGCCTCCGTGACTGGAGGCGTGGTTGGCGACGCGGATGAACCGGACCAGCATAGAAATCGCTGGCGACTCTTTTCAGTTGTATCTGTACTTGCCCGTGTTCCCGCACGAACACGCTCAACAGCTACGCCCGAGGACGCCCCGCGACAGAGACCGAGTCGACATGCCCTCTTGCCCCGACGTGAGCGTATTCCAGAGTTGGTGGTCTCTAGACTGGCAGCATTGACGGTTTCACCGGCGAACGACGAACGGCCTCCTAGCTAGCGGAGCAACGTCCAGCAATAGCAGCAGCAAAGGGACCGTCGTCATCTGTGCCACAGCCACCGGACCCCTGTCGCGCTGAGTGTCCGCCAACTTTGTTTGCAATGTCTCGTGTCTCAACCCAGGGTCTCTTCATCCCGCGAACCAGCTGCGCTCAAGTTTCCTCTTCCCCTGCTCTTTACATATCCAGTCATATCTGCCACTGTGCATGAGTGATAGGAATCCTAGCCTGCTTGTGACATCTCACTGTCGGACTGTGTTAAGTGAGCATCCCTGTTTATCCAGTGAGCACTTGTAAGAGATTATTAGCTGTGTGATTGATGCCTTAGACTTGTGGTAGTTCTACCTACCACTGATCCGACGCATTTCTGCTGCGTGGGACGACTCCTCGATCATTATAGTTTTTTTGTTGTGTTTATGTTTATCATGCTTTGGAATATTTGCGAGCTATGTGCATTTGAATGGACTGTTGTTACCTTGTGGTTGGACACTTGCTAGTTGAGTGTGTCGAGTTTTGGGTGATCGTTCTGCATCAAAATGTGTCATCTTAAAAAAACAGTAAACGACGACCAAGATAGAATCATGCATGTGGATAGTTCGTGGCAATCTTTACACAAAGTCCATGATAACATCTTTGCACGAACGATCAAGCCCAGGGAGAGGAGTATAGAAACCAGTGTTCTGCTTCCTTTGTTTTGCTAAGGCACATGTGTGACACTGGGCAACAATGCGAGCCATGTCACTCTTCATACGAGGCCAGTAGAAGCGGTGCTCAACCAACTCAATGGTCTTGTTCAGACCGAAGTGGCCAACCCGACCCCCTGCATAAAGCTCCCAAACCAAGAAGTCACAGACTGAGGTCTACGAAACGCATAACCTGTCTCCACGAAATAAATAACCCTCCTGAAGAATGTAGTTAGGGTGTTCTCTAGAGGGTTTAGACTGACAAGCAATGTGGATCAGACCAAAATCAGTACAATCGGAGTACTCCTCTCGAAGCCTCTCAAATATATGACCTCTGAGCTAACCAAGAATAAGGGGAAGGAACGACAACTCAACGCATCAGCCATGTGGTTCCCCACACCCACCTTGTCCTTAAGGACGAATGTGTAGGCTTGAAGAAATTCAACCCATCAACTATTCCTTGGTTTTAGCTTCTTCTAGGCATGGAAAAACCTAAGGGCCTCATAGTCAGAATACAAAACAAACTCCTGTGATTGTAAATAATGTCTCCAATATCTCAAAGCATGTACTACTACATAAAATTCCTTCTCATAGGTGGAATACCTCAGCTTGGCATCATTCAACGCTGAAGTATACAACGGGATGGCCCTCCTGGTTTAAAACCCCACCTATGTGAACACCAGAAGCATCACAGGAGACCTCAAATACCTTCGAAAAATCGGGCAATCGAAGGACAGGTGCTTGGGTTATGCGCTCCTCGATGTCACAAAAGGCCAAAGTAGCGGCCTTCATCCAGACAAAAGCTCCCTTCCAAATGCAATCTGTGATCAGAACCCACATATGAAATGACAATAGAATGTAGGCAAGTCATGGAAGTTGCGCACATCATGGATGGACAAAGGCTCTGGCCACTTGGCAATCGCTCAGACCTTCTCCGGATCAACAGAGAGACCCTCACTAGAGATAGTAAACCCCACGAAGACAACTCGATCAATCAAGAAAGCACACTTCTTAAGGTTACCATACAAGCTCTCATGATGAAGGACAAGGCACACCTGCCGAAGGTGGTCCAAATAGTCATCCCTGAAGCAGCTAAAAATGAGGATACAAAGTACATATCTAGAAATCAAAACCTGGGTCATGAGCCATATAAAAATGCTAGGGACATTAGACAGCCCAAAGAGTATGACCAACCACTCATAAAGTCCGTCCTTCGTCTTGAAGGCCATTCATTTCTAGGCTGAATCCTAACCTGGTGAAAGCCACTCTTCAGATCTATCCTGGAAAACACAGTGCCTCCCGCCATCATATCTAGCATGTTCTCCAAACGGGAAATGGGAAAACAATACTTCATCATGATGCAATTTATGGCCCTACTATCCATACACATCCTCCAAGTGTCATCCTTCTTCGGAGCTAATATAGTGGGAGCGGTGCAAGGGCTCAAACTATCCCTAATGTAGCCTCTCCTTAGGAGCTCCTCAACATGTCTCCACAACTCAACAAGACTGATGCAGAAATGAGGCAAGTTGGGTAAAGTGGATCCCGAAACCAAGTCAATGGCATATTGGATGTCACGTATAGGAGGTAAACCGTCCGGAAGATCATCAGGGACGACATCCTGAAACTCCTCCAAGAGAGAGACAATCTCTAGGGAGTGCTCGCTCAGTGCCTCACCCTTAGTGGATCTCACCATCACAGCACAGAGATACTCAAATTCCTGATCAAATTCTCGAGCACTAATCAACTTAAAGGTCATGGGGGGTGAGGCACCAAAAATAGAGATTGTAGTTGTGCGGGTGCTCCTAGATTGGGTGATGCCAATGGGAATAGGGCTAGCACTCGACTGGGTAGAGCTAGAAGTGAGAAGAGCACTAGATGGTCCAGTGCAACATGTGGTGGGAGTGCTAGAAGTAGAAGCACTAGTGGAAGCAGGGACTCTAGAAGTAGACAGTCTAGAAGTGGAAGACCAAGAAGGGGATGGCCAAGAAAGAGTAGGAGCACTTGGTTGGGTGGTCCCTATGGAACAGATGACTTAAGAAGAGAGGACTAGAAAGAAATGCACACTCCGCCATGGAAAAACTCACAAGTATTATACAAACCATAGAGGATCGCGTCTACATCATAAATCCACACTAGCTAACTGGCCCAATAACCATGTTAGTTGATAGACTTCCCAGAAAAGTTACTCATCTTGAGACTTCTCCCAACTGAGCGGGCTTAACTTCAGAATTTTTTTCCTACTCGAGCTCTGAAAATGATGAGTCCGAGTTGTTGGTAGTCTATTGATTTAGTCTATTTAACATATTCTTATATAGGGTGTTAAAATCTACTCTCTTATAAAAACAATGTCCTGGTCGCTGGACACATAATATACAATCAAACCCCCAAGTAGGCAGAACTCTAAATGTGGCCTCCACAGGCTCAAAAGGTGACTCACGCTATGTAGCATTTTGCTTATTATGGCTTCAAGAGGTGGCTCCCATAACATAGCACTTTGTCCTGTATGGCACTTAGCTCCCACACTTCCCGTTAGGTAAGACTCTGATATCATTTGTAATAATCTAACCAACCAACTGGCCCAATAATTATATTAGTTGGTAAACTTTCTAGAAAAGTTATCTATCCTGAGACTTCTTCCAACTGAATACGCTTAACTTTGGAGTTCTTTTTCTACTTGGGTTCTGAAAATGACTAGTCTGAGTTATTGGTAATCTATTGATTTAGTCTATTTAATATATTCTTATATGGGGTGTTACACAATGATACTCCCGACTTCTATCAATAGAACATCGCACAACACCTTCTCTGCGTATGGGGGAAAAGAGATTGGAACGTGACACATCATTCGAACCAGAACAGAAGTGGAATCCACCCAAGATATACAATAAGGGCGAGGATGGCCAACACAATCAGCTCAAGGTGCGAGATAGCCTGATGAGAAATGGCATTAATGTAGCTCCCACTATCAATAATCACTTTGCACACCTTACCACCCAGGTAAAAATAGGTGTGAAAATGGAAGTACAACGCTAATCATCACACTCTCTAGGCTGAGTCAGGATACAACAGACTACTCCAAGCCTGCCCCCATCTGGAAGGTCCTCAACATACTCCGTTGAAAGATGCTCGACCTGAATGTAGCCAACCCGCTCTTCCTCTAATTGAAACTCATCAACCATATTAGCTCCAGCCTCATAACACATGCTACACTACAGGTGGGGCATCCTCAGGAATAATGCCCTCCATAGTTAAGGTCTTAGAGGAGCACTGGGAGGCATAATGGCCAAGCCCTTAACACCTAAAGTAGGGATCTCAAGAACCAACACCATGAGACAACTCTCCCATGGTCGGGGCCTTCCCTTTATCCTCCCTCCTGACAGGTGGTGCACCTAACGGTGGGCGGGTAGCAGGTGCAAGCAAGGCGGGTACAGGGTCCTTACTAAGGTGGAAAATGGGGTCGAGGTGGTGGATCCTACCGAGTAGGGTCCCTAGGCCTAGGGGTGGACCCCTCTATGGTGCTCCCGATGGTGCATGTTGATCAGTCAAATGTAGGCAGGTCGGCCTAGCACACAAGTGCGAGCCAAATCCAACTCGAACTGCTTCATCTCTCATACGACCGGATAAGCGTACTCAATGGTCGTCACATGCTGGCAAACAACTCCTGCTAATAGACACGACGAAGACCCTTCCGAAATCGAGAAAGAGTCAACTCACTCTCCTCACAGCCCCCACATCTCACCAAGTACTCGTTAAACTCAGCAATACACTCAGAAATAAAATGAGTCCCCTGAGTAAGGTCTTGTCACCGATCAATGAGGCGATGTCGATAAGTCACGAAGCTTCACCTTCATGTCTTCCCACGACTCAATGGGCTCCGCTGCTTAAGGAGAGCCTCAACATTCAACCAATAAATATGAGCCTGGCCTGTCAATTTCATCATGGCGAAGCACACATGTCGGGCGTCAGACATGCCCATCCAATTAAAATAGCGGTTCATGTTGGCCTCCCAATCAAGATAGATCTTCGAGTTCACGGATTCGTCAAAAGTGGGAGCGTCAACACGAGCAGCCCACCAATCATCTAGATCCCCCTTAGAAAGGATGCGGCCTCCAATCCTCATCAAAATCCTCCCGATCATCCTAATATCTCGAGTATCAATGAAGTCTCTGCTCAAATCCAGGATCCCCCTGATCATCCTGATCTCTCAGGTGCCGGTATCTCCTTTTATCGTACCCAAAATTGTCCCGACCTCTTAGGTATCAGAGTCTCCTTATGTAGTCAGAGGCAAGAAGTGACTAAAGCAATCAAAGGGTCACCTCAACCTCAAAAGCCTAGGCGATTGAGGTGATATATTATAAAATAACATATAAAATTAAAAAAAAATAAGAATATATCTATAAATATCACCAAAATATGTGCATGAAACTAGTATATTTCATAAAATTAATCATTCATATATGTCAAATTACTGTATGATTTATTAAATCTATTCATTTTTATATTTAAAGTAACTAAAATTTAAGAAACTAAATTGCAAGTAAATAAATAGGCCAAGTGGGTCTCTTTATAGGCCAATATATGGATGGACAAGGGCAAACAAGGTGGAATTAGTGGTTTGAAATTGCCGAGGCGAGGCGATCTAAGGTTGCCTCACCTCGCCTCATGGCTTAGGCGATCACCTCAATCGTCTTTGATAACATAGGAGTCTCCTCTGATCATACCCCACTCAACTCAACTGCCACGATCCTCTTGTCCACCCTAACCCCTCGGGTAACATTAATGCCTCTAATCATCCTCCCACGAATGCTGGTAGCAGTCCTGTGGACATCCTGCACCTCATCAAATGAGTCATATCCCAAGCCGTCATCCAAATCTTACTAATCAGCGGCTCGGTCGGCTCTAGGAGGGTCCACTAAGGCAGGTGGGTGAATAGGGTCAGGGTCTAGGGTCGGAGAGAGCCTCTCCAAGATAGCTAAAGGACCTACCATCTCCTACGGTCCAACTCAGTGAACTATCCTCAAAATGACACTCCATATAATCCAAACGAAGTATAAACTAGTCAAGTCTCTATGCCACATCGGATACCGTTGGGGAACCCGTGTGAGAGCCAGACATCGGTATTGGTACTCAACACCACTATGAGTGGACATGTACAATGGAGCACTGATTATAGTACGACTCATCTTGAGTAACATGACATGGCTAAATGAAAGAACCAACAGACACGAGAAAGATGCCCTAGACAACTTAACCAACTACTTTAATACCATAACTGATGCGGGACGACTATCGCTAAGACCCGAACATTGGCTACGGACCGAGATCAGCAATGAACATCTAAAGGGCAGCAATTATACATATATCCACAGGAGTAACCATGAGAGAAAATGTATGAAATAACAAGAAACTCCACTTGAAAAGACATCCTTTGCAGTAACGGAACGAATTGGACTGATGGTAGTGAGAACTACCAGCAGTCTAGGTAACAGTAACACACTCAAATATCACATATCGAGGCTACATGTGGGGATCTCACAAACTCACAAACGGCAGTAATTTTTAAATTTTTATAACAGGCTAGGCAATCTTAAATTCCCATACGCATGGGAACATGTTTAACCTTATACTGAAAAAGGCAAGAATGGGGAAGGGTCCATAGCGACTTACCAGCCCACCAAAGAGAACATGCTGGAGTTGCCAAGTTCCGCTAGTCGCTACCGAGTTTGTGTTAGGGTGCGAGTGAAATCAAATGTCTCAATGGGTTCCACACGTGAAGCGTAGACAGGGAGGGGGGCGATGGCACGGCGGACTGGCACGAGCAGTACTCGAGCACGGCTGAACCTACATGTGGGTGCAGAGGGGAGCACGCCAGTGTAGCAACTGGTCACACAAGGTGCTGGAAGGTTGGCGCGCCCGTGCGTGGACACGGGGCTGGTGTTGTAGGAGAGGCTTGCGCATGGACGCAGGAGGTGGCGTCGCGAGAAGGGTCCTGCGCATGGGCACGAGTGACGGCTTGACAGGGCAGAACGTCCATGAAAAGAGAGAGATTGTGGGAGAGAAGAGGGCACAAGGTGAGAAGAGAGAAAAAAAAAAAAAGATCACGGATTCACAAGAGAGAAAGAATGAGAGAGAACAGAGCGCAGGGAGAGAAGCGAGGGAAGAGAGATCATGGGAGAGAGTGAGAGAACGCGAGAAAGAGAGGTCAGAGAGAGAGAGAGAGAGAGAGAGAGAGAGAGAGAGAGAGAGAGAGCTAGATAGAATAGCGGAGGAGGAAGAAAGAGGGAAGAAGAAGAAGAAGAAGAGAGGTAGGGGGCTGTGGGGCTTCTCACCCTCCCTTCATAGGATCCCTAAAGCAACACAAACATGCAAATTCTGGCTTTCGCAAATTTTTTCAAGAACGCGAGAAAGAGAGATCAAAGAGAGAGAGAGAGAGAGAGAGCCAGATAGAATAGCGGAGGAGGAAGAAAGAGGGAAAAAGAAGAAGAAGAGAGGTAGGGGGCTGTGGGGCTTCTCACCCTCCCTTCATAGGATCCCCAAACACAAACTCTAGTAAAATGCTAAAAGCCTCAGCAGTCCCCCCAGTCTCGTCAAGCCATAGAGATGCCGGCTCTACCATCCGACGGCAACGGTAGACGAAGGCTGGAATAAACCGAGTATGTGTGCGGATGTCCTCATCACTGGGTATCTAAGCTCTCTGAAAATTCAGTTATTTCTCTCTTGCCATATAGACCACAGCATGGCTGGAAGATAGCATCCGTGTGTCCAAATCTTCAACTTCAGGAAAACATTTCCTCCAGTCCCTCACTAACTCCTGGAAATTCTAGTTCCCCTTATGAGAAACGTAGACAGTTAGACTACCACCCAATTGGCAAGTTATGTGAACAATTGGCAACATATCCCTTTGGAAGTCTATGCATTTCATGTCGGTGTACAAAAAATATGGAATCAGTGTGTTATAGGTTGGTCCAATATCAACTGGGCCATCAATCTTGAATCCCTGATGCAATCCAGTCAATATCTGGGTAAAAGTTCAATTGAAACTAAAACTACACAACAAAATACAAGTCCAGCATGAAAATCATTATTTTGGAACTACCTCAATCAGATCCAGTCTGGTCAAGGGTGGTGATTGTTAACAAAATGTTGGCCAATAACATAGTTGTCAAGGTGTTAAGGCAACCAAGGCGTGCTTAGCACACCTAAGCAGCGCTTAGGCACCCAGGATGATCCCTCATATGGGCTATTTCAAGAGTATCCCATATATAATATTTATTTCTCCAAAAATATATAATGCTCATAAAAATTCAATAAAAATATCATAATGTGACAGACATTATTGCAATAACAAATCACCAAATTTGAAGAGGGAAACATTGAAATAATTATATATAAATGAAACATGAAATGCAAAGTTACGTACTTCATAATTATTTGACTATGGACAATAAACAAGGCTAATGACTGTATTCACTGTTTGAACACAGTCATTAAACTGACATAGACTCTATGTCACAGTCTAATGACTGTGTTCAGACATGAACAAGGTCGTTGAACAGTCATCAGATTATGACAGAGGTTAGAGAGAGAAAGGATTGGGATGGGAGGAAAGTGGCTCGGGAAGGGGCTGGAAAACTGGGGTTCAGGGTGGGGGGGAGTGGGAAAGGGAACTTCACACCACTGGCTGGCCGGAGGGTGGGGAGGGAGGGGAAGTACAATAGAGGGGAGGAAGAGTTCCAGACCGAGAAAGAGGGAGAGACCAATATAGATATACTAGTCAAAGAAACGCGCTACGCGCGTGTAATATATCCGTATATATAGTATAATTATTAAAATAATTTGAAAAAAATAATAAAATGATAATTTTTCATTTGAAAAAAATAAAAAATATATCATAATTTTCATTTCAAATAATTTTCTTTTAATTAAAGAAATTTAACAATTGTCTATTTCTTACATTGAAATTTTAATAATTATATAAAATATAAGAGAGATAGGGAGAGGAGTCTAGTTGAAAGTGGGATAATCCAAATACAAGAGTAGGTCATGGATGAGTTTCGAATTTATAGTTTTATGATATGTTTTGTTTGTATATATATATATATATATATATATATATATATATATATATATATATATATATAAGATTAGATTTGTCAAATTTATAACACTTTGTTTCGAATCAACCATGATCATTACCCCACTAATAAAGACTTCAACTTCGAAAAGCAACTCTGATAAGAGTTGAACAATGTGTGTGGATACAATTCTTAAAATTAAAAGTTGTCTTAATTAGATTCCATAAAGACAATATTCTGCTATGAGTAAATAAAATATACTCTCTATGATTTATTAGCATAAGACGTGGTCAAGAATATGTGTTCAAATAAAAGAGAATATCTTGTTTGACAATAAATTTAAAATCAAATTATTCTACAGAATCATTGATGTTATGTTATTTAAACTTTTTTTAATATTGTCAACTAATTTATCTAATTTATTCTCTTCATTCTAGTTAATTAAAAGAAGATTATGATCACCAAAGTAAAAGATTTATTTTGGCACATACAAATCTCTTGATATTTACCTTTTAACTTGTCCATAACTCTCCTGATAACAATTGTGTAGTATATATGATTATTTGTGTTTGTTATGGCTATTTTGATAATTTAGAAAAATCTAATATACTTATAACTGTAACACTTGAAATGTAAAATTTTCATAAAATGGATAATTCTTCTAACCTTTGAATTTATCGTTCTCAACAATTTTTATAATATACTTTAATATTTTATAACAATCAAATGTTTATAAATACAAATATTTATACATACAATAGTCTTTTTTACATATATATATAATATACATAATATTCGCTAGACATACTAACGTATATTTACATTTTAAGTAAATGTAAGAAGATAAACGACAAAAAATACACAACAGGCGCATGGATAGTCGCTGCTCAGTCTTTCCTGTATTTGCGTAGCGTGTTTCTAAACCCGGCTCCCTTGGAAGGACTTGGCGTCGCGCGGCTGCGGCAAGCCTTGGCCCATTCGTTGTGAGAGCAGTGGAGCCATAATGTCGGACGTACGCGAGCAGGTGCAGTGGAGCCCTTCGAACACCGGCGCGAACCGTGGCTTCCCATGCAGCTTCTTCTGTTGCATCCCGGCTTCCCCTGCTCCGCCCTGGCACCTTTCCTGTCCTCCCTGGTGACCCAGTCGAAAATCCACTCCCACACGAAGCCGGGGATGTAGTCACACTGAGTTGTGAAAAGACAACTCGACGTCCAGTACAAGAGAAAGTGGCGTATTGCCGAGTGGGATATCGTGACGAACATGGTGGCCTAGCTCGCACTGGTCCTCCTCTTTCCCAACCGACAATAATATCTACAGGTCTCACTAAATTTACATAATAAAAAATATGATAATTTAAATATTTTACATAAAAAATTAAGTTTTAGATGTTTCAAACTTTTTATGTGGTTTTATTTTGAAAATTATTTTAAAATATAAATATTGTCTTTGTTCTAAATACATTATTCATTTGAGAAATTTTTTTTTCACAACGAATGTTTATTGTCTTTGTGTTTTTTTTTCGTAGTGATGGATGAGCACAGTTACTCTGTTTATACTAAGAGCAGAAAATCTTATGTGTACCAATCTACATGTATTTTTGAACGAAAGATCTTTCTTCTCGACATCCACAGGCTGGAAGACGGTTTACTTTTGATCAACAAAAAAATATATAAAATTAAAAGGATGTTAGGTGAAGAGGAGCATAAAAAATTAGAATGTGATAAATGATTGACTATTGTTGTCCAAGATGAAAGAGGGAGAAGATATAACTTTTGGTTGCGTCATAGTTGGAGGGGTAATATGTACATGGTTAGCGGATTTGGATGGGTAAAATTTGTGAAAATAAATTGTATTAAGGAGGGAGATATTCTCAAAGTAATGTCATCCCGTTATATGAGAAAGGATGGATTCGGAAATTTATACTTAGGCATCTATATTTGTACTTCAAAGAAGTAGGCATTTGCAGCAAAGAATACGAATCAACAATCAATGAAGTGATGGTGGCCTGGCATGAAGACATCTCAGAAGACTAAGGATTTGCAACACGGCGAAAATAATTCTGAGCTTGTGTGATAATGAGAATTAGTATAAATTCTCTTTTGTTTTAAACTATAATAAATGCGAATCTTTGACCAAGTTATGATATGGTTATTGTTTTTTTTCTATCTCTCTCTCTCCCCCCTCCCTTATTTTCTCTCTACTTTTGTATTTATATCAAATTGACTGTCATTTTAATTAAATTATTTGTAATTTGTGTGATTTCATATAACTTATAATTTAATTTTACTAAATAATTTGAATGGCATAATATTGACGTTGTTTTAGATACGATCCTCATACTTAGATAAAATATATACAAGAACTATGAAATCGTCATTACCAACTATAATTTAATCCTATTATAATATTTTAAAAAAATAAATTTCTTATATGTACATTCACTATTTAACTATAATACATTCACAAATTCAAAGTTATTATGTGTATGTATAAGAGATGTAATATATATATATATATAATATCACTAAATCGAAAATGTAACTTACAAATTTATAATTTTAACATATTTATCTTATTATATTTTATCTATTTACTAACATTGTAACTTATTATTTTAGGTTTTTAATATATTAGTTTTATAATTTATTTTATTATATTTTTATAGTAATGGAAACTTTTGTTCCCTTTTTTGGTGCCTATCTCTTATGCTTTTGAAATTCAAATGCAATCTGGGTGTGTTGGTAATAGAGTCTGTGAATTGGGGAGTATGAACATAGGTAGATGATGAGAACAAAGTTTTTGAACGGTTATCAAGGTCTCACAGTTGACAAAAAAGATGAAAATTATCGGCTTGCACAAAATATTTTAACAATAGTTAAGTGATGAGTCCGAGTCGGATCCACGAGGAAAAAGATTATTAACTTTCAAAACCTTGAGTTTCTTTGATTAGAAAAGTGTGTTGAGAATTTTAGAATTAAATACTGAGACTAATATGATCAAAAATAAATCTAATCTAAGTAGGGCGACATTAAAAGAAAGAGAGAGATAGATGTAAAGGAAGGGAAAGCAACGAATGTAAAAAAATAACTAATAAACTAAAAATTAGACAAAAGAATCTAAAATATTAAAACATCTTACATAAGCACTCCCACACTAAAATAAGTCTAAATTTTATTTAAATAACCGAAATGTTAAACACATGCATCCATATGAATAAAGAAATTTATCTTGAGATTAAAGAGAGAGAGAGAAAAAGAAAGAAGAGAGAGAGGAGGATAGAATAGAAAAAGTGGGAGGAGAAGAAAAAAATACCACTAAATTTTATTTAAATAACCGAAATGTTAAACACATGCATCCATATGAATAAAGAAATTTATCTTGAGATTAAAGAGAGATAGCGAGAGAGAGAGAGAGAGAGAGAGAGAAAGAAAGAAAAGAGAGGGTGGTGAGAGAGAGGAGAGAAAGAGAGAGGGCAGCACACTGTAGCAAATCGTTGTTACTGTAGCTGCTACAGTACACGGTTTTTGCTACCTCTTACACACATTGCATGCAAAAGCATATGACGTGGAGGGAGGCCGCTTGGCCTAGCGGGTGCTGGTGCAGGGGTGGGGCAGGCGCAGTAGCCGACGCAGATGGCCGCTGGTGCAGGCGTGGCGTGGGCAGCACGGGCGGAGGCGACAGCAAGTGCGGATGCTGCTGCACGGGCGAGCGGGCGGAGGCGGGAGCGGACACAGGCGCGGGCGAGCGCCGGTGCGAGCAGATGCGCGCGCGGGCAGGCAGGCGCTGGCGCAGGTGCTGGCGGACACCGGTGCACAGAGAGAGAGAGCCAGAAGAGAGAGGAAGAAGAAAGAGAGGGGAAGACCCGGCGAAAGAGGAAGAAGAAAGAGAAGGGGAGAAGGTGCCCCATATTTGAGCTTTCTTGCAAGTTGAATATGGGATATAATTGGCATGAGGGGATAGCTTGTGAATCTGTGTATTCGTTCGCCAACGCTCAACTACTCTGGTCATCTTCTTCCACCCGTCTCTTAGGCCACCCACCGAGAAGAAAAAATTAGCTCACAGACGCAAGCAAATCCCTCGAACGTAGGGGTAGCCAAACAAACGCAGTGAACTCACGTTTGAGTTTCCCGAACTCCACGACAAAACCTAGTCCTTAATTTGGCGATCCCCTTTGCGTTCAAATCATCCTGCAGCATGTATATCCTACACAGCATATATAAGCAAGAACGTGGGCATCACTCCAAAAGGTGTTCGATCGAGAGAGCTTCACAGAAGGAGGTAGTCATGGGGTTCCATCCATTCCCACTCGTTAGCCAATGTAGCACTGAAGGGAGGTCAAGCCAGACGATGTCCGTCGCCCGTCTCAACGGCGGTCTCCTTATCTCCCGCAGTGCCTTCCCCTACTTCATGCTCGTGGCCATCGAGGCCGGCTCCCTACTGCGCGGCATCCTACTCCTGGCTTCCTTTCCCTTCTGTTAAGAACAGTGGAACGTGGTTTTGGAAAAGCTTAAAGCTCCCAGAGCGATCTCATGTACATATATATAGAAATGTTGAGTATAGCATGTACATGACGCTCAGCCTGGTTGAGATGCCGTAAGACTAACTGCAGATCCGGTGCCTAAACAGATATGGAACGTGGCGGATCGTGCATGGAACCACCGCCAGAAGGTGGCGAACGTTGCGGAGTTTCTGGAGTTTCTGTTGCGTCAATACCCTCGTTTTCCTCATCCATGCCTTCCTGTCGGAGTCACTGGCCATGCAGGTGCTCATCTTCCATCTCCTTTGCGAGCCTTAAGGCGATGGAAATCGAGATGGTGGCGCGGTCGGTGCTGCCCAAGTTCTACGCCGAGGACGTCCATCCGGAGAGCTGGCGGGTGTTCGGCGGCGTCTCGGGGATACGGTTCGTGGCGACAACGAGCCCGAGGATCCTGGTGGAGCCGTTCGCCAGGGGTTGTCTCAGGGCGGACCAGGTAGTGGGGACGGAGATAGAGGTCAGCAAGTCCGACCAGGCGACTGGGTTTGTCAAGAGGTCGGGGGTGCTACTGGGGAAGTTCATGGCGGAAGCTCTCTGGCGGGAACTTGCCAGTGGCTCGCCAGACTTGGGAATCGGCGGGGGGCAAACCGACTTGGAGTTCCTGTCAATGTGCAAGGTACACATAAACGTATATATTAACTTGTGATCTCTAGCTCCTCTCGACACCTGCCTGGATGTTCCAACTTAGAAAAATCTTCTCTGATCTATATATCTGCTTATCTACGTGATTTCGGCAGCGTGAACGCTCCAGAGAACATCTCCTCCACCTCGGCGTGGCCGAGAACCCAGACGGGGACGGAATTGGCACGGCAGTTCTCGACGGCGAGGCGGAGGCAACGGGGGGGGGGGGGGGGGTGCCGACGTTGAGATGGGGGGTCCGGGTGAGGACGCAGTAGCTGGCCTCAGCCTCAGCCTCCTCCCATAGGCGAAAGGAATCAATGACCATGGCGGGGTAGTAAGGCTCCGGGTATGTGACGGGGATGGTGCGGGACTCTCCGCTGGAGACTCCACTTCTTCTAAATTTACTGATGGGCAAATTAAAACTGCATTAATATGACCTTAATTTGTACATTTCAATAGATAGAGAAATGAGAAAAATGAATGTTGGAAACGCGGCTACAGTAATAGTAATACAGGAAGACTAAGCAGCGGCTATCCATGCGCTTGTTGCGTACTTTTGGCCGTTTCCTCATTTTTAGTGAAATTTAACACTGCAGCATATAAATCAAAGATTAATGACCATTAAAAGACATGAACCGGGCTCACAAGGAATGAACCGGACGAAAATGTAAAGTGTCTCTTCTAATATATAGTTATAGATATATATAAATGTCTATGGACAGAGAGAGAGAGAGAGAGAGAGGATGAAGTACCTCGAAGAAAAAATGTTCTGGCGGCTGGAGGTGGCAGCAGCGGCGGCACACACCAGGAGCATGCCCTAGATAGTTTTTTTTTTTTTTTTTTTTTTTGGGGGGGGGGGGGGGGGGGGGTGGCTTCAAAGAGGGGGAAAAGGATATGGGGGAGGTAGGTCTTACACCCTTATTGGGTGTAAGCAGGCCAATGGGCGCGCCTTGACCGCCTAGGCAGCACCTTGGAGTGCTTTTTTTGCTTTGTGAAAAGCAGGCTGGCCAGCACTGGCACAGAGAAAGCACCTTTGCAATTTTTTGCCTACCCACTCTTCTTACCAGTCTTAAACAAGCCAGATGTAAAACAAATATTTTACGTTGCACCCAAAAGCAATCAGCACATATTAAGAGTGACCCACTCTTTTGAACTCATCTACAAAGAGTGTAGCGCTTTTCTATTATGCCAATAAGAAAAGAAGCCCCACTCAATGATACATTACCATTCTTAGAGAAGCCAAGAAGTGAATGAACATCAGGTTACATTTCCATGAGAATCTTGATTGGCAACATATTTCCAAGGTTCAATCATTTTCCCTTGGGAATGCCTTGGAAATTTTCACTTGATCTCTTTTCATATTCTGCAGGAGAAAGGAAATCTTGTGATGGAATTATATTATTTTGATTCTTAACTCTGTCATGTGACAAACTGTATGTCATTCTGATTGTGTTCCTTGAGAAGTGTTATGTGCATTACCGTGGCAAATGTGAATTATTCTCTCTCTTCATCCAATCCCAAAACAGCGACACAAAGATGGTAATGTTCAAAACTTCAAATAGATCAGTTACATTTGAAGAAGCTTGAGTATATATGATAATAGAAGTTGAACAGTTAACAAAAAAAATTGAGGATAGTTTGGGAATCCTCATGCTGAATTGCAGGATATGAAGCTTAATAACTAATCATCATGGGTCAAATTAAGCACAACACAAACGATCTTTTGGTGGTAATCAGTTCCATCAACGGATAAGCTACACACTGAATGAGAGATCAACCTTTGCCCTAGTGAAACTGAACAACAGATCCTTACATAAGATGTTTGAGTTGTGGCCACTTCATCGGTAGTCACCTTGCAAGCAGCACCTAAAGGGACAGAAAGGAAATTTTTTAGGTCAACCCAAAATGGTTTTGAAAAGGTGTATATTATAAACACAGAACAAAAGGAAAAAGTTCCCCCATTGCTTAAGGGAAGACCTTGAGCAGAAGCCACCATCTGCCGGTCACCACATGAAGCCTCACCAACCAAGCCTCCTGGACCAGCACACGACACTGACACCGGTGGGCGAGTAATGTTGTCATTACCGACGGGCAAAGCTGAAGAAGCAGGGTGGTAATCCGGGACTTCGGAATTCCCTCCCCATCGATGACGATGGAGCCACTGATTTTTCTTAACATTCTGCGACGATTCAGCAGCGCCATGACTTCCCATGTCACTAGGAGCCGCAATGTTGGAAGACGTGCAAAGCGAGCCCCTCTGCCGAAAGAAGGATGCCTCCTGAAGACGCCACGCATTGCTGCTCATGGCTTCGCGATGTCCCGCGCCAGCGGGAGCCGATACCCACCATCTCTCACCCTCCACCAGAAAACCCTTCTCCCCTCGGTCTCTCCTAAGCTGGGCCATCCTCCGGAGGAATGGAAAGCCACCATCGCCAACGAATGACCCGTCATTGCTCCTTCCGATGCCAGGAGAAGCATCTGCCGTTGGTTGGTAACTCCCGCGGCTGCAACCACCCCCCTCGCCCTCCAATCTCCACTCGAAGCGCTCCTGCTGCCGTTTCAGGCCTTCCACCGACGGAAGAGGGGCACTGCTATGTCTGACCTGAAAGGGACCGAAACCAGCAACCATGTCACTCCGTTCCTCTTTCCGCTCTTGTGCCACTTCCCCTCCCCCCATTCCCCGCGCTGCTTCGGTTCTTCCCCGTTGCTGCTGCAGCGCATGGCTGGAGGAGGAACCAACGGCTGTCGCGGCCGTGGAATCCTGAGAGAGAAGGCGGTGAGAAAACCCGAGGTGCCGTGGAGGACACTCACCTAGGTGGAAAGCACTCCCGCCGAGATCTACCGCGGGCTTCCAGATCGGAACGGCACCCGGTACCCCCGCTGGCAGCGGCGCAGCCGGCGGGGTTGGAAGGAACAGAGGCCCGGGCCTGGGCGGATGCCGCAGGCGGCTGATCCAGGGGGAGCCGCCCAGGGTCCCCATGCTGCCGCCCTGGACGCCGGCTGCATCGGTGCTTTTGCCGGCGAGGGACCTGTCGAAGGAGGCGGCCATGGCAGGCGAAGGGGCGGTGCGAGTTGCCAAAGTAAAGAGGGCACGTCGCATCACCCGGGCATCGTATTGACGGTGTCGACTCCGAACTCAGCTCAGGAAGCGGGGCAGGGAATCCTCGTCGTGGAACGGCATAAGGAAAGGGACCAGACCAGCACGGCGGATAACAGCGTCGCGTGGCCCACCCACCTTGTGTCGTCCGTTAGGTATTATTCGCTTCGACTTTCGAAAGTTGTAAGTAGCAGCAACTGCGTTATGACCTGCATCTAATCGATCCACACATTATTCTCTCTAGTTCGTTATGTGTATGTGGTGCGTGAGAGAGATGGGCATGGGATCTTGGGGAATTTGCCTACGAAAACTATCTAAGAAAATTTGTCAAAATATCGCTCTTGTATAAATAATTATTATTTAAATCGATATACATTATTTGTTCGAAGATAATATATAATTTTAACTCAAAAATACTAAAGTTGGTGGAGCAACTCTCGGACGAATTTTTAATATTCTTTACGAACCTGTTGACAATGTAGGTCTATAGATACTGGCACTACATCATCTGTTCATAGATCTGCACTCACAATTATATAGTAAGATACCAAATTATTAATATTTGAAACAGGAATTAAAACAATATATATAAAGTATTCTTACAACAAAAAGTTGTAAATCTATCATACTTGTTAAAATATTTGTCAAAAGTATCAATGTTAAATTTCAAACTTTACAAAAATATCATCCACATCATGCGGTAGCTAATCATGGTTTAGTATAACTATTGAAGAAAAATGACAAATTTGTCTAATAAAATCACATCACGGTTGTTAAGATGCCCACCCTTTTAAAAAGTACTAGTTAAAGAAACGCATTACGCGCGTGTAGTATATTTATGGATGTAATATAATTATTAAAATAATTTTAAAATAAAATAAAAAAAATAATATGCTCAAGTAAAAGAGAATATCTAAATTGACAAAAAAAAGTTTAATAGCTAAATTTTTCACATAAAGTAATCAGTTTTATGTTATTTAATTTTTTTAATATTATCCACTATTTTACGTAAAAAAATTATTTTGACACATACTATCTGTATGATACAACTCTTTTGATTGATCAACAGATCATTTTATCTTTTAAGTTGTCAATAACAATGATGATAACAAGATATCTATGTATAAATGATTATTTGTGCTTGTTATGATTATTTTGATAACTTAGAAAAATATAATATACTTATAAATGTAACTCTTGAAATGTAAAATTTTCATAAAATAGATAATTCTTTCGTCACGTAAAAACCATTGAATTTTATGATTCTCAACAGTTTTCATAATATATTCTAATACTTTATAACAATCAAATGTCTATATATATATAGTCTTTTTTTTTGACAAATATATACTATATTAAATGTAGTCATACGTATGGTTACATGCCAGAGAAAATGTTAAAAGATTCAATAAAAAAATGTATATTGATTTTAAGTAAGAAATAATTAATTACATATTAATAATTAAATTTTTAAGTACATTTCAAGATAAAGATGAAAGATTGAACTCAAATAAAAGCCGATACTATTAAGCAATATGCTTGGCGTGAAAACATTTTTTAAATACGTATTGTTACGATTCTCTAATTTATACAGAAAAACAAGTTTTCAAAAGAGAAAAAAAAAACATATTGATATATATGACCAAGGAGAGAGTGGACTAGTGACTTTATTATCCTCATCGACGAATTAATTACCTCTCCGTCACAGAGATCATTTGCCGCTGGGTCAACTGCTACCGCACGGAAACTTAAATGGAAAAAGGACTTGCAAGCTATCCCATCATGCCAATTATATCAAATATTCAACTTGCAAGAAAGCTGAAATGAAAAAAAGACTTCAATTACTTGCATTAAAAAAGAGAGCACCACAAATGCCACAACCAAAGTCAGATGGGGATTAGGTACGTTGCCTTTCCAGATCCACGAGGAATGATCGATGTGCAATATTATTTAAAAGTGGATGCCACATACATAGGTGGATAATCTAAGAGCTTCCTATATAGCCGGCCCACAAATTTGCGAACAAAGATCCCTGAAATCAAGAAGCGCCACAGGCATCCTTTTGGAAAACATGATAATGGATGAATATTACTCCCTCTTCTTCTGGCTCCGTTTCTTCCATTCCACTGTTACCAGCCCCATATATATAGGAGGAGAGCATAAGTTAACCGGCACTCCCAATCTTGATAATTACTTGCTTGGTCAGCGGAGTTTATCTGTCAGATTCAAGCAAGTGCGTCTGTCGTCGCGGGGCCTGGCGAAAGGCCAAGGCCATGCGGATCTATAGGCTTTCTCGTTTTGGGTCGGCAGAGGGGGTGAAGCGAGAAATGGTATTCCATTTCTGAGGTGCTTCGCGACCTCCACTGTGAGACGTTGGTGTTGGACACGGGCGCCTTTGGGTACTGGGCGACGATGGCATCCTTTGCTGGCAGATGTGCTTCATGGGGACCGCCGGCATGGTGTTCCTGACCACCCTATACTCAACAGAGGTATATGTATGACGGCACTGATGTCCATGAAATGGCTTCGGCAGGGTGAAGGTTGGTGTCCGCGCTGTGCGTGTGGCCCTTCTCTTCTTACTTGTATGGCGAGAACTGCAGGCGGAATAAGGATGAGGCGTGCACCTTGCGCAACGAAAATCCACTATTGCCGACGGGTACAGCGACGTCGTCACAGTGGACAACCAAAATCTCCCAGGCCCCACGGGAGATGGGGCTGGTGCCGGGTGGCGATGTGAGCTGAGACGGAGGAGAAAACGGGCTGCGATGGTCTGGTGGGGCGGCAGTGCTGGGTGCGGTAGAGAAGAGATGGGGGAGGGAGAGAGACCTGATAAGGTGGGAAGGCAAAAAAGAGGTTCACCGTGATGGAAAGATTGATGGAGGGGAGAAGGGCAACGTAAAACTGGAGGGGAAGGAGCCTTGCTAAACAAGGGAATGGGTAATTAAAGGGCAAATTAATTTGAACGTTTCCACCCTGTACGTTACCAGACCAAGGAAAAGTAAATGCAAATTACCACTGCAGGGGGGAAGAGTAAAGAGGGTTTAACAAGAGTTGAACCGGATCTACAGGGCAAATTATCCATGCAGGATGAGGACAAAAAAGCGAGCCGGCGGAAGACTAAAAGGGAGCCGGGTTTAGAAACGCGCTACGCAGATACGGGGAAGACTGAGCAGCGGCTATTCATGCGCCTGTTGTGTATTTTTTGCCGTTTCCTCACTTTCAGTGATATTTAACACTGCAGCATATAAACCAAAAGTTAATGGCCATTAAAAGACACATGAATCGGGCTCACAAGAAATGAATCGGACGAAAATCTAAAGTGTCTCTTCTAGTATACTAGTCAAATAAACGTGTTACGCATGTGTAATATATAAGTATAGAAAAAAAATAAGTTTTCATATATTTGAAAAAATAAATAAGGAAAGATATCATTACATAATTTATATATTTGAAATTAGAATATATATAATTTTTTCTTTAAAAATATATTTAATATATTAATATTTATTCTACATTAGTATGTTCACTAATATATTTGATAGTATCTTAGAGTCTTGTAGAATCAAATATTTTTGGCTACCAACTATTCTGAATTTAAGATTCATCGATATTGAACTTGATATCTTACAAATGAAGTTCTAAGTAAAATCACTATTAATAATTTATCATCATTTTATACACATTTTTTTCAACATAAAATATATTTTGGAAAGTAAAATTTTATGTCATTTTTAAAATAAAATTATTATTTTGATAATCAATCCAAACACAATATATATGAAGATGATAATTAAGCAAAACACAATAGTTATTGTAAAGTCACAAAATAAAATGAACAATTTCATGATTGAAATGAGAATCTAAAAATGAGCTCTAATTGTCATATTTGTATGCTAATCATCTCGCACATTCTAATTTAGCACATTCTAATTTTTTATACTCCTCTTCACTTAACAACTTTTTAATTTTATCTATTTTCTTGTTGATCAAAAGTAAACCTTGTTCCAATCTTTGGATGTCAAGAAGAAAGATATTTTGTTCGAAAATGCATGTAGATTGGTACGTATAAGATTTTATTTTTTTAATATTGACAGAGCAAGTGTGTTTATCCATTGCTACGAGAGAAAAACACAAAGACGATAAACATGAGTTGTAAATAATTTTTTGCAAATAAATAATAATTTCATAGCAAAGACAATGATTATACTTTAAAGTAAATTTCAAAGTAAGATCACATGGAAAATTTTAAAGCATATAAAATTCCATCTATTTTTGTTGATGCAAAATAAATACAATACAAAAACATTAACTAACATTTATATGGCTTAAAAAATGGTAAAACAAAATTGTGATACAGTATATCATGAAAAAAGCAGCATAAAAATATAAAATAAATAAATATTTTCTTCATGAAAACATTTATTGAAAGGTTTGGTCATCTATTCCTATTGATTTATTGTGTATATTGATATATGATTAATTTAAATAAACATATTTATTTAAAAGTTGAAAATGTGCATTCAAATTCATTTCTGACAGAAATCTCTCTATCAGCATAAATTTTTTTACCACAAATCTATACATATATACACACAACTTTATACATAATAGGATTGACAGTGAGAAAATTGAAAAAAAAAAAAAACTACATAGAAACATAGAAAAATAATCAAGTAACTTAAATAATATAAAAAACTACCACCAAAAAGTCCATCCTTTCAACGGATGTTACCCCTGAAATCTCTTCACCTGCCCTAAATCAAACCCAATCTATAATGCTACAAGAATATAGAAACATAAAAAATAATAAGATGAAAAAACGTAGCTCAAATAATATCAAAAACTATCACCTTTAACCCAACCATTCAACGGCCCTGATATCACCCTCAAATCGCTTCACTGTGCACTTTATCAAACCCCCTTTCTTTCTTTTTTCCTCAGAAGCCCTAAATGAAACCCAGCATCGCCGCCGCTGTTCTCCCGGGAGAGAGAGAGAGAGACGGAGAGGACGGCAATCGATGGATGTCCAACTTCTTCGCAGCTGAGGTCGACCACATCGTGCAGAGGGGTGGCGACGGTGACGGCGCCTGCTGTTGGCCCTTTTGGTGTGGCAGCAAGGTAACCTAGAGCGGGGGGTGAATAGATTTTTCTGAAATCTGAAATCAAAACATGAACACTTAAAAGTTTGGTTAGTGTTAGTGTGATGAAGAGTGGCAGTGCGGAAGGAAAAGAACAATCACACAAAGGACACAAAAGATTTATCCTGGTTCGGCCCTTCCCACATGGAACTCCTACATCCAGTCCCTAAGCAACCTCTTGGGATTTCACTAACCAAGGGTACAGTCCCCCTCAAGGACACTACAACACTCAGCACTCCAGTTGGTCTTCTTCTCTTTCCCGGGCAAGAAGGTAGCCCACTTCTTTTCTAGGTTCAGATGCAAACCTACTGGTACAAACCCCAGTGCGATTCTGCTAGACACAAACCCCTAGCTATGTTACACACTATATACAGTCTTACAGCTGGACAGAAATCTTTCTTAGAAAAGAAAGATCAGACTGAGAGCTATTACAAGATGAACACTCAGGACTTAGCTCACAGTCACAGACTCTCCCCCAAGATTACAATGAGCACAGGGAGAAAATGAAGAGAGAGGAAAGGAAGCTTGAAAGCTCGAATGCTTCAAATGCTTGAACACTTCTTCTTGGACTCAAGCTCTTTCTCACTTTTCCTTTGAGTGTATTTGGAGTTCAGGTTCCTCACTAGTTGTACACTCCTTCAAAGATCTTCAGAAAAGCTCTGCTTTAATTCTTCAGCCTTGCTTCTTCTTTTATATGAGCAGCTGTGAATAAATATATTGGAGTTCTAGCCGTTGCTCATGTTCTCTTTCTTCTGATATTTTGTGGTCTACGAGGTCTGCAAGCATAGAAGAAAGTGTTTAGTTAAAAGAGTGTTTCTGTCAAAAAGGCTCATACCTCTATATTTCCTTTGCCACCCAGAAGTAGTAAGTAATCCCCTTTTTGTTGGTAGGAAAGAAGAGATCTAGAGAGATAAGCAAAAAGATCTCTTGTCAGAAAGATAGAGGATTACACAAATCAAGAATATTTGACTTTTTCACTAGATGCCAAAAACATTTTAAAATATAAAGGAAATCGATGTTAGAGAGATCAAATCCATGTTTCACTTATGAAATCCATATTCTTACAAAGGAATCTATGTTTTACAAAGAAATCCATGTGAGAGTCACTTATCAAATCGTTATGGGACCAAATCGATGTGAAAGTCACTTATCAAATCGTTATGGGACCAAATCGATGTGATAGTCACTTATCAAATCATTATGGAACCAAATCGATGTGATAGTCACTTATCAAATCGTTATGGGACCAAATCGATGTGAGAGTCACTTATCAAATCGATGTGAGAAGCAAATCGTTGTTTCTTACTTATGAAATCGTTATGATGATCAAATCGTTATGGCAAGCAAATCGATGTGAAACTTATCAAATCATTGTGAAGCCTTAGCGAATCGTTATAGAAGGTAAATCGATGTGAGAGCAAATCGTTGCGCTCACTTATCGAATCGTTATGAGAACCAAATCGATATGAGAGCAAATTGTTGTTCTCACTTATGAAATCATTGCACGACAAAATCGATGTTTCACTTAACGAATCGTTACATGATCAAATCATTGTGTAACTTATGAAATCGTTGTTAGTGAAATCGATGTGGCACTTTGAATAGAAATCGATGTATATTAAATGAATATCGATTTAGCATTTTAGTGCGCCTTATTGCATCAATGTGAGACTTAGCATTTTGCTATGAGATTGATGCAACACAGATGATACAAGATATTCAATAATATTTAATTAACCATAAATTTTGTTATCACAAAGATATACTGATATTATCATAAGTTTTGTTATCACCAAAATACAAGGACAAACATAGAGTGGTTCAACAATATCCCCCTTTTTGGTGATGACAAAATTTATGTGAATTTTCTGACACAAATATATGAAGTATAGAAAATGCAGAAAATTCATAGACCATACAAATTCTCCCCATTTTCATCACTAACCAAAAAGGAAGGATCTTACCATGCATTTTCTCCCCTTTGTGAAAGAAATTCTTACCATTGAGGGGTTCAACAATGATTGACATAAATGAATAACTCCCCCTTAGTCTGTGCTCCCCCTGAATGAGAGACTCCACCTGAATGAAACTTGCAAATAATTGTTAGTAATAAAGACTAATTCAATTTTTGTGACTACTCTTTCTTCAGATGTGATTTGAGTGAAGAGTCTGCAGTCACTCCTGCCTTGAGCATCCTTGGTTTTTGATGCTCCAAGGCTAACCTACAAATAAATTACTCAAAGGTAGGTACCCAAATCCTTTTGGGTCCTTGATGGTTAGATGTATGAAAATATCATTTAGGGATCCAAACTAAGTGCCTTGTTGTGCAGGTGTTTACAATGTGTCCTAGTTTATTGCAATGAGAACAACAATGAATATAGATTGTTTTGTTGTTCTTATTTTCTTTGTGCTGAGTTTTAGAACGTGATTTCTGTAAACTTTTTCTTTTACAGGGACCTTTTTCTGAGTCATTTTGGTTGCTTGTACAAATTTTGGTAATGAATACTGTTCAGAGGTTATAACTTGTTTTCCCTTTTCAGAAGGTTTGTATCCAAAGCCTTGCTTGTTATTTCCAGGTTTTGACCCTTTCAAATATAGAGCTAAATAAGTTTTTTCTTTTGTTAATTTTCTAACTGATTCTTTTAGGTAGAGATTTTCTTCAGTTAGAGTTTTTAATTTTTCTTCTAACTCTAACTTTTCATTATTTTTGCTTTTCAAATCTTCATTCAAAAAATGATTATTTTCTTTACTATCTTTTAATTCTCTTTCTAGTTGCTCCATTTCTGATGTGAGATCAAAATTAGTATTTTCCAAACAGGTAAGGTTGTTCTTGAGGTTTTTTAGTTCTTTTACAACAACCTTGTGTTTATCATACAGTTCATTAAAGACTTCTTCTAAATCTTCAGACTTTGATCCTGAATCGGTGCAGGAATCAAAAGAAGGTTTAGAGTGTACCTCATCTAATCCTACCATGAGGGCTAGATTTACCTGCTCTTTCTCTGATTCAGAGCTTGATGATTCTGAGCTTGTATCCTCCTCATTTTCCCAAGCAGCCGCCATGGCTTTTCTTTTAAATTTCTTGTGTTGCTTCTTGGACTTTTCGGTTTGACCAGACTTCTTGAGCCTTGGACAATCTGGCCTCAGATGCCCAGGTTTTCTACATTCATAGCAGACTGGTTCTTTTTCTTTTCTGTCTTTCTTTTGAATCCTTTTCGATCCATTTTTCTTCTTCTTGAAAATTTTCTGAAGCTTGGACAGAACTTCATCTACGCCACTGTCTTTAGGATCTGCATTTTTAGAGCTAGAAGAAGAAGTAGAAGGAGTAGCTGCAACTTTAAGAGCATTAGTATATTTCTTCTTAGATGAGCTTTCAGATAATCGCTCCATATTTATTTCATGTGCCATGAGAGAACCTATTAAATTATCAATCGACAATTTGGTTAAATCATGGGCCTCTTCAATAGCGGTTACTTTAGGTGTCCATGAGACAGTTAAAGACCTAAGTACTTTTCTAACATTTTCTTCATCAGATAGATTTTTACCAAGAGAGCTTAAACCAACTACTATGCTCGAGAATCTATTATACATCTGAGTGATATTTTCATGTGAAAGCATTTTAAATTGCTCATATTGAGAGACAAGAATATCTATCCTAGTTTGTTTTACTTTATTAGTTCCTTCATAAGTTATCTGCAGTTTATCCCACATTTCTTTTGCAGATTTACATGCAGAAACTCTACTAAAATCCTTTTGGATAAGGCACAACATAAATAGTTCTTAGCTTTAAAGTTTAGAGATAATTTATTCTTATCAGCTGCTGTAATGGCAGTAGTACCTTCAGCAGGAACAACAACAAAATCACCTACCTCTATTACCTGCCACATATCAAAGTCTGTGCCTCGAATGAAGCTTTCCATTCTCATTTTCCAGTATTGGTAATATTCTCCGTCGAAGAATGGAGGTCTGGTGACTGATTGACCTTCAGCATATCCTTGAGTTGCCATGGATCTTTGCTCTAAGATCGTTGGATCTTCTTGAGAGTTCAGAGACCCGCTCTGATACCACTTGTTGGCCCTTTTGGTGTGGCAGCAAGGTAACCTAGAGGGGGGGTGAATAGGTTTTTCTGAAATCTGAAATCAAAACGTGAACACTTAAAAGTTTGGTTAGTGTTAGTGTGATGAAGAGTGGCAGTGAGGAAGCAAAAGAACAATCACACAAAGGACACAAAAGATTTATCCTGGTTCGACCCTTCCCACATGGAAGTCCTACGTCCAGTCCCCAAGCAACCTCTTGGGATTTCACTAACCAAGGGTACAGTCCCCCTCAAGGACACTACAACACCCAGCACCCCAGCTGGTCTTCTTCCCTTTCCCGGGAAAAAAGGCAGCCCACTTCTTTTCTAGGCTCAGAAGCAAATCTTCTGGTACAAACCCCAGTGCGGTTCTGCTAGACATTAACCCCTAGCTGGGTTACACACTATATACAGTCCTACAACTGGACATAAATCTTTCTTAGAAAAGAAAGATCAGATTGAGAGCTATTACAAGATGAACACTCAGGACTTAGCTCACAGTCATAGACTCTCCCCCAAGATTACAATGAGCACAGGGAGAAAATGAAGAGAGAGGAAAGGAAGCTTGAAAGCTCGAATGCTTCAAATGCTTGAACACTTCTTCTTGAGCTCAGGCTCTTTCTCACTTTTCCTTTGAGTGTATTTGGAGTTCAGGTTCCTCACTAGTTGTACACTCCTTCAAAGATCTTCAGAAAAGCTCTGCTTTAATTCTTCAGCCTTGCTTCTTCTTTTATATGAGCAGTTGTGAATAAATCCGTTGGAGTTCTAGTTGTTGCTCATGTTCTCTTTCTTCTGATATTTTGTGGTCTACGATGTCTGCAAGCATAGAAGAAAGTGTTTAGTTAAAAGAGTGTTTCTGTCAAAAAGGCTCATACCTCTATGTTTCTTGTTGCCACCCAGAAGTAGTAAGTAATCCCTTTTTTGTTGGCAGGAAATAAGAGATCTAGAGAGATAAGCAAAAAGATCTCTTGTCAGAAAGATAGAGGATTACACAAATCAAGAATATTTGACTTTTTCACTAGATGCCAAAAGCATTTTAAAATATAAAGGAAATCGATGTTAGAGAGATCAAATCCATGTTTCACTTATGAAATCCATATTCTTACAAAGGAATCCATGTTTTACAAAGGAATCTATGTGAGAGTCACTTATCAAATCGTTATGGGACCAAATCGATGTGAGAGTCACTTATCAAATCGTTATGGGACCAAATCGTTGTGATAGTCACTTATCAAATCGTTATGGAACCAAATCAATGTGATAGTCACTTATCAAATCATTATGGGACCAAATCGATGTGAGAGTCACTTATCAAATCGATGTGAGAAGCAAATCGTTGTTTCTTACTTATGAAATCATTATGATGATCAAATCGTTATGGCAAGCAAATCGATGTGAAACTTATCAAATCGTTGTGAAGCCTTAGCGAATCGTTATAGAAGGCAAATCGATGTGAGAGCAAATCGTTGCGCTCACTTATCGAATCATTATGAGAACCAAATCGATATGAGAGCAAATCGTTATTCTCACTTATGAAATCGTTGCACAATAAAATCGATGTTTCACTTAACGAATCGTTACACGATCAAATCATTGTGTAACTTATGAAATCATTGTTAGTGAAATCGATGTGGCACTTTGAATAGAAATCGATGTATATTAAATGAACATCGATTTAGCATTTTAGTGCGCCTTATTGCATCAATGTGAGACTTAGCATTTTGCTATAAGATTGATGCGACACAGATGATACAAGATATTCAATAATATTTAATTAACCATAAATTTTGTTATCACAAAGATATAATGATATTATCATAAGTTTTGTTATCACCAAAATACAAGGACAAACATAGAGTGGTTCAACACCTGCTGGGTCCGATTCTTCCACCACTATGCTCGCCGACGACCGATGGTGCAACTTCTTCGTCTTCGCCAACCGCGACTACAGATCCGAACTCCTGCGGTAGGATGGTCATTGCCGACAAGCCCAGGTGGGCGATGGAGGACATGTCGGGACCCCAGGTGAGGAGGCGATGGAGATGGTTGTGGAGGGTTGACGGGGCAGTGGGGTGATCAGAGCGCCATGGCTTCTTGGGCGCTAATTGCAGACACTGCTCTGAGAGGATATCGAGCAGGACCCATCGAGCGCCGCCACCGCTGCCTCCCAGTGAGCCACTTGTCGATGCCCTGTTCCAAAAACCTTTGTTGCCACCGGGTTTCTTGGTTTCTTTGTTTTGGTCGTTTGTGGTTTTCTAACCAGTGTATTTTTAAATATTGTGCTTATTTTGTTACAGATGGAAGGTTTCTGTCATTTTTTGTTTTCTAACCAGTGATGTAATGTTTTATTCAACTTGTGCTAACTTGTGATTATTTTGTTACAGACGAAATATAAAAGAAAACTCCCAGCATAAGGGTTTAGAGTGGTTCTTCTCATCTATGTAAGACTATATCCAGGCATGTGCATTTTAGAGATTGGAGTGATTGGACCGGCACGACTTATTCACGACGAAGGGGAAGGCGGCTTTGTGTGGTGGGAGGGAGGGGAATAGAGCTGGAGAAATATATCTGCCAGCATCGGATAGTCACTGCCACCTACATAATGGACTACAAATTGGCGTTGGATCACTTCTGCATGCATCTGAGAGGTAAGGCGGTTGTGGATAGAAATTACAGATGGGGAATGTTTGTATGCTTCTTAATAATGCTATCTGTTCTTCCTCTCAATAATTATTCATACATATGCTAAAATAATAAACAAATAATAGAGTATATGTTCCAATGGATTACCTTAGAACCAGTGAGTGAATAGTATTTCGGCAGTAAGTATTTCTGTGCTCTGTAATATTTTGTCAGATTAACATGGAAGAGAGCGAGCCTTTTGTGAATCCTGTGCTCTCCAAGTATCTTTGTGCTCCCTATGCTCTGTAAATGTGTTAAATTAAACTTCAGGAAACCATGTTTCACATTTGTCTTAAAATTATAAACAAATAATAGAGTAATTGGAGAGGTAAGGATGGATTACCTTAGAACCTGTGACTCTGTGATCTGCAGTTCCAGTGATTCCATATGCTTTGTTTTCTGTACTCTGCAATTTTGTATTAGAGGAGAGCGATGCACCAACTGGCTTACGATTGGTTTTTAATTTACGTTCCTTAACACTGCATTTTAATTTACATTTCCTTGGTTTAACTCTGTATTTGAAATATACGTTTTCGTTACATTCCGTTTCAAATTCTATGTAATCAAAACAGTACATTAACACTGTGTTAATGCAACATATCTACTAGAGTTATACCTATGTTTCGCACTGGCGTTTCAAACGCACAGGCATTTCAAACCATTAAATGACAATGGGAAGGATAGGATGAACCAGAGAGTTTTAGACTACCAGTACGTTTCTTTCTGGTGTTTCAAATCATTAAATGACAATGGGCTAAGGAAAGGGTGAACTGAGCAAAGTAAAGGGTGAACCGGAGGAAAATATGTTTATCTCTGATGTTTCAGACCATTAAATCACCATGGCAAAAGGTGAACCGGACAAAGTTGAAGCGGACGAAAATTCAAAAGTGTCTCTTCTAATATATAGTTATAGATAAAAATGATTTTCATCAAAAAAATCTTCAATTAACAGAAATAATAGGTTTTAAAGGAATATTCGTTTTTTTTAAGAAAGTTAAGCGGAGTGGTATTTTGCAACATGTGAGATTTAATAGTGATATTATCATAATATTTTAGCAAGGATGGTATATTTACGATATTTGTTGTAATAATTATTTATAAGCAAAAAATTCAAATAAAAGTAATCTTCTTACATAAACATAAATATCCATGTGTTAACTACACGTAATTTTGTAAAGTCAAGAAGAATGGAAAAGGCTATATCCTGATGACGATGTATTCCATCTAATTTTCTTCTAATTTTTCAACATATTATGCATACATCTGATTATGTTATAAGCTTTTTAAATTATGTAACTCGTGTGGTAAATAATTTTTGTTAAGGAATATTCAAAGAAAAATTACAAATATACCTATGAAATACATCATATTTGAATGTGAAGATGAATTTTAGAGGCTCTAAAGCCCAATAGATCTTTAAGTCAATTGGATAGATCAACCTGGTGGATTCTTTAGCTCGGCCCAAGGAAGAACAAAGTAGCCAAAGATCCTACCTAATATTATGATTAATAGACCCCATTAAATCGACAGTGATTCAAAAGGACGTGGGGGCCATGGAGATAAAGATAACGTTCGTACATGACTATCCACAATCATGACCCATAAATCTTATAACGGGTTATAGAGTCCTAGACGGTCACTCTTTTGAGAGTTATGCACACGATCAACCTTATTGGTCACCAAATCTTATGGAACCTTTTAGGGGAACCGACATCTTTATAATCCTTATGTATCCCTCCGAAAAATAATGAATTCTTTACACTCGAACAGGTAAAGAGCAATCTCGAATCCTCTCACCCTCTTGCTTTGAGATCTTGCCATCTACTAACTTAGGCGTCAGAGTTTTCCTTGAGACTCCCATCCAAGGACCCCTGATCCTTTGTTGTTTTTTTGTAGATCCATACTTGGTGAGAGAAGAGTGCTTGCTATTTCTCAGATCCCAAGGTCATCCAATGGTCTGCAACCTCGTCTGAGATCGACACTCTTCATTAGATGCCATTTGTGGGAAAGTGAGCAAAAAACCTATCATAGTTGCAAGAGCAACACTAATACCAGTAAGAGGGTTATTGACAAGAGAAAGGCTCTAATGACGAGTGGGCAAGCGAATGAGGTTTCACAAACCTCCCACTTTATCTCTGAAGCCCCCCCAAAACATCGTGGTTTGCATCTCCCTCCTCCAGTCTGCCTAAGGGATCGAACCCCCTTAAGTGAGCCCCCACACCATCATCACCCTCTATGCGAAGTTGGACAAGCTCATCAAATTGATGAGAGGGAAGAATGTTCATGCCAATCCCTCTCAGTTCTTCAGCATGGGGAGTCCTCACATCATGGTGGTCGCATCTCAAGCGATCGTTTCACCCTCGAGAGTGGACACATCAGCAGGCCATCTTAGTGCCCTCCATGCTAAAAGGATCAAGAAGCTTCTTCAACCCACAAGGAAGAAGGCATAGCATCCAGTAGCCCACACATCCTCACGCTATTGCCACCACCACTAGATGACAGGGAGGAGAGGACACGTGAAAAGCACCTTCCACTAAGGGGGACATGCCTCTAGCCCCTCTCACTCCAATTTGGAGTTGGCCATCCAACTCTGAGATTTCGAGTGTCGTTTCATTGAGTAGGAGTGCCTTCTTAAGGCTCTGCAACATGACAAGTGAAGCCACTTCACTAATAGAGATGAGGAGTAGTCTCCATTCACCTAGGAGATCCTAGACACTAACTTACCATCCAAGCTCCAACTTCTAGCAATGAAGTCATATGATGGCCTGGGTGACCCAATCGATCACTTTAAAATTTTTGAGGCCTTGATGGCCTTATAGTGTCAAGCCTTTACAAGCAGCTTGGTGTTTAGTGCTTAGGCTTGGTTCCATGCCCTCTCACCAAGATGCATCACCAGATTTTGGAAATTTGGCAAACTCTTTAAAGAGAGCTTCGTCGGAAATAAGCCACCTAGGTCAATCACGGGTTTACTTGCCCTCAAGTAGGCTCAAGGGGAGAAGCTTTGGGCCCACCTCAACCGATTCTATCCTGAGGTTGTCCACACCTCCCAACTCAAAATAGCCTTTGAGATCATGGCCCTTCTCCTCGCTCCAAGCACTACACGGATGCTGCCTACACGAATGGGGCGTCACCTACTCGCCACGAGCACCACAAACACGTCGGAAGAAGCAAGGGAGCTCGGGGGAGGAAGAAGGAAGAAGAAGAAGAAGAAGGGAAGAAAGGAAGGAGAGAGGGGCAAATGGGGCGCCTACCTCGGTTTTGAACCAATGGCCCCCAAGATGCGACGGGTTGGACTGGCGCGACAACAACCATGTCGCAACCGCCTTGTAGGTCACGACCATGTCGCGACCGCCTACCCCAGCGCGACACTAATAATTGGTCAAACCTCGAAGACCAGGAAACCATAACGCAACAGACTGCCAGGTTGCATCAACGTTGTATGCACCTGACACCCGACAAGGTTATTCTGACAAAAGGGCTAACGGTCAGAATGAAGTCACGTCACCTCCAGACGCCGTGACAAGGACGCGACGCCTACCCTCGTCGCCACAAGAACGTGACGGCCAAGTGTGCCGCGACCAAAAGCATGTCATGACCGGCTCCTCTGGCATGACAATGTCATGCCCAGGGGGTTTGTCGCAACCATGAGGATGGGGCTAAGGGCCTGAGAGGGCCAGGTCTTACAGTCAACAACGGCTAGTTTCTAACGGTTAGTTTCAAACGGTAAGATCAAGTCTCTGAAGCTCATATATAGAAGCTGAAGTTTGAATCAGAAGCAACCAACCAATTACACTAAACTCCAATAAAAAATTGCAAGAAACGAGAGTCGTCACAAGCTTACCTACTAAAAAGAGAAAGAGAGCTGCTACTTCAATCCTCGACTTCCAAACTCTCTTATTTTTAGAAGTCTTTTCTTCTTGGGTGGCATTCTGTAATTGTAGATCTTCTCAGTCCGCTCACTTAGATTCAGAAAGAGTTAGAGCTCCAATTCTTGCTTGTATCTCTTTCTGATTATCTGTGTTTGCTCATTCTTCTGAGCAGACACACAAGTGTTTTTCATTTCTGTGTTAGATAACCCGCATGAGGTTTGTTTCCTACAGTGCCCTCTTGTGAAGGGAAGACCTACTAGTGTAGGTGGTCTTTGTACTCCTTTGTAAAGGGAAGACTTGCTTGGGTGCAAGTGAGTTTGTATTACCACTCAGGTTGAGAGAAGGCCAAGTGTTCTTAGTAGTTTAGTGAAATCCCAAGAGGTTACTTGGGGACTGGACGTAGGACTTCCATGTGGGAAGGGTCAAACCAGGATAAAATCTCTTGTGCAATTGTGTGATTGTTTTCACCAAGTTTTTCACTTGTTTCACACACACCACACTAAACACTAACAACTTTATTTAGTGTCATCTATTTTTAGATAAATTTTTAAAAGCGTAAGAAGTCCTATTCACCCCCCTCTAGGACATCTATAGTGCCATCTCGATCCAATACCCAAAAGTTAATGTGCACGTATCTCTCTTCTCTTGACATTCTTGGTGAGATATTTCTCTTCTCATCTTGATTTTTGGAGTACACCTTTATTGAACATAAGATCAAGTCATTAGTAAGAGATTGGACTAAATAGAAAACACGTTGTTATGTTGTCGAACTGAACTCTTGAACTATTGCCTTTATAATCCCCAACTATCTTGATATTATTGAACTTTTGAAATTCTTGTTAAACGGCCATACTTGATTGTGAATATCTGCATTTAAAAATTGTGAGATGCTGGATCAAGCACTGCAAGTGTCCAAGGGCTCCAGTCTAGCCCCCTCGGTAGAGAGCCGGAAATATACTGTTAACTATGGGGTATAATGATTACTAGCGTTGCATCTGCGTTAGGAGTACTTGCTTGTGTAAATGCTAGATACAAACACCACATTACACGTGTTCATGATATGCATTCCAAGGTGGCATAGATCCTTAATGCATGTTAATGACTCGTGAACTGACTGTCTTGCTCTTGGAAATACATGCTTACTTGCTTGCTCGTTTTATGGCCAATCTTGTTACATGTTATCTTGTTCTTGGTCGTGAACTTGGCAATCTTGCTAGATCATTGCTTACACTATCTTGGTCTTGCTTGAATCTAAATATCTTGCCAGACTGACTATTACAATCCCTTAATTATATCTTGATATCTTGCACGTCGCACTAGTCCCATTTTACTACCATGTTTCAACTGCATAGTTCATAGCATGCTCATACTTTCTAGCTTTTAAAATGTTAAATACTTATATCATTGCTTAGAAGATGTAAATCTTACTAGGCGAGTATGCTCATTACCTACTTTCCAACCTTTTCAGGAGAACAAGAAGTAGATGAGGAAGAACAAGGTTACACTGGGGAAGACTTGGAGTGAAGAGCGTTCCATAGATTATCAAGTTATCGTCAATATGTCTTAGAGTTTGAGAGAAACTTAGAACCATGTAGTAGGTAGTGAAGAGAAATATGTACTTTTCCTTTCGTGAGTCTTTGTTGTCCAATAAAGTTGTAATAAACAATTATTGAGTTTTGAAATAAAATTTTAGTTAGGTATTCATTCTGTGGGCCCTTATATTTGTGTTGATGCACATCAAATGCTCGCTAGCTAGAGACTTATTTGCTGGTTGTTCACGTCCCAATTATTTATCTAATTTTTGCTGTGTATTCTCAGGACGTGACAGTCGCAGGAATGCTTAAACTCTTTTTTGGTTGTATAAAGGTTGGAATTAAAACATTTTTCTGTTCTGCTCATGTTCCCGGTCTTCTCCTTTTATCTAGTTTCTTTAAAAATAGTCGTTGATATGTCCGTTGAGTCTTCTCAAGTTGGTGTGCATTTCTAGGGTCCCTTCTAGCAAGTATAATGTTGTTACGTATGAGAGTACTGAAAACTTGCATGCAATAAATGTTGGGATATAGAGAGAGAAAGAACCAAAGATATTGTCAGTCAACTTCTATCTCAACTACCAGATATTCGTTTCCTTCTGGAAGTATTTTCTAAAAGAAGAAAGCTCATTCTAACTTCATTAAAGTGTTAGCCAAACGTGTCATACATATAGGTTTCTTGATTGACGTTTCTCATAGACAATATAGGCTAGTTAGGGTTTATGTACACTAGAGAGAGACAAACTATTAGAGTGCCAATTTCTAAACTTTCAAGTAAGCGGGAAATTCAAATAAAAATTTAAACTCATTTGGTGAAAGACTTGAATAGTGCTCCTCACTTAATATATTGAAACCATGCTACAAATAGTAAATATTATCTCAAGTAATAATATTTAAATCCAGGTCATAACCAATCAGTGTGATATCATAAACATGGACTTTGCTAATTGATGCAGGAACATGTTGTTCACTAATCGAAGTCTTTATAACACTAATCAAAATGATGTTAAGTTCAATATCACAAATTGAAATGTTATTCCTTAATCTCTAGCATTTAAGAGTAATCTCTACAAAAATGACTTGAATAATCAGAATGATAATGATTGAGACAATCAAAACATATACTTAGTTAGTAATCGAAATGAATATAACATGGTAATAAAAAAGAGTGATTTTCATTAATTGTTGCACAATAAATTACAATCGGTAGAGTTTCACTAATTGGTATAGATTCAATAGTAATCGAAACTATATATATATATATGTAATCGGAACATGAAGTGTATCACTAATTAGAACATATGTTGAACATCAAGCGATGTGAACTTTGTACTCCAATCAGCAGAACACTTAACTATATAATCAACATGATTATATAACTCTAATCATTGTAAAACTTAATCTACAATCGATATAAACCTTCAATCTAAAATCGATAGGATGCATATAAACTAACCGATACAGTACTTACTCAATAGTCGATGCAACATTCAAACTATAATCAATATAGTGCTTTAACTGGAATCGGTACATGAACCATTTATACTACAATCAATGCAAGGGTTAGAGAATTTTCAAGACATACATGAGTTTGAGGTTTTTAGTAAACTTATAATGGAAATCTTTAAAGTGATAAAAAGACAATTTTGCCTTGTTGACAAAATTAAGGAAATATTAAATATTAAGCACATATCTCTAGAGTTTTTGTTACCACCAAAATTTAGAAATAATTAGATATGAGAAGTTCATCAAGGCGATGATGAGGAGGAAGGTGGAGAACCACTAACAATGGTGGAAAAAGAAGAAGAAGAAGAAGAAAGGGGAGCTGTGGAGGATGCGTCGGTGGCGAGGCTCCAGGGTGAGGTGCAGAACAGAGGGGAAGGTAGGGGCTGGCCCAACCCGACATGGTAAGCCCTCTCCACTTACTCATGTGATTGTAGACATGGAGGAAGGGGGAGGGTAGCCCTTGGTGGCCAGAGAAACAATGAGATGAATCACGTCGGCACTTGTTGATGTGATTTAATGGACTGAATCATGTCTGGTTAACCCGACGAGCTTCCAAGAGGAATCAACATCCACTGGGTGGGACGTGATTCAAGAATGCTACCCAAACCTCAAAATTCCAACCAGTTTGCCCTGTTTTAGCTTGTTTAGCTATGTTTTACTTGTATTGATGAGAAACTTTTGCTTGTAGGGAGTGATGAGGACTCATATCTCTTGGGCCCTCGTGGTGGCGTTGTACAGAGGGCTCCCAGAGTTCCAACAGGCCAGAATAGAGATGATGGGATTCCGAAAAGTGTTGGAGATCAAGCCCATCTACAAAGACATTCTGTTGATCCAGGTCCTCAGGGAGAGGTGGGACTGAGTGAGCAGGGCATTCTTGATGCCCTGAGGGCACATGGTCCCTAGCCTAGAAGGTGTGGCAAGGATCTTGGGGTAGAGGGTAGATGGCGAGGCCGGGAGTGGGGTGACCTACTCCAACTACACTGATTTGGCACATGACCTACTAGGGCTGAAACCAATGGAAGAGGACGAGTTCGGAGACTAAAGGGTGGCTTGTCAAGTAAATTTGATGGAGAGCTTGGGATTGGCCAGAGCACGATAGACTGGGGATGGGACACTGTCGGAGTTTGTGGAGAGGGAAGCAAGATTGGCCTGAACAACTTATGGACAGGACCCCAAGGACAGGGAGAGAGTGGACTAGAACCTAAGAAGATTTATGGTATTCTTTTTTGGGAAGATGTTGTTGGGTACGAAGGGTGATGATGTGCACTGTCGATTTCTGGAGATCTTGGCAGACTTAGATAGGATTGAAGATCACACCTAGGGAGCAGCATTCTTGGTGCACCTATTTGCCGATCTCTCCACCGACACCATCTAGGAGACTACAGTACTGTTTCGCCCCTTTTCTTCAGGTACATGACTTTTCATAGTTCTTCATTATGGATGCACTTTGTTTGTTACCTATTAACAATGAAAGTATGATGTTATGCATATAGGTGTGGAGTTACTGCTACTTCCGCATGTGGAGGGCCATTGAGGTGCACCCCCAAGAGCTTCCCTCTGCCAAATGGTGGCTCCGATGGCGATGACAGCCTTCTTCTCACTTCAGCTCTCCTCCCTTTAATGAGACATTCGAGACTTCCCAGCTCTACTAGTATGTATAATTGGCTCTGCTCATGTTTTTCATTCATGCCTTTACATATCTATGTATGCAAGTGGTTTGGAGGCCCTACCTAGGTATGCTTGATGAGGGCCACCCGTGGATGGAGAGCAGTCAACCTCTATTTGGGGGGACCTTTGGGTCCACTACCTGAAAGAGATTGAGTCCCTCTGCCTTAGGCTGACAATGAGGACATTGAGGATACACCAGGTTTGGTCCTAGGACACAGAGCCCCAAAGGATTGGAAGGAAGAACCACAAAAAGGCCAAGTGGGTAGACTGGAGGTTGCACTTCCCAGATCAATATGCAGACTGGCAGTGATGCGGGACCCTAGTGGAGTCTGACGTCGAGGATAGCTTTGCCTACTTTCAGCACTACCGAGAGGTGTATAGGGACAGAGACTACATGAGGCCTGTAGAGGTATGTATGCTTGACCCATGACCTGTCTAACTCTTTTGCTCTCAACTCATGCATGCTTATGAATGCAGGATGCTCAAGACGCCATCATTGAGACCCTCCATGCCCAACTTGCGGTTATCGAGGCATAGCTCACCACCATACGGGAGGCCCTCGACACCCTGGTGAGTATTGCACTTTGTAGATTTTTATGATCAAAAAACACTAATTCTAATTTATGTTGATAAGATCACAAAACACCAATTCTCATTCATGTTGATGAACAAATTTTTTTGAATTGTTATATTTAATGTGATGGTCTAATTTGTGTGTTAAGTATGCAGCAAAAAATAGGCCAAAATCGCATTGGTAAATGGACATTACAAATGCCAAGACTTGGATAGATCAGAGGAAAAGACTGACTGACAAAACTGACAGTCAATCAACCGAACTCTGATTATTGGTCGACTGATCCTTTTAATGAAGCAAGTCCAGCATGATCGTGAAGATGGTCGATCGAATTCTGGAGAATGATCGACTGAATGAAAGAACCAATCGATTGGTGTACGAAGCATTCTGATTGGTGAAGAAGCTTTCAATTGGTGAAGAAGCACTCAAAACAATAGTGTGTGGGGAGTGAGGGGGTTTATCGGTTGGTACCTAGGGAAACAAGTTAGGAAGAAATCCTCATAGGAGTGTGGGGTAGTGGGCATAGGCGCACACTGTTAAGCAACTATCCATTAAAATATTGTTAATCATTTTAAGCATTGTGTTTTTGCTATGACAAAATCTTTTAAGACTTTCTACAATCAAAACTATTAGAATATACTACAAGTTATTTTGTATAAAAAGAAATATGATATGTACAATACTGTAAGTATCAACACTGTCACACGAAAATTCTCTAAGTCCACAGCGTATACTATATACCATACTAACTCTGACTCTGAACTCCAACTCTAGAAAAGTCGAAGTGTTGTATCAATTAATGAACAAGTAGTACTCTGACTTTGGAGAAGTCGAAGTCTGGATTGACTCCGACTCTCAAAAAATCGAAGTCCTTACATCGATTGCTTACCTCTAAACCCTACTTCGACTCTTTAACGGTCGAAGTCGGATGTTACTCGGATTCCTTAAAAGTCGAAGTGTGATATCGATTGACTCTTTCTACTCTAACTTCCAAGAAGTCGAAGTCTGATATCTCACTGCGACTTCCATACAGTTGAAGTACCTCACTACGACTCTTTGTAAGTCGAAGTCTATTGCTTGTTTTCTTTACACTCCAACTTCTTAAAAGTCGAAGTATGACATCAATTGCTGAACTCTTATCACTCTGAATCTCAAAAAGTCGAAGTTTGTGATCATGTCTCACTGCGACTTCTATATAGTCGAAGTTTTGTATCTATCTTGTCCTTGACTCCGACTCCTTTAAATCGAAGTATCCTATATCAACTCCTGTGCACTTGCACTTAATAATACTTGTGTTAATCTGTCTTTCCACATAATCCATGAAATCTTAATCTTGTTTATTTCATTGGCTTTCATTATTCCTTTGGGATCCTTTACAAAATGAATAACACTTACATGTCTTACAGAATAATGTTCTTCTTGCTATCACCAGTTAAATATTCTGTTAGGTAGAAAAATTATATTCAAAATGACCATATAAAAATATCTTTGTTAAGATTTGAAATAATTCTACAAATGTGATCTCTTGCTTGCTGTCAGAAGTTCAATTCTTTTCATTTGACAGTTGCTATGAAGTTAATGCAATGGTAGGTATAAGCAGCATGGGCTATCTGTTAGAGCTCACCTACCACTGTCAGAACTCCATGACTTTCAGGAAAAATCCTTGTATTTCCCATACAACTGTTTGTCTATCTTTAGATGTTCTGAACAACTGTCTGTCTGAACTCCTTCAAGCTTTATATATTTTTATCTCACCTACCTCCGGAGATATGGAGGTATCTTTGTCTATCTTTTCCTTCCATGCTTGCAGAGAATTTATGAAGAATGCTTAACTTTCAGTCTTGAGTAGGGAGTTTACAAAACATTAATGAAGTTGTCTATCAAGCCATGAAGCTACCTACATAGCCTGAAGACGTTGGGACTCTAAAGAGCTGAAGATCTAATGGAAACCTAGAAAGCTCATAGTCTCATTTCAAACGGATTTCTTTCAACGGCTAGCTTCCAACGGTCAGTTTCAAACGGGAAGAAACTTGAAGCTCATAGATAGAAGCTAAAGTTTGAACAAGACCGTAGACGCCCCCACTAAAAAACAAACCAACTAGTGACACTCAATTCCATTCAGCATTTTACAAGCAACAAGAGTCACCACAAGCCTTCTACTGAAAAGAGAAAGAGAGAGCTGCTTCTTCAGTCTTCGACTTCCAAGCTCTCTAGTTTTTAGAAGTTTTTTCTTGTTGGGTGGCCTTCTGTAACTATAGATCTTTCTCAGTCCACCCACTTAGATTCAGAAAGAATTAGAGCTCCAATTTTATTATATCTCTTTCTGATTCTTTGTGTTGCTCATACTTCTGAGCAGACACACAAGTGTTTTCATTTCTATATTAGATAACCCGCAGGAGGTTTGTTTCTTGTTGTACCCCTCTTGTGAAGGGAAGACCTAATTGTGTAGGTGGTCTTTGTATCCCTTGGGAGCAAGTGGGTTTGTAATACCTCTCAGGTTGAGAGAAGGCCAAGTGTTCTTGGCAGTTTAGTGAAATCCCAAAAGGTTGCTTGGGGACTGGATGTAGGACTTCCATGTGGGAAGGGCCGAACCAGGATAAAATCTCTTGTGCAAATTGTGTGATTATTTTCGCCAAGCTTTCACTTGTTTCACACACACCATACTAAATACTAACGACTTTATTTAGTGTCATCTATTTTCAGATAATTTTTAAAAGCACAAGAAGTCCTATTCACCCCCTCTAGGACATCTTTAGTGCCATCTCGATCCAACACACATGAGGTGTTGCCGAACCAGTCTAAAAATTCTGCGTGCACTCAATGATTTGCTTCTTTATTTCTAAGTTCTTTCTACACACGTATAGGATAGTGGGTTACGTGTGGTTTCATCTTTGATTACACTACTTCCGTTGTTTCAATAATTATCTACTTAGTTTAAATGTGTCAAAGTGTTTGTCTAATTAGTTTAAATCTATGATAGACAAAAAGTTTTAATTGGTCGTTGCAATTCACCCCTCCCCTCTTACTTCGATGACTGGTCATATTTTACTTTACTGAGTTCACCTGTGCTTTATGCTTCTAATATTAAATGCTCTAACTTGTCTTCATCTTGCAGCGCACGGAGCGGATGGTAGCAGAGCATGCTGATATTCACGAGCACTAGTGTCCCATCCTCGGAGTTAGCCTCTCTCAAGGAGTAGCTAGCTGCCGCCACAGCTCGAGTAGAGACTGTAGAGCAGGATCTAACTGCACAGGTCAATTCTCACAAACACTCACTTGCTTAAACACATACATGAATTGATTTGTTATCTTTCTAACATATCGAGTTGGTTGGTCATCAAGCTGCAGGATACCCTCACTCGGGCTGCTCTAGCTAAGACGTAGGTGACCATTTGAAGCACCCAGGTGATAGAAATGGAGGCACAGGTTGTAAGACCCTCGAATTTCCGTCGTATTTTTTTTCGTATTTATGTGTGTATATTGTGTTGAGTATGTATGTACGTATTTTGCGTGGATATTAAAATAGTATAAATACGTGTACATGTGTTTATATTAAACGTAAATAATGTACGTATTGCATGATGATAGTGTGAATATAATACCATGTACATATTACATGTATAGAAGCTTGGTATGCATGGTTTTCTGCATAAATTAGGGTTCTGGCCGAAGACCCTATTGGCGTCAACCCCTGGCCGCTAAGGTGGTGTCAGCGTCCAGCCCTGGACGCCAACACTCACTCCGGCGTCCAGCGATTTGGACGCCAACTTCTCTGGCCTACATGCGCAGCAGAGCTGCTATCTTCTGAAACAAGATATGGCAACCATTGGGGGATGTCCCCCAACGGCTCTGAGGGTGTCCCATCACCCTAGTGAGTGGGGGAAAGACCCTCTTTAGGTTTGAACCCGAATTGGCTCACCCCATTCTTCCCCTTCACCCTTGCAAGAGGAGAGAGGTGAGAAAGAAAAACCCTAGAGCTCTGTGAGAAAAACCCCAGTTTGAACCCCTAAAATCCGACCCCTTGAAGCTGGTTTTGGAGATCTTCTGCATCAAGGAGGGAGCTGAAGCAAAGGGGAAGGCTTCCCCATCATCCCCTCGGCGTGGAGATCAACCAGAAGCTCGGAGGAAGGCGATCTTGGAGGTGCTTCTGCAACTTCTTGGGACTGCCCAAGGAGGTCTTCACCAAGCCTCTAAATCCCCTAGAAGAATTTTTGAAAGGCAAGTGACCTATCTATGGTATCCCCGTATGAGTCTAGGAGGTTTTTATGATTTTTATGGAATTTCCCTCGAGTCCTAGACCCTCCATTTCACCCAAATTTCAGAGCTCGGGTCTGTGTTTCTGCACAGACCTGAGTAAACGGCAAGGTCCCTGGACGCCTGTGATGAGATTGGCGTCCATCGACCCTGCCGCTGACTCTGAGTCAGCGGCCAGAGACCGCCGTCTAGTTCTTCAGGACAGAACAGTGAGCTGTTCTGTCCCTCTTATACGTTAATTTCGTTATGATTTCCGTGATGAGGATATATGGTATTCCTATAAGCTATGTATTTTGTGCATTGTGGTTGTGAATGGATGTGGTGTGTTGGTGAATGTGGAAAATTGGTGTCTTTAAACTTGTGGGCATAACTTGTAGATAATTCTTGCAAATTAATGTTCCATGATTAGGATTAGTTAAATGTCTTGTTTTCAGTCTATCCATGAAGAATTGTGGGACATGTATGTATGTTCTGAATTTTTGTAATTCATGCATACTTGTGGAATTGCTAGAAAGTTCGATTCGGTAAAATGAAAGCATGTAAAAAAAATGGGTTGTGGTAACGGATTTATAGATGTATGAATTAGAATGATGTTGTATTCTGAAATCATGCATTTGTGTTTTCTGTGCAAAACAGTAAGTGGGTGAATTTCAAATGTGTTAGACCCATGTTAGTATAAGTTGTGAATAATATGCTAATTAGGTGTTTAATTTTCTGTAAATCTTATTTAGCTCAAAAAAATCTGAAAAATTGAAGGTATGATTTTGAACCTGAAAACAGCATGTGGTTAAAATTTCAGGTTATTTGGAACAGTAAATAAAAAGTTATGTGTTTTCACGTGAATTGTGAATAATTCGTACATATGATCGTAATGTGATTTTATTTTGTTTAAAACAGCATGATGGGTGTGTTTACTATGTGTTAAATCTTGAAAACTCTGTAGTACCATGTTAGGAAAACAGAGGTGTTCATGTGAGTAAGAAAGTGTGAATGAAATGAAGAGTGCCAAGTGTAATACCATGTGTAAAACGTTAAATGTGTAAAAGTGTAAACTGTGCCAATGTGATACTGCTTCCGAGAAGGCAGTGGAGCTGTATCAGGGAAAAGTCCCCCTGAGAAAGTTCATTGTGTTAAGTGACCCTAAGGGCATTAGGGGGAAATCCTGGAGGTGGACAAGTACCACTGGTTAGGGTGGAGACTTGTTCTCCCGGTCTGCGCAGTCCAAGAGTCACCATTGCATTGCCTAGATGGTGCCTATGTGTTATGTGATGTGAATGTGTCCTTCTTTGGTGGTTTGGACTATGTGTCACGGCACTAAAATATGTGTAAAGTGTAATGTGTAAAGTGTATGTGACCATGTGTAAATGTGTAAGTGACATGTGAATGTGTATGTGTAAAGTGTAACCATGTGAAAAGAGGAAATTGTGAAAAAGGAAAATGTAAAAATCTAGATGTGCAATGTGTTATTGAAACCATGTGAGGCTAAATCTGAAACCATGTGAATTCAGAAAATGCATGTTATCCTTCTTGTGTTTATGTGTGCAAAGTGTTTAGAACCCATGATAGGGACAACAAATGAATATGTGTGCAAGATGGCATGATGGATTGTTCATAGATTATGTTTTAAGCAATGTTGTAGCTCTCATGTGTTGAATTATAGCCTTTGGACCATGTGAAATCAGCAACCTAAAGCATGTGAAAAAGTTATGTATGTACTTAAGAACATGTAGAATCCATGCTAATTATGTTCTCCGTTTATGTATGTAAGTTGTCCATGTTGATAGCTCTCATGTTTGGTTCCTTATAAGGTTAAAGTTCATAGTGAATGGATTAGAGACCATGTGATAGGTGAATGTTATATTTTTGAAATCTGAAAGCATGCATTATGTATAAAATTGTAGAACCTTCATGATAGGTTGAAAACTTAAATGGACTAGCATGCTATGTGTTGCTAATTGTATGTGCTTGTAGAAACCACTAGGACTTGTACGTGTATATCATGTATAGTGTTACTTGCTGAGTCCCTGGACTCACTCCTTGCTTCGGCGTACAGGTCTAGTTGGTGACACCGTACCCTCGGAGGAGGCAGCAGAGACGGACTCCGAGCGTGGAGACTAGCCAGCTTTTGAGATCCTTGTGATTGTGTGTACTTCTTAGTATGTACTTGGACATTGTATTAGAACTATCATGAAAGAATGTAATATGTGGACATTTTGTATTTCTATTTCAGTAAATTAAATCATGTGAATTTCAGTTCCTTTTTGCAAATTGTAAACTGCATGTATGTTTAATGTGGATGATGAATGATTGGAGATAGTTCTCTTTTACTTCCGCTACTCTGTTATTTATATTCGCGTGTATCTCAGCTGTTTGTATCGTTGGGTAAATGTCCCACTGTGAGGACTCTCGCTATATCGACGTGGGTCGGTATGACCGTACCGGTATAATGAGGGCCGTCACACAGGTGGCCCAAATGGATGACGGCCTTCCCCGGGATGTGGGGGAGCTACTTGCCATATTGGCCATGAAGTGAAGAGAGCGCGAGCAGAAGTGTGAGGAGCATGAGAGGGTGCATAGCCGCTAGAACTAGGAGAGGAGTTGCTGGGACTAGGAGTGCTAGTGGCAAAACTGGGAACTCATTGAGGTGCAGACTAGCCTTAGTGTCTCAGAGCAGCTACTCCAAGAGGCTGAGGAGTAGTACAGGAGAGGCTGCGAGCATGCAGTGAGGGAGGGGAACGCGAGTGCGCAGTCCTTCAGTTACCTAGACATGTCCTCTGAGCACTAGAGGAACTTTGAGGCAGAAGTCGTGCCTGAGGTGAGCATTCAGCAGGTTCCCAGGCATCCATATGGCTACCTCCTTCCCAAGAAGCAAACCAGGGCAAGGCAAAGAGTAGTCAAAGAGCTCGACCAGGAGAGGGACCCGAGGAGAGTGGGAGTGAGAGCTAGACCACCTCCTCAGCCTGACTTTTCTTTTGTTTTATCTGATGTACTATTGTATGAGATATGCCCTACCTGTAGGACACTTTTGCATATGATGTATGTTTTTGGCCCATGATGTACCCTTTTGTGCTTTTTAGTGGATTTTTTTTCTCTTGCACCTGTCTATCTTTTGGGCCCGTGTGTTATACTGAGCAAACAAGTTGGTTTCATTATTGTGAGGCCCCCGAATTTTATGCATTTAATACTATTTATTTGGTGCATATTATAAGTATTTATTTACTTATGTGCATGTGTATAAATATATGTTATTCTTGTGCATATATTATATTTATTTATTTCTGTGCATAATGCATTTAAATAATGTAATGCATATAGTATGTATTTATATTGTGTATGTGTGATTATTTAATCAATTCTGTGTTTTGGCCAAAATTCTTTTTAACGTCAATTTCTCTTGACATTAAGAGTGAGTAGACGACCACAGTTGTGTCATTTACTGTTTCCTGGCGTCAACATCGATGGACGTTGACTATTGGTCAACGACAGCATTTTGGCCGTTTATTTCCCTAGTTTTGCTGCGATTTTAGATCTAGTAACGCCCGCGTTTCCTCCGGTTCTAGATTAGGAAACCTATCTAACGGCAGGATGACCTACCCTAATGCTTGCCCCGACCCCTTAGTCTATAAAACCTAGTGATTTCGGCCGAGGTAGGTCTTTTTAGCTCCTGTGGGAAAGTTAGGGTTTCTGTGGGAAAAACCAATTTTGTGCGAGTTTGATTCGACAATTGAAGGAGTCTTCTGGGGATCTGCTTCGACTGGAGGATACACCAGGCATCAAGGAAGCTTCCCCAACTCCGGTGTGTGACCTTCATCGACACAAAGACCAGATCTCAGCGGATTTTGAGCACCTTCTTGGCATTGGCCGAGGAGGGCTTCTTCGACCAAATCATCCCTCAATCGATTTGTTTCTAGGAAAGTAGCTTAATAGTTCAATCCATGGACTCATACTTTAGGGTTTCTATATTTTTCTGGATTTTTGTTTCATGCCTGGATCCCCAAAATTCTATGTTTTTGTGTTTCGGTCTGCACTATGTGCAGGCAGGATATTGACGGCCACTTTGTTGCCACCAAGATCCTAGGTAAATGGCAGTCGATCATGCCATCTACCACTGTTGGCCTCCAGGCCCTGGATGCCAAGTTCCTTTGATTTTTTCAGAACATTGTGTGACTGCATATGATGTGATTTTTTTGGGAAACTTGTGAACACATGCATGTGTTTAGAAAATGTGGTCCCGACTAATATGTTTAGTAGATCATGCCATGAAATATTGATGAATTTCCAATGATATTTTTTAATTATAAAATTTTTTGTTATGATGAAATATACATGATTTGATAGAGTTTGTTTCGAGAAAATTGGAATCGATGCATGTTATGATTTCAGAAATTTACCATGAACTCAGTACCACTATATGCATGTTTTAGGACTGTTAGAATAGATAGTTCATTGTCTTTCATGCTTAAATGAATTATCTTGTTAAATTTTATGTAATCTATGATAAATATTAAAAAATGGTTCTACTGCTCTGAAAATTGTGAAAAATTACAGATACGTTCCTTGTGCTATATTTAAACTGTGGTTAAAATTTGATATGATTCTGAGTACTGTGCACATTGTTATTAATTTCTGAAGTTTTCTGTACCGTGTTTTAAGAATAAATTACATTTATGAGTGAAAATGTGATTAACATCATGATTAAGTTTCTGTCAATTACTGTTTATGACTTATTAGAGAGTCTGAATGTGATAAGTTATATTCCATGATATATGTGTGTGCATGTACATGGGAAGTGAGAGAATAAGTGGTGTGTGTGTAAAATGAGTAATGTGACAAGATAAATAAATTGTGCTCATAAGACACTGCCACCCTAGATTGCTTGGAGCTGTACTGTAGTAGTGCCCCTACGGGAAAGCTCAAACATGTTACGTGATACTCGTGGCAAGGGTCTTGAAAAACCTGGAGATGGACAAGTTCCACTGGTAATGGTGGGGAGGGCTTCCCCCGATTTCTGCAGGAACCTAGACTTGATCACTTTGCCTGGTGATTAAGTATGCGAAAGTGTACGTGTAAGTGTTACGTGATCTTCTAGTGGTGGTTTGGGCTGTGTCTTGGCAACGTGTAAAATGAACATGTGTAAAATGTGTAAAAATGACATGTGAACATGGCACAAGGTATGTGCAAGTGATTGTAATCACGGGGTTGTGCACCCTTCGAAACACGCAACACATTATTTTTAAGAACTTAAAACATGTGGCATGGACTAAAAGAAGGAAATGAGGAAGTGATCACCACCTAGCTAGTTGCCATGATTAAGAACTAAATAGGCTAACGTTGCTAGGAAAAGGAAAGAGAACAAGGCACTTACTGAGATCACGACGGGTCTCCCAGTCGCGATGAGACTGGTGTCGTGATGCTCACCCAGGGCGCGTTCCGACTGTCGCGACCCTCGTGCCTATCGCATTCTCTGCAGTGCAGGAGAAATGTTGGTGAACCTTCTTCTTGCCCTCAGGCTGGCCAGAGGACAAGAGCTCCTCGTCAAATAATGCTTGGGTGCCTGCCAAAACAAAGAAAACAAACAAATAAACCCTGTTAGACCTTATTTATGTGTAATCTCTATCCAAAAATGAAGTGAAAGGGGAGAGCATGGAGGGAACGAACCTGGGGGTGGCTTTTAAACCCCTAGGATGATGTAAAACATAGGAAGGAAAGATGAAATGTGTTCCTATCTAAAAAAACAAATAACGTGCATGAAGAATGAAATGAGGGTGAAGAAGGGAAGAAGGAGCCCCAATAGGGGCGACTCCCCTGGCTGCTATATGGTGTCCTTGGGTGCTGGAGAAGCCTCAGAAGCCGCCCTCTCCTCCTCCAAGCTCCATGGATGAAGAATGTTGTATGGCTTGGTGGAGAAAATAGGAGGAAATGAGGTGGAATGAGTGAGCCACGATCTAAGTGTTGGTACTGGTGAGAATTCGGCAGCACTTCGTGGCAAAAATGGGGATCTCCTCTCTCTGAAGGAGAAGCCTTGCTTAAATACAAGAGGATAGAGATTATCCCGTCACTAGGTGATAATGACCCAAAATGAAAGGTTAAAATCATGTAAATCTGGGTGGGAGAGTCCTAGGGTGGTCCCCAAGGGTCCTGGAACCTCAAACCACGCAAGCATGGGTTGGGAGGTTGCATAGGATAGAGATAAGGCCAGTAGAGGATAATGAGGAGGTAGTTGCAGAGGCCAGCGCACACGGCTGTAGTCGCAACGGGTCGTAGGGGCTCGACAAGGATAATTGCGACGACCATGATGGTTGTGACCAAGAGCATGTGCATGGATATGTATGGGCTGTCGCGACGGCCAAGGGTGGCGCAATAGGGATAATGCGACGCCACGACCCGTCGCATTAAGAAAAATCGATTATTCTCAAAATATAGATCAATTATAAGAGAGAATAATGGACAATTAAGCATGAGGACTCTTTAAAAAGATAATTGGACGGGATAATCTGAAAATTGAGCTTTTAATGGGCTCACAACATGGCTAATGAATGGGCTCGAGGTGAGTGACTAACTTGGGGCTCATTAAGAGAACAAGAAATATGGTTCGGCTTATGGGTCAAAATCGGGTGTCTACAGATTGCCCCTCCTTGGCTTCCACTTTGCAAGGGAGCATAGCGGAAGTGTAGCGGAGGTGTCATGAAATGACGGTAAAGCGGAAATGACGTGGAGCAAAGTGAAAAGGTGGGAGCCAAGGTAGAGAGACACCCGATCTAACCAACAAGTAATTGGAATCTTCTTGAAAGTCCCGAGTTAGCTACTCGAGCAGAATGCAAGGAAAACACAAGTCTGGACGAGAGGAAGAAAGAAAAAGACGATCAACCCCTTGATTGAGAGGTACCCTAGCCGATTGGCCTGTAGGTTTCATTTTGGAGGGACAAGTGCGTGCCAGGCAGGTAACACAGACTCTGTCCTGGGAGCGATTTGCAACCAAAATGAATCAAAAGGAATAAGGATGAAAATTGTATAGAGAATCCAGATAGGGAAATTCTTGACAAACTGGCAAGAACAACTCGCTCGGAAACAAACCTTCCGATTTGGAGTGGAATATGATTTCTTGTTCTGAACATGAAGAATGGTTGGGCACTTAACAAGAACTCACCATTAGCCAAGGATGAGTCATGATAGCTCAAAGTCCTACATGATGCATGCTGGGCTTAAAGTAAAAGAAATTATTAAATCAAATGCAAAAGAAAGGAGAAAATAGAAAATATATCAAGGATAGTATTGTTAAATTGGACAAGAATAGGTCGAGGGTCTTCCTACAACCGCTGTGCAAGACAGAGTCCATCATCCCCAAACGTTTCCAACCTAACGGCCTATTCAGCGATTAGCAACGCGCACCTAGATCATCATCGTTTTTGTTGAAGGGGAACTCAGATCCCAGAGTGCATTGAAAACCAGCCGATCCTTGAAGTAATATAATAAGTAGATTACCATATAATAATGCAAGGGAGTAAGGGTAGAGATACTTACTTGACTTACCTGTAAAGCTCCATTTTTTGTGATTTTCTGGTTTTTTTAATTTTTTTTTGCGATTTCATGATAAATAATCAAAGCAACAATTATAACAAAAAAGAACATATGTATACACATCACAATAACACAAATAAACTATGTATAGACACAAGAAAAACACAAAACACAGAAACGTGACTCACTTGGGAGGCGCGACAGTGTTGCGACGCCCTAAATGGTCGCGACTCTAACGCGTCGGATCGGGGCGTCGTGACATCACTCTGCGCGATAATCCCCGAAAAACTGATCTTATCCTTATCCTAAGGATATTCCTAACAATAATATGACTCCTAAACCTATCCTATTGCTACTCTATCACCTAGGAACGAGTTGGGATGAGAAATAGGCTTCCTAGAGGTTTATAAATAGGGGTGTAGGGGCTATTTTCGCAGCTCAACTTCTCTCTCTTCTTCTCTCTTGGTTTTCTCTCTCTTTTAGCCATGAAGAGATCCTTTTCTTCCTTCCAAGCCAACCCCACCCCCTATGGCGGTCCTAAGGCAGCGAAGGCGGCCTACACTGAGCTTCTCCGCCTCTCCTCCATGCCCGAGCACATCAGCGCGAGACCGGATCTTCAAATAAGCTTTCTCTCTCTAGATCATTGATTTTCTCTCTCCACTTCTCCTATCTTCTTCTTCTATTCTTCTTCTACTTCGGCCATCCCTCTCTTCTACTCTCTTTCAGATCCTCCCGGGCAACATGCGCTTCTCAAAAATCCCATGGCTTGAGCCCATGGTTAATGCGCTCCCCGTGACGTCTACACACCATCTGCGCGAATGGAAGCTTACCACTGTCCTCACACTAGCAAAGAATTATCACAAAATAGTACATGTGTGGGACAGTCTTACAGCGCTTGTGGAGTTGTGGCGCCCCCAGATGCACACTTTCATTTTCCCCTCGTTCGAGGCCACCATCCTGCTAGAAGAGCTGGAGCTCATGCTGGGGCTCCCAAAAGACAAGAAAGGGGAGGAGTATGGTATTGCGCACACCGTGGCCCCCATAGACTCCTGGGCCATTCTTGGAGAGATCACCATCAAATCCGACGACCTACGCACCATGACCAGTCGGGAGCACATCCATCTTCTTCCTATCTCCCAGTGGATTATGTCTCAATGCAAGAGGAAGACAAGAAACTACCTCGCCATTTCCAAGGCAGCCGCCATCTGCATATGCGGCGTCATCCTCTTCCCTGCTTAGGATCATCTCCTCTCCGTATCCAGTCTAAGCGTCATCTCCAGCATATGGGAAGGTATGAGCATCTCTCAAGCCGTTCTTGGATATCTCTATGCTGGATTATCTTCTGCGGCCACAGGCGGCCCTTTCTTTAGCTCCATCATTGCCCTCGAGTGCTGGATGGGCATGCACATCAACTTCCAAGCGACAGACGACCCCTCTGTCCAATGCAAGAGCATGCTTCACTATCCTCTGGCCTTTGTTGGTGCTCCCCTTCACATGACGCCATGGGCATAGTGCAAGACCACGATGATCAAGGGACTAAAAGAGTGGAGAGTTTACTTCAAGACAATGACCGTGGAGAAGTTCGAGATGCGCCCGAGATTTCTCCACAACAAGATGATCCACCTCCCTCAGCGTATCGGCCTGGCTCTGCGACTTATAAGCAATGAAGCATTGGTCCTCTACAACCCCGACCGATGCTACCTTCAGTGCGGTGCCGCACGCACAGTTGTACCAGCTCTCTCACTACCCACCAACCCAAGCACAGAAAAGGAGTGATGACCAGGATGAACGGGATGTGAGGAGCGTCATCGTGCATTGGGAGGGGTGTGCCACCAACATCATCTCAGCGGAAGTGACGGAGGACGAAGACATGACCCGAGAGTATCATCAGGCTTAGAAGAAGGTCCGACCATTCATACCCAGAGGATCCGAGGTGGCACTGGGCGCTTGAGAGCTTTGAGAGACAAAGACATTGTATCAGATGGTAGCTAGTGTGTGAAAGTATAGCTTGATTAGTTGTGGACAAGATTAGGTGATGTAATTGATGATTTGAATCAATAAAATCAGAATTTTATGGACTGTGCGCATTGCTCTGTTGATATCGCGACCAATACAGACGTCGCCTACATGTTGCGATGGGACGACAGGTCGCGACAATGTCGCGGCTCATCTGGTCGCCGCGACAAGTACGCGACGTCTATAGCCGTCGCGACATAAACCAAGGGTTTAAAAATGCAGAAACCCCTTCTTTCCCACTTTCGTGCTCACACCCTTTTGCCTTCTCCGGTGATTTGGTGACTCCGAAAATTCTGATTCCTCCTCTCTCTCAAACTCACCTCCCACTCTCCACTCCCTCTCCCTCCCTCAACTCTCCTCTCACTCTCCCTCTCTGGAATACCATGGAAGGTGATGGTGAAGGAAGTGGTGGAAGGGGAAAGAAGGCGAAGACGAGGAGGCCCTCTCGGCGGCGCGAGGTGACACCTCCGGCGACAGAGGAAGTGCCGGAGGTCGATATGGAGGAAGAAGAGCTCCTGACGGTGGATCTTGCGGCGGCGGCTGATGCACAGGAGGCTGCCATGAGGAAGGTAGGTCCCCCAGCCTTAAAATCCTCTTAATTTGTGGCATGCATGGATGATAGGGCCCCATAGAGGCTCAGTGTCGGGCGCTATTCCTAGGAGAACCACCACTGGACAAGGGAAAGTCCGATCGAACATCGACTGAGAATGCATCGGCCCGTCCCGTCACGACATCAGCTATCGCGACGGGGTCAAGTGCCATGACACAGTCCCGTCGGCCATTGGCTATCGCGATAGAGTCGCAGCCACCATAGACATCATGACCATGTCGTGGCGCATCAGGGCGTCACGACAAGGTCGCGACCTATGGGACCGGCAAGACCTCAGCCGAGAGACCAAAAACAACATGCTTAAACTAACCTATTGATTAACTTGCGCTTGCAGGGTGAAATGAGGGCCCGGGTTTCATGGCTTCTAGTCCTAGTAGTATATCTAACCCTCCCCGGATTCCAGAGAGATAGGTTAGATGAGATGGGGTTCGGGGAAGTGTTGAGGATAGAGAGGATGAGGGCGGATGCCCCTCTTACCCAGGCCCTGCATAGCAGGTGGGATGCGGAGGCGACTGCCTTCATGTTCCCATGGGGACATATGATCCCTAGCCTGGAGGACGTGAGTAGGATCACGGGCCTAAGGGTGTACGGGCGTCCGGTGAGTGGGTTTACCTACCTGTGTTACCAGGGGATAGCACGTAGGCTCCTAGACTTTACGGTAGGTCCTAGGTCTTCTCTCATCCCTAGAGTAGATCTGCAGGAGAGTCTAGGGCTATTCCAGACGGGCAGGGAGGTGACAGAGGCGGTAGATGAGCAGCTGTAGAGGTTGACGAGAGGATGCAGGGAGACCCTAGCTAGTGAGCCAGGGGTTCAGGTAGATCTGGACTTGCGCCACTTCCTCACCTTCTTCCTTGGAAGACTTCTGTTTGCCACAAGAGGTGATGCAGTCCACTGTCAGTTTCTACCACTGCTAGAGGACTTGGACCAGGTGGGGAGCTATGCATGGGGAGCAGCATTCCTGGCGCATTAGTTCGACAGTCTGGGTTCCTCTGACCGGCAGACTTCCATCAGCGGCTTCTTCCCCTTCCTTCAGGTGCACTTCTCTTTCTCTTGCATTTTAACTTAAACTGCCTTTACATTACAATTGTGATCTGATCGTGCTTTTGAATTTTTATAGGTCTGGACCTATCTTCACCTCCCCGGCCTGAGGAGGGGGACTCTGGAGCGACCAGGCCTTGTGCCCTTAGCTCGGCGCTGGGTGATGTGCCGAGACATGCACCCCGTGGAGGAGTAGCTGGCGTTCATCCAGGATGCGATCGACATCTACCCTCAGCTAGATGTGAGTATCCTACCCTCTCTCTTAGTTCATTTGATTTATTTAAGTGCTCAGCTACTAACGAGATGTGCTTTTGATGTGCAGGTGGTATGGCAGCCATACCTAGAGGAGGGGGACGAGGGACAGCCGTGGTTGGAGAAGGCCCGACCCTACTTTGGTAGGGCACTATGGGTTCATACTCTAAACCTTGTGCTACATCTCCACCTACATCTGACTTAGAGGTCTCTCGGCCTTCGTCAGAGTGCTGTGGAGTTCCCTAGCCGAGGCCGGACCCCTAGGCCTGGCCGGAGCTTCCGGGGACTCCACGACACTACTGACTGGTGCGAGCGGGCCCGTGAGTAGATCGAGGACTGGGAGCACCGAGGAACACGAGTCCGGTCTGATGCTGAGTCAAACGACGCGTACCTACAGTCCTTTGCCTTGAAGTATGGGGCAAGGGTCTACAAGGGAGCAAGACGGCAGGTAAACTTCTAAACTCAGACCTTGCGAATTGTTCTAATTGGATTGAGCTGACACATTTTGATGATTTGTAGGTGGATGTAGATGGGGAGATCGCCTCGCTCTAGGCTCTGCTACACTCGGTAGTACAGGACCGGGACATGGCAAGGAGTGAGGTAGAGCAGCTGGTAAGTACCTACTCAGACTTCGGTATTTTACCATATTCTTTAACTGATTAAGAAACTAATCAGTGATACATGTGCAGCGTGCAGAGTTGGCAACAGTGAGGAGAGCATAGGCCGGTGCGTCCTCATCTCGAGCGGCAGCAAAGGCGCCCCAGTCGGATCTAAAGGACCGACTGGCAGATGCAGTGAGGAGGGCTGAGGAGGCACATGCAGAGTTGGCAGAGAGGGTAAGTGTGACATTGATTATAAGCTGAAGATGATTTAGATTTTGACATTGACATGCTTCTACAGGTGATGGAGCTGAAGACCGCCACCGACCAGGCGATCCACTAGCGAGAGTAGGCCGATGCAGCGGCAGCGTCGGTCACCCAGTGGCGCCTTTAGGCAAAGACAGTGACAGCAAAGGCGGACCGACTGCGCACACAGACGGGGCCGTCATCAGTAGAGGTGACCCGGTGGCGCACGGAGGCGGAGACAGCGGCATCAGAGGTGGCCTGGTGGCGTATGCAGGCGGAGGCGGCAATGACATAGGTGGGCGAGTTGATGAGGGAGCTGGCAACACTGCGTGTACAGGGATCGCTAGTGGACCCGGCAGAGTTAGCCCGACTACGCACTGATCTAGCCATGCAGCAGTCCTTAGTTCAGGAGTTTAGGAGCTGCATGGCTATGATGAGCCAGGCTGCCCGGAGCAGGAATCAGAGCCAGAGTGGAGTGAGCGGGGCGAGTAGTGCCTCGGTTAGATAGTTTTTGGTGGGTTCCTTCAGTTGTTGAAGGAACGAGGAGGAGGAGAGATGCCTAGCCAGGGAGACGAGTGCTAGGAGTGCTAGGGGCGATGGCGAGATGCTGCCTCCGCCCGAGAGACAGGAGGGATCTGGGGAGAGTGGCGGCGGACAGTGAGGAGCTTGTAAGCCACCTCCTATCTTTGTACATGATGTTTTTTTATTAGTGGACCTTTTATATTTGTGTCAATTTTGTGTGATTGAATGGATTGTAATTGACACGAGTAAGAGATGAGATCCAAACAAGCATGCAAGAGTGAGCGAGAGGAAACTGAGTACATCGTTGCACTGTTCAAGAGGTTCTGCCTTTGCACACTTAGCAAAACATGTTAGATATGTTCTTTAGTTCTGCCCCTTGCATTAAGTAATGAGTGATTTTAACTTCGTAATAGTCAAGGGGCTGAGCTTTATTTAAATAGGCAGAAAGTAAATGAAAATGATGCATGCTAAAGGAAAACGATATGTACATCTAATTAATTTTTTTTTTGGATTTTGGGGTTTTTTAATTTTGTTTTGGGTTTTGGGGTTTTCTAATTTTTTTGGGTTTTGGGGTTTTCTATTTTTTTTGGTTTTGGGGTTTTCTATTTTTTTTGGGGTTTTTGGGTTTTCAATTTTTTTTTTGTTTTTGGATTTTTGTAATTTTCTGATTTTTTTTAGATTTTTGCGATGTTCTATAGCGACACCTTCTGCACTTGAGAGATCAGCTAGGAATCTCACCCTCCATCTTATGCTTATCAAAACGCCTTCTAGGTACAGTGTGCGTTTGTTCTTGGCTTCCCTAAGGCTGATTGCCCCTGGTTACTTAGTGTTCTTACACAAACCGGGTGTGGGGAGTTCCGGTCATTAGTGGGGGGTAGGAAGACTTAAGGGGAGAAGACTTGGCATCGGTGCTTAGGACACTGGCTTGTTCTGACTCGCGAGGGTGCATCTCACATGGATTCCGTCTATTGTCCAGAGACTTTCTGGTCATTGCTTTTGTTTGGGGCATGCGTGCGACCGGGCTCAAGGGCGTCCCGCGGGGAACTGTACTGCCACTCTTTGCCATGCCCCTATTCTCATTTTTCTTTCACTCATTTGTTGTTCTTTTTGTCATTCCTTTCTTTTGAATTGACCATCTCTCTTTGAGACTTCATTCGCACATGATCTACGCCCTCCCTCGTCTACAAGTCAGTATCCCTTTGCCCCTAGACCTTGCCCTGCCTTCACAACTTCAACAGATGCTTCCATTGCTACGGGTTCCTCTGTAATGCTCTGTGGCCCAGATGGCCCTGATGATGTCTCTGGAATATGCCCTGATGGCTCAGCTGTCTCGCCTTGCTGCCTGGCCTCAGAAGGCCCTGAGCTACTAACTGGTGCAGCTGGAGAGGGAACAGGAGGGGCAGAGGAGGATTGCTCCCTCGAAGAGATCAGCTTCTTGACACTGTCAAACTCACTTTTCATCCATTTGCATAATTGCTTGAACATTTTGAAATCATCTCTCAAGTTGTGTACCTCAATGGACAAGGCTCCAATCTCATTAGTTGCTGAGGCTTGGTTACTGATAATAGACTAAATATCAGATTGAATAGAAGAAAGAGCTGCGCTTTGCTCATTCAGTCTTTTAACAATGGGCTTCAGATTAACCTTCAGCTGATTCTTCTTAGGCCTCTTATGTGCAATTCTTTTCCTTTTCCCACTTGGCCTTTCACTGGGCTCCACGAAACTATCATGCTCTTCATTGATTAAGGAAACACTTCCAGTGTCCTCCCCCTGAGGAGCTGTTTGCTCATCAACTCCTTGCTCCCCCTGAATGGGAGCATCATCCACAACTATATCATCATGAGTCACTTCTTGCTCCCCCTGACTAGGAGCTTCCTCCATAACTATCTCATCAGTGTGGCCTGATAACACAGCTTCTTGTGCTGCTGGTTTACTTGATTGCTCAGGCTCCCCCTGAGTGCTAGGGATGGATTCTAGCACATCTCTGAGAATAGATGCTACAACAGATGTGGGATAGACTGCTCCAGAGTTTTCCGTAGTTGGCACAATGTTTTCTAAGAGAATTTCTTCAATTAAGCTGCAAGAAACCAAGGATTCTTCTACTCTGACTTCTGCTGCTGCTGCTTCTTCTACTGGTGCTGGTGCGGCTGCTGATTCTACTGCTGTTGCTGGATCTTCTTGGACATCTTGGGCTTCGCCAATGATGGCCTCACCCTCAGTCACAGAAGTTTTGGTCCAAATACCATTAACCAAAGAGAATCCACTCTTCTTCAGATTTCTGCTGCGGATAGCTTGTCCCATTTTTTCTAATACTTCACCAGACAAACTAATGCCAAAATGTTGAAAAACTTTAGTGAGTAGATGTGCATATGGTAGGGACACATTCAACTTGTTTTTCTTGTCCTAAAGTTGAGCAGATGCGAACTTCATCCTTTCCAAAATAACTTCTGCCATATTTAATTCTTGATTCTGGATGGTACAGTACATCATGTCTGAATCTGCCCCGGTACACGTTGAGAACGTGGCACTCCTAGGGACCAATATTTGATAGATAATAAAATGCAGTAAACGGTTGAAGGCATTCATTTGGTTGATATCCAACTTCCCATCCTTAAGCTTGAACTCAGGACCAACAATCCCTAACCCCTTTGCCTGGGGGTCCACAGTGTGTACCCCACTGTGACCGGATGTGCAAACTCCAAATAAGGACTCCAAGAGTCCATGAGTGATCTTAATCTGAGTACCTTTGACAGATGATGTCAAGGACCCATCTTCTTCAGTCTTCAAGCATACGTAAAAGGCCTTCACAAGATTAGGGTAGCTTACCTTTGATAGAGTAGCAATCTTGGACCATTTCATCCTTTCCATTGCTGCAATCACACTGCCCATTCCATTTTTCTATAAATTTACAACGTCCACTGCTTTGTTTCCACAAACCTTGATCTTCACCGAGGTGAATCTTTCTTGCTGCTCTTCTGTGAGAAACTCAGCCCTGTAGCCCCCGATGCCGCCGGAAACACCAGAAGCAGCCATGGATTTGAACGAGGAAAGTTTCTGGAGGGTTGAGATGAAGAAAGGAACAGAAACCCTCAAGAGGTTTTTCGCGGGAAGGAGATGGAGGCTTGAAAATTTTGGAGAGTCGATGCCGGAGTCGTTAGGTTATCGCCTCAGGCAGGAGGAAGGAGACGAAGACGGGAGACGAATCGTTGCCATACAGATTTCGATGTATAAGCAACAAAGATAAAGTAACTTTTCGAAGCTGGAGACACCATAGTGGCGAAAAACGACAAAATGACCAGTTCAATAGAAATAAACTTTTATAAGATACCGAACAGTCAAGAATATTTAAATAGAGGGGCAATAGTTGGAATTTTGCTCAAATTTGAGGAGGAAAAAATAATAGACATTCTGAGAATTAATATTTCAGTTTTAACTAGATAATTCTTTCACAATTTACACATGCCTAATTCCCTTCTAAGAGAAGTAAATCTCTCTTCAGGTAGGGCCTTTGTGAAGATATCTGCTAACTGATTATTGGTATCAATAAAGGAAATATCTATGTTGCCATTAGCTACATGATCACGAATGAAATGATACCTAACCTCAATATGCTTTGCTCTTGAATGCTGGACTGGATTCTTGGTTAAATTTATGGCACTGGTGTTGTCGCATAACAATGGAATTGTCTTGATATGTAGCCCATAATCCTCAAGTTGTTGCTTGATCCATAGGAGTTGTGTACAGTTGCTTCCAGCAACCACGTACTCAGCTTCAGCTGTAGACAGTGTTACTAAATTTTGCTTCTTTGAGGACCATGATATTAGACATCCTGCAAGAAATTGACAACAACCACTGGTGCTTTTTCTATCTATTTTGCATCCAGCATAGTCAGCATCAGAGTATCCTACCAAATTGATTTGACATGATTTTGGATACCAAAGACCTAAGTCAAGTGTTCTAGTTAAATATCTAAAGATTCTTTTAACTGAAATTAAATGAGATTCTCTTGGGTCTGCCTGATACCTAGCACACATGCATACGCTAAACAATATATCAGGTCTACTGGCAGTTAAATAAAGTAGGGAGCCTATCATACCTCTGTAGATCTTTTGATCTACTTTCTTACCATCCTTGTCACTGTCCATCCTTGTTGATGTGCTCATAGGGGTTGACAATGGTTTGGTATTTTCGAATCTAAACTTCTTTAAGAGTTCCTTGGTGTATTTGGCTTGACAGATGTGGGTGCCATCTTTTCCTTGCTTGATTTGCAATCCAAGAAAGTAGTTGAGCTCCCCCATCATACTCATCTCAAATTCTCCCTGCATAAGCTTCTCAAAGTACTTGCAAAGAGATTCATCAGTAGAACTAAATATTATATCGTCTACATAAATTTGTACAAGCAATATGTGTTTGACTTTAGATTTGATAAACAGTGTACTATCTACTTGACCTCTAGTAAAGCCATGATTCAACAAAAATGAGCTAAGCCTTTCATACCAGGCCCTAGGTGCTTGTTTCAAACCATATAAATCTTTGTGTAATTTAAATACATGATTCGGAAATTCAATATCATCAAAACCCGGAGGTTGTTCTACATAGACTTCCTCCTTGATAAAGCCATTTAGAAAAGCGGATTTGACATCCATTTGAAATAATTTCAAATCTAATGCAGATGCATATGCAAGTAGAATTCTAATAGCCTCAAGTCTAGCTACAGGTGCATAGGTTTCATCGAAATCTATGTCTTCCTCTTGGGAATAGCCTTGAGCTACCAATCTGGCCTTGTTTCTTAAGATCACACCAGTTTCATCCTATTTATTTCTGAACACCCATTTGGTGCCAATCACTGGATGATTTGATGGTCTAGGAACAAGTGACCATACATGGTTTCTCTTGAACTGATTCAGCTCATCTTGCATGGCTAGAATCCAAGATTCATCAGTAAGAGCTTCATTGACTGTCCTAGGCTCTATTTGAGAAACAAAAGCTAGATAATCACAGCAAGAAGAGAATAGACCTTCGCTACCCTACACTAGGGCTAAGCAGAAACACACTTGACTAAGGGGAATTGACCACGGGTTGTCGTGTTGTGTGTGTGACTGGCCCCAGGGGTTAGTTGATAGCAAGGAGATAGATGTGAGATCCACGGTTGCTAGCGTTCTTTTACAAAACAATGCCGCTATTGAAAATTTTTTTATTAAGGGTAGAATCTTTTAAGGTATAACCCATTCCACATGTGAGAGAGCTCCTCACCCTCGGCATTGAGAAGCCTATACACATTCCCAGGATACACTTCCTTGATGACGTATGGCCCTTCCCAATTTGCTTGTAATTTCGACCTAGGACCTCCAAGTTTTATGAAAATTCGCTTCAAAACCATGTATCCTTCTTGAAATTTACGTTCAATCACTTTCTTTTGAAAAGATCTTGAGAGTCTATTTTGATATGAAAGCACATGATCGGCCACGGCCAGCCGCCGCTCGTCTAGGAGTTCCAGCTGTGTGAGTAATGCCTCTCAACGTTCATCGAGATTAAGTTCTTTATCCAACTGTACTCTTAGCGAAGGAATGAGGATCTCATGTAGACATACCGCCTCTATCCCATAAGTAAGTGAAAAGGGAGTTTGCCCCGTAGGCATGCGAACGAAGGTACGGTAGGCCCATAGAGCCTCAATTAATTTCTCAGGCCAATCAGCAAATTTATAAGACTCACAAGTTTTCTTTAAAATTTTCAAAAGTGTTTTATTTGTGGCTTCGGCTTGACCATTGCCCTGTGGATAATATGGTGACGAATGATGCAGAGAAATGTTGAATTTCTTACATAGGTTCTGAAGCTCTTGGGATATGAACTGGGGTCCATTGTCAGTGACGATGCCGCTTGGCACTCCAAACTGCGAGATGATGTTCTTCATGATAAACCTGCATATGGTTGAACCTTTGATTTCTGCAAATGCTTCAGCTTCGGCCTACTTAGTGAAATACTCAGTCGCAGTGAGAATGAAAGATTTTTGTTTGATTTGAGCATTAGGATCACCAAGAGGTCCAATGATATCAAAAGCCCACATGGAGAATGGCCAAGGGGAGGATAGTGGATGCAAGGAGGAAGATGAAGCATGGATTTTATCGGCATGGAGCTGGCATTTTACACACCTACGGACGTAGATGGCACAATCTTCTTCTAGGGTTGGCCAATAATAGCCCTGTTTAAGGATTTTCTTAGCTAGCATTTGGCTATTCACATGCCCTCCACACTCACTAGAGTGGGCTCCTTCCACCGCCTTCCAGGCTTCTTCATTCGTCAAACATCTGAGGAGCATTCCATTTAGAGCGCGTCTATACAACACTTCTCCAACGATAGTATATCCTAGCGCAGCTCTACGGATGGATCTTCTATCCTCAGCTTCAATTTCTTCTGGGAAGGTACCATCCTTGCATTATTGCTTGATCTCATGGTACCATGGCTTTTCTTCTTCCATCATTTCTCCTAGTTCCACAAGCATTATTTCCTTCGCTTCTCTTCTCTCCTCTTTCAAGACTAAGGAGGTCCTGAGGTTATTGAACCAATGATCTTGAGTGGAGGGTGCTTCTAACCTCTGGACAACAATAGTCTCAACACTGCGACTGAGAGGGAAGGAGAGGGAAGAGGCCAAAGATGCCAGGGCATCGGCCAGAATGTTTTGAGAGCGAGGAGTGTGAATGTAGATGAGCTTGCAGAATTGCTTGGCTAGGAGAGTGACCAGATCTTGATAAGGCTTGAGCTTGGGGTCACGAGTGCGGTAGGTAGAAAGGACCTGCCGAAGGATGAGTTAAGAGTCTCCTATGATATTGAGGTGACATGCACCTAAGAGATAGGCAAGCTTTAGACCGGCTAGGAGAGCCTCGTACTCGGAGACATTGTTGGTGGCAGGGAATTGGAGTTGATAGGCCAGTGGAATGGTGATCCCTTCTGGGGTGAGCAAGACAACACCTATACCCTGTCCCCTAGAATTGAGAGCTCCATCAAAATGGAGTGACCAGAAGGGATCGCGAGAGATGTGTGATAGGTTTTCATTAGGAAATTCTTCCTGGACCGTGTCACTATGAGGAAGAGGATGGTGAGCAAGGTGCTCAGCAATGGCATACCCTTTTATAGCCTTCTAGACTACAAAGGTGATATCGAATTGAGACAAGAAGCTCTGCCAACGTGCCAATTTGTCGGCGAGGACTGGCTTCTCCAGAAGATACCTAATAGGATCCATTCTAGAAATCAAACTCACCTGATGGGCTAGGAAGTAGTGCTTCAACTTCTGCACTACCCACACTAGCACTGCACACGTTTTCTCCATTGTGGTGAGCTTGATCTCGGAAGGATTAAAGAGCCTAGATAGGTAATAGACTGCCCTTTCTTTGCCAGAATCATCATGCTGAGCAAGGACAGCTCCTAGGGAGTCCTCAATAGTCGATAGATATAGGATAAGCGGTTTTTCTGGGACAGGCGCTTGCAGCACAGGCGGATTCATCAGATGACTCTTGAGCTCATCAAAGGCTTCTTGGCACTTATTATTCCATTCGAATTTGACTCCTCCTTTTAACAGTTCATAGAAAGGACGACATCTTTGAGAATGCTGAGATATAAATCTCCTTATGAACTGTAGCCGACCAATCAGTCCTCTAAGCTCAGATATGTTCTTGGGAGGAGGCATCTCATTTATTGCCTTGGCCTTGTTTGGGTCTATTTGAATCCCCTGCTTGCTGACTATGAACCCAACAACATGCCTGAGGAAACCCCAAATACGCACTTCTTTGGATTAATCTTCAATTGATATTCTTGTGCGTGCCGAAACATTTTGGCAAGCACGAAGGAATGTTCACTTCGGGTCCGAGACTTCACCACAATATTGTCCACGTAAACCTCGACATCAATATGAATCATATCGTGTAAGATTGCTAACATTGCCCTTTGATAAGTGGCGTTGACATTCTTCAATCCAAACGGCATGACCACATAGCAATAAGTTCCCCAGGGCGTGGTGAAGGAGGTTTTCTCTTGATCCTCCGGGGCTAGACAAATTTGATTAGATCTTGAGTAACCATCCATAAATGAGAGGGTTTCGAACCCGGCGGTGTTATCAATTAAGACATCCAAGTGAGGTAATGGGAAGTCGTCCTTTGGACATGCCTTATCGGAAGTCTATACAGATTCATACTCTTCCGTCCTTCTTCATCACCGGGAGTACGTTAGCCACCCACAAAGGATAGAGGACTACATGAATGAACTTAGCTTTGTGTAGTTTATCGATCTCCTCCTTTGTAAAACCTGGTTTCTCGGCTTCCGTCCGGTGTCATGGGATGACTGGCCACTGATGCGTCCAGGATGGGTGATGCGTTGGTGTTGCGTCAGGGGTGCCCGACGCGACAGTCATCTGTGTCGTGGCGAGCTTGTGGGTCGCGTGTTGGTCACTTCTTGCTGTTGCGCCTGGTCAACGAGCCGCGACAGTGTTTTGTCGTGTTGCGCTGTCCGGTCATCTGACGCCTGTTAGGGTGGCAGGTGTGTCAGTACGGCCTGTCGCGTTGTCACGGCGCCCTTGGGAGGCGCATTCTTGTCGCGGTCTGTTGACCCGTCGCGTTAAGGTTGTTAATGCGACGGGCGGTCCGTCGCGTTCTGGGTGTCGGGCGCTTAAGGCGTAGGCCAGCTACCCCTTCCCCCCCTCTCTTTTTCTTCCCTTCTCCCTCTCCCTCCGGCGACCTCTTTCTCCCCTTTGTGTGTTTCAGGCGAGGAGGAGGGCTGTGCGTGGTGTCCCAGCATCGTGGAGCATGCGTGGAGTGAGGAGAAGGTGTTCTTTCCTACGAGAAGGGCCCTACGGGGTTCGGTTCTTCATTTAAGGTAGGGATTTCTTGTGCCCTTCCCAATCTGGGTGGATCGGGAGTCCTCGGGGTTTTGTAGTTAGCTTTACAGCTTTCCCCATGCTCCCCTCCCCGTGTGTGCATGTTTGTATGGTTCTGGGCGGCCCGGGATGCAGCATCCCATGGTCTGCCTCACGACTGATGTCGCGGCCATGGTGCGCGTCGCGAAGTCAGTAGAGGCGTCGCCCCGGTCGGGCACGACCTTATCGCGGCGCGGTTGGCAATCGCGATAAGGGTCACTATCATGACCTAGTTTCCCATCGTGACAGGGAGGCTGTCGCGACGCGCTGCCCCATCACATAAAGGCTATTGTCGCGGCACCCTTCCCCGTCACGATGGCATCGCGACGGCCTGTGGGGGTGCGACAGTGCCTGTGCTGCCTCGGGTGGTTTCCGTGGCCGGTTTGTGTGTCGGCATGTGCCACAGGGCAGGCTTTGCCTTAGGACCTTCTGGTAGGGAAAGCGGCTGGTTGCCTCCCTGCGTTCAGTGACCGAAGGTGACACCTTCGTGGCCGTGTCCTGGCAGCGGTGCCAGGATTATCGTGTCTGCCTAATAATTGAATGACCGGCGGTCAATCTATTATTAGCAGAGTGACGGGTTTCTATACTATCCGGTGGTGTTCCGAGATTCTAGTCGTTCGTGCATGCCTTGGTTGGCCGATGGCCCCTTTTGAGAATCCGTGCATGCCTCTCGCTCGCTGGGGTTGTCGCGTGTTACAAGCCATCAGTTCGGCATGGTTTTGTTGTGCTGCCCCGCCTGTTCGCCCGGTGCTTGGCACTTGAGGGCTTGTCCCGTTCAGAGGTTGTCTCCGTTTCCTGGGACCCCCGTCCTCGAGAGCCTGTTGAGGGAGTACTTTGGGCTATGAGCGTGCTCAAGTTGGCAGCCCACGTGAGCGGACTCTGGAGCTGAGGGGAAAACGAGGTTTGGACAGCGGCACTGAGTCGTTTGTAGAGCTCTCTTGTCTGGGTCTGGGACGTCGAGGGGTTCGAAGTGCTTTCCTGGCGTAGACCAGACAATCCTTTGTCTCACTACCTCTCTCTACATTGGTTCTGGAGCCACGTAGTGGTGCTAGGCGTGGGGCCATAGCTTGGCCAGGCTGCAGTGTTGTGTGCATTGTGCATTTCTTTGCGGCTCTATCTCACCCTTCCGCGGGGGCGGAGGCAGGAGTTAGGCTAGCGAGCAGAGCGTGCGGACTGTGGGTCCCCCTTTTGGCTGCTAGCGGCGGTGGCTTGGTTGCTGTTGTTGTGACGGCGCTTTCCTCATGATGTTTCCAAGTGTTCCTCATTGCCCGAGCTTGCACGACAGTTATAGCCCGGCTGTGCCTAGTTTCCATGGGCGTCGTTGGTCTGGCCTTGGGGAGACCCGTGCTTCTGGTGGTTCCCGCTTTGGTGTTCTCTTGGTTCCGTGGTTCCGTTCTTGGGTGCCAGTTTGTGGTGGCACCGGCGTGTATAGCTTCCCGACCTGGCGGTGTGTCCGGGGTTCGGGGTGGTTCTGCTTGTGGGCCCTCGACCTCGTAGAGGTCTGAGGTGGCCGTGCTTGCGATGAGACGTCGTTCTCACTTGGTTGTTCCGTGGTCTCGACAGGTGTGCTGAGCACTGCTTCCGCTTTGTGCCCGCCTCCGCTGGTTTCTGTGGGAGTCGTGTGTGTGCTACGACCTTGGTTGGTGGTTGTGGCGTTGTACTATTCTCTTCCGCTGCTTAGTAGTACCATGCTGTAGGTGTTCCTCGCTTTACAGCTTTCTAGTGTAGTTTCCTATTTTCGGAGTTCCTACTGCTCTAGCCGGTGAGGGACTGGTAATCCCTACTGGGCCTTGTTCGCGAGGCTCACCCCCCTACTTCTTTCAGCTAGGGGCTCGTCGTCGCGGGAGCTCGGTGTCAGACGGGTTGCAGAGGCGGCTGTGGCGCCGTGTGTTGTCAGGAGCAGTGAGAGCGAGCGTTGTAAGCTCTTGTAGTCTGAGTGTTGTGTTTTGCAAGTCCTCGGGGTATGCCCCTTAAGGACTGCACCTTTCTTCTTGTACCTGTGCTTTTGCTTGGGACGCGTTGTACAACCCTTTTGTATAATGTACAAATTATTATAGTTATTTGAACTCAGTACATATCTCACTAGACTTTTTCATATAACCCTTCTGGATCTTCAGATCCGTGGGTGGCGGCGCGACCCTCGGGGTCCCCGACGAGGGGTCTGAGAGGTCGGGTCGTTACAGTGGTATCAGAGCGAGGGTCTACTGAGATTTGTAAGGAGTTAATAACTATAGCTGTCCCAAAGGAAGGTACTAGTGCGCTGCTGACACCGTCCGACTAGTGTTAGGCTTGTGCTTTCAAATGTTTTGCAGGTGTGCGGCTTCCCTGCATGATTTGTGTGCGTGTTGCAGGTTGCAGTTGTTGCTGTGCCGCGTGCGTAGCGAGTGTGATCACTCGGCGTGTTCGTGCCGTAGTGGCGCGGTTGGCGCTGGACTCGCTGGAAGTTGTCTTCCTTGTGTGGAGGACGCTTGCGAGCCAGTCCAGGTGCAGTGCTCCTGGTCGTCTTCGGCGCCTTTGAGCGTGTGTGCATCGTGAAGGCTGAGAGAGCTTGCGTGTGGTGTGGCCTTCACCGGTGTAGGGTTGTTGCCTGTGGAACTGGTGGAAGGTGTCCCTGCCTTGTTGGCTGCCCCTCTGTTGTTGGGGTGTGTGCTGTGGTTGTTGTGTGTTTGGCCTTGTGTGCCTGTGCGCTATGCTCGGGACGCCGAGCTGAGCAGGTGCTTTGTGTGCGGTGTTGCATTGCCGGTTGAGCACTGCGACACTTGTCTGCGTTTGTTGTCAGCCTGTTGCTGACTGGTTGTGAACTCTAGTGAGGTGCTCCTGGAGTTCTTCTATGTTGGTTCTGGCGGGAGTGAGGTCTCCCCAGGACTGTGCTGTGTGCGTTTTTGGTTACTGTCGCGTTGCCCTCTAGGTTGAGGTGCATCGCTTGGTTGTCTTGTGTTCTGGTGATGTTTCCCAGAACCGTTTGCTGTTGTCCTGGTGAGGGTTTCTCTCAGGACTGTTCCTCGCTCGTTTATGCTGTTGTCATGCCACCTTAGAGTCTGAGGTGCACTGTTGGTTTGGCTGGTGCATTCTGGTAGTTTTTTTCCGGAACGGTGCCTTGGTGGTTATGGTGGAGGTTCTCCCAGGACCGGCTTGTGTTGCTTCTGCAGTTCTACTTGCTGCAGTGTTCTCTCTGATCGTATGTGTTCTTTGGTCGTGGGGGTTGTGCATTCTGGTGAAGGTTCTTCCCAGGATCGCCCTTTGTCGCTTTTGGCGGAGGTTCTTCCCAGGAGTGCTATGCGTTCGTTTCGGGCCACTGTTGAGTTACCCCTGTGATTCGAAGTGTGCCGTTTGGTTGGGCCGCGTTCTGGTGAGGTTCTCCCAGGACGGCTCTTGGCGCTTTTGGTGGAGATTCTCCCCAAAGCTGCCCTGTGTTGTTTTGGTCGTTGCTGCTCTCCCTCTCGGTAGAGATGAGCTGTCGTTGTTGCCAGTTGGACTGTCCGTGTTACAGTCTGCTTGGGCGTCTCCGGTCAAGTCGTTGTGCGCTTGGCCGTGCGTCTGGCTGTTGCGTTGGCCAGCTTGTCTCGTTGTTCATTTCCAAGTTTTCTCGGCCGCACTGGTGGGACTGTGTGTCCCCATGGCTTAGATGGTTTGCTTCATTTCTTGCGCCCTGTGTGCTCTTCCAGATGGTGGTTTGGTGAGTGTAGTGGGTGTTTGGCTGGATGTGCTTCTTGTGGAAGCATCAGTCTTGCATCGTGGATTTCTCTCTCGTGTGGGGAAGAGACTCATGTGTGTCTCCTTCCTCTGCTTTTCGTGGGTTGCTCGAGGTAGTAGGTGCTCCACTGTGGTGTTGTGTTGCCAGGGTGCGCATCGTTGCGACCTTTTGGTGGAGTCATCTTCCCTTGAGTTGTTTTTGGGTTGAGCTAGTTGCTCCCCTCGTGTTGTCATTTTCTTGTGGCACCTAGGGTCGGTGGACCTATTCATGCTATTTGTCGTTGTGATTGGTTCTTGCTGCCTGCCTAGTCAATTTAGGGCATTGGGTCCCCATTGGTCGGGTGCGAGGTAGTATCACTTTCTTGTTGGGCCGCTTGCATGAGCATTGTTCCACTGTGCTCTGGTTTTTCTGGTTGGCTTGCTCGTGCAATAATTGCTCCGGCATATGCTTGGTTGTGCCTCGGTTTGCACCTTGGAGGCCTTTCGTGTCATCTTTTTAGTGTTTTGCCTCTCTATCGGTCACGATAGAGGTGGTGCTTCTTGCTCTTGCGTGCCACGGAGTCGCTGCGTTCTTTTGCTCCCTGTGCGGCAGAGTCGGTGCTTCGTGTTTCATATGCTTCTTGGAGCTGACGTAGTTGTTGCACTCTTGAAGAAGTTGTCAGCTTTCCATGCGTTTTCATTGTGGGTCTCTGGTGGAGAGCCCCTTCGGTGGGCCCTGTGTTGTTTTGAGCAGTTGGTGCAGTTGCGTGTGCTGTACCTTGAGCGTTTCTTCGATGCTTCGTGTTTTCGTGCCTCAAGGGCTGGGGCCGACGTGGCCTGTTGCGCCCTTTCAGGCTTGCGGTTCTTGGCATGTGGCTTTCGGTAGGCCTCTTGTGGGGAGTCCTTCCTATTAGCCCGTGGCGTTGTTTCGGCCGCTGGTGCACCTAGGTTGCACTTTGTTTACTTTTGGTGCTTGTGGTAGCACCGTGTGCTCGTGCTCGAGCATTTCGGTTTGTGCCGTCTGGAGCCTGGGTGCATTGTGTTGTACCCTGGTTAGCTCCCAGTGTTTGTGATAGCACCCTGTGTTGTGCCGTGTGTCTGTTCGTGTGCTTCGTGCGTTGTTTCACGTGTTTGCTCGGTGTTGGAGGCGTTGGGCTTTCCACCTCTGGGACACGTGTGATAGCCTGAGTCTTGTGGTCGTACCATTACCGCTGTGGGGTGGCTGCTTTGCCTTGTCTAGGTAGCCCTATCGGTGGTACGCCAGGCTTTGGTCATGGCCTGTGTCCAGGTTTCCCCTCTCGCTTTTGGAGCGAGTGTGTTCGGTTGTGGTACCCTGCTTCGGTTTAGGTCCCTCTGAGGTCGGCGTGTTGTCCTTGACCTCTACAGTTGTTTCGGTTCCCGTGTGGTTGTGTGTCTTTTTGGTGGTTGGCATGTTGGTACCCGCGCTGAGCTCTGTGTGTGCGTGGCAGGTGTGCTGCCAACTCTTGTTGGTTCTTTGGTTGTGCGTGGCGTTGGTGAGTCTGGAAGCCAATGGTGGAGTCTCCTGTCGGTTCGTCTGGTGACAGTGAGGCCTATTGGCTTGCTAGTACTCGACCACGTGGTTCGTCGACGTTGGGAGGTGTCCGGTTTCAGCTTAACCTCAGACGTCTTCCGTGTTTTTGTCGCGGTGTGCCACGTTATGGAGTGTGTAACTCTCAGTGCTGTGGCTCCGCGTGTGTTTGGCGTCCTTGTTGGACCACGAGGAAGGTCTGGTTGAGACCTAGTGGTGACAAGGATGCCGTTTTTGTGTATTGGGGTTTCTCCTCATGCGTTTGCTGTCCCTGTTGGACCACGAGGAAGTTCTGGATAAGACCTAGCGGTGACAGTGGACGTTGTTCCGTGTGTTGCGGATTCTCCGCGAGCGCGATGTTGCTCTGGTTCTCGTCGCTCGCGTGGCTTCTCAGTTGGGTGGGTGACCGGTGCTAGCTGTTGCTAGTAGCGTGAGGCCGTCCCCTGAGTGTCGTGCTTGAGTCTCAGGTAGTTCTTGTATGGTTGTTAGCACCGATGTGTTCTATCGGGTTTTGCTGGCAATAGAGCAAGTTGTTGGCCGACGTTTCTTGTGTTGCTGTCAGCAACTGCATCCTCTGTTGGGTTTTGCTGGCGACATAGAGGGTTGCTGATCTGTTGGTCCCAATAGCGAGGTCTATTGGTGGCTGCAGCCGTGTATTTTTCGGCTGGCTTTTTCCGCTGTTCGGGCCGAATTTGACGTCGCTCGGCACCAGTGGGGTTGTCGTTCCGTCTGGGCGCCCCTTCGTGTGGCTGGAGTGAGCCGTTGGTTCCTCGGCTTGGTGCTCTAGGTTTGTTGGATCATGTTGTGAGCCGTTGGGTTTTCGATTCTGTGCTTCCCGTGTGTTTGAGGCTTGTTGTGTGAGCTGTTAGTTTTTCGGCTTCCCGTGCCGCACGTGTTTGGCTGTACGATTGTTGACACGAGGAAGTCGTGTTGAGACTTAGTGGCTTTTTCGCTCTGGTCTTACGTTTGCTCCCTGTGCTTCATTTCATGCCCCGAGATCTTTTTGGCTTGTCCCAATTTTGAGGACGAAATTGTTTTAAGGGGGGTAGAATGTAAGACCCAGTTTTCCGGCTTCCGTCCGGTGTCATGGGATGACTGGCCACGGACACGTCCAGGCTGGGTGATGTGTTGGTGTCGCGTCGGGGGTGCCCTACGCGACAGTCATCCGTGTCGCGGTGAGCTTGTGGGTCGTGTGTTGGTCATGCCCTGGTTCTCCGTTGCATCTTGCTGTTGCGCCCGGTCAACGGTCCATGATAGTGTTTTGTCGTGTTGTGCTATCCGGTCGTTTGACGCCTGTCAGGGTGGCAGGTGTGTCAGTACGGCCTGTCGCATTGTCGCGGCGCCCTTGGGGGGCGCATTCTTGTCGCAGTCTGTTGACCCGTCGCATTACTGTTGTTAACGTGACGGGGCAGTCTGTCGCGTTCTGGGTGTCGGGCGCTTAAGGCGCATGCCGGCTACCCCTTCCCCCTCTCTCTTTTTCTTCCCTTCTCCCTCTCCCTCCAGCGACCTCTTTCTCCCCTTTGTGTCTTTCAAGCAAGGAGGAGGGCCGTGCGTGGTGTCCCGGCATTGTGGAGCGTGTGTGGAGCGAGGAGGAGGTGTTCTTTCCTACGAGAAGGGCCCTACGGGGTTCGGTTCTTCATTTAAGGTAGGGATTTCTTGTGCCCTTCCCAATCCGGGTGGATCGGGAGTCCTCGGGGTTTTGTAGTTAGCTTTACAGCTTTCCCCATGCTCCCCTCCCCGTGTGTGCATGTTTGTATGGTTCTGGGCGACCCGGGATGCAGCATCCCGTGGTCTGCCTCACGACTGATGTCGCGGCCGTGGTGCGCGTCGCGACATCAGTAGAGGCGTCACCCCGGTCGGGCGCGACCTTATCGTGGCGCGGTTGGCAATCGCGATAAGGGTTGCTATCGTGACCTGGTTTCCCGTCGCGACAGGGAGGTTGTCGTGACGCGCTGCCCGGTCGCATCAAGGCTATTGTCGCGGCGCCCTTCCCGTCGCTATGGCATCACGACGGCCTGTGGGGGTGCGACAGTGCCTGTGCTGCCTCGGGTGGTTTCCGTGGTCGGTTTGTGTGTCGGCATGTGCCCTAGGGCAGGCTTTGCCTTAGGACCATCTGGTAGGGAACGCAGCTGGTTGCCTCCCTGCTTTCAGTGACCGAAGGTGACACCTTTGTGGCCGTGTCCTGGCAGCGGTGCCAGGAGGGTCGTGTCTACCTAATAATCGATTGACCGGCGGTCAATTGATTATTAGCAGAGCGATGGGTTTCCGTACTATCCGGTGGTGTTCCGAGGTTCTAGCCATTCGTGCGTGCCTTGGTTGGCCGACGACCCTTTTGAGGGTCCGTGCATGCCTCTCGCTCGCTGGGCTTGTCCCGTGTTACAAGCTAGCAGTTCGGCGTGGTTTTGTTGTGCTGTCCCGCCTGTTCGCCCGGTGCTTGGCACTTGAGGGCTTGTCCCGTTCAGAGGTTGTCTCCGTTTCCTGGGACTCCCATCCTCGGGAGCCTGTTGAGGGAGTACTCTGGGCTATGAGCGTGCTCGAGTTGGCAGCTCACGTGAGCGGACTCTGAAGCTGAGGGGAAAACGAGGTTTGGACAGCGGCGCTGAGTCGTTTGTAGAGCTCTCTTGTCTGGGTCTGGGATGCCGAGGGGTTCGGAGTGCTTTCCTGGCGCAGACCAGATAGTCCTTTGTCTCACTGCCTCTCTCTACGTTGGTTCCGGAGCCACGTAGTGGTGCTAGGCGTGGGGCCGCAGCTTGGCCAGGCTGTAGTGTTGTATGTGTTGTGCATTTCTGTGGTGGCTCTGTCTCACCCTTCCACGGGGGCGGAGGCAGGAGCTAGGCTAGCGAGCAGAGCGTGCGGACTGCGGGTCCCCCTCTTGGCTGCTAGCAGTGGTGGCTTGGTTGCTGTTGTTGTGACGGCGCTTTCCTCACGATGTTTCCAAGTGTTCCTTGTTGCCCGAGCTTGCACGGCGGTTATAGCCCGGTTGTGCCTAGTTTCCATGGGCATCATTGGTCTGGCCTTGGGTAGACCCGTGCTTCTGGTGGTTCCCGCTTCAGTGTTCTCTTGGTTCTATGGTTCCGTTCTTGGGTGCCAGTTTGTGGTGGCACCGGCGTGTGTAGCTTCCCGACCTGGCAGTGTGTCCGGGGTTCGGGGTGGTTCTGCTTGTGGGCCCTCAACCTCGTAGAGGTCTGAGGTGGCCATGCTTGCGGTGAGACGTCGTTCTCACTTGGTTGTTCCGTGGCCTCGGCAGGTGTGCTGAGCACTGCTTCCGCTTTGTGCATGACTCCGTTGGTTTCTGCGGGAGTCGTGTGTGTGCCACGACCTTGGTTGGTGGTCGTGGCGTTGTACTGTTCTCTTCCACTTGTTAGTAGTACAATGCTGTAGGTGTTCCTCGCTTTACAACTTTCTAGTGTAGTTTCCTGTTTTCGGAGTTCCTGCTGCTCTGGCCGGTGAGGGACTGGTAATCCCTACTGGGCCTTGTTCGCGAGGCTCACCCCCTACTTCTTTCAGCTATGGGCTCATCGTCGCGAGAGCTCGGTGTCGGACGGGTTGCAGAGGCGGCTGTGGCGCCGTGTGTTGCCAGCAGCAGTGAGTGCGAGCGTTGTGAGCTCTTGTAGCCTGAGTGAGCTGAGAGCTGTGTTTTGCAAGTCGTCGGGGTATGCCCCTTAAGGACTACACCTTTCTTCTTCTACCTGTACTTTTGCTTGGGACGCGTTGTACAACCCTTTTGTATAATGTACAGATTATTATAGTTATTTGAACTCAGTACATATCTCACTAGACTTTTTCATATAACCCTTCCGGATCTTCGGATCCGTGGGTGGCGGCATGACCCTCGGGGTCCTCGGCGAGGGGTCCGAAAGGTCGGATCGTTACATCCTTCATCTTCAAAGCAATGTGGGGGAGAAAACGCCTTAATTTTTGTTTAACAGCTATTGCCCCTGGCTTCAAGATCAGCATATGTTCCACTAACTCGGGGTCAATGCAGGGCATGTCATCATACGACCAGGCAAAAGAGTCCTTGTACTCCATCAACATTTCTATGAGTGCCTCTTCTTCCTCAGGAGGGAGATTAGAAGCTATGGTTAGGAGCCTGGGTTCTTCATTTGTCCCAATATTTACCTCTTTGGTGGGTTCGTCCACTGCCGATGTTGGTTCATCGAATCTCCTCATGCCACTGGCATACATCTCGGCAGCGTCCTCTATTTCACCATCTTCTTCATCCACGGGGTCCTCCTCAGTTAAGATTTCATATACCCCAAATCCATTGTCTAGCCTTTCTTCTTCGTGTTGAGCTTCTATGTTTAGAATGATAGCTTCTTGGACAAACTCTTCGACACCCAGAAGAGCGCCACACCTTTGCACCAGATCCATTAAATATCTACGGGGTATGCCACTACCCTTACTCTTCCTAGATGGGGATGGGGACGAGGACTTGCTAGATTCTACTCTTGATCCTAACCTAGGGTTGATATTTATAGAGGACTCTGGAGAAGTGTCCAGAGGTTTATTGGAAGGGAAAGGAAGGGGTGCGGCACGGCCACAAGGGTCCTCCGATGGGTCTGGAGGCAAGGGGAGGCCATCCGAGCTCAGGGTGCCTGCAACAAAGTTGGGGTGCAGGGGAACAGAAGGCCCCTCACCTAAATCGCTCAACATGACCATACTGGTCGGTGAGAAAAGATCGCCGCTCGAGCAGAAGGAAGAGGACAGAAGGGCGGGGATCGCCGCTGAGGGAGGAAGAGTGCACGGGTGACGGGGATTGTCGTCCCAGAGTTGAAAGTGGGGAATGACGGGGATCGCCGTCAAGAGAACACGGGGACGGGGATTATCGTCCAAGAGTTGAAATGAAGAATGACGGGGATTGCCATCAAAAGCAGGGATTGCAACGAAAATGGAAGCGGGGATTGCTGTTTGGAGGGGGAAAACAGGGATCGCCGTCCGATGAAGGGGATTCCGAAGAAAGGGAAGGAAAGACGGGGATCGCCGTCCGATTGTTGGGGGGAATGAGGAGTGGAATGAATTTTTTTTTTTTTGAATTAAACACAACATACTTAACCTAAGAAGGAAAACAAGCTACCCTACATTTGAAGGCATCGAGAGAAGGAGAGAATGGTGTCATTAAACGAAAGGACGAAATGGGTTGAGGAAGTAGTTAACGCTTCGAGAGCGTTAGAGGAGAATTGCAGAATAAGAGGAGGAGAAGGAGGGATGAAAGAGAACATAGAATCAAGGATGGAAAATATAGAATAACTAGAAGGCCGGGGTGCCCAGGCTAGAACTTGTCTACCAAATTGATGGGGTTTAATGTTTCAAAATCCTCACCATACCAAGCAACTGTCGCTTGGATGTGGTTGCTGATGCTGATGCTGCTGAGTCTGTCATTGCCGGAGATTTTGCGAGGCCACCATCCTAGAACAAAAGACTGAGTGCTAAGACCAGGTCTTCTATGTCTGATCCATCTTCTGCCTCTGCTTCTTCGGCCTTCTTCTTCTTGCCGGGCCATTGGGCCTCCAGAACTTGATATGGAGATGTGGATAACTCTATCCTGACATTGTTGTATCCTGGCTGTATGGGACCCCTGACAAAGTGATCATATAATGTCCAGGTGAGTGGCTCTTGGTCTGCTTTTAGAGTTGATGAGTAGGTTGTCCATGGCTTGAGTTCTTCCGTGTATCCTAGGCCATGCCTAGTGATTTGCTTGGAATTGGCAATGACCTGAGTTCTCCCCTGGAGGTGAGCTCCAAGACCTTTTCTGGGTTGATAGCCAATTTTGATCATGATATTCTAGCCCTTAGTGTCTGACGAGATACCCTTTCTGATAGCAGCCAATGATGGAGACAGTTTGGTGGCTGGAGGAGAAGGTGTAAGCCCATGGATAATTTACATCAAGTACCAAAATAATGGGCTTATTTGATGGCCAGACAGCCGGCATGATTTTCTCGATGGCCTCCACAGTATGGGTAGTTGTTGCACTTTTGACTTTGACTATGCGTCCTTGGAATGAAAACTTCAGACATTGGTGTGCGATAGAGGGGACTGCCCCTAGTGCCTCGATCCAAGGCCGACCTAGGATAGCTTTGAAAGTCGGATCAATGTCAAGCACATAGAAGTCTACGGTCATCACGAGTGGGCCTAGTTCCGCCTGTAGGGAGACAACACCGTGACAGGCCCGCTGGGAATTGTCATAAGCCACTATAGTGGTGGGAGTTGGTTGCAAGCGGCGTTCGGAAATGTTGCATGACTGTAGAGTGCTTAGGGGGCAAACATTTATGGATGCCCTTGTGTCAACTAAGGCGGCGTCGACGACCTCTTTGTTTATTGTCAGGGTCACACATAAAGGCATCATCCTGGCCTCAGGGGGAGCTAGCTCACTATCTCTGAAGGTAATCATCGGTCCTTTGTTGACAATGGATAGGACCGAGGGCCGATTGTCGGGGTTCATATCTTCATTTACCATGACCCTCTGCAGAAAAGCCCTTAAGGCATCTTGGCGGGTCTGTGACCTCTTGATCAGCTCGAGGATAGATATTTTGGCTGGAGTCTAGTCTAAATGCTTTAGTATATCATACTGGGTCCCCGGGACCGGATCTATCTCCTCGAGTTCCCGTAATGTCCCATATAAGAATATGTTAAATGGAATAAATCAACAGACTACCAACAACTCGGACTAGTCATTTTCAGAGCTCGAGCAGGAAAAGAACTCTAAAGTTAAGTGTGCTTAGTTGGGAGTAGTCCCAAGATGGGTGACCTTCCTGGGAAGTCTACCAACTAGTATGATTGTTCGGCCAGTTTGTTGGTGAGGTCGTCACAAATGGTATTAGAGACTTGCCCAACTGGAAGTGCAGGAACTAAGTGCCACACAGGGCAAAGTGCTACGCTATGGGAGCCACCTCTTAAGACCATAATGGCGCAAAGTGCTACATAGTGGGAGCTGCCTCTTGAGCTTGTGTGGGCCACCTCTAGAATCCTGTCTGCTTGGAGTTTGATTGTGTGCTATATGTGAATAACGATGAGGATGTCGCTTACATAAGAGGGGTAGATTGTAATGCCCCATATAAGAATATGTTAAATGGACTAAATCAGCAGACTGCCAACAACTCAGACTAGTCATTTTCAGAGCTCGAGCAGAAAAAGAACTCTGAAGTTAAGCGTGCTCAGTTGGGAGTAGTCCCAGGATGGGTGACCTTTCTGGGAAGTCTACCAACTAGTATGGTTGTTGGGCTAGTTTGCTGGTGGGGTCGTCACAGTTCCTGTTGCTGCTGTTGGTTGTTGTTGCTGGAATTTTGGGTCGGTTAACCCGGCATAGACACAGATGTGTTAGGATACATCCGGTGGAACATCCACCCGCTCCGTAGGGCGAGGTTTTGGTGAAGTGGAGGTGGAGAGGTGTCGATGATGGAGGGATTGGCTATTATGGGTGTAGGCACAGGGGAGAATGGGATGTTAAGGGGTGATAGAGTGACAGGTGGTATGAAGGGGGTGTTGTAGAGTGGCAAGGTAATGGTAGCGACGGTAGGTGTGGTGGAGGTAGGTGTGACGTGGGAAATGGCCAAAAGTTGGCCCACTTCATGCTCATCGTCATAAGCCCATGCGGCTCAGGTGGCAGATGGTGGATGACGGGGTTGACTTGAGCGGGTGCAGGAGGTGGTGGAGCAAGTTTGGGGTTCAGAGCGGGCTGGTGTTGCGGCATAGGATTGCGAATTATGCCGAGGTCATTTGCGGGTTGTTGTGGTTGTTGGAATTGGAACGGTTATTGGAATTGCTGTTGTTGCTGTTGGAATTGCTGCTGCTGTTGCTGAAATTGCTGCTATTGCTGTGGCTGCTGTCGCCTTTGCTACTGCTACTACTGCCTCTGCCCCTGTTGGTCCCTCAATGTTTAGATCAACCTCTTCATTTCAGCCCAATCAATTTGATTCTATTCTTGGAGATCATATATAATATCCCTGAATTGAAAGCAATCTGACACATTGTGGCCCTAATGACGGTGGTACACGCAATACTTTGTCTGATCCACTGCCATATTCCAGTTTGCCTTCTCGAGAGGTAATCTAAGGGCTTTTAGGGACATGAGGGCTGCAAAAATGTCAGCTAGACTCTCTGGAAGGGGAGGGTATTGAGCTCTTTTGGGTCCACTAGGCTTCCTATGAGCATAGCCATTTTGAGGTGGAGGGACCTGATTGTATTGGCGTTGGTCTTGTTGGGGGTTCTGGGTTTGAGGAGGTGACTATCTATTGTTCCATGGCTACTGAGGTTGTTGGGTATAGGAGGACCTACCTTCCGGACCCTGAGGATTGTTGACTGCACCTACCTACTCATTGGTTTAGACTCCTTTGGTGACAGGACCTTGAGGTTTCTTAGGATAGTGGGACTTCGGGGTCTCAAACATAGAATGGATGGGCGAGTCCTTAAGTTGGGTATGGATGAAGCAGGCTCGGCTGTACAACTGTGCATGGAGGTGATGTCATTCATAGCTAGAATGGCTTGGTAGGTCGGTGTGGCATTGGCAATGATCAACTTAACCTTCTCCTCCTCAGGCATTGGGCAGCGGACCTTTGAAGCTAGGGCACGCCACCTGTCGGCATAGACTGCAAACTCCTCATCAGGCTTCATCTTTTTAGCCACTAGAACAACAAAAGAATACTCGGGTCTGACCCGATCCTGAAACTACTGTAAGAACCTTTCTTGAACAATCTAAAAATCTTCGGCTTCCTCGGGGGGCAAAGAGGAGAACCACTCGAGGGCCGCTCCATCCAATGACTTACGAAACAAGTACGCCATAAGGTGGCAGTCGTACTTACGCGAGGCTGATTCATACACAAAATCTTTCAAATGCACATAGGGGTCACCTACCCCAGAGTATCGTCAGTAGACAGAGAGTTCCGACTGGGGTGGGACCCGGAGGTGTTGGAAGGAAGGAAGGGGAATATCATCGGCTTTCTGCAGATCCAATTGTCTCTGGAGGTCATGAAGCTCCCTCTTCATAGACGTCCACTCCATAAGGAAGTCGGAGGGGGACGTGGCATGGTGAACGGGAATGAGGGAGCGGGATTGCTCCAAAGAGTATGACCTCTCATGGGGAAAAGGAGTAGGTTCGCCATGATAGAATGTAGAGATCAGAGGGGACTTAGGCCGAACTTCCCACGTTGGAAGGTAGCTGGGTTCCGATAAGTGAATAGCCCATGGGCGCAAGGGAGTAGGATCCGCCACAGTGGAAGGGATATGTGGCGCAGAGATAGCGGGGGCAGAGGAAGCTGCTTGCTGGGCTGAATGATGAGATGGCGGGGATAGGGGACGCTTACCTTTGGCAGCGGCCAAAAATTCTCGAACTTGATCCGGGCTCAAATGTGGGAGGAGTTGACTGAATTGAGCGTGGGGGTCATCTGCCCCAGAGGGAGAAGGGGGGCGAGATTGACCATCTACAGCGGTAGGGGGCTGGATGTGCCCGGAGAGGGTGGCTGCGGAAGGCTGGGCCACATCCTCGAGGTGCCCAATGGGCAAAGAGTCACCGGTAAGGACACGGAAGTGATCCATACCAAATAGAGGATTGTAATATAGTACAATAGTTGGAGGGGACTGACTCGAACAACCTAGACAATGACCCATACACAACCCCTAAACAATTAGGGGAGACGACACAATTACCAAATAATTCCTAGACCCTAACACATAAGAAAGGACTATGAGATAAGAAGGGGTGTATCACACAAGCACTCAAGTTATCATGGTTACCATCAAAATTCTTAGGGTTCACACTTAACCTTTAATGGGTTGATTTGTGAGATGGCACTCGGCCAAAGAGGACCCTAATGGGTATGAACTCAAGTACTCCATTGACACTAAGGGGACACACAACTCACGCGTGAGATGGCCTGAACTATGGGTACGACGGGTACTACCAGCCTGGCAAACCGCAACGTGCGTATGACCACGGGGACTTACGAAGGCCCTCGGTAGGAGGCCCTGGTCAGCCCATGAGTACTCGCAGGTGAGAGGGCCCAATCCACCAAGGAGGAAGACCTAATCTACACATGACAGAAGTGTATGCATTAGCCTAGGTGCACCGAGATGCATGCAATGTCTAACCTGAACTAACACACAGCAACTGTCAGGTCTCTGCTGAAGTCGCGATGACCAGATCCGCCGCGACCTTATCGAGACCGAAGACTCAACCGCAATATAACAGGGCGCAGAAACACACACTCACATGTAAACAGTAAGCAAGTAGACTAACCTAAAGTGCAATACAATCATGGAGGGAAGTAAACATCACATCAAGACCACCTAGACAGACAGAAACTGATGCATGGAAGGAAAATAGTAACATACACAGCGTACCTATAATCGCATCTTCCACCTCCGGCGCGACAATGTTGCGGTCTCCCGATACGCCGCGACAAGAACAGAAATGTGACGGCCCTCATTATACCGGTACGGTTATACCAACCCACGTCGGTATAGCAAGAGTCCTCACAGTGGGACATTTACCCAAACGATACATACAGCTGAGATACACGCGAATATACAACAGTGTAGCGGAAGTAAAAGACAACTGTCTCCATTCATTCATCATCCACATTTAACATACATGAAGTTTGAAATTAACAATAAGGAACTAAAAGTTCACATAATTTAAATTGCTGAAATAAGAATACATAATGTCCACACTTATACATTCTTTTCATGATAATTCTAATACAATGTTCAAAGTACATACTATGAAATACACAAATCACAAAGAAGCTCCAAAACTAGCTAATCTCCGCGCTCGGAGTCCGTCTCCACTGTCTCCTCCAAAGGTGCCACGTCACCAACTACACCTGTACGCCGAAGCAAGGTGTGAGTCCAAAGACACAGCAAGAAACACTACTCATAACATACACGTATAAGTCATAGGGGTTTCTACATGCACATTCAACATTTACAACACATGGCATGCAAATCATTTGAAGGTTCCAACCTATCATGAAAGTTTTACAAGTTTATACATAGATCATGCTTTCAGATTTCTAAGAATAAATCTTTGCCTATCACATGCTCTCTATTCAATTTACTCATAAAACTTTGTCTTTAAAGAACCAGGACATGAGAGCTACCAACATGAACATTGTGCAAACATGAAAAGAAAACACGACTAGCATGGATCCTACATGTTTTTAAACACATACATAGACATTTTCACATGCTTTAAGTTGCTGGTTTCACATGGTTTAATGGCTGTAAACCTACACATGAGAGCTACAATATCGCTTAAAACAAATCATGTGAATAACCAATCATGCTATTTGCACACGGGCTCATTAATTATCCCTAACATGGATTCTAGGCATTTTTGCACACATACACATGATAATAACAACATGAATTTACTGATTTCACATGATTTCAGATTTGTCTCACATGGATTTCAACAACATATTTCCACATTTAGATTTTCACATTTTCTTCACACAAGTTTTCTCTTTCACATGGTTACACTTTGCACATACACATTCACATTGTTCACTTACACATTTACACATGGACACATACACATTACACATTTCACATTACACATTTTAGGTGCCGTGACACATAGTCCAAACCACCAAAGAAGGACATATACACATCACATTACACATAGACGCCATCTAGGCATTCCAATGGCGACTCTTGGACTGCGCAGACCGGGAGAACAAGTCTCCACCCTAACCAGTGGTACTTGTCCACCTCCAGGATTTCCCCCTAATGCCCTTAGGGTCACTTACACACTGAACTTTCTCAGGGGGACTTTTCCCCGATACAGTTCCACTGCCCTCTGTGGAAGCAATGTCACACTTGGCACAATTTACACATTTACACATTTTACCGATTTTACATATGGTTTACACATATCACTTTTCATCTCATTCACTTTCTCACTCACATGCACATCTCTGTTTTTCCTAACATGGCACTACAGATTTCAGGAGCTTAACACACAGAAATTTCACCATTCAAGTTAGGTTTAAGCACTATCTAATCACATTACGATATCATACGTAGATTTCTATATTTCACATGAAAAATACATAACTTCTTATATACTAGTCCAAATGACCTAGAATTTTAACCACATGCTATTTTTGGGTTCTAGATCATACACTCAATTTTTCAGAGTTTTCTGAGCTAAATGAAATTTACAGTAAATAAAACACCTAATTAGTATGCTATTCACAATTTAAGTTAACATGAGGTTTAACACATCATGAAATTTTACCACTTACTGTTTAAACAGAGGTTATGGTCACATACATGATCTGAGAATACAGAATTTACTCTAAATCACACAATTGTAGGTCGATCACCACAAATCATTCTTGCATGCCGTTTTATTTACCGAACCGAGTTTATTGGCAATTTATACAAGCATGGATAATTCATCAAAATTGAGTATACATATACTGATCTACAAATCTTCATGCTCTGACAAAACTAAGGCATTCAGACTAATCCTAATCATGCAACATGGATTGGCAAGAATTTCAACATTTCATGCTTACACATTCACGGTATAAAATTTCCTACATTCACCATCACACATCACACTCATCCACACACCACAATTGACAATGTACATAGAGTATAGGGTTACCATATATCCTCATCACGGAAACCATACCAAAATTAGTGTATAGGAAGGGCAGAACAGTTCACTGTTCTGTCCAGAGGAACTTGGCGGCAGTCTCTGGCCGCTGACTCATGGTCAGCGGCATGGTCGATGGACGCCTAGCATGATATCGGCGTCCATTGACCTTCCCGTCAATGCAGGTCTGTGCAGAAACACATACCCGACCTCTCAAGATTGGGTGAATGTGAGGGTCTAGGACTCGAGGGAAAATGTACAAAAATTGTAAAACCGACCTAGACTCATACGGGGACATCATGGTTATGTCACTTGCCTTTTAAAAATTGCACCAAGGGATCTAGGGCTCGGTGAAGCTCTCCTTGGGCTGTCCCAAGAAGCTCTTAGAAGTGCTTGACTTCGGGTTCCTGAGCGAGCTCCAGAGCCTTCCAAGGTCGGGGAGGCCTTCCTCGTCGATTCAGCAACCTCCTTGAAGCAGCAGATCTCCGGAACAGTCTTCAGGTTGAGGGATTTCTGGTTTCCAAAGTGGGGTTTTCCTCAGTTTTTCTCTAGGGTTTTTCTTTTCTCTTTTCTCCTCTTGCAAGGGTGAAGAGAGGAGTGGGAAGAGGCCATTTCGGGTTCAGACATAAGGAGAGCCTTTTTCCCACTCATAGGGTGACTTGACAGCCTTCAGAGCCGTTGGGGACAGCCCCCCAATGGCTGGCTTTCTTGTTTCAGAAGCTTGCAGCTCTACTGCGCATGCAGGCCAGAGAGATTGGCGTCCATATCGCTGGACGCCCGGATTAGTGTTGGCGTCCATGTCTGGACGCTGACACTACCTCAACGGCCTGGGGTTGACGCCAAGGTGGCCTTCGGCCAGAAGTCTAAAATATGCAGAAAACCCTGCATACCATGCATATATACATGCAATATGTATAAGGTAGAGTATCCATACTATCACCATTCAATACATGCATTATTTAAATCTAATATAAGCACATGCACACGTACTTGTACTAATTAATACGTACGTAAATATGTACATACATACACAAGCACAAATATACACACACAAATACAAATAATGCGACGGAAACTCGAGGGCCTTACACCCTCTCCCCCTTAAAGAAACTTCATCCTCGAAGTTAGAACGACACTACTCAAACAAAAGGGAATACTTCTTCTTCATCGCATCCTCAAGCTCCCACATAGCCTCCTCACGTGAGAAGTTCCGCCATAGAACTTTCATCGACGCTATACTCTTGTTCCGGAGATGTTGAACCTTCCGGTCAAGAATGGCTACTGGTTGCTCGACATACGAAAGATCTGGCTGGATCTCCACTGGCTCATGACTAATCACATGAGACGGATCTCGGACATACTTCCTGAGCATAGATACGTGGAATACCGGGTGAACGCTAGCCAAAGCTGGGGGTAATGCTAGCTCATACGCCACGCTGCCCAAACGTCTGAGAATCTCATATGGGCCAATGAATCTAGGGCTTAGCTTGCTATGCCTGCCAAATCTGACAACTCCACGAGTAGGCGATATCTTCAAGAAGACATGATCGCCAACCTCGAACTCCAAATCCTTTCTCCTGTTGTCGGCATAACTCTTCTGCCTATCCTGTGCCGCAACAAGCCTTTTCTTGATAAGCTGAATCTTATCCGAAGTTTCCTGAACTAACTCCGGTCCGATCAATTGCCTATCACCAGTCTCCTCCCAACATAAAGGAGATCTGCAGGGCCTACCATACAACGCCTCGAATGGAGCCATACCAATACTAGCATGAAAGCTGTTGTTGTATGCGAACTCCACAAGAGGTAAATGACGCTCCCAATCATCCTTCCAATCCAGAACACACGCTCTCAACATATCCTCGAGCGTCTGGATAGTCCTCTCGGACTGTCTATCGGTCTGGGGATGAAACGCCGAACTGAGCTTAAGCTCCGAACCTAACGCATCCTGAAGACCCTTCCACAATCTCGAAGTAAATCTCGGATCTCGATCCGAAATGATCGACTTCGGCACACCATGCAATCTAATGATACCGCTAACATACAATCTAGCTAAACTCTCTACTGACTGCTTCTTCTTCATAGGCAAGAAATGAGCAGTCTTCGAGAATCTATCTACAACTACCCAAATCGAGTCATTGCCCCTTCTAGATCGAGGCAAACCCGAAACGAAGTCCATAGTGACAGCTTCCCACTTCCACACGGGATATCCATCCTCTGCATAAGGCCGGATGGTCGCTGCCGCTCGGCTTTCACTTGCTGACATACTAGACATCTAGACACATAATCCGCAACATCCTTCTTCATGCCGGACCACCAAAATGATCTCTTCAGGTCTTGATACATCTTAGTGTTACCCGGATGAATAGAGAATCGCGATCTATGAGCCTCGCTAACACATGCTCACGGACATCTACTACATCAGGGACACAAACACGGTGCTGAAATCTAATCACACCGTCCTCATCACGAGCAATGCCCGCCTTACCCACTAACTCTAACAATCTAGGGTCGGCTTTCTGCTGCTCAATCACCTCATCCAAGACTGAGGATCTAAGGGATAGCTGAGCTACAAAAGCCTGACACAGCGATGGCTCTAACTCGGTCATAGAGCACGCTGCATCCTCCAACATCTTCCAATCCTGCTGGAGCGAAGACCTCTTCTACTAAGAGCATCTGCTACGACGTTCGCCTTTCAGGATGATACTGAAGGTCGAAGTCATAGTCCTTCAAGAACTCAATCCATCTCCTCTGCCTCAGGTTTAATTCCTTTTGGGAGAAAAGATACTTCAAGCTCTTGTGGTCGGTAAACACCTCAAATCTGACACCATAAAGATAGTGCCTCCAGATCTTTAGTGCATGAACCACAGCTGCGAGCTCCAAATCATGAGTCGGATAGTTCCTCTCATGCTCCTTCAACTGACGAGAAGCATAAGCCACTACCCTCTCTCGCTGCATGAGTACACAGCCTAAACCAATCTGAGATGCATCCGTATAAATGGCAAAGCCCTCTAGACCACTAGGCAATACCAATACCGGAGCAGAAGTAAGCTTAGCCTTCAATAGCTGAAAGCTACGCTCACATGCCTCAGACCATACAAACTTTTCACCTTTCCTGGTCAGCTTTGTCAAAGGGGCGGCGATGGATGAGAAACCCTCAATGAATCGCCGATAATAACCAGCTAACCCAATGAAACTACGAATCTCCGAAGGAGTCTGGGGAATCTCCCAATCCATAACTGCCTGGACCTTTGCTGGATCAACTGCAACACCAGCGCCGGAGATGACATGCCCGAGAAAGTGAACCTCGCGCAACCAGAACTCGCACTTGCTGAACTTCGCATACAGCTTGTGCTCACGGAGAACCTCTAAGACTAACCTCAAATGCTGACGATGTGTGGCCTCATCCGGAGAATAGACCAACACGTCATCAATAAACACAACAACAAAGCTATCTAAATACGGACTAAACACCCGGTTCATGAGATCCATGAACGCTGCAGGGGCGTTGGTCAATCCGAAAGGAAGGACCAAGAACTCATAATGTCCATAACGGGATCTAAATGCCGTCTTGGACACATCCTCACTCCTAATCCGCAGCTGATGATAACCAGATCGCAAGTCAATCTTAGAAAAGACTGATGCATCCTGCAACTGGTCAAACAGATCATCAATCCGAGGTAAGGGATACCTGTTCTTCACAGTCACCTGGTTTGGCTTTCTATAATCAATACACAACCTAAGTGACCCGTCTTTCTTCTTGACGAACAATGCAGGTGCGCCCTAAGGGGAAACACTAGGGCGAATGAATCCCTTATCAAGCAATTCTTGCAATTGCTTCCTCAACTCGGCTAATTCTGCAGGGGCCATCCGATATGGGGCCTTCGAGATAGGAGAGGTGCCTGGAAGCAACTCTATAGTGAACTCTATCTCCCTATCCGGTGGCAATCCAGACAAGTCATCGGGAAAGACATCTGGAAATTCCTGCACCACATCGATCTCTGCAAGAGTCAGTGACGAACCAGCATCGGGTACTAGCATAACGCTGGCAAGAAATGCGTCACAACCCTTGTTCACCATGCGCATCGCCTTCATGGCAGAGATGACTAACTTTCCCGCTAAGTTCTTTGGCAAGGGATGAGAGAACTCGTCCTCACCAGGAATGCGGAAAACAATCTTCTTCCGACGACAATCCACTAACGCATAGTGCTCCTCTAGCCAATCCAGACCAAGAATAACATCATAGTCCTTCATCTTTAGCAAGAAGAAACACCCATCTAGGACTCTATCCTCAATGCACACAGGTAACGACGGAATGCACTTCCTAGTCGATACCGTACCCGCAGGGGTGTGCACAGACAAAGGGACCTCTAACTCCTCAGACTCTATGCCTGACTCTAGGGCTAACTGCCTAGCGAACCGCTCGGAAATGAACGAGTGAGTAGCACCCGTATCAAACAAAACCCGAGCGTGCACACCGAAAAGCAAAACCGTACCTTCGGTGACATGCTCCGCCTGCTCGGCGTCCTCGCGAGCTAAAGCAAACACTCGAGCTGGGGCTCGAGGCCTTCCTTGTCTTCCTATAGCTGGCACGGCTGTCGCTACTGCTGGTGCTGGCGCTCCACGCTGAGCTCCTTACTGAAGTCTTGGGCAGTCTTTGATCTTGTGGTCGCTGCTCCCACACTTCAAGCATCTACCCGCTACCAACCAACACTCGGAACCACCATGGGTCTTCCCACAATGGGGACACTCTTTCTTCACACCGGGGGAACGTACAGAAGGTACCTGAGAGTTGCTGGCTGTCACTAGTTTCTGCGGTGTATGGTACACCGTTTTCTTCTTATCCTGCTGCTGAAATGTTGCTGCCGGCCTCTTCTGCGAAGCCTTCTTCTCCTCCGGATATTGCTCCATTTCTCCCTCCTGTCTGCAGGCAGCGCTGAGGGCCTCGTCCAGCGTGCGGTGGTCAAACGCCACGAGTCTCGTCCGCAGTGATGGCTTGAGTCCCATCACGAACTTCTTGGTCTTCCTGCGCTCATCCTCCACCATATGCGGTGCATATTTAAAAAGTTCAGAAAACCTTGCCTCGTATTCCAGCACAGTCATGGAGCCTTGCGTCAGGGATAGAAATTCTTGCTCCATCTTGTCCTGGATATGCTCTGGGACGAACTTGGCTCGAAAGAGCCTCACGAACGCGTCCTACGTCACGTCTACTGCTCCGTCCTCAAAGCGTGTACGAAGTAGGGAGGACCACCATACATCCGCTCTCTCCTGCAACACACCTTCATAAGTACCAACTAATAATTCTAACTTAAGCAGAACACACAAACATACAAAATTAAAAGTCTACCTGTAGCATGTAGGTGGCTAATGTCACCTTATCCTCATCAGGGCACCTGATAGCTCGGAAGATTTTCTCTGTCTCCCTTAACCAGCTTTCTGCCATTAGTGGATCACTCTCCCCCTTAAAAGAGGGTGGGGTCATCCTCTTGAATCGCTCCATGATGGAAGGTCCACCATGGTCCTGAGCTGGTGCCTGAGCCTGCTACATTAAACAATAACAATACACAATAAACACAATATCATGCAATTTAAATAGCAAACTACTTAGTTGTTTCATTATTCTACCTGGGCCTCCAACTGGGCCTGGAGTGCTGCCTGGGTATGAGCCTGCGTCTGCATGGCTTGCACCAGACCTTGCATGAATACTCCGTAGTCCACTGGCGGTGGTGGGGGAAGTGTGGGGCCGAGGCCTGCTGCTCCGCCCGCTCCTCACGCCTCTGCTCGTCGTCGCGAGCTGGAACACCTCCACGTCGTCCACAGGAAGCCATGGCTGTAATAAGATTTCAGCCACCATTAGAGCTAGGTTACTAAGTTTTCTAACCATTTTCTTATCTATCTTTCACTTATTATTAGTGTTTTCTACACATGTGGACATACTTAGCATGCAATGGGGATGATGACTTAGGTATATTCATGTGCAATCTCAACTGGTTGCTCTGATACCAATCTCTGTGACGGCCCTCATTATACCGGTACGGTTATACCAACCCACGTCGGTATAGCAAGAGTCCTCACAATGGGACATTTACCCAAACGATACATACAGCTGAGATACACGCGAATATACAACAGTGTAGCGGAAGTAAAAGACAACTGTCTCCATTCATTCATCATCCACATTTAACATACATGAAGTTTGAAATTAATAATAAGGAACTAAAAGTTCACATAATTTAAATTGCTGAAATAAGAATACATAATGTCCACACTTATACATTCTTTTCATGATAATTCTAATACAATGTTCAAAGTACATACTATGAAATACACAAATCACAAAGAAGCTCCAAAACTAGCTAATCTCCGCGCTCGGAGTCCGTCTCCACTGTCTCCTCCAAAGGTGCCACGTCACCAACTACACCTGTACGCCGAAGCAAGGAGTGAGTCCAAAGACTCAGCAAGAAACACTACTCATAACATACACGTATAAGTCATAGGGGTTTCTACATGCACATTCAACATTTACAACACATGGCATGCAAATCATTTGAAGGTTCCAACCTATCATGAAAGTTTTACAAGTTTATACATGGATCATGCTTTCAGATTTCTAAGAATAAATCTTTGCCTATCACATGCTCTCTATTCAATTTACTCATAAACTTTGTCTTTAAAGAACCAGGACATGAGAGCTACCAACATGAACATTGTGCAAACATGAAAAGAAAACACGACTAGCATGGATCCTACATGTTTTTAAACACATACATAGACATTTTCACATGCTTTAAGTTGCTGGTTTCACATGGTTTAATGGCTGTAAACCTACACATGAGAGCTACAATATCGCTTAAAACAAATCATGTGAATAACCAATCATACTATTTGCACACGGCTCATTAATTATCCCTAACATGGATTCTAGGCATTTTTGCACACATACACATGATAATAACAACATGAATTTACTGATTTCACATGATTTCAGATTTGTCTCACATGGATTTCAACAACATATTTCCACATTTAGATTTCACATTTTCTTCACACAAGTTTTCTCTTTCACATGGTTACACTTTGCACATACACATTCACATTGTTCACTTACACATTTACACATGGACACATACACATTACACATTTCACATTACACATTTTAGGTGCCGTGACACATAGTCCAAACCACCAAAGAAGGACATATACACATCACATTACACATAGACGCCATCTAGGCATTCCAATGGCGACTCTTGGACTGCGCAGACCGGGAGAACAAGTCTCCACCCTAACCAGTGGTACTTGTCCACCTCCAAGATTTCCCCCTAATGCCCTTAGGGTCACTTACACATTGAACTTTCTCAGGGGGACTTTTCCCCGATACAGTTCCACTGCCCTCTGTGGAAGCAATGTCACACTTGGCACAATTTACACATTTACACATTTTACCGATTTTTACACATGGTTTACACATATCACTTTTCATCTCATTCACTTTCTCACTCACATGCACATCTCTGTTTTTCCTAACATGGCACTACAGATTTCAGGAGCTTAACACACAGAAATTTCACCATTCAAGTTAGGTTTAAGCACTATCTAATCACATTACGTTATCATACGTAGATTTCTATATTTCACATGGAAAATACATAACTTCTTATATACTGGTCCAAATGACCTGGAATTTTAACCACATGCTATTTTTGGGTTCTAGATCATACACTCAATTTTTCAGATTTTGCTGAGCTAAAGGGAATTTACAGTAAATAAAACACCTAATTAGCATGCTATTCACAATTTAAGTTAACATGGGGTTTAACACATCATGAAATTTTACCACTTACTGTTTAAACAGAGGTTATGGTCACATACATGATCTGAGAATACAGAATTTACTCTAAATCACACAATTGTAGGTCGATCACCACAAATCATTCTTGCATGCCGTTTTATTTACCGAACCGAGTTTATTGGCAATTTATACAAGCATGGATAATTCATCAAAACTGAGTATACATATACTGATTTACAAATCTTCATGCTCTGACAAAACTAAGGCATTCAGACTAATCCTAATCATGCAACATGGATTGGCAAGAATTTCAACATTTCATGCTTACACATTCACGGTATAAAATTTCCTACATTCACCATCACACATCACACTCATCCACACACCACAATTGACAATGTACATAGAGTATAGGGTTACCATATATCCTCATCACGGAAACCATACCGAAATTAGTGTATAGGAAGGGCAGAACAGTTCACTGTTCTGTCCAGAGGAACTTGGCGGCAGTCTCTGGCCGCTGACTCATGGTCAGCGGCATGGTCGATGGACGCCTAGCATGATATCGGCATCCATTGACCTTGCCGTCAATGCAGGTCTGTGCAGAAACACATACCCGACCTCTCAAGATTGGGTGAATGTGAGGGTCTAGGACTCGAGGGAAAATGTACAAAAATTGTAAAACCGACCTAGACTCATACGGGGACATCATGGTTAGGTCACTTGCCTTTTAAAAATTGCACCAAGGGATCTAGGGCTCGGTGAAGCTCTCCTTGGGCTGTCCCAAGAAGCTCTTAGAAGTGCTTGACTCCGGGTTCCTGAGCGAGCTCCAGGGCCTTCCAAGGTCGGGGAGGCCTTCCTCGTCGATTCAGCAACCTCCTTGAAGCAGCAGTTCTCCGGAACAGTCTTCAGGTTGAGGGATTTCTGGTTTCCAAAGTGGGGTTTCCTCAGTTTCTCTCTAGGGTTTTTCTTTTTCTTTTCTCCTCTTGCAAGGGTGAAGAGAGGAGTGGGAAGAGGCCATTTCGGGTTCAGACATAAGGAGAGCCTTTTTCCCACTCATAGGGTGACTTGACAGCCTTCAGAGCCGTTGGGGACAGCCCCCCAATGGCTGGCTTTCTTGTTTCAGAAGCTTGCAGCTCTGCTGCGCATGCAGGCCAGAGAGATTGGCGTCCATATCGCTGGACGCCCGGATTAGTGTTAGCGTCCATGTCTGGACGCTGACACTACCTCAACGGCCTGGGGTTGACGCCAAGGTGGCCTTCGGCCAGAAGTTTAAAATATGCAGAAAACCATGCATACCATGCATATATACATGCAATATGTATAAGGTAGAGTATCCATACTATCACCATTCAATACATGCATTATTTACATCTAATATAAGCACATGCACACGTACTTGTACTAATTAATACGTACGTAAATATGTACATACATACACAAGCACAAATATACACACATAAATACAAATAATGCGACGGAAACTCGAGGGCCTTACAAGAAAAGTACAGTGAAAATAAAAGGAAAAGTCGATCCCTATAAGGATTCTAACATAGAGAAACACGAGCATACATGGCATACAAGCATGGAGAAAGCATGGAGGCACTCTCAGAATAGGAACATGGTGAATAGAAGAGGAGGAACGCGTACCTAGAATCACGTTCGCCGTGGTGGACGCGATCATGTCGCGACCACGTAATGCGTCGCGTTCCGAATAGAGAATAGAAATGCAAAAAAAAAACACAGAAATACACCTAACAGGGTTCTACAAAGCGTTTAAGCAAATGAACATGGCAGGCAAACAAGCACAATCAATGAGGCTAGCATTGAAGGTCCCACCGTGATCGCCAAAAGGTGTAATCACGGGGTTGTGCACCCCTCGAAACATGCAACACGTTGTTTTTAAGAACTTAAAACATGTGGCATGGACTAAAAGAAGGAAATGAGGAAGTGATCGCCACCTAGCTAGTTGCCATGATTAAGAACTAAATAGGTTAATATTTCTAGGAAGAGGAAAGAGAACAAGGCACTTACTGAGATCGCGATGGGTCTCCCCGTTGCGATGAGACTGGTGTCGCGATGCTCACCCAGGGTGTGTTCCGACTGTCGCAACCCTCGTGCCTGTCACGTTCTCTGCAGTGTGGGAGAAATGTTGGTGGACCTTCATCCTGCCTTCCGGCCAGCTAGAGGACAAGAGCTCCTCATCAAATAATGCTTGGGTGCCTACCAAAATAAAGAAAACAAACAAATAAACCCTGTTAGACCTTATTTATGTGTAATCTCTATCCAAAAATGAAGTGAAAGGAGAGAGCATGGAGGGAACGAACCTGGGGGTGGCTTTTAAACCCCTAGGGTGATGTAAAACATAGAAAGGAAAGATGAAATGCGTTCCTATCTAAGAAAACAAATAACATGCATGAAGAATGAAATGAGGGTGAAGAAGGGAAGAAGGAGCCCCAATAGGGGCGACTCCCTGGCTGCTATGTGGTGTCCTTGGGTGCTGGAGAAGCCTCAGAAGCCGCCCTCTCCTCCTCCAAGCTCCATGGATGAAGAATGTTGTATGGCTTGGTGGAGAAAATAGGAGGAAATGAGGTGGAATGAGTGAGCCACGAGCTAAGTGTTGGTCCTGGTGAGAATTCGGCAGCACTTCGTGGCAAAAATGGGGATCTCCTCTCTCTGAAGGAGAAGCCTTGCTTATATAGAAGAGGAGAGAGATTATCCCGTCACTAGGTGATAATGACCCAAAATGAAAGGATAAAATCATGTAAATCTGGGTGGGAGAGTCCTAGGGTGGTTCCCAAGGGTCCTGGAACCTCAAACCGCGCAAGGATGGGTTGGGAGGTTGCATAGGATAGAGATAAGACCAGTAGAGGATAATGAGGAGGTGGTTGCGGAGGCCAGCGCACTCGGCTGTAGTCGCGACGGGTCGTAGGGGTGCGACAAGGATAATCGTGACGGCCATGATGGTCGCGACCCCAAGAGCATGTGCATGGATATGCATGGGCTGTCGTGATGGCCAAGGGTGGCGCGACAAGGATAACGCGACACCACGACCCGTCGCGTTAAGAAAAATCGATTATTCTCAAAATATAGATCAATTATAAGGGAGAATAATGGACAATTAAGCATAAGGACTCTTTAAAAAGATAATTGAATGGGATAATATGAAAATTGGGCTTTTAGTGGGCTCACAACATGGCTAATGAATGGGCTCGAGGTGAGTGACTAACTTGGGGCTCATTAATAGAACAAGAAATGTGGTTCGGCTTATGGGTCAGAATCGGGTGTTTACAGTGATATGTGAACGTGGCACATGTTATGTGCAAAGTGAAGTGATTCATCATACGTGAATATGAAAGTGAAAACCATGTGAAATCGTGAATAAATGAAAGTGAATGTAATGCGAAAGTAAGCTCGTGTGAAAACCAAAGTAAAAGTGCATATGTTCATGTCCTACGTGTGTTATTGTGATTGATATTAATTGTGATACCATGTTTAGTACCATGTGTAGGTGCATGTTATCATATCCATGAATTATAATTACTTGATGTGTATGTGCTTAGTATCATGTTGTAATTTAAATAATGGTCATGTGTTAGTGTTATGTGAGAGTAAATATGAAAGGATGTGATTGTATGATTGTGTTTATGTTAATGATACCATGTTATTAGTATCCATGTTTAGATTTATTGTTTCACATGTGTTAGTATAATTTTACTTAATAGATTTCATGTTTATTATCCATGTTTTAGAATGAGCATGTGTTAATAGTGTTAATGTAAGGCCCTCAAATTTTGCCTTTTTCTTTTTGGAGTTTGGTCATGTATTGTTTGAATGTTTTGTATTTATATATATGTGCACATGTGTATATGTATATATGTATATATATATATATATATATATATATATATATATATATATATATATATATATATATATATATATATATATATATGTGTGTGTTCAATTATGGTGTACATATTGCTTTTATTTAGTTGTGCATATGGTATTTAAATTGTACATTACTTTATATATATGTAGAGTAAGCATGAATGTTTGCACAAATTTTGTGTTCTGGCCGAAAGACCAGTTGGCGTCAACATGCATGGATGTGCATGGGGATGTCAGGGTCCAGATAGATGGATGTTAACTTCTGGTAGGCGGCCAGGTATGTGGACGTCTATCTCCCAGATTTGTTGCGGTTTCAGATCCGAAAACGCTCGTGATTTCTTCGCCCCAATTTTTGGAAATCGTCTTCCAACGGTTAGATACCCTTCTAAACACGTCCCTAATCCCTTTAGCCTATAAAATACCTTGTCTAGGGCGCAGTTAGGTCCTTTTGGCTTTTTGTCAAAAACCCTAGAAACTGTGTGTGAAACCTGAACTTTGAGGCTTTGGATTGGGCAACTTCGTGCGTTTCCTGGCGATCTTCATCGACCGGGAGACTCTTTGAACATCGAGGAAGGCTTCCCCGACTCCGGCGTGCTTCATCCATCAATACAGAAGCCGGATCGAGGGGAGATTGGAGGACTTCTTGGCTTGGCCAAGGAGAGCTTCTCCAGCAAATTAATCGCATCTAGCAATTTTTAAGAGGCAAGTAACCTGTGTATATCGTCCCTGCCTATGTCTAGTAGGTCCTAGTAATTTTAAAGATTTTTACTCGTGTCCTGGAACCTCCATTCACCATTGTTTCTGCATTCTGTCTGTGTTTGCACAGACAAGAACTTAACAGCAGCATCTGATGCCGTTAAGATCTAGGGTTGGCGGCCACCTTTTGTGCCGTTAATTCATGTTGGTGGCAGTACCTGTGCCGCCAAGTTCATCACGTTTCTGACTGAATGCATGTCTGATCCCTGTGGCATATTCCCCATATTTCTGAACATGAGTATAGGTTGTAGAAATTTTATATGGTCAAGTATGTCCAGTAGAACATGCCCTGTGATTATATTGAATTTTCATACACTGTACTAATTATTAAAATTCCTGAAATAAAATGTTATGCATGATTTGACCTTATTAATTACTGTTTACATAGATCCATGTTAAGATAAAGCTTCAAAAAATTTCTGTGGGTCATATACATATGTTAGGTCACATCATGAGAATTGAATGAATTTCTGCTTACTGTGCAAATTATTAGAATTTTTGGAAATAGAACAGTGAGTGTGAATTACCTGTTTTAATTACAAATAAGATGTATGGTTGCATGTGAACATGTCAAAAATTTTATGTGAATACAAGACTATTAAATACATATTCTGGAACTGCTAAATACATCTGTAATACTGTAAACTATGTTAATTTGGTTTCTTGGTAAATCTACAGAATGCTCGTTCTAATTATTATAAATTGTATAGGTTTCTAAAAAATCTGAAAATTTGTATGTGTGATGATTAACCTGTGAATTGTCTGTGGTAAAAATTTTGTACTAATTGAATAACAGAAAGTGTTATTTCGGATTTAATATAGAAAAATGACCATGTTGAGTATGCTTAATGTGATTGTTTATAATTCAGTAAATTCTAGCATGATTAGGATTAAGTTTATGACATGTTTAACACTGTGAATAGTAGCATATTATTAGATAAACTAAAAACTAGGTAATTGTGTACAAGTGAGTGCAATGGTGTAATTTAGTGCATGTGAATATTATGAACAATGAGAATAATATGAAAACTGTGTAAACTGTGCCCTGTGTGACACTGCTACTATAGAGGGCTGTGGAACTATACCGTAGTAAAGTCCCTACGGAAAAGTTTAATGTGAGTAATATCCTAAGGGCAAATAGGATGAAATCCTGGAGGTGGATAAGTACCACTAGTTAGGGTGGAGAGTGCTTCTCCCAGTTCTGCGCAGTTAACCAAAATCCATTACTGCATTACCTAGGTGATGGATAAGTGTATGTGTCATGACATTTAAATGTGAAGATGTGAATAAGTGTAAGTGAATTGTGAAATGTGCAAGGTGTAAATGAGTATGTGAATGTGTTAGCATGTGAACAAATGTAAAACATTGTAATTATGTTTAATTTATGTTAAAACAACAAGTAATTGGTGCGTATAATTGTAGTAAATTCATGAGAGTTAAAATAGAATCCATGCTATGTGTGATGCTTACATTATGTGTAATTCCATGTATAGGTTGTGTACATTGTAATATGATTTGAATGGGTTTTGAATTGCTTAAGCATGTTAATTAAAATGTGTAGAAGGCATATTATAGGTTCTATATTTAATTGTTGTAAGTAAAATAAAGCATGTGTAATGTGCCTCTAATGCTATAAGTTCTATGATTAGTAGTTTAAATTGTGTGAACCATGCTACATGTGTAAATTATTTCCATTGAATGTTAGCATGTACATATGATGTGTGTAAGGATGATGTATATGGATTGCTTGCCGGGTCTCTTTAGACTCATTCTTACTTCGGCGTACAGGTGCAGAAGTCTCCACTTCTTCTGAAGAGATAGTTAGGAGTGACTCCGAGCGAGAGGAGTAGCATTTATTGTGGAGATCTCTTCATTGTATTTTCCTTTTCATAAGTCTATAATGAATAAGTGATGTATCTCATCTGAACAATGTAATTTGATTTAGAATTGTAATTATGTGGACTTTAGCTTTTTCTTTAAATGCTATATAGACTGTGGATATTTAATGATGATGATGAAATAAGAATGATATTTAGTTCTTTTTATTTCCGTTATTCCATGTCAATATTTGTGTACATCTCAGCTTATTGTAATTGTTGGGTCAATGTCCCACTGTGACGGCATTCATTATACCGATGTGGATTGGTATAATCATACCGGTATAAGGAGGGTCGTTACAGAGATTGGTATCAGAGCCAGGTTGAGATTGTACATGAATATATGCCATCATCTTCATAATATGCTAAGTCTTTATAGATTTGTCCACATGTGTAGAAATGATTAATAATGAAAGAAAGATAGATAAGAAAGTGGTTTGAAGTTAATTAACTTAGTTCTAAATGCAACTAAATTGTCTTGCATGCTATGGCTTCTCATGGTAGGCGTAGTGTTCCTGCTCGTGAGGATGAGCAGAGACGAGAGGAGAGGGGTGAGCAGCAGGCCCCAGTACCACAGGGTCCTACTGTTCTTCCTCCACCACCACCAGTAGACTATGGAGTATTCATGCAAGGTCTGGTGCAGGCCATGCAGACTCAGGCTCATACTCTGGCCGCACTCCTGGCTCAGCTAGAGGCTCAGGTTAGAAATAATTAGATAGAAGTAGTCTGTTTTCATTAAAATGTATGATTGTTATGTTGTTTATGCGTTGTATATGTTGTTTATGTTGTGGCTGTAGCAGGCTTAGGCTCCAGCTCCAGCTCCAGTTCCCAGGGGCATGACCATGGTGGACCTTCTATCATGGAGCAATTCAAGAGGATGGCTCCACCCTCTTTTAAGGGGGAGAGTGATCCACTGCTAGCGGACAACTGGATGAGGGAGATCGAGAAGATCTTCCGGGCGATTAGGTGTGCTGAGGATGACAAGGTCAGCTTAGCCACCTATATGCTACATGAGAGGGCCGATATGTGGTGGACCTCGTTACTGCGTACCCGATTTGAGGACGGTGCTGTCGAGGTTGCTTGGGATGAGTTCGTGAGGCTCTTTCGAGGAAAGTTTGTTCCCGAGCATATCCAGGACAAGATGGAGTAGGAGTTCCTTACGTTGACTCAGGGCTTCATGACCGTACTCGAGTACGAGGCTAGGTTTGCGGAATTTCAAAGTATGCACCTCACATAGTGGATGATGAGTGCAGGAAAGTGAAGAAGTTTGTGATGGGCCTTAAGCCATCACTTAGATCGAGGCTGGTAGCGTTCGACCATCGTACCTTAGATGAGGCCCTCAGTGCGGCTTGTCTTCAAGAGAGCGAGATGGAGCAATATTTGGAGGAGAAGAAGGCATCGCAGAAGAGATCTGCACCTCCATCCAACGGCAGGATAGGAAGAAGGTGGCGTACCAGTCACCGCAGTGTCTTGTGGCAGCGAGAAGTCAGCAGGTAACTTCTTAGTGGTCCCCCGGTAGTAGGCCTAACGGCAAGAAGGAGTGCCCTCACTGTGGAAGGGCACATGGCGGTACCGAGTGTTGGAAGATGGTGGGAAAGTGTCTAAAGTGCAAGAGCAGCGAGCATCAGATCCGGGACTGCCCTAGACTTCAGCAGGGAGTCCAGCATGGAGCGCCAGCCCCAGCAGTGGCAGCAGTAGTAGCGCCAGCTACAGGAAGACCAGGAAGGCCTCGAGCCCAAGCTCGAGTGTTTGCCCTAGCACGAGAGGATGCTGAGCATGCGGACAATGTCACTGAAGGTACGGTTCTTTTCATGGGTGTGCACGCTCGGGATACGGGTGCCACTCACTCGTTCATTTCCGAGCGATTTTCTAGACAGTTAGTTTTAGAGTCAGGATTAGAAGTTGAGGAGTTAGAGGTTCCATTGTCTGTGCACACACCTACGTGAATAGTATCAACTAGGAAGTGTATTCCATCTTTACCTGTGCGCATTGAGGATCAAGTCTTAGATGGGTGTTTCTTCTTGCTAAAGATGAAGGACTATGATGCTATTCTAGGTCTGGATTGGCTAGAGGAGCACTATGCTTTAGTTGATTGTCGTGGAAAGAAGATCACTTTCCGTATTCCTGGTGAGGATGAGTTTTCACATCCCTTGCCAAGCAACTTAGTGGGAAGGTTTGTTATCTCCGCCATGAAGGCGATGAGGATGGTTAACAAGGGTTGTGACGTTTTCTTGCCAGCGTGGTATTAGTACCGAAGGCTGATCAATCACCTACCCTTGCGGAGATTGATGTGGTGCAGGAGTTTCCAGACGTTTTTCCCGACGATTTGTCTGGATTGCCACCGATTAGAGAGATAGAGTTTACCATAGAGTTGCTTCTGGGCACCTCTCCTATCTCAAAGGCTCCATATCGGATGGCACCTGCGGAGTTAGCTGAGTTAAGGAAGCAGTTGCAAGATTTGCTAGATAAGGGATTTATTCGCCCTAGTGTTTCTCCTTGGGGCGCACCTGTATTATTTGTAAAGAAGAAGGATGGGTCACTTAGGTTATGAATTGATTATAGGAAGCTCAACCAAGTGACTGTAAAGAACAGGCATCCCTTACCGCAGATTGATGATCTATTTGACCAGTTGCAGAATGCATCGGTATTTTCTAAGATTGATCTGCAGTCTGGCTATCATCAGTTGAGGATTAGGAGTGACGATGTGTTCAAGACGGCCTTTAGGACCCGTTACGGACATTATGAGTTTTTAGTTCTTTCATTTGGTCTATCCAACACCCCTGCAGCGTTCATGGATCTCATGAACATGGTGTTTAGACCATATCTGGATAGTTTTGTCGTAATGTTTATCGATGATGTGTTGGTCTATTCTCCGGATGAGGCCACACACCATCAGCATTTGAGGGTAGTGGTAGAAGTTCTCCGAGAGCACAAGCTGTATGCAAAGTTCAGCAACTGCGATTTTTGGCTGCACGAGGTTCATTTCCTTGGGCATGTCATCACCGGTGCTGGTGTAGCAGTTGATCCAGAAAAGGTCCAAGCTGTGTTAGAATGGGAGATCCCCAAGACCCCATCGGAGATTCAGAGTTTCCTTGGGTTAGCGAGTTATTATCGGTGATTTATTGAGGGCTTTGCATCTATAGCCGCCCCTTTGACTAAGCTAACCAGGAAGGGTGTGAAATTTGTTTGGTCCGAGGAGTGTGAGAGTAGCTTTCAATTATTGAAGGCTAAACTCACGTCTGCTCCAGTATTGGTTTTACCGAGTTGTGAAGAAGGTTTTGCCATTTACTCGGATGCATCTCAAATTGGTTTAGGCTGTGTGTTAATGCAGCAGGGAAGGGTAGTGGCGTATGCTTCTCGTCAATTGAAGGTGTCACGCCCCGATATTTAGCAGCAGAATAAATACCGGGGGCGTGAACGATACAAATAGATGTATCACAGTTGAATAGCGTAGAGTCACAATTGAATATAATAACATATTCGAGACTATAATATGGTCACCAGAAGTATACTTTATTCCATTCCATTCAACTAGTTACAACCTTGCATAAGAAGAACTCACTGAACAAGGTTCATTATTAAAATAACAATGTTTCTCTAATTCATCAAATACTCAATTGTCTATTTCTAAACTGTCATCTACTCATATGGCGGGTGCTCATCACTCTTGCCCTGCCCCATCGGACTCCACTGGTTCTTCATCACTTCCTAAAAAGGGCAGGATGATAGGGGTGAGCGAACTAGCTCAGTAGGATTTACATCTCAATATTGTGCGGGCACTAATATACATGATTAACATTTTAAATAGGCAGATATGCACATGAATATGATGACAATGTATGCAATACTAACAGATTGAATAGCAGAATAGAACGGATATCATATCAGATCAAAATGTCGAGTTGCATATACAATGGACAGATATTTCAAGAGTAGAATCGTATCAAAAGAGATTGGCCATATTCAAACAGATATCATGCGTTCACATGATCAGACGTATCATATCAAATTATATCATATCAGATCAAATCAGACTTATCATATCATACAAAGGCACATTCACACTAATCTTGCTTATTTGTTTGTGCTATGCCAAGCACCAGAAGTCCATACTCCCGCGGTTAATAAGTACGTTGGGGTGCTCCTCCCGAGGACCGGACCAGGCCCCTTTTTTTTGCACAGGCATTGGATCAAATTTGGACCGGAGCCCCACGTTGTGCCGAACAAACAGATTCATATTATGGCCACAAAGTTTCAATAACAAGCTCGTAGTAAAAGGAACATGATCATTCATAGAGTCAAGGAATGACAAACATCTCAAGAGAACAAGGCAGGATAACGACGTATCTTCTGTTTCATAATTCATTAATGTCTTGACATGAGGATGTTTCTAAAGACAGATCGTATGCAGAACATGTGCTCTCAATTCCCCAAGGTGGGGGTGCCTATTCATACAAAGGTGTAAGTGATGAGTCACGGATCTTTCCTAGCATGTATGCATTTGACAAATAATTAATTGAACACCGGAAACATAAAACTATTGAAACTCATGTGCAAATCATGATATTAACTCTACTAACAAGTCCATACTAACATGTATTCACCCCACATTTATATCATATTCTTATCTTATTAATTGACAATAAGTAAGATCACAAGATAATCCAATGAACATAAGGACAATCACAATTACACATTAGAATTGTATTCATATCATTACTATTTTTCAATGGGTTGATTTATTTTAGGTCCATGCATACTATATAACATCATGCACATGCTAGTAGACATCATGAAATGATCAGACCCAAAATATGCAAACTTTTTGTAAGGGTAGTGTCGACACACCCCTTACTGGTGTCGACACAATGCTTCAAACACAAGACAAAATAATGCAAAACTGGTCAAGTTGTGTCGACACTAGATCAGGTAGTGTCGACACAGTGCTTCAAATACAAGGCAAAAAGGTCAAGTAGTGTCGACACTAGATCAGGTAGTGTCGACACTAGAGACAGCTCCCAGAAAACCTTCTGGCCAATCTGGGACAGTGTGTCGACACTAGCTCAAGTAGTGTCTGAAGGATCGAAATGAATGTGTGGAAAAGATCTAGAAGGGGGGGGGGATGAATAGATCTTAGCCACTTTTGCGGAAGCTTAAGTAATTTGAAAACTATTTAGAATCAGAGGCAATGTTATCAGTGAAAAACTACAGATCTGATTAGATTTGAGTGAGTTGAAAAACTTAGATGTGAAGCAAGTTGATTAAGTGAATTAAAAACGGATCCTATGCAAGCATCTAGCGGATGAATCAATCAAACCACATAAGACAAATGCACAAGGATTTTTTAGGTGGTTCGGAAATCACCCAAGTGATTCCTACATCCACCCCTCACAACCCGTGAGGCTTCACTAACACAACAGGGCTACACACCCAAAGGAGCCTGACAACTCCAACACTTCAGAGCATACAACTCACACAACCTCTAGAGCAAGACTACTCTAGAAACACTGAGCAAGACTGCTCAAACCAACCTTGAGCTTGACAACTCAAACTGAGCTCACGGCTCACAACACCCTGAGCACAATGCTCACACTGAAACTGCTAGACACCAACTTAAGACTAAGATCCTCTAGCAACAGATCTAGTCGAAGTTTGAGAACTCTAAAGAGAGTTATGCAGAAGCACTTGCATAATCTCAAAAGATATCTCAGAAGAACAGAAGAAAAGGTAAATTGTATTGAAAGGCTTCGTTCTTCAGTGTACTCCCTTGTAGAAGCTTGAATTGGGAAGGAACTTGTGAAGCTTGAAGTCCAAGTCGATGCTCTGCAATCTGAGAAGTTGGATCTTCCTCGAATTCTTCACCAAAGAAGTCTTCTACAGGATCTGCCTCCTTGGAATGCTTCAGAGAAGTCTTCAGGAATCAAATTCCAATTCCCACACCTTGAATTGGTGGGAATTGGTCTTCTGGAAGCACTTGGAGAGCAGGGGAAGGAGACACGAGCTCTTCTTGGCTGCCAGGAGCTTCTTGGAGGCTCTGAGAGAGTTGGGTCCTTCTCTCTTGTGAAGGCTAGCTGAAAAGACACTTTATATCCTTAGGATTCCAAAGATACCCTTTTGGGGTACAAGGGCACGCATTCTTAGGAAGATTCTGATCGCCCTAGAAGGACACGTGGCAGCCATCAACTTTTAGGATGAAAAGTTTCCGTAGTGTGTCGACCTGCCCTGGTGGTAGTGTTGACACACTGTCCAGAATATGTAGAAGGCTGTTCTGGGAAGAGGGTCCCGTGTCGACCTGCTCTTGAGTGTGTCGACCTGCTATCCCAAATCTGCAAACTGGCTGTTCTGGGAACTGGGTCTAGTGTCGACCTGCTGACCCAATTCTTCAAACTGGCTGTTCTGGAAACGGGATCTAGTGTCGACCTGTTCTGAGAGTGTGTCGACCTGGGTAGGCTTGATTTCTGAAAAACTACCACTCGTGTCGACACACTCTTGACATGTGTCGACACAGTCTCAACATTTTTATACATTTTGCCTTTAAATCTGTGTTGTTGTGTCAACACCATTGATGAGTGTGTCGACACATCTTCTGCATAAAAATGTTTGTACCTGAAAAATAAACACATATATCATTAGTTAAATGATTTGTCATGACCATAAATGATAAATGTGGTTTGAAAAATACTTTTTGAACATGAATTTCAGGTATGATGTTTTTGACATGTTTCAATTAAATTGCTTAAAGAACACCTCTTGTCATCATCAAAATAGGAGGGAAATGATATGAATTTGCATTCAACCCAACAATCTCCCCCTTTTTGATGATGGCAACATTAAATCCATATTTCAATGTGGTTTTGATGAAGTGTGATTTTAAGCAAATTTTGATTGTTTAAATTTTTGATTTCCTTTTTGTTCATACTTGTCAAGGACCTTTTGATGTTGTTCAGTAACAATTGATGATGTGTTTGTGAGATACAATGTTACTTGAAATTAGAAATTTTGTGCACACAAGTCAAACAATTGGACAGGTATTCAAACACAAAAACAAAGATTTGCATTCACAATCACAATACTTTGCATTGAAGCCAAAACAACCATTTCATTTCATTCAAAAGATCATTACATCAAAATATTACATTCAAGTCATTCATTCTTCTCCCCCTTTGCCATTATCAAAACAAATGTACATTAGGTAGAAGATGGAGGAGGAGGAGGAATTGGAGCAAGAAGAAGTTCAATGTCTGACAGTCTTTTCTCCATGAAGTTCAGGCTAGACTTGATTTGATCTTGAATGGTTATCATTTTTGTGCTCAAAAAGTGTTCCATTCGATCTGAATTTTCTAGCAAGGTGGCTTGAAGTCTGGTTAGATCAGCTACACTGTGTTGTGAGGAAGATGATGAGCCAGCTGACCAACCAGGTCTCTGCATTCTCTTGAACTCCTTGGTCAAATCTATAATCTGCCTGTCAATGTGCTCATTGAAGTTCCTCATACTTTCTAAATCATCCACAAAATGAGCAAATGACAATCTGGTGCTGGAAATCTCATGCAATGTTTGCTTGGTGTTGAAGACATCTGCTTGGGAATTTGCCAAAATTCCCTGAAGAACTTTCTCCAACTTGTCTTGATGCTCTTTTAGCTCAATATAGGAATCTCCCAGAGTGCCTATAAGTCTGTTAAATCTCTGAGCTGCATAATCTGAAGCTGCCTTCTGCTCAATAAATTTAGCTGACACTGTGTTCTCTAGTCTTTGAACTCTCAATTCAAATTGGTCTGACATTGATTGAATAGAGGAGTTCAATGTATCAAATTTAGCATTAAGGAAAGAGAACAATTCTGGTGGAATTGAGGACCCACCAGAAGAAGTGGAAGATTGGAATGTAGAGGGGAAATGTGGAGGTTCAAAAGTATGTGGCAAGGAAGAGGAAGGATCATCCTGAGGTGGAATAGGGGTTTCAAGCTGAATGCCACCTTCAGGAGTGATATGAGGCTGGTCCTCATCCATTAGAGGCTGATCCTCTGGCAAGTGAACATGTTCCTCTTGAACTTGAGGCTGGCCCTCATGATGTTGAGGCTGACCCTCCTGATCTTGGTCTCCTTGAGCTGGAGGCTGGTCCTCTTGTGCTGGGGGCTGATCCCCTTGAACCTGAGGCTGGTCCTCCTGAGCTTGAGGGGCCTCAACCACAATTGGTCCTCTTCTAATCTGATTTCCCTCCAATCTAAATCCCATAAACTTCTGGATATTCTTGAAAGTGTAGATGTTTGACTTGGGAATAGATTGAGATTTTTCATTTTCCAATGACACACCAAAGTGCTTGAATACTGAGGTCAGATGTGCTCCATAAGGAAGTGATCTCTTTAGGTCTGTCCTTGTTGTTTCAGCTATGATTTGATAGAGAATCACATGGAGGTTGATCTTGATGTCTTTCACCATGCAATAGAGGATGAACCTCTGAATGTCTGTCAACCTATCCCTTCCACCACCTTGAGGGGTAATTATTGTGGTCAAAATGTGGTGGATGACCCTTAACACAGGTGGAAAGGTATTTGCATTGAACCTGGTTACATAGGTCTGTTTGGGATCTGATGCATCTGCAGGAAGGCCTGTCAAGATAGAGTAGGCTTCATGTAAATCAAATTCAAACTCATGGTAGTCTGCCCCTTCATCTGGTACTTTGAAAATGGAGGCAGCTACTGCAGTTGTCATGTCTATGGCTATTCCCTTGACTTTGGATTCATACCCTTCGTCTGTGCAGGTGAGGTTCTTGTAGAACTCTCTAACTAATCTTGGATAGCAGACTTGAAATTCAGAAATAAAGGGTATCCAAGATTGAAAGGAAAAGTAGGTTTGAATTTCAGGAAGGGAGTCTGCTAGTTGGATGTCTGAAAGGTCTAGTATTCTTGGCTTCAAAATAAACTTGGCTGCACTTATGGATTCTGAGGGAATATCCTCTTGAGACTCAGAAGAAGAAGAGGAAGATGATTCCTCAGGATGGTCAGAGGAATCGCCCGAAATCTCTGGTCTAGGGTTTGAAACATTACCACCTCTGCCTGAAGTGGAGGTCCTGCCACGCTTGGAAGCCCTCAGAGGTGCAGAAGAAGAGGCAGGATCGTTTCTCCGCTTTGTTCTTCTTTCCATCTGTTCAACTGGAACCTCTGCCGGAACTGGCCTTGAAGAGGCCGCTGATCTTGCGCCACGGCGGGGACCCAACTTGCGGACCATGGTGCAAGAGGAGTGGAATTTGGAGAGGAAATGGAAGAATGGAGAGATGATGGAAGGAGGATGAGAGCTAGAGAGAAATGGGAAGTGTTCTTGCCAGAAACAATGAAATTTTTGGCCGTCGGGTCGACCTTATGCCAGGTATATAGGATCTCAGGCATTGCCGTTACACCAAAAGGGGTGCAGTGGTATACTGCCCCGCAGGAACAACAAGGGATTAAGGTGAACCCGAAAGGTTTAAAAAGGGTCTGGTAAGAAGGCAGTGTCGACACATGAGGAAGGGTGTGTCGACCTGACTGGGGTTGTGTGTCGACACGAGAGAGGATTGTGTCGACACAGCCTTTGAGAGAAATTTGAATCTTTGAGAGGAAATTTTGAGAAATTTGGGGACATCTTTATAATGATAAATAATGAGAGGAATTATCATTTCAAGGATTTTAAGAGGCTTAAAATTTATTTGTTGTATTTTGCAAAAATTCATCACAGTTCAAGTGTTTCAAACAATTTCCAACAGGATATTAGCATTCCAAGACTTGAATCAACAAAATGATAAATTGAGGGATATAATGTATTTAACAATCAACCAAAAACTACCATGTTTTCAATTTTCAAGAATTAAAGAAGTCATCTAGACCAAATACAGTTGTGTTGAAAGTAAAACACAAACTTAAAGAACAACTTGATGAAGGAGGAAGATGATTCTTTCTAAACAAATCTCCAATAATTTTCATATTTTTGTTCTTTTAACAAACTATCAAATGATATAAATCTCTTTCACTCAAGTACTAGTGCTTTTTACACACCATAGTCCCTGGATACTTAAGATTTAGTCATTGTCAAGTCTCAAAGGGGTAAATGATGACCTTTTGACATGAAAATATACGTTTTGTAGACGCCAATATTTCCAGTTACTCAGTCATCATCAAAAAGCATAGCACATAATTGCTTAAATTTTGAAGTTATTTTCAATTTGGATCCCCTTTGAACAGAGTTAGCAATAATGCCTCATGACATACATAGCACTTCATTCATTGTGAAGGTGTGACGGCCCTCATTACACCGGTACGGTTATACCAACCCACGTCGGTATAACAAGTGCTGCCACAGTGGGACATTTACCCAAACGATACATACAGCTGAGATACACGCGAATATACAACAGAGTAGCGGAAGTAAAAGAGAACTATCTCCATTCATTCATCATCCACATTAACCATACATGAATTTTCGCAATTAACAATGAGGAACTAAGAGCTCACATAATTTAAATTGCTGAAATAGAATTACAAAATGTCCACATAATACATTCCTTTCATGATAATTCTAATACAATGTTCCAAATACATACTATGAAGTACACAAATCACAAAGAAGCTCCAACAACTAGCTAGTCTCCGCGCTCGGAGTCCGTCTCCACCGTCTCCTCAAGCGGTGTCGTGTCACCAACTATACCTGTACGCCGAAGCAAGGAGTGAGTCCAAGGACTCAGCAAGCAACACTACTCATGATGTACACTTAGAAGTCCTAATGGTTTCTACATGCACATTACAATTAGCAACACATAGCATGCTAGTCAACTCAAGTTTTCAACCTATCATGAACATTCTACAGTTTTATACATAACTCATGCTTTCAGATTTTTAAAATGAAATTCACCTATCACATGGTCTCTATTCAATTTGCTCAGAAGCTTTACCCTTTTAAAGAATCCAACATAAGAGCTATCAACATGAACAACTTACATGCATGAAAGGTAACGCAACTAGCATGGGTTTTACACATTTTTAAACACATACATGAACCTTTTCACATGCTTTAGGTTGCTGATTTCATATAGTTTCATCGCTGAAAACCTATACATGAGAGCTATAATAACGCATAAAACATATCATATGAACAATCCATCATGCTATTTGCACACATATTCATTAGTTGTCCCTAACATGGACTCTAGACATTTTTGCACACATAAACATAGGAATAACAACATGCATTTTCTGAGTTCACATGGTTTCAGATTTAGTCTCACGTGGGTTTCAATAACACATTTACACATCTAGAATTTCACATTTTTCTTTACACTAGTTTCCTCTTTTTACATGGTTACACTTTACACATACACATTCACATGTCATTTACACATTTACACATGGTCACATACACATTTCACATTACACTTTACACATTTTTAGGTGCCGTGACACATAGTCCAAACCACCAAAGAAGGACATATACACATCACATTACACATAGACGCCATCTAGGCATTCCAATGGCGACTCTTGGACTGCGCAGACCGGGAGAACAAGTCTCCACCCTAACTAGTGGTACTTGTCCACCTCCAGGATTTCCCCCTAATGCCCTTAGGGTCACTTAACACATTGAACTTTCTCAGGGGGACTTTTCCCTGATACAGCTCCACTGCCCTCTACAGAAGCAGTGTCACATTGGCACAGTTACACATTTACATATTTACCGTTTTACACTTGGTTTTGCACATAACACTTCATCTCACTCACTTTCTTACTCACATGAACACATCTGTTTTTCCTAACATGGTACTACAGAGTTTCAAGGTTTAACACACAGTAAACACACTAATCATGCTGGGTTTAAACAAAATCTAATCACATTACGACCATATGCACGAATTATCACATTTCACAAGAAAACACATAACTTTTTATTTACTGATCCAAATGACCTGAAAATTTAACCACATGCTGTTTTCGGGTTCAAGGTCATACCCTCAATTTTTCAGATTTTTCTGAGCTAAATAGGATTTACAGAAAATAAAACGCCTAATTAGCATGCTATTAACAACTTAAATTAACATGGTCTAACACATTTTGCAAATTGGCCACTTGCTGTTTACACATAAGCCATTCACATATGCATGAACTGAGAACACAAAATTTCCCTAATTCATACATCTATGGATTGAATACTACAAATCATTCTTGCATGCTTTCATTTTATTCTACCGAACTTATTAGCAATTTCGCAAGCATGCATGAATTACCAAAATTTCAAAACATACATACATGCCCCACAATTCTTCATGAATAGACTGCAACCAAGACATTCAACTAATCCGAATCATGGAACATGGATTTGCAAAATTATCTACAAGTCATGCTCACAATTTAAAGATACTATTAACCCACATTCACCATCACACCACATTCATTCACACACCACAATGCACAATATACATAGGGTATAAGATTTACCATATATCCTCATCACGTAAAACATACCGAAATTAATGTATAAGAGGGACAGAACAGCTCACTGTTCTGTCCAGAAGAACTCGACGGCGGTCTCTGGCCGCTGACTCAGGGTCAGCGGCATGGTCGATGGACGCCAAGGATGATCTGGACGTCCAGGGACCTTGCCGTCTAACCAGGTCTGTGCAGAAACACAGACCCGAGCTCTAAATCTTGGGTGAATTGGAGGGTCTAGGACTCGAGGAAAAATCCATAAAATTCACAAAACCATCCTAGACTCATAAGGGGACATCAAGGATAGGTCACTTGCCTTTCAAAAATTCTTCTAAGGGATTTAAAGGCTTGGTGAAGACCTCCTTGGGCAGTCCCAAGAAGTTGCAGAAGTGCCTTCTAGATCGCCTTCCTCCGGGCTCCTGGGTTATCTCCACGCCGAGGGGATGTCGGGGAAGCCTTCCTCGTTGGTCCAGCAACCTCCTTGCAGCAGGGGGACATCGGATCAGGGTCCAAGGGGTCGGATTTGAGGGTGCCAAAATGGGTTTTTCTCACAGGCTTCTCTAGGGTTTTTCTTTCTCACTTCTCTCCTCTTGCAAGGGTGAAGGGAAAGAGTGGGAGAGGCCACTTCGGGTTCAGGATTTAGGAGAGCCCCTCACCCACTCACCATACCGATTAGACAGCCTTAGAGCCGTTGGGGGACATCCCCCAATGGTGGCCATGCCTTGTTTCAGAAGCTTGCAGCTCTGCTGCGCATGCAGGCCAGAGAAGTTGGCGTCCATATTGCTGGACGTCGGAGTTAGTGTTGGCGTCCATGTCTGGACGCTGACACCAGCTCAACGGCCTGGGCTTGACGCCAAGGTGGCCTTCGGACAGAACCCTAATTATGCAGAAAACCATGCATACCAAGCATATCGACATGCAATATGTATATGGTATTATATCCATACTATCATCATGCAATATATACATTATTTATACTTAATATAAACACATGCACACGTAATTATACTAATTAATACGTACGTAAATATGTACATACATACACAAGCATAAACATACACACATAATTGCAAATAATACGACGGAAAATTAGAGGGCCTTACAGAAGGTGTGCAGTTTCTCAGCACAGATGCCATTGCTCTGTTGGATTTTACAAGATTTTGGAGAGTTTGTGAGATAGAATTCAAATACATCCAGTCATCAGTTGCAAACAAGGAAATGTTTTAAGTTCAAGGCACAAATTGTCATTTAGTTTAGGAAGAGATCTGAATTTCTGTGGATTGAGAGACATAGTTGAAAGTTGATTAAAAAAAATAATATATCACTCAAGGTTCATTTTGTGACTCTAGACTTTAGAATGAGGACATCATGCAAGGAATTGATGAAATGCAAGAAGGGTTTTGAAATTTGCAAAAAGATGACTTGTGAATTTTCTAGCTCCCCCTGAGATGATGATTTCAATCATTTTTCATCAAAATAAAGATATGCATTTTTGAAATCAGAAAGAGATTTTCTTCTTGGACAACAAGAACTTCTCCTCAACAATTGCATATTCATTTCTTGGTACTTGGCGGAGATAAGCTCTCACGCATAGTGAAAGTGTCCAGACAAGCCTAACTTGTCCTTCTTCAAATCACCATTTGATATACCAAGTAACTTCAATGCAATAAGAGTTGAAGAATTCATTGCCAAAAGGAAATGGAAGTGAAAACTGTGCAAGTTTTGAAATCAGAAAAGAAATTCTCTTTGAACAATAAAAGCTCCCCCTCAACTATTGCATATTAACTTCTTAGTACTTGGCGGAGATATGTTCTCACGCATAGTGAAAGTGTCCAGACAAGCATAACTTGTCCTTCTCCAAATCACTATTTGATATACCAAGAAGTTTCAACACAATCAGAAGTGGAGAATTTATTGTAAAAAGGGAAATAGAATTGAAAGTGAGAGAGATATGAACAATGTAGCTTGAGGAAGCAAGGAGTTATGAAATGTAAAGAACTCCCCCTTAGACAATGCATAGCACTCAACCCAAACCTTAAGAGAGATCAAGAAGGTGGACATTTACAAAGACCAAGTTCTCTCCTTAATGATGAAAATCTGTTTTCAGGAAGGGGTTTAGTGAATATGTCTGCAATTTGTTTTTCAGTTTCAATAAAATGGAGTTCAAAAGATTTCTTTGCAACCTCATCTCTCAAGAAATGATGCCTAATTTCAATATGTTTTGTTCTGGAGTGCTAAATGGGGTTTTTAGACAAATTTATGGCACTAGTGTTATCACATAGGATGGGTACACACCCTAAATCTTGGTTGTAATCAAGAAGTTGATGTTTCACCCAGAGAATCTGAGTTCCACATCTACCTGCAGCAACATACTCAGCCTCTGCTGTTGACAAAGCAACTGAATGTTGCTTCTTAGAAGCCCAAGAGATAAGACACCCACCTAGAAATACACACAAGCCACTTGTGCTTTTTCTATCTAACTTACACCCAGCATAATCAGCATCACAATAGGCAAACAATTCTAACTTGCAACCAGCAGGATACCAAATTCCTAAGTCACATGTTCCAACAAGATATTTAAAAATTCATTTCACAGCAAGCATATGACTTTCTTTAGGATTAGATTGGAATCTAGCACATAAGCACACACAGAACTGAATATCAGGTCTAGAAGTAGTAAGGTAGAGCAGAGAGCCAATCATACCTCTGTAGGTCTTTGGATCTACTGACTTACCAGATGGGTCTTCTTCTAGCTTAGCATTTATTGCAATGGGTAGTGTTTAAGGTTCTGAAAGTCAAACCTTTTCAGTAGCTCCTTGACATATTTGGTTTGACTAATGAAGATTCCTTCAGTTGTTTGGTTCACCTGCAATCCCAAAAAGAATGTTAAATCTCCCATTAAGCTCATTTCAAATTCATTCTTCATTTGATTTGAAAATTCAGTGCAAAGGCCTTTATTAGTTGATCCAAATATTATGTCATCAACATAAATTTGGACAACAATTATTTGATTTTTTACTATTTTTGTGAACAATGTTTGATCAACATTACCTCTAGAATATCATTTTTCAAGTAAAAAGGAACTTAAACGATCATACCAAGCTCTTGGAGCTTGTTTAAGACCATAGAGTGCCTTATTAAGCTTGAAAACATGGTTAGGATATTTTTCAATTTCAAATCCAGGAGGTTGTTCAACAAAAACATTTTCCTTTATATATCCATTTAGAAATGCACTTTTGACATCCATTTGAAAGACTTTGAATTTCATGGAGGATGCAAAAGCAAGGAAAATTCTCACAGCTTCTAGTCTAGCTACAGGGGCATAAGATTCTTCAAAGTCAATTCCAAATTCTTGGTTATACCCCTTTGCAACTAGCCTAGCTTTGTTTCTTATTACTTGACCAGCTTCATTCAATTTATTTCTGAAAACCCATCTAGTGCCAATCACAGTTTGGTCACTAGGTCTAGGCACTAATTCCCACACTTGATTTCTTTCAAATTGATGAAGTTCATCATGCATAGCATTAATCCAATCAGAACTGGATAAGGCTTCATCAATTGACTTGGGTTCAATTTGGGAAATTAGAGCTAGTGAGTCTTCTTCAATGTTTTGCAAGAAGGATGATCTGGTCCTAACTCTATCATTTAAGTTGCCAACTACACTGTCTAATGGGTGATCTCTTAGAAAACGAGGTTCAGAAATTACCTGTTGAGAAGTGCCCACTTCTGGAGCAATATTACCTGAACCACTTGAAGATGGTGAGTTGTTGTTCAGGTTCTCTTCAATGTTGTTAATCTCCTCAACGGTTGGTGAAGAGTCCACAATGAGGTCATCCTCTTCATTGTCTTGTTTTTCCCTGCAAGATTTAGAATCATTAGTGGAAAAGAATTTTCATCAAAAATAACATGTGGTGATTCTTCAACAGTTTTGGTTTTCAATATGTACACTTTGAAAGCCCTTGACACTTCTGAATAGCCAAGGAAGATAGTTCCTGACTCTTAGCATCAAACTTGTCAAGGTTTTCTTTGTTGTTATTGTGTACAAAACACTTGCACCCAAAAGTTTTGAAGTAAGCAACAGTGGCTTTTTGTTTTTCAACAATTCATAGGGGGTTTTTCTGATCTTTGGTCTGACCAAGGCTCTGTTTAGGATGTGATTGGCTGTGTTAACAGCTTCAGCCCAGAAGGATTTGGGCAGATTACTCCCTAAGAGCATGGATCTAGCCATTTCCACAAGAGTTCTATTCTTTCTTTCCACAACTCCATTTTGTTCTGGAGTTCTAGGTGAAGAAAACTTGTGAAATATTTGCAATTCAGCACATAGATCAGAAAAGGATGTGTTATCAAATTCACCCCCATGATCAGTTAAAATGTTTTAATTTTAAATGGATAAGTTGTTAAGATAGTGGTACAGAAATTCCTGAATTCAAGGCATGCATCACTTTTGTGGGATAGAAAAATAACCCAGGTAAATCTAGTAAAGTCATCAATGATTACAAACCCATATCTCTTGCCACTTAGGCTTAGAACTCTTGTTGGCCCAAAGAGGTCCATGTGAAGAAGTTCTAGTGGCTTAGATGTGAGTACTTCATTGAAGGCTTTAAAGGATTTCCTAGTTTGTTTTCCTTTAGCACAGATCCCACAAATTTGACCTTCAACACTAGAAAAAGATTCAGGAAGACCTTTAACCAGATTCAATCTTAACAACTTATTCAAAGTTCTGAAACTTGCATGGCCAAGTCTTTTGTGCCAAGTCCATGCAATTTCATCTTTATTTGCAACAAAACAAAGATTTTCAGAAAAGTTTTTATTAAGGTTGATCATGTAGACATTGTTTTCTCTTTTTCCACAGAATTTGATTTTGTCAGTTGATGAATCAATTATTTTGCAAAAATCAGATTCAAACACAACTTTGTGACCTTTGTCACATAGTTGGCTAATACTGAGCAAATTATAATCAAGTCCATCAACTAACAAAACATTATCTACTGAGTTTGAAGAAGTTTGACCAACCTTACCAGATCCAATGATCTTTCCTTTATTTTTACCTCCAAAGGTGACTGACCCTCCCTCCTTTTCAATTAGACAGGAAAATTTGGCTCTATCTCCAGTCATGTGTCGTGAACACCCACTATCAAGAAACCAAACATTGGTGTTGGGTGCACGACCTTCCTGCACAAAGATCAATGGAGAGAAGATTTTGGTACCCAAACAGAGTTGGGACCATCAGTATGATTTAGCACAGATATCAAATCCTTTCTCACCCAAATTTGATTTGTTTTAGATTTTTGTTTTGTTACTTTGGTGTTTTCAGCCTTTCTGTTTGTTCTTTCTTTTAGGAATGAAAGCACCAAGATCTTTGTTTTTGGTTGGAGGGGAGTTTTTCATTTGAAAATTTGAGTTCAGAGGAGGAGGTGGAATCCATGGATTGTGTTGGTACATCCAGAAATTTGGATAAGAGTATTGAGGATAATACCAACAGGGATTTTCATACCATTGGTTCCAAGGATTAGTCCAATCTTCTTGAAGTGTTGTCTTGGAGGTCCAAGGTTTTTCATGGATTATTTATTTTCCCTTTTTTCTTATTTTTCAGATTTTTATTTGAATTTTTGGTTGAGTTGTTTTTGGTTTTTGGTGTTGAGCAGGTCGACCTCTCCTGTACTGGTGTCGACACAATAGCCACAGAAGTCTTCTTCTTGTGGACTGGTGTCGACCTGTCAGGGGACTGTGTCGACCTGATAGTCTTCTTTTGTTTTTGGGTTTTTGATTTGTTTTGAGTTTTGTTTGGGGTTTTGTTTGCTGTTTGTTGGATTTCAGTGTTTTCCAGATTAGGACCCTTGACAAAATTAATTAGTGGTGCTTTTCCCTTTTTCTCACCAGATTTGTCTTTTTGGGGTTTCTTCTTGTTGAATCCTAATCCATGAGATGTGGTTGTCATGTTGGATCCTAGCAATGCCTCTAGGTTATCTTGGCCTTTTGTGAAGGTTTGGATAACCTCCTCCCTTTCCTTTAGCTGGTTTTTAAGAACTTCAATTTCTTCAATTTTCTGTTGTTTTTCTTGTTTTTCAATTTCCAGCTTTTCATTTAAGTTTCTGAATTCTTGGGAGGCCTTTTGAGAGGCAAGTTTCAGTTCATCAATTAGGTTTAGGAGATTCTCTTTTTCTTCAAGCAAGTCTGTTACTTCAGATTCCAGTTCACAGATTCTATTGTTTGAAGATTGATTATGGTAGAGATTTTCAATTTTCTTTTTGATGTGTTTATTTTCTTTTCTCATTTCAGAATATCTTTCAACTAATTCTGCATACACATCCTGCCAATCTTCAACACTATAATCTTCAAAGGAAGTATTTACCTTTCCATCTGTGTGTTGGCCATGAAGCAAACTTCCTCACTCTCTGAGCTTGAGGACTTCTTCTCTTCTTCTTCCTCACTTGTATCTTCATCAGACCAAGTGGCTACCATGGCCTTTGGCTTCTTATATTTTTGGAATCTCTTGTGCTTTTCCTTCTTGTTCTCAGGACACTCTTTTCATGTGTCCTGGCTTGTTGCACCTGTAACAGATAACATTTTCATCAGGTTTATGATTCTTATTGAAATTGGAAGAGGAAGTGTTCTTCTTACCTGAGGGAAATTTCTTTTTCCCAGTCATTTTCCCTTTCTATATTTCAAAAATTTTCTGAATTGTCTGGTCATGAGGGCAATCTCATCCTCATTCGACTCAGATTCTTCAGAACTAGTCTTATCCTGATTTTTATCTTTGTTGCTTGAAGAGGCTTTGAGTGCCATAGGCTTGGTCTTAATGATGTGTTTTCATTTCTTTTTAAGTTTATTTCATATGTCATTAAAGATCCAATCAATTCATCCAAAGAAATTTTGGACAAATCTTTTGAATCTTCAATAACAGTGGCCTTGGTATGCCAAACTGAAGAAAGTGAACGCAAAATTTTTCTTACCAAGTCTGCATCAGTATACTCCTTACCCAAAGCCTTGAGTCCATTGACTATCACCATGAATCTGGCAAACATTTCAGAAATAGATTCATTAGATTTCATCATGAAAAGTTCATATTCTGAAACTAAAATATTTGCCTTGGTCTCCTTGACCTGAGATGTTCCCTCATAGAGTAATTCGAGTTTATCCCACATCTCTTTGGCAGATTTGCACATAGAGATTCTCGAATACTCCTTGGGATGGACAGCACACTGAATCATGTTCATGGCACTATAATTCAGTGTAGCTTTCCTTATCTGTTCCCTTGTCCAGGTATCTTCTTCTCTCTGGTTCTCATAGGGACCCACCTCAACTACTTTCCAGATCTCATAGTTCTGGGCCCTTAAAAATACTTGCATTCTGTTTTTCCAATAAGAATAGTCCAAACCATTAAAGAATGGTGGCCTATTTATGGAATGGCCCTCAGCTATGAAACCCTTTGAGTCCATGACACTTAAGTAAATGCACAGAGAAAGAGTTAAACAATCAAGCAAACAAACAAGCAAACAATCAAACACTCAATACTCAGAAACAAAAACTGCTCAGTTCAAATCAGATCGATGTAAACCCGCTCTGATACCAATTGAAGGATCGAAATGAATGTGTGGAAAAGATCTAGAAGGGGGGGGGGATGAATAGATCTTAGCCACTTTTGCGGAAGCTTAAGTAATTTGAAAACTATTTAGAATCAGAGGCAATGTTATCAGTGAAAAACTACAGATCTGATTAGATTTGAGTGAGTTGAAAAACTTAGATGTGAAGCAAGTTGATTAAGTGAATTAAAAACGGATCCTATGCAAGTATCTAGCGGATGAATCAATCAAACCGCAGAAGACAAATGCACAAGGATTTTTTAGGTGGTTCGGAAATCACCCAAGTGATTCCTACATCCACCCCTCACAACCCGTGAGGCTTCACTAACACAACAGGGCTACACACCCAAAGGATCCTGACAACTCCAACACTTCAGAGCATACAACTCACACAACCTCTAGAGCAAGACTACTCTAGAAACACTGAGCAAGACTGCTCAAACCAACCTTGAGCTTGAAAACTCAAACTGAGCTCGACGGCTCACAACACCCTGAGCACAATGCTCACACTGAAACTGCTAGACACCAACTTAAGACTAAGATCCTCTAGCAACAGATCTAGTCGAAGTTTGAGAACTCTAAAGAGAGTTATGCAGACGCACTTGCATAATCTCAAAAGATATCTCAGAAGAACAGAAGAAAAGGTAAATTGTATTGAAAGGCTTCGTTCTTCAGTGTACTCCCTTGTAGAAGCTTGAATTGGGAAGGAACTTGTGAAGCTTGAAGTCCAAGTCGATGCTCTGCAATTGGAAGTTGGATCTTCCTCGAATTCTTCACCAAAGAAGTCTTCTACAGGATCTGCCTCCTTGGAATGCTTCAAAGAAGTCTTCAGGAATCAAATTCCAATTCCCACACCTTGAATTGGTGGGAATTGGTCTTCTGGAAGCACTTGGAGAGCAGGGGAAGGAGACACGAGCTCTTCTTGGCCGCCAGGAGCTTCTTGGAGGCTCTGAGAGAGTTGGGTCCTTCTCTCTTGTGAAGGCTGGCCGAAAAGACACTTTATATCCTTAGGATTCCAAAGATACCCTTTTGGGGTACAAGGGCACGCATTCCTAGGAAGATTCTGATCGCCCTAGAAGGACACGTGGCAGCCATCAACTTTTAGGATGAAAAGTTTCCGTAGTGTGTCGACCTGCCCTGGTGGTAGTGTCGACACACTGTCCATAATATGTAGAAGGCTGTTCTGGGAAGAGGGTCCCGTGTCGACCTGCTCTTGAGTGTGTCGACCTGCTGTCCCAAATTTGCAAACTGGCTGTTCTGGGAACTGGGTCTAGTGTCGACCTGCTCTGAGAGTGTGTCGACACCATTGATGAGTGTATCGACACATCTTCTGCATAAAAATGTTTGTACCTGAAAAATAAACACATATATCATTAGTTAAATGATTTGTCATGACCATAAATGATAAATGTGGTTTGAAAAATACTTTTTGAACATGAATTTCAGGTATGATGTTTTTGACATGTTTCAATTAAATTGCTTAAAGAACACCTCTTGTCATCATCAAAATAGGAGGGAAATGATATGAATTTGCATTCAACCCAACAGTGTCGACACTAGAGGCCTTCCCAGAACACCTTTTGGGCTGTTTTGGGATAGTGTGCCGACACTAGCTCAAGTAGTGTCGACACTAGAGGCCCTCCCAGAACAAAACCCATAGGTCAAGTGTAACCCGAAAACACATCTCATGCAGCGATTTACTTGCCTCTCTTATAACTCTCTAACGAATGACATTTAGACAAAACATTCAACACAAAATATGACGAGGACAATAGTAGATGAACTTTGATTTTGGGGATTTGATCTAATTCAGTCTCGAAACCCGAGAAAACATATGAAGAACATAAATCTAAGTGCAGCCCGACATCGCAGTATCATGCAGTGACTCTCTTACCATGCCTATAACTCTCTAAAGAAAGGCTTTTGAACAAAACGTTCAACAGAAAGGATGATCGTGACTACAAGTAGAAGAGCTTTCATGAAGGAAGTTTAGTCTAATTCGGTGTCAAATTGCGTACATAATAAGAAGAACGGGAAAAGCCCTAACTGTGCGAGACTTCGGGAAAACCACGAATACACAATGTATACTCCATGAAAACTAGTCAAACCAAGTGCAAATGAACCTAGACTCAAAGAACTACATGATGGTGTTGGTTTTCTTTAATCTTGCCCGAGAACACCTACCTTTAGATGCTAAGAATTCTCTGCAGATTTCTGGGTTGATGCAGAGCGAGGTTGAGGAAGACCACGATTTTCCCCAGCCGTTCTCCACTTCCCCAGCGCTCCAAACTTGCTATTCTCGACCCCAACTTGTTGCTAAACCTTCCCCAAGAGTTTAGGGACGAGTTCATATAGTTTTAGGGTGTAGTTATGAGTCCTAACAGGACTAGGAAAGGGGCTGCGAGTTCTGTTTCCCACTTTCCATAAAATCTGGGATTCTCTCACCTAAAAGAGGTAGCAAAAGTTTAGGATACCACCTCTTAGAGTTGGGTCCGGTTTTGGCTTACCTTACATGACTACTACCTTAATTTTAACCCTAACTTGCCCTCTCTAATTATGACATAATTACATACACGAATTTCTGGGTAATTTCCTGTCCTAGTTTATTTATATCCTTGGGCCAAATGTGCTCCATTGGCCCAATCTTGTTAATGGGTCATTAACACATGGTGTTGGAAATCTCTCCAATATGTTTACTTAATTTATTCTCCTTTATTCCAAAATTTTTAAATCACTAAATTTTCGGGGTGTTACATCCTCCCCCACTTAAAAAATTTGGTCCCCAAATTTACACATAATGGCGTAGTTCGTACCTGAGAATAGTTCTGGGTGGTTTTTCTTCATTCTTTCCTCTGTTTCCCAGGTAGCATTAGTAACTCCGTCTCGACTCCATTGGACCTTCACCATAGGTATGGTACGATTCCTGAGTCGTTGAATCTTCCGATCTAACAGTTTGATCAGCTTCTCTTCATAAGTCAGGTCCTCCCGAATCTCCAAGTCCTCATGGTTGATTACATGGTCGGCATTGAATAAGTACTTCCTCAGCATGGATATGTGGAACACATTGTGTACGTTCACCAGCTGTGGAGGTAGTGCAAGTCTGTACGCCACCTGACCAATCCTTTCCAGAATTTCAAATGGCCCGATGAATCTGGGACTCAACTTCCCTTTGATCCCAAATCTTTGTATTCCCCTTGAAGGTGAGACCTTCAAGAAAACATGTTCGCCAACCTGAAATTCTAGCTCTCTCCTTCTCTTTTCTGCACAACTCTTCTGCCTAGACTGTGCTATCTTTAGACATTCTCGGATAATTTGAACCTTCCTAACAGTCGCCTCAATTAAGTCGGGTCCAACCCATTGGTTCTCCCCAACCTCTTCCCAACAAAGGGGTGATCTGCAACTCCTGCCATATAAGGCTTCAAACGGTGCCATCTTGATACTTGCCTGATAGCTGCTGTTATATGCAAACTCCATTAGGTACAACTGATCATCCCATCGACCTCTAAAATCTAGCACCAGAGCACGAAGCATATCTTCCACAATTTGATTGGTCCTTTCGGTTTGTCCATCGCTCTGAGGATGGAAAGCAGTACTAAAGTTCAGCTTAGTACCCATTGCTGCTTGTAAACCCTTCCAGAAGTGTGAAGTAAATCTAGGGTCCCGATCCGATATATGTTAGATGGAACCCCATGCAATCTGACTACTTCCTTAACATATAGTGCAGCCAATACATCCACTGACCAGGTACTCTTAATCGGCAAGAAGTGAGCTGACTTAGTCAATCGATCAACTATTACCCAAATTGCATCCATATCACCTCTAGTCTTGGGCAATCCCATGATAAAGTCCATATCGATGCTATCCCATTTCCATTTCGGGATTTCTAGTGGTAGCAGTCCACCAGCTATACGGAAATGCTCGGCCTTGACTTTCATACATGTTAAACAGTATGACACATGATTGGACACATCCCTCTTCATGTTTGGCCACTAATATGACCTTTTCAAGTCTTGGTACATCTTTGTTGATCCCTGATGAATCGTGTACTTGGACTGGTGAGCTTCATTTAATAACCTCTTCATGAATTCTCCATGATCAGGGACACATGTTCTACCTCGGAATAGTAATCTTCCCTCAGCTGATAGAGTAAAGTCAGGTCTTTATTCTAGCTTCTCCCTAATCTCAACTAAGAATGGATCCTCTCCCTGTTTTTCCTTGATTTCGGTCAGTAGATCGGATTGTATCTGGAGATTGGAAATCATTACCTGTTTCTCCTTCTTTCCCATGTCTAAGTTCAAGCTTGCAAATTGCTCCAGTAACTTCCATTCGCCCAACATCATACTAGCTAGAATAGCTCCTGGTTGTCTACTTAGAGCGTCTGCCACTACATTGGCTTTCCCAGGGTGATATTGAATGGAAAAGTCAAAGTCCTTAAGGTACTCTAACCACCTTCTTTGTCTCATGTTAAGCTCCTTCTGTGAGAATAAATATTTCAAGCTCTTGTGGTCAGAAAAGACTTTAAATTGCTCACCATAGATATAATGCCTCCAAATCTTCAAGGCGAATACTACAGCTGCTAACTCCAGGTCATGAACCGGGTAGTTCACTTCGTGGATCTTCAACTGTCTTGAGGCATAAGCTATTACTTTCCCTTGTTGCATTAAGATGCATCCCAGACCTGTTCCAGAAGCATCTGAATAAATTTCAAATCCTCCCTCTGCAGTGGGTAAGGCAAGGACAGGAGCAGTAGTCAGACACTTCTTCAAGTTGTTAAAGCTTTCTTCACATTCATCGGTCCACACAAACGGATTTTCCTTCCGGGTCAGCTTGGCTAATGGCACTGCAATCTTTGAGAAATCTTTTATAAACCTTCGATAATATCCTGCTAATCCGAGAAAGCTCCTGATCTTTGTGACGCTTCTCGATCTTTCCCATTTCAGTACGGCCTCAACCTTTGATGGATCAACAACGATACCATCCTTGGTTACCACATGTCCTAAAAAGGATACCTCCTCAAGCCAGAATTCACATTTACTTAGCTTGGCATATAATTTATTCTCCCTTAAAATCTGTAATGAAATCCTCAAATGCTCCTCATGCTCTTCCTTTGTCTTGGAATAAATCAATATATCATCGATTAATGCCACCACAAATTTATCAAGATATGGGCGATAAATGCTATTCATCAACTGCATAAAAACTGCAGGGGCATTTGTTAGTCCAAAAGGCATAACAATGAATTCATAATGCCCATACCTGCTTCAGAAGGCTGTCTTGTGAATGTCTTCTCCTTTGATCCTGAATTGATGATAACCGGATCTGAGATCTATTTTAGGGAAGTATCTAGCTCCAGATAATTGGTCAAACAACTCATCAATCCTTGGCAAAGGGTATTTGTTCTTGATGGTTAACTGATTTAGTTGTCTGTAATCTATACATAGCCTCATCGACCCATCTTTCTTCTTGACGAAGAGGACAGGTGCACCCCATGGCGATGTGCTTGGTCGGATGAAACCCTTCTCTAATAGTTCGATCAGTTGCTCTTTTAATTCCTTCAGTTCTGCGGGGGACATTCAATATGGTGCCCTAGATACTGGTGCTGCTCCAGGGACCAACTCGATGGTAAAATCGACCTCTCACTCAGGAGGAATTCCTGGCAAGTCTTCGGGAAAAACATCAGCGTATTCGCTGACAACATGTATGTCCTCAACTTTGACTTCCTTCCTTGTGATGACAACAGCAGCAAGAAAGGCCATACAACCTTTCCTCATCATCCTTTTGGCTTGTAGTGCAGAGATAAGTGACAATCTCCTGCGATTTCTATCTCCTGTGAACACTAGTTTTGGGTAATGGTTAAAGGTTACCCGACTTCTCCTGCAGTTGATACTAGCCCCATGTTCAGACAACCAGTCTGCTCCCAGTATCGCATCATACCCCTCCATATCCATACATATTAAATTTGTTGGTAGGTTTTGAGTTTCAATCAACACTTCACTAGAGGGTATATGGTTTGTAAGATTGGTGCCAGGACCAATCGGGTTGACACAACTATTTCAGATTTCATTGGGACGGGTTTCACAGGTAGGGGATCAACAAATGTTTGAGATATAAAGGAATAAGTTGCTCCCGTATCAAAGAGAACATATGCGGGTTGGGAAAGAATAGTGAGTGCACCTTCCACGATACCTCCTTCTTCAGTAGCTTCCGGTTCCTGAATAGCTTGCAATCGGCCTTGTCTCTTCTGTCCATTTGGACGCTTATCCTGAGGGGTTTGTTCCTTCAATATTGGGCAGTCCGAGATCCTATGGTCACGACTACCACAGCGCAGACATCTCCCTTGTGCTCTCCAGCATTGTTCAGACTGGTGATTAGCTTTGTCACAGTGTTTGCACCTTTCTCCTGTCGTCACCACTATTGTTTACCTATCTCCTTTGGCTTTTTATCAGCTGGTTCATTCACCCCGCCACTGGGCCTTTTCTTCCCAATGGTCGGCTGATACCTTCCTGTAGAAGACACTTGCTCCCTTTTCGCGGGTCTTCCCATAATTCTTTCAGAAGTCTCCATGGCATCTTCCAGTAACTGAGCCTTCTTTACCATTCAGCATAGGTTTGAATGTCCATTGGCGCCAGTTGAGTGATGAACTGGGGCCTCAAGCCATTCAAAAAGCGTTTTGCCTTCATCCTTTCTGTCCCAATTAAGTGAACAGCATATCGGGACAGACGAGAGAATTGGGCCTCATACTCAGCCACATTGAGTCCTCTCTACTTCAAAGCCGCAAATTTGGCTGCTTTCCTTTCCTGGACCCTCTCAGAAAAGTACTTGGTGTTGAATTGCTCAATGAACTGAGCCCATGTTAGTTGCTGGCCATTCAATGTTGCTTTTACCGATTCCCACCATGCCCTGGCATCCATTTCCAATTGGAAAGTCACCAGTAGTACTTTGTTCTGGTCTGTGCATTGCATGACCCTGAATATCCTTTCAATTTCCTTAACCCAGTGTTCAGCAACATCTGGGTCAGTACTCCCTTCAAACCTAGGCGGATCCATATTTCGAAAATTCCGATGGAGATCACCGGCTCCGCGGTTACCTCCACCCTGGGTGGCTTGTAGGATAGCCTGAGTAAAGTTCTGTATTGTTCGTTGCATGTCCCTAGCCTGGGCACGTTCAGCGGCCATTAAGGTAATAAGTACCTTCAAGATAATAATATAAGTCAGTCATCTAAATATATATCACATGTGACTTCTATTCCCATGGTTCTACCCAAGCTCACATTAGGTACGACAGATTTTGACTCGTGTGATCTAGTTCCATTCTATGTTCTTATTCTCTTGGACCTAAAGTTTAAGGCTCTGATACCAACTGTCACGCCTCGATATTTAGCAGCGGAATAAATACCGGGGGCGTGAACGATACAAACAGACGTATCACAGTTGAATAGCGCAGAGTCACAATTAAATATAATAACACATTCGAGACTATAATATGGTCACCAAAAGTATACTTTATTCCATTCCATTCAACTAGTTACAACCTTGCATAAGAAGAACTCACTGAACAGGGTTCATTATTCAAATAACAATGTTTCTCTAATACATCAACTACTCAATTGTCTATTTCTAAACTGTCATCTACTCATATGGTGGGTGCTCATCACTCTTGCCCTGCCTCATCGGACTCCACTGGTTCTTCATCACTTCCTAAAAAGGGCAGGATGATAGGGGTGAGCGAACTAGCTCAGTAGGATTTACATATCAATATTGTGCGGGCACTAATATACATGATTAACATTTTAAATAGGCAGATATGCACATGAATATGATGACAATGTATGCAATACTAACAGATTGAATAGCAGAATAGAACGGATATCATATCAGATCAAAATGTCGAGTTGCATATACAATGGACAGATATTTCAAGAGTAGAATCGTATCAAAAGAGATTGGCCATATTCAAACAGATATCATGCGTTCACATGATCAGACGTATCATATCAAATCATATCATATCAGATCAAATCAGACTTATCATATCATACAAAGGCACATTCACACTAATCTTGCTTATTTGTTTGTGCTATTCCAAGCACCAGAAGTCCATACTCCCACGGTTAATAAGTACGTTGGGGTGCTCCTCCCCAGGACCAGACCAGGCCCCTTTTTTTTGCACAGGCATTGGATCAAATTTGGACCGGAGTCTCACGTTGTGCCGAACAAACAGATTCATATTATGGCCACAGAGTTTCAATAACAAGCTCGTAGTAAAAGGAACATGATCATTCATAGAGTCAAGGAATAACAAACAGCTCAAGAGAACAAGGCAGGATAACGACGTATCTTCTGTTTCATAATTCATTAATGTCTTGACATGAGGATGTTTCTAAAGACAGATCGTATGCAGAACATGTGCTCTCAATTCCCCAAGGTGGGGGTGCCTATTCGTACAAAGGTGTAAGTGATGAGTCACGGATCTTTCCTAGCATGTATGCATTTGACAAATAATTAATTGAACACCAGAAACATAAAACTATTGAAACTCATGTGCAAATCATGATATTAACTCCACTAACAAGTCCATACTAACATGTATTCACCCCACATTTATATCATATTCTTATCTTATCAATTGACAATAAGTAAGATCACAAGATAATCCAATGAACATAAGGACAATCACAATTACACATTAGAATCGTATTCATATCATTACTATTTTTCAATGGGTTGATTTATTTTAGGTCCATGCATACTATATAACATCATGCACATGCTAGTAGACATCATGAAATGATCAGACCCAAAATATGCAAATTTTTTGTAAGGGTAGTGTCGACACACCCCTTACTGGTGTCGACACAATGCTTCAAACACAAGACAAAATAATGCAAAACTGGTCAAGTAGTGTCGACACTAGATCAGGTAGTGTCGACACAGTGCTTCAAATACAAGGCAAAAAGGTCAAGTAGTGTCGACACTAGATCAGGTAGTGTCGACACTAGAGACAGCTCCCAGAAAACCTTCTGGCCAATCTGGGACAGTGTGTCGACACTAGCTCAAGTAGTGTCGACACTAGAGGCCTTCCCAGAACACCTTTTGGGCTGTTTTGGGATAGTGTGTCGACACTAGCTCAAGTAGTGTCGACACTAGAGGCCCTCCCAGAACAAAACCCATAGGTCAAGTGTAACCCGAAAACACATCTCATGCAGCGATTTACTTGCCTCTCTTATAACTCTCTAACAAATGACATTTAGATAAAATATTCAACACGAAAGATGACGAGGACAACTAGTAGAAGAACGTTGATGTTGGGGGTTTGATCTAATTCGGTCTCGAAACCTAAGAAAACATATGAAGAACATAAAGCTAAGTGCAGCCCGAAATCACAGTATCATGCAGCGACTCTCTTACCATGCCTATAACTCTCTAAAGAAAGGCTTTTGGACAAAATGTCCAACATAAAAGATGATCGTGACTACAAGTAGAAGAAAGTTTATGAATGAAGTTTAGTCTAATTTGTTGTCAAATCACATGCATAATAAGAAGAACGGGAAAAGCCCTAATTGTGCGAGACTTCGGGAAAACCACGAATACACAATGTATACTCCATGAAAACTAGTCAAACCAAGTGAAAATGAACCTAGACTCAAAGAACTACATGATGGTGTTGGTTTTCTTTAATCTTGGCCCGATAACACCTACCTTTAGATGCTAAGAACTCTCTGCAGATTTCTGGGTTGATGCAGAGAGAGGTTGATGAAGACCACGATTTTCCCCAGCCGTTCTCCACTTCCCCAGTGCTCCAAACTTGTTACTCTCGACCCCAACTTGTTGCTAAACCTTCCCCAAGAGTTTAGGGATGAGTTCGTATAGTTTTAGGGTGTAGTTATGAGTCCTAACGGGACTAGGAAAGGGGCTGCGAGTTCTGTTTCCCACTTTCCACAAAATCTGGGATTCTCTCGCCCAAAAGAGGTAGAAAAGGTTTAGGAAACAACCTCTTAGAGTTGGGTCCGGTTTTGGCTTACCTTACATGACTACTACCTTAATTTTAACCCTAACTTGCCCTCTCTAATTATGGCATAATTACATACACGAATTTCTGGGTAATTTCCTATCCTAGTTTATTTATATCCTTGGGCCAAATGTGCTCCATTGGCTCAATCTTGTTAATGGGTCATTAACACATGGTGTTGGAAGTCTCTCCAATATGTTTACTTAATTTATTCTCCTTTAATCCAAAATTTTTAAATCACTAAATTTTCGGGGTGTTACAGAAGGAGCATGAGCATAACTATCCGAATCATGATTTGGAGCTTGTGGCAGTGGTTCATGCACTAAAGATCTGGAGACACTATCTTTATGGTGTCAGATTTGAGGTGTTCACTGACCATAAGAGCTTGAGGTATCTCTTCTCACAAAAGGAATTAAACCTGCAACAGAGAAGATGGATTGAATTCCTCAAGGACTACGACGTCAATCTTCAATATCATCCTGGAAAGGCGAATGTCATAGCGGATGCTCTTAGCAGGAAGAGGTCTTTACTCCAGCATGATTGGAAGATGTTGAAGGATGCTGCTTGTGCGATGACTGGGATGGAGCCATTATGTCAGGCTTTTGTAGCTCAGTTGTCCATTCGGTCCACTGTTTTGGATGAGGTGATCGAGCAGCAGAAGGCCGATCCTAGACTCCAGAAGTTAGTGGGCAAGGCAGGCATTGCTCGAGATGAGGATGGTGTGATGAGGTTCCATCACCGAGTCTGTGTTCCTGATATTGTAGATGTCCATGAGCATGTTCTTGTAGAAGCTCATAGGTCTAGATTCTCTATTCATCTGGGTAACACTAAGATATACCAAGATTTGAAGAGATCATTTTGGTGGTCTGGCATGAAGAAGGATGTAGCGAATATTGTATCCAAGTGTTTAGTATGCCAGCAAGTGAAGGCCGAGCGGCAGCGACCATCTGGTCTTACGTAAAAGATGGAAATCCCAGTATGAAGTGGGAGGCTGTCACTATGGATTTTGTAACGGGTTTGCCCAAATCAAGGAGGGGCAATGACTCGATTTGGGTAGTTGTAGATAGATTCTTTAAGACTGTGCATTTCTTGCCGATGAAGAAGAAGCAGTCGGTTGAGAGTTTTGCTAGGTTGTATGTTAGTAGCATTATTAGATTGCATGGTGTACCGAAGTCGATCATTTCGGATCAAGATATGAGATTTACTTCGAGCTTGTGGAAGGGTCTTCAGAATGCTTTAGGTTCCAAGTTGAAGCTTAGTTCAGCGTTCTATCCCTAGATAGATGGACAGTCTGAGAGGACTATCTAGACACTCGAGGATATGTTGAAAGCATGTGTGTTGGATTGGAAAGATGATTGGGAGCGTCATTTACCTCTTGTGGAGTTCGCATAGAACAACAGTTTTCATGCGAGTATTGGTATGGCTCCATTTGAGGCATTGTATGGAAGGCCTTATAGATCTCCTTTACGTTGGGAGGAGACTGGTGATAGGCAGTTGATCGGTTCAGAGTTAGTGCAGGAGACTTCGGATAAGATCCAGCTTATCAGGAAGACGCTTGTTGCGACGCAAGATAGGTAGAAGAGTTACGTCGACAACAGAAGGAAGGATTTGGAGTTCAAGGTTGGCGAACATGTCTTTTTGAACATTTTGCCTACTCGAGGTGTTGTCAGGTTTGGTAGGCATAGCAAATTAAGTCCTAGATTCATTGGCCCGTATGAGATTCTCAGACGTTTGGGTAGCATGGCATATGAGCTAGGTTTACCTCCAGCGTTAGCTAGTGTTCATCCTGTATTCCACGTATCTTTACTTAGGAGATATGTCTGAGATCCATCTCATGTTATTAGTCACGAGCCAGTGGAGATCCATCCAGATCTGTCATATGTTGAGTAACCAGTAGCTATTCTTGACCGAAAGATTCAGCACCTCCAGAACAAGAGTATTGCGTCCGTGAAGGTGCTATGGCAGAACTTCTCGCGAGAGGAGGCTACTTGGGAGCTTGTGGATGCTATGATGAAGAAGTATCCCCAATTGTTTGAGTAGTGTCAGTCTAACTTCGAGGACGAAGTTTCTTTAAGGGGGAGTGGGTGTAAGGCCCTCGAATTTTGCCTTTTTATTTTTGGAGTTTGGTCATGTATATATATATGTGCACATGTGTATATGTATATATGTATATATATGTGTGTTCAATTATGGTGTACATATTGCTTTTATTTAGTTGTGCATATGGTATTTAAATTGTACATTACTTTATATATATGTAGAGTAAGCATGAATGTTTGCACAAATTTTGTGTTCTGGCCGAAAGACCAGTTGGCGTCAACATGCATGGACGTGCATGGGGATGTCAGCATCCAGATCGATGGACGTTAACTCCTGGTAGGCAGCCAGGTATGTGGACGTCTATCTCCCATATTTGTTGCGGTTTCAGATCCGAAAACGCTCGTGATTTCTTCGCCCCAATTTTTGGAAACCGTCTTCCAACGGTTAGATACCCTTCTAAACGCGTCCCTAATTCCTTTAGCCTATAAAATACCTTGTCTAGTGCGTAGTTAGGTCCTTTTGGCTTTTTGTCAAAAACCCTAGAAACTGTGTGTGAAACCTAAACTTTGAGGCTTTGGATCGGGCGACTTCGTGCGTTTCCTGGCGATCTCATCAATCGGGAGACTCTTTGAACATCGAGGAAGGCTTCCCCGACTCCAGCGTTCTTCATCCATCAACACAGAAGCCGGATCAAGAGGATATTGGAGGACTTCTTGGCTTGGCCGAGTAGAGCTTCTCCGAAAAATTAATCGCATCTAGCAATTTTTAAGAGGCAAGTAACCTGTGTATATCGTCCCTGCTCATGTCTAGTAGGTCCTAGGAATTTTATAGATTTTTACTCGTGTCCTGGAACCTCCATTCACCATTGTTTCTACGTTCTGTCTGTGTTTTCACAGACAAGAACTTAACAGCAGCATCTGATGCCATTCAGATCCAGGGTTGGCGGCCACCTTTTGTGCCGTTAATTCATGTTGCTGGCAGTACCTGTGCCGCCAAGTTCATCAGGTTTTTGACTGAATGCATGTCTGATCCCTGTGGCATATTCCCTAAATTTCTGAACATGAGTATAGGCTGTAGAAATTTTATATGGTCAAGTATGTCCAGTAGAACATGCCCTGTGATTATGTTGAATTTTCATACACTATACTAATTATTAAAATTCATGAAATAAAATGTTATGCATGATTTGACCTTATTAATTACTGTTTACATTGATCCATGTTAAGCTAAAGCTTCAAAAACTTTCTTTGGGTCATATACATATGTTAGGTCACATCATGAGAATTGAATGAATTTCTACTTACTGTGCAAATTATTAGAATTTCTGGAAATAGAACAGTGACTGTGAATTATCTGTTTTAATTACAAATAAGATGTATGGTTGCATGTGAACAAGTCAGAAATTTTATGTGAATACAGGACTGTTAAATACAAATTTTGGAACTGCTAAATACATCTGTAATATTGTAAACTATGTTAATTAGGTTTCTTGGTAAATCTGCAGAATGCTCGTTCTAATTATTATAAATTATGTAGGTTTCCAAAAAATCTAAAAATTTGTATGTGTGATGATTAACCTGTGAGTAGTCTATGGTAAAAGTTTTGTACTAATTGAATAATAGAAAGTGTTATTTCGGATTTAATATAGAAAAATGACCATGTTGAGTATGCTTAATGTGATTGTTTATAATTTAGTAAATTGTAGCATGATTAGGATTAAGTTTATGACCTATTTAACACTGTGAATAGTAGCATATTATTAGATAAACTGAAAACTAGGTAATTGTGTACAAGTGATTGCAATGGTGTAATTTAGTGCATGTGAATATTATGAACAATGAGAATAATATGAAAAGTGTGTAAATTGTGCCATGTGTGACACTGCTACCATAGAGGGCTGTGGAATTGTACCGTAGTAAAGTCCCTACGGGAAAGTTCAATGTGAGTAATATCCTAAGGGCAAATGGGATGAAATCCTAGAGGTGGACAAGTACCACTAGTTAGGGTGGAGAGTGCTTCTCCCGGTTCTGCGCAGTTAACCAAGATCCATTACTGCATTGCCTAGGTGATGGATAAATGTATGTGTTATGTGTGTCCTTCTAGTGGTGGTTTGGACTATGTGTCATGGCATTTAAATGTCAAGATGTGAATAAGTGTAAGTGAATTGTGAAATGTGCAAGGTGTAAATGAGTATGTGAATGTGTTAGCATGTGAATAAATGTAAAACATTGTAATTTTGTTTAATTTATGTTAAAAAAACAAGTAATTGGTGCGTATAATTGTAGTAAATTCATGAGAGTTAAAATAGAATCCATGCTATGTGTGATGCTTACATTATGTGTAATTCCATGTTTAGGTTGTGTACATTGTAATATGATTTGAATGGGTTTTGAATTGCTTAAGCATGTTAATTAAAATGTGTGGAAAGCATGTTATAGGTTCTATATTTAATTGTTGTAAGTAAAATAAAGCATGTGTAATGTGCCTCTAATGCTATAAGTTCTATGCTTAGTAGTTTAAATTGTGTGAACCAAGCTACATGTGTAAATTATTTCCATTGAATGTTAGCATGTACATATGATGTGTGTAAGGATGATGTATATGGATTGCTTGCTGGGTCTCTTTAGACTCATTCTTGCTTCGACGTACAGGTGCAGGTGTCTCCACTTCTTCCGAAGAGATAGTTAGGAGCGACTCCGAGCGAGAGGAGTAGCATTTATTGTGGAGATCTCTTCATTGTATTTTCCTTTTCATAAGTATGTTATGAATAAGTGATGTATCTCATTTGAACAATGTAATTTGATTTAGAATTGTAATTATGTGGACTTTAGCTTTTTCTTTAAATGCTATATAGACTCCGGATATTTAATGATGATGATGGAATAAGAATGATATTTAGTTCTTTTTATTTCCGTTGTTCCATGTCAATATTTGTGTACATCTCAGCTTATTGTAATTTTTGGGTCAATGTCCCACTATGACAACGTTCATTATACCGATGTGGATTGGTATAATCGTACCGATATAAGGAGGGTCGTTACAGTTAAATTGTTAGAAAGCATGTGTGATAAGTATATGGTTTGAAGTTTAAGTTACTTGCTGAGTCTATTGTGTAGACTCACCCTTGCTAAACATTTCAGAAGATTTAGTAGCTGATGACTTGGCAAGATCCGAAGAGGAGCGCGAAGGATAGATTGGAGATTGTATTTCCTTTGCTAGTATGTGATGAAATTTGTAATTTGAACTTTGGTGATGTAATTGGAACTGGCTACATGTTAATGGTTATTATGTTATGTCATTTCTTCCTTGGACTATATAGACTGTGGAATGTGGTTGATAAAGTTGATGGAATAAGAGTTTATTTAAATTTCCACTGTTGTATTCCTTTCTATTTGTGTATATCTCAGCCCATTGGTTTATCGTTGGGGTTTTCTCCCCTGTAGCGGCTTGCTCTCATCTGATGTGGGTTGGTGTAACCATACCAGGTGGAAGAGGGTCGTTACAGAGATGGTATCAGAGCCACAGGGTTGAGATTATACATGAATAGCCATCAACTAAATCACAACTCTAAGTCTTTGTAGTGAATAGCCATATCTAAGGAATAAGGAAGATTGGACTAGAAAAGTGATAAGATGAATGTATGAGAATATGCTAGGTGTAGTAATAATGGAGCTTGACATGGTATTTATTTTGCAGGTAATGGCTGGAAGACCCCGTCGTTCGAGTGTGCGCATTCGAGATGAGGAGCCAAGGAGGACTACAATGGAGCAGCCGAGAGTACCAGCACCTCAGGGACCACCTGCGCCACCCCCGCCACCGTTGGTTGACTACGACACATTTATGCAAGGGGTTGTACAAGTGATGCAGACTCAAGCACAGACGTAGGCAGCTCTTTAGACGCAGCTTCAGGCTCAGGTTCCAGTACCAGCTCAGCAAGACCGTGGTGTAGGAGGTGTATCGATCATGGAGAGGTTCAAGCGGATGGCTCCGCCTCCTTTTAAGGGGGAGAGTCATCCATTAGTTACAGAGAGTTGGCTTAGAGAGATTGAGAAGATATTTAGAACTATCAGGTGTGCAGAGGATGACAATGTCAGTTTGGCGATGTATATGCTTCAGGAGCGAGCAGATGTGTGGTGGTCTTCCGTTCTTCGAACGCAGTTCGAGAGAGTGGAGCTAGAGGTGACCTAGGGAGAGTTCGTGAGGTTGTTTGAGGCCAAGTATGTTCCCGAGTATATACATGACAAGATGGAGCAGGAATTCTTGGCGTTGACTCAAGGCTCGATGACAGTTTTGGAGTATGAGGCTAGATTCATGGAGTTGTCGAGGTATGCACTGCACATAGTTGCTGATGAAAGGCGCAAGGTAAAGAAGTTTGTGATGGGGCTTAGACCATCATTGAGAGCCAGACTGGTAGCATTCGACTATAGGACTATGGATACGGCTCTTAGCGTGGCGTGCAGGCAGGAGAGTGAGATGGAGTTGTACCTGGAGGAGAAGAAGGCTCGGTTGAAGAGGTTGCCAGAACCATTTTAGCGGTGGAAAAGGAAGATGAAGAAGCTCATGGAAGGTCAACAATTAGCTATAGCAGAATCAACACCTCAGTCAGTAGCTTCTACAGGCAGCGAGAAACCCGAGTGTGTACACTGCGGCAAGCGTCATGGTGGAGACTTGTGTTGGACGAGGTCGGGAAGATGTCTCAAGTGTGGTTGCAAAGAACATCAGATTAAAGAGTGTCCGAATCTGAAGAAGTTTGTTCCACGCGATGTACCAACAGTAAGAACTCAAGCACCGACCAGAGTGTATGCGTTGACTGGAGACAACACTGACGATGTCACCATAGGTACATGATCCGATCTTCGAGGATGAAGATCATTTTAAGGGGGAGAGGGTGTGAGGCCCCCGAATTTTGTGCATTTAATAATGTTTATTTGGTGCATATCATAAGTATTTATTTACTTATGTGCATGTGTATAAATATATGTTATTCTTGTGCATATATTATATTTATTTATTTCTGTGCACAGTGTATTTAAATAATGTAATGCATATAGTATGTATTTATATTGTGTATGTGTGATTATTTAATCAATTCTGTGTTCTGGCTGAAATTCTTTTTAACGTCAATATCTCTTGACGTTAAGAGTGAGTAGACGGCCACAGTTGTGTCGTTTACTGTTTCCTGGCGTCAACATCGATGGACATTGACTATTGGTCAACGACAGCATTTTGGCCATTTATTTCCCCAGTTTTGCTGCGATTTTAGATCTAGTAACGCCCATGTTTCCTCCGGTTCTAGATTAGGAAACCTATCTAACGACATGATGACCTACCCTAATGCATGCCCCGACCCCCTTAGTCTATAAAACCTAGTGATTTCGGCCGAGGTAGGTCTTTTTGGCTCTTGTGGGAAAGTTAGGGTTTCTGTGGGAAAAACCAGTTTTGTGCGAGTTCGATTCGGCAATTGAAGGAGTCTTCTGGGGATCTGCTTTGACGGAGGATACACCAGGTGTAACGACCCGACCTCCCAGACCCCCCGCCAGGGACCCCGAAGGTCGTGCCGCCACCCACAGATCCGAAGGCCCGGAAGGGTTAGAATTTAGTCTAGTGAGATAAGCATTGAATTCAAGTAACTATAACAAGAAAGTTCGTATATTAATAAGGAAATCATGTACAACATGTCCCAAATAAAAGTACAGGTACAGAAAGAAATGTGCAGTCCTTAAGGGACATACCCTGAGGACTTGCAAAAAGGCAACTCTCAACTCACTCCTGAACAAGAGCTCACGCTCACAACTTACACTGCAAGCAACGCACGTTGTACAAACCGCCACCACGACCGTTCGACAACGAACTCCTGTGACAGCGAGTTCCCTACCTGGAGAAAGTAGGAGGGTGAGCCTCATGAACAAGGCTCAGTAGAGATAACCTGTCCCTTACCAGCCAGAGTAGCAGGAGCTCCAACGTAAGTGGAAGCAAACTACTCTAGAAAGCAGTAAAGCGAGAAACACTTACTACAGAGTACTACAAAGTAGCGGAAAAGAGTAACGCCATGACCCACAACCAGGTCGGGCTAGACACGACTCCCGCAGAACTAGCGGAGTCAAACACAATGCGGAAGCAATCCTCGGCATGCACCCGCCGAGACAAGAAGCTCACAGAACACATGAGCAACCACATGAGACCAGAGTCTCACGACATAAGCACCAACATCCTAGACCTCCATGAGGTCAGGAAGGAACAACCAGGTGTCACCACGAGAGACACCAAGCAACCACGTGAGAAGGAACGTCTCACCCCAAACACGGCCACCTCAGACCTCCACAAGGTCGAGGGCCCACAAGCAGAACTGCCCTGGACCTCGGACACGCCATGAGGTCAGGGAACTATACACTCTCCGGTGCCACCACAGATGGCACCAAGGGACAAGCTACAGAAACAGCAGTCGGGTGCCTACCCAAGGCACCCCGAGAGAACACGCTATGCGGAACACCGCTGCAAGCACAAGCCAACAAGGCCAGACCGACAAGCCCACGAAAGCTAGACACGGCTAGGCTACAACCACCGTGTAGGCTTTGGCAATGAGACTCACTTAGAAACAACGTGAATTACTGTCACAACAAGTCAACCAAGCCACCGCCACCGGCAGCTAAGAGAGGGACACACAGTCCACACCTCTCGCTCTCCAGCCGCCGACTCCTGCCTACAACCTCCCCGGTAGAGTGAGGCTAGTGAGCCACAGCAGAGAACACACCACGCACGCACTACCACAGCCCGTCCGAGCTGCGGCCCCATGCCTGACACCACGACGTGGCTACGGAACCAACATCGAGAGAGGCAGTGAGAATAGACTCGCTGATCAGCACCGGAAAGAACGCCTCAACCACCTCGGCGACACAGACTCAGCTAAGGGAGCTCCACAAGCGACTAAACACCGATGCCCACCACCGTTTTCCCTTCAGCTCTGGAGTCCGCCAACATGGCTGCCAACTCAAGCACGCTCATAGCCCGGAGAACTCCCTCAACAGGCTCCCGAGGATGGGGGTCTCAGGAAAATGGAGACAACCTCTGAACGGGACAAGCCCTCAAGTGCCATGCACCGGGCGAAAAGAGAACTGGCGGGGCAACCACCACAAACGAACGATACAACTGGTTGTAACCAAGACAAACCAGCAGGCACAGGCATGCACGGCACACCTCCCGGAAACCCCCAGGAGGGCCGTCGGCCAACCAAGGCACAAACCATAGCCAAAAACCCGGTAGCCAGAATGCGACCACAGAGGTGCCGCCTTCTGAACAAGAAGGTGATGATTAACCTGTCGCCACAAGGTCGCGACGACCAGGGTGCCGCCTATTGATCTGCATGCGACATATCGACCTGACGTGTTCAACATCCGAAGGCCGAACCCCTAAGCAGGTCAGCAGACACGCAGCCAACACCACCAAAGCCAGAAGGCGACGAGAACCCAGTCGCGACCCGAAGGAAGAATGCGACATGGACCCTGTCACAACAAGAAAGCGACACACAAGGTGTCGCCTTCAGATTCAGAACGTGACGTATCGAACTGTCGTGTTCCTCATCTGAAGGCATGGCCTTTGGGGCAGACCCACCCCAAGGCCCACACCCCAAAGGGCCACCAGGCAAGGCCCCAAACAGAAGGATGGGTCTCGTGCCAAGTTGGTGAGACCAGCCTCTAACCAACTTGGTCACGAGCCATCCTCCGCATGATCAGAAACCGGAAACAGAAGGCAGAGGGGGAATGCGACGACCAACCTATCCCCACCAGAACACAACAGGTTAGATGTCGCCTTCTGTCTGGTGTCGCGACAGCCAACCTGTCGCGACCTTAGATAGAAGCCAACACCATGGGTGGGGGCCATCCCATGGTCCCCTAAGCTACAATACTACCACCTAGCAACAGGGGGAGGGGAGCACACTAAGGAAAGAAACTGGAAGTGGCTTGAGGGGCACCACACCACCTCTTCTCGCCCACACACAACAAGCACTAAGCTAAACACATGGAAGGAGCACCACCGGCAAGCATCCGCCCATGCAAAACCACAAGAGCACTACGAGCACGGGGCGGATCGCTTTAAAACAAGCCCCATCCCCACTAACAGGTAAGAGAGCAAGAAATCCCTACTTGTAAATGAAGAGCTGAACCCAAATGGGCCTTCACGAAGGCTGGACGACCTCCTCCTCGCTCCACAATGCCGCTCCACTGTTCCGCCACAAGCTCGCCGGCGTCTCCACACTCCAAGACGCCTGAAAAGGAGGGAGGGAGCTCCCCCACCTCGGAGAGGAGAAGAAGGAGGAGAAAGGAAAAAAGAAGAAGGAAAAGAGGGGTCTACTGCCTTAAAGCCTCAGAATTGAGGTCGCGATAACACAAGCATCGCGTTCTTAACCAGAACACGATAGGCTTCTTGTCGCCTTCTCAAAAGTTCCGCCTGGTCTTCTGACAGATAGACAGCCTCCAGACCACGTGTCACACATGCAGGCGTCTCAGGTGAACGTGACAATTGGCACGTCGCCTTCACACACACGCTGTGAACACGTGGCACACTGGCCAACAGACAACGGGAACGCGACACGAGGGCCATTGCCTTCTCAACCAGAAGGCGACACAGAGTACGTCACGTTCAGAACGTGACAGCCTGATCCGTTGCGATCCCAAGAACAACACCAAGGAAGCCCAAACCCGGGATGTTACAAATCTAACCAACTTAAAAACAATTTTGTCCTTGAAATTAAGGGTGAAACCCGGTCGGAGAAAACAACAAGCGCAAAGAGACCACTAAGTCGTACCACGACTTCCTGGTAGTCACCACCATGACCCTGCCACAAAGGGAGGGTCCAACCAGACAACCGACAGCTCGCAGGGCACACAACAACGGTGCGGAGCGCACAAGGAGTTGTTGACAACCCCACAGGCACGACGTGCACCAAACCGACTAGAAACACTGAAAACGCCAGTCGAAAACCACGACTGAGCCCTCAACAGGCCACGCTGTTGAGATCAACCAGTCAGTAACTCACTCTGTCACCAGCGACTAGACAGAGGTCCCAGCTACTGACAGCAAACCGAGGAAAATGCCAAGAGGTCATCCGTAAGACTTTGCTGAATGGCTCCGCACAACTAGCAAAAGCTACAACCTATGGCAAGGCCAAAGGAGAGTTTCTTAGGGGTGACCCAAAACCAAGCGGTAGCATGCACGTGGAGAGCACCGAGGCATGCAGGACTGTGTCCACTGGCACCACTCGATCTCACCCAGATCATCCTCGTGGTCCGACAAGGACATACAACAACTGTGGAGCCACAGGAAACTAAACCAAACGCTCCACAGGCACACGCGTAGAGACAAAACCAAGGAAGATGTCTGAGGTTGGCAAGGCTAGGCAACTCAAGACGTCGGCAAACTGCACGGGAAACGAAACAATTACAGAGGCTGAGGACAACACATCAACCTCAAAAGGAACCCAAACCGAAGCAGGGTACCATAACCGAACACACTCGCTCCCCAAAGCGAGAGGGAAAACCTGGACACAGGCCACGACCAAAGCCTGGCGTACCACCGGTAGGGCTACCTAGACAAGACAAAGCAGCCACCCCACAGCGGTAATGGTACAACCACAAGGCACGGGCCAGCACAAAGTGTCCCCAGAGGCGGAAAGCTCAACACCTCCAACACTGAGCAAACTCGTGAAACAACGCACGAAGCTTACGATCAAACATACGGCACAACACACGGTGCTATCACAAGCACTAGGAGTCACCCAAGGTGCAACACAATGCACCAAGGCTCCAGATGGCACAAAATAAAACACTCGAGCACGAGTACAGGGTGCCACCACAAGCACCAAAACTAGGCAAGATACAACACAGTTGCACAGGCGACCGAAACAACACGGTTAACAGGAAGGACTCTCCACAAGAGACCTGCCAAAAGTCACACACAAGAAACCGCAAGCCTAAGAAGGGCACGACAGGCCATATCGGCCCCAACCCTCAAGGCACAAGACATGGAGCAATGAAAGAACATGCTCAAGGTGTAGTACACGACCACACCAACGACTTGGAACAACTCGAGGCCAAACGGAAGGGACTCTCCACCAGAGACCCACCAGAGAAGCACGATGAAAACCAACAGCTTCAAGAGCACAACAACCACGTTGGCTCTTAGAAGCACACAACACAAGGCACCGCTCCTACCACCACGGGCGGAGAGGGCCACACACCAAATGGCGACAAGTGCCTCCAAAGCACAGTTGAGGCACAAGCAAAAACACACACCGAACAATGCCTGCACAAGCAAGCCAAACAGAAGAAAACCGGTGCTGCCTCACACTGAACACAGGGCACGTTACCCTACATCATCCAGTCAGGCAAACAGGAAAAACAGCACAGCACGGAATGGCACAATAGATACACCATGACTCATCGTGCCACAAGGAAACAAATGCGCACGAGGGGATCAACCAGCTCAACCTCAAGACAGCTCAAGGGGAGGGACCTTCACCACAAAGGTCGCCACGGTGCGAAACACGACACCAACTGCCATGGTAGAACATCACCACCCCGAGCAACCACGGAAAGCAGAGGAAGAAGGCACACAACCGGCCTCTTCCTCACACAAAGAAGGAAAACATCGCATAAGGCTAGCACTCACCCAAGAGGCACAGCCAGCCAGACGCCCACTGCACTCACCAGACCACCATCTGGGAGAGCACATAGGGCGCCAGAAGCGAAGTAAACCACCCGACCATGGGGACACATGAAGTCCCACCAGCGCAGCTGAGAAACTCGAAAATGAACAAGAAGACAACCTGGCCAGCACCACGGCCAGACACACGGTCAAAGAACCACACCTTGACCGATAAAGCCCAAGCAGACTGTCACACAGGCAGTCCGATCGGCAACAATGACAACTCATCTCTACAGGGAGAAAGAGCAGCGACAACCAAAACAACCACATGGCAGCTCTGGGGAGAACCTCCACCAAAAGCGCCAAGAGCCGTCCTGGGAGAACCTTACCAGAACGTAGCTCAACCAAACGACACACTTCAAATCACAGGGGCAACACAATGGTAGCCCAAAACAAACACTGAGCACTCCTAGGAAGAACCTCCTCCAGAAGTGACAAGGGGCGATCCTGGGAAGAACCTTCACCAGAATGCACAACCCAAATGGACAGCACACCTCAGACCCTGAGGTAGCATAGAAATTGACAGAAACGAACACGGGATAGTCCTGAGAGAAACCCTCACCAAGACTGTTTGCAAACCGTTCTGGAAAACATTACCAGAACACAAGGCAACCAAGCGATGCACCTCAACCTCGAGGGCAACACAACAGCAACCAACCAGACAACAAAAATCTCAAACCAAAGAGGTAACACAGTGGAAAACTTCAACGAGCACAGAAGCAGCCCCAGAGAGAGGAACCCTCACTAGGACAACAACAAAATAGCTCTAGGAAACATCACCAGAACACAAGCAGCCAAGCGATGCACCTCAACCCAGAGGGCAACGCAACAACACCAGAAATGAGCACAACATAGTTCTGAAGAAACATCACCTCCACAAGAACCAACAGAGAAGAACCTCGGGAGCACCTCACCAGAGTTCACATCAAGTTAGCACAAGGCCGATAGCAGTCACAGACAGGTGTCGTATCGCTCAACCAGCGATGCAACACGACACACAAGCATCTGCTTAGCTTGAGCAAAGACACCGACTGAGCAGAGCACAGCGCACAACGGTGCACAGGCACGCGAGGCCAAACACACAACCAACACAGCACACACCCCAACAACAAGGGGACAACCAACAAGGCAAGGACACCTTCGACCGGTTCCGCAGACTACAACCCTGCACTGGTGAAGGCCACACCACGCGTAGGCTCTCTCAGCCTTTGCAACACACCCACACGGATGCACAGGCCAACGACGAATCCAACCGCAGCACGAGCGAACCAGCAACCACGCTTGTAGCACGCGCACCTAGCAACATCAGCAACACTCTCCTGCAGCTCACACTCGGACCCTGTTGGAAAGCTAGCCACCTGCAACAAAGAACCACATGATCACCTAACAACAACTCTACACGGACGGGCCAGTAGCGTACTAGTACCTTTCTTTGCAACAACCATAGTTATTAACTCATTACAAATCTCGTTGGACCCCTGAGCTCTGATACCACTGTAACGACCCGACCTCCCGGACCTGCCAGGGACCCCGAAGGTCGTGCCGCCACCCACGGATTAGAAGACCCGGAAGGGTTAGAATTTAGTCCAGTGAGATAAGCAATAAATTCAAGTAACTATAACAAGAAAGTTCGTACATTAATAAGGAAATTATGTACAACATGCCCCAAATAAAAGTACAGGTACAGAAAGAAAGGCGCAGTCTTTAAGGGACATGCCCTGAGGACTTGCAAAAAGGCAACTCTCAACTCACTCCTGAACAAGCGCTCAGGCTCACAACTCACACTGCTGGCAACGCACGGCGTACAAACCACCACCAAGACCGTCCGGCAACGAACTCCTACGACCACGAGTTCCCTACCTGGAGAAAGTAGGGGGGTGAGCCTCGCGAACAAGGCTCAGTAGGGATAACCAGTCCCTTACCAGCCAGAGCAACAGGAACTCCAACGAAAGCGGAAGCAAACTATTCTAGAAAGTAGTAAAGTGAGAAACACTTACTGTAGAGTACTACAAAGCAGCGGAAAAGAGTAACGCTACGACCCACAACCAGGTCGGGCTAGACACGACTCCCGCAGAACCAGCGGAGTCAAACACAATACGGAAGCAACCCTCGGCAGGCACCCGCCGAGACAAGAAGTTCACGGAACACCGGAGCAACCACGTGAGACCAGAGTCTCACGACAAAAGCACCAACATCCCAGACCTCCATGAGATCGGGAAGGAACAACCATGTGTCACCACGAGAGACACCGAGCAACCACGTGAGAAGGAACGTCTCACCCCAAACACAGCCACCTCAGACCTCCACAAGGTTGAGGGCCCACAAGTAGAACCGCTCTGGACCTCGGACACGCCACGAGGTTAGGGAACTACACACTCGCCGGTGACACCACAAACGGCACCAAGGGACAAGCTACAGAAATAGCAGTCGGGTGCCTACCCAAGGCACCCCGAGAGAACACCCTACGCGGAACACCGCCACAAGCACAGGCCCATAAGGCCTGACCGACAAGCCCACGAAAGCTAGACATGGCTAGGCTACAACCACTGTGTAGGCTTTGGCAACGAGACTCACTTGGAAACAACGTGAACCGCCGTCACAACAACTCAACCAAGCCATCACCACCGGCAGCTAAGAGAGGGACACATAGTCCACACCTCTTGCTCGCCAGCCGCCGACTCCTGCCTACAACCTCCCCGGTAGAGTGAGGTTGTGAGCCACAGTACAGAACACACCACACACGCACCACCGCAGCCCGGCCGAGCTGCGGCCCCATGCTTGACACCACGACGTGGCTCCGGAACCAACGCCGAGAGAGGCAGTGAGAACGAACTAGCTGATCCGCACCGGAAAGAACACTTCAACCACCTCGGCAACACAAACTCAGCTAAGGGAGCTCCACAAGTGACTAAACACTGCTGCCCACCACCGTTTTCCCCTCAGCTCTGGAGTCCACCAACACGGCTGCCAACTCGAGCACACTCGTAGCCCGGAGAACTCCCTCAATAGGCTCCCGAGGATGGGGATCTCTGGAAAATAGAGACAACCTTTGAATGGGACAAGCCCTCGAGTGCCATGCACCAGGCAAAAAGAGAACTGGTGGGGCAACCACCACAAACAAACGACACAGCTGGTTGTAACCAAGACAAATCAGCAGGCACAGGCATGCACGACACACCTCTCGAAAACCCCCAAGAGGGCCGTCAGCCAACCAAGGCACAAACCACAGCCAGAAACCCGGTAACCAGAACGCGACCACAGAGGTGTCGCCTTCTGAACAAAAAGGCGACGACCAACCTGTCGCCACAAGGTCACGACAACCAGGGTGCCACCTTCTGATCTGAACACGACGTATCGACCTATCGCATTCAGCATCAAAAGGCTGAACCCCCAAGCAGGTCAGCAGACACGCAACCAACAACACCAAAGCCAGAAGGCGACGAGAACCCAGTCGCGACCCAAAGGAAGAACGCAACATAGACCCTGTCGCAATAAGAAAGCGACACACAAGGTGTCGCCTTTAGATTCAGAATGCGACGTATCGAACCATCGCGTTCCTCATCTGAAGGTAGGGCCCTTGGGGCAGACCCACCCCAAGGCCCACACCCCAAAGGGCCACCAGGCAAGGTCCCAAACAGAAGGATGGGCCTCGTGCCAAGTTGGTGAGACCTCCCTCTAACCAACTTGGACACGAGCCATCCTCCGCCACGATCGAAAACCAGAAATAGAAGGCAGAGGGGGAACGCGACGACCAACCTGTTGCCACCAGAATGCGACAGGTTAGATGTCGCCTTCTGTCTGGTGTCGCGACAGCCAAGCTATCGCGACCTCAGATAGAAGCCAACACCACGGGTGGGGGCCATCCCATGGTCCCCCAAGCTACAACACTACCACCTAGCAATAGGGGGAGGGGAGCACACTGCGGAAAGAAACTGGAAGTGGCTCGAGGGGCACCACACTACCTCTCCTCGCCCACACACAACAACCACTAAGCTAAACACATGGAGGGAAAACCACCGGCAAGCATCCGCCCATGCAAAACCACAAGAGCACTACGAGCACGGGGTGGATCACTCCAAAACAAGCTCCATCCCCACTAACAGGGAAAAGAGCAAGAAATCCCTACTTGTAAATGAAGAACCGAACCCAAATGGGCCTTCACGAAGGCTCGGCCACCTCCTCCTCACTCGCCAGCATCTCCATGCTCCAAGATGCCTGAGAAGGAGGGAGGGAGATCCCCCACCTTGGAGAGGAGAAGAAGGAGGAGAAAGGAAAAAAGAAGAAGGAAAAGAGGGGTCTACTGCCTTAAGGCCTCGGAACTGAGGCCGCGACAACACAAGCGTCGCATTCTCAACCAGAACGCGATAGGCTTCTTGTCGCCTTCTCAAAAGTTCCGCCAGGTCTTCTGATAGATAGACAGCCTCTAGACCACGTGTCACACATGCAGGCGTCTCAGGTGAACGCGACAACTGGCACGTCACCTTCACACACACACTGCAGACATGTGGCACACCAGCCAACAGACAACGGGAACATGACACGAGGGCTGTCGCCTTCTCAACCAGAAGGCGACACATAGTACGTTGCGTTCAGAACGTGACAGCCCGATCCGTCGCGATCCCAAGAATAACACCAAGGAAGCCAAAACCTGGGATGTTACACCAGGCATCAAGGAAGCTTCCCTGACTCCGGTGTGCGGCCTTCATCGACACAAAGACCAGATCTCAGCGAATTTTGAGCACCTTCTTGGCATTGACCGAGGAGGACTTCTTCGACCAAATCATTCCTCAATCGATTTGTTTCCTGGCAAGTAGCTTAATGGTTCAATCCATGGACTCATCCTTTAGGGTTTCTATATTTTTTTTGGATTTTTGTTTCATGCCTAGTTCCCCAAAATTCTGTGTTTTTGTGTTTCGGTCTGCATTGTGTGCATGCAAGATATTCACGACCACTTTGTTGCCGCCAAGATCCTAGGTAAACGGCAGTCGATCATGCCGTCTACCACTGTTGGCGTTCAGACCCTGGACGCCAAGTTCCTCTGATTTTTCCTGAACATTGTGTGACTGCATGTGATGTGATTTTTTTGGGAAACTTGTTAACACATGCATGTGTTTAGAAAATTTGGTCCCGTCTAATATGTTCAGTAGATCATGCCATGAAATATTGATGAATTTACAATGATAATTGTTAATTATAAAATTTCTATTATGATGAAATATACATGATTTGATAGAGTTTGTTTCTGGAAAATTAGAATCGATGCATGTTATGATTTCATAAAATTACCATGAACTCAGTACCACTGTATGCATGTTTTAGGACTGTTAGAATAGATAGTTCATTGTCTTTCATGCTTAAACGAATTATCTTGTTAAATTTTATGTAATATGTGATAAATATAAAAAAAATGGTTCTACTGCTCCAAAAATTGTGAAAAATTACAGATACATTCCTTGTGCTATATTTAAATTGTGGTTAAAATTTAATATGATTCTGAGTATTGTGCACATGTTATTGATTTCTGAAATTTTTTGTACCGTGTTTTAAGAATAAATTGCATTTATGAGTGAAAATGTGATTAACATCATGATTAAGTTTCTATCAATTACTGTTTATGACTGATTTGAGAGTCTGAATGTGATAAGTTATATTCCATGATATATGTGTGTGCATGTACATGGGAAGTGAGAGAATAAGTGGTGTGTGTGTAAAATGAGTAATGTGACAAGATAAATAAATTGCGCCCATAAGACACTGCCACCCTAGATTGCTTGGAGCTGTACTGTAGTAGTGCCCCTACGGGAAAGCTCAAACATGTTACGTGATACTCGTGGCAAGGGTCTTGAAAAACCTGGAGGTGGACAAGTTCCATTGGTAATGGTGGGGAGGGCTTCCCCCGGTTTCTGCAGGAACCTAGACTTGATCACTTTGCCTGGTGATTAAGTACGTGAAAGTGTACGTGTAAGTGTTACGTGATCTTCTAGTGGTGGTTTGGGCTGTGTCTTGGCAACATGTAAAATGAACATGTGTAAAATGTGTAAAAATGACAGGTGAACGTGGCACAAGGTATGTGCAAGTGATATGTGAACGTGGCACATGTTATGTGCAAAGTGAAGTGATTCGTCATATGTGAATATGAAAGTGAAAACCATGTGAAATCGTGAGTAAATGAAAGTGAATGTAATGTGAAAGTAAGCTCATGTGAAAACCAAAGTAAAAGTGCATATGTTCATGTCCTACGTGTGTTAATGTGATTGATATTAATTGTGATATAATGTTTAGTACCATGTGTAGGTGCATGTTATCATATCCATGAATTATAATTACTTGATGTGTATATGCTTAGTATCATGTTGTAATTTAAATAATGGTCATGTGTTAGTGTTATGTGAGAGTAAATATGAAAGCATGTGATTGTATGATTGTGTTTATGTTAATGCTACCATGTTATTAGTATCCGTGTTTAGATTTATTGTTTCACATGTGTTAGTATAGTTTTACTTAATAGATTTCATGTTTATTTTCCATGTTTTAGAATGAGCATGTGTTAATAGTGTTAAATTGTTAGAAAGTATGTGTGATAAGTATATAGTTTGAAGTTTAAGTTACTTGCTGAGTCTATTGTGTAGACTCACCCTTGCTAAACATTTCAGGAGATTTAGTAGTTGAGGACTTGGCAAGATCCGTAGAGGAGCGTGAAGGATAGATTGGAGATTGTATTTCCTTTACTAGTATGTGATGAAATTTGTAATTTGAACTTTGGTGATGTAATTGGAACTGGCTACATGTTAATGGTTATTATGTTATGTCATTTATTCCTTGGACTATATAGACTGTGGAATGTGGTTGATAAAGTTGATGGAATAAGAGTTTATTTAAATTTCCATTGTTATATTCATTTCTATTTGTGTATATCTCAGTCCATTGGTTTATCGTTGGGGTTTTCTCCCCTGTAGCGGCTTGCTCTCATCCGATGTGGGTTGGTGTAACTGTACCGGGTGGAAGAGGGTCGTTACAATTATTCTGACTCAGCCCTTTACTTAATAATCAACTAACTTAACCTTCGTAGTAGGTCAACATCGCCATCATGTTCCAGAGCTTGTCGATGCAGAACTACTGCGAGGACATCTCAGTGCGCAAGCGAGCTAGCTCCACCAGGTCAGCCACGGGCCCTTACAGCTACAGTGCCACCAGCTCTCGCGATAGCTCTCCCGCATGGAGGTTTGCCGCAATAGCCTGCTGCTGCCACTGCGCCGCCTATGTCGCCGCCATCTCTACCTACAGCCTTCACTGGGCTGTCGCTGTTGCCACAGCATAGACCTGCTTGTGCCAATGACTCGCCTAGGCAGTGGCCCTTCTCAGCTTTGCAACATGCATCACACGTCATGTCAATATGCTGTTTGGTAAAAATAATCTGGCTATGTGTGTAATCTCTACTCACCCTCTCCTCCAGCAAAGCCTTTGCCTCTTTGCCCTCGTAAGGGCACCCACAAGCTGATCTACAAAATCAGGCTGGGGTTACCTCGCTACTGCTTGGGACGAGGATGCACCTCCCTGTGACGCCCTCAGTCAGTCCAACTTTATGCACTGCACATGGAACACTTGTCAACATCTTTAAACAAATTCTTGGTAATATTGAAGTCTGAGTAGGTACTTACCTACTGATCCACATCCCTCCTAGCAGCATCTCAATTCTACACCACCAAGTGAAAGAGGACTTGGAGCAATGCAATCTGCCTGGCTACATCTGCCTACAAAATCATGTCACAATTAATTAGCAATCTGATGAAATATCACAAGGTCGAGTTAGGAGTATGTTGTACCTATCGTCGGGCACCTCTGTAGATCCTCTCCCCATACTTCAAGGTGAAGGACTGCATATGCACCTCGTCACTCTGGGCCTCAGAGGTGACTCGCCGTCCATAGTGCTCCCAGTCAACTATTTGCTCGTGGTCCCTCTCGCGCCAGTCGGTGGTGTCATGGATTCCTCTGAAGCTCCTACTGGGCCTCGGTGTCCTGCCTCGGCTAGGAAACTCCACAACACTCTAACATAGGGCGTGCACCCTCTTGGTCAGCTGCAGATGATGGGGCAGCACTAGGTTGAGAGCATGCACCCACGTCGCCCTATCAAAGTAGGGGTGGGCCTTCTCCAACCAAGGTTGCCTATCATCTGCCTCCTCCAGGTAAGGTTGCCACACCACTTGTAAAGAGAGAACACACCTATTAGTGATCAAAGCAAATTGACAAAATAGATAGGAATTAGAAAGGGCTAGCACTCACATCAAGCTGAGGGTAGACGACAATCACATCCTGAATGGTCATCAGCTACTCCTCCAGTGGGTGGGTGTCTCGACATGACACCCACCTCCTCTCCAGGGGCACTAGGCCTGGCCACTCCAGTGTCCCTTGCCTGAGGCCTGGTAGGTGTAGGTATGTCCATACCTACAAGCACCACATGATTAGACCACATATATGCAATTTTTTTTTGGATTAATGTCAAAGTAAGAAAAAAGGGGGCACAATACCTACAGGAAAGAGAAGAAGCCACCGACTATTGTCTACTAGTTGGAGGTGCCTAGACTATCAAAAAGGTGTGTTAGAAGAGCAGCACCCCATGCATAATCTCCCACCTGGTCTAGGTTCTCTAGTAGTGGAAGGAACTGATAGTGGACTGGGTCGCCCCTCGTGGCAAACAGAAGTCTACCAAGGAAGAAGGTGAGGAAGCGACGCAAGTTCATGTTGGCCTGAGGTCCTGATTCACTAGCTGGAGTCTCCCTGCACCCCTGACTAGACTGTCTAGATGCTCATTTGGGGCCTCTTCTATCTCCCGTGTAGTTTGCCTAAGTCCCAGACTCCTGTAGATCCACCCGGGGGACCAAGGTCGATCAGCGTTCTACTGTCTGTCCAAGGAGTCTCTGTGCCATCTCGTTATTGCACGAATAGGTGAACCCACTCACTGGGCACCAATAGACCCTCTACCTAGTGATCCTGCTCACATCCTTCAGATCGAGGAACATATGTCCCCACAGGAACACAAAGGTGGTCATCTTAGTGTCTCACTTACTCTTCAATTCCTGGACAAGTGGCGCATCCGCCCTTATCCTCTCCATCTGAAGGACCTCCCCGAACCCCATCTCATCTAGCCTGGTGTACTGGGAGACTGAGAAGGCTAGGTACACCGCAAGCACCAAAAGCCAGGGAACTCTGGCCCTCATCTCACCCTGCAAATGCAAAAAAAGAGGAAAACTTGTCAGAAATCAGCAATCATAGCCCTCGACTGAGGTTACGATGCCCTGATGGGTCGCCACATTGTCGTGACGGCAATGACTGCCATGACCTTGTCAGGACGGGTACTAACCGTCGCAACCTCTGACTGGTCCGCAACAATGCTTTTGTGACTGCCCGCCCCATCACGTTCTCAGTGGTCCAACTGACCAGAGAAATCCTTCTCCGACAGCCATTCCCATGGGCGTTGCGCCCTACAACCACCCCCATGGAGCCTCCTCATCCACAGTATAATTTGAGGGTTTAGGCATAGAAAACTCGCCTTCTTCATGGCCTCCTCCTGGGCTTTGGTCACCACCTCCATGTTCACCACCGACTCCCTTCCCTCTATCATCTCCACTCCGGCACTTCCTCGGTGACTGAAGCTGCCTGCTCCTGGCGCCAGAGCCTCCTTGCCACTGATCACTTCGCCCATTCTCCGCTGTGAGAACCACCTCTATCGTTTCCTCCTTCCAACGCCGAGGGGGGGGGGAGCAAGAGAGAGAGAGAGAGAGAGAGAGAGAGAGAGAGAGAGTGAAGATGAGAGTAGCAATAGAAAGAGAGAGAGCAAGCAAGATTGATTGGGTCGCCGGAGAAGGAATTGCCGGAGAAAGAGCTTGAGTGCAAGAAAAGGGGAAGAAAGGGGGGGCACTGTGTTTTTTTTAACACTCGGATAGTGTCGTGACCATCATAGAGGACACCTTAAGGTCGCAACCACCGTGTAGGTCACGATAAAGTCACTCCCTACATTGACGCCGTGAAATTAAGGCGACTACCACACCTGTCGTGATATGACTCAAGTGCACAAATAGTGGAAAAAATTCAATTTTATTAATTCAATGCCTCCTAATACAATTCCTATACATATTTGTGTTGGCCCACTTGGTATGGCAGCACGCTATCTAGAAGGGGGGGGGGGTGAATAGATTCGCTGTAGAAACAAAACTTTAAACATAGAAAATTACCACTTAAAGACTTTGGTTAGTGAATGTGATAGTGTGTGATAAAGAGTAGCTGTGCGGAAGCAAATAAACAATCACACAAATGAACACAAGAATTTTATCCTGGTTCGGTGCTTCACAGAAGGAAGACCTACGTCCAGTCCCCAAGGAAATCTTGGGATTTCACTGACTAGGGTACAATCCCCCTAAGGATATACAACCCCTAGTTCCCCGCTAGTCTTCTTCCTTTCCGAGTAGGAAGGAAACTCACTTCTATTACAGGTCAAGACTTAAAGCCCCAGCTAGGTTCTACACTGAGTACAGTCCCTCAGCTGGACAAAAACCGCCAGCTGTTGAACCACTCTTATATTTTACCCTTATATTTTGGTGATAACAAAATTTATGATTAATTAAATAGTATCAAATATATTTAATTTCATGTTTTACTAATAAATATAAATTTATTGTACTATCGCTGTGTGAGTTGCACTAAAAAGATAAATTGATGTCTATTCAATATACATCGATTTTTGCACTCATACCGATTTGATAGTGCAACGATTTGATCATGTAACGATTTGATAAGTTATACAACGATTTGATGGTGTAACGATTCGTTAAGTGAAACAATGATTTGATCGCTCAACGACTTCATCTTATAACGATTTGATAAGTGAGCATAACGATTTGATAAGTGAGAATAATGATTTCGGACTCATATCGATTTCGTAAGTGAAAACATCGATTTGCTCTTAAACAATGATTTGCCTTAGTCAAACAATGATTTGCCTTAGTCACACAATGATTTGATCGTGTAATGATTTGTTAAGTGAAACAACGATTTGATCATCGTTAAGTAAAACAACGATTTGATCGATGTAACGATTTCATAAGGCAAACAACGATTTGCTTTCAAACAACGATTTGATCAAACAAACGATTTGCCTCTACTTAAAGATCGATTTGATCCCAACAACGATTTCGACTTAAACATCAATTTCCTTTATACTCTGATGTTTCAAATACTTTGGCGCCTAATGAAAAGTCAAATATATTTCATTTATGTAATCTTCTATCTTTCTGATAGAAGATATTTTTGTCTCATAGCATCTCTTAACTCCTGTCAGTCAAAAAGGGCTTACCTACCACTTCTGGACGACAACAGGAAACGCAAAGGTATGAACCTTTTTGACAGAAACACTCTTTTATCTAAACACTTTCTTCTATGCCTGCAGACCTCATAGACCACAAAATATCAGAAGAAAGAGAAGATGAGCAACGATTAGAACTCCAACGGATTTGTTCAAAGCTACTCATATAAAAGATGAAGCAAGGCTGAAGAAGAAAGTAGAGCTTTCTTGAAGATTTTTAAGAGTGTACATCCAGGAAGAACCTAAACACCACATACACTCAAAATAAAAGAGAGAAAGAGCCTGAGCCCAAGAAGAAGTGTTCAAGCAACTGAAGCACTCAAGCATTCAAGCTCTGTCTCCTCTCTTCACTCTCTCTGTTTGCAACTTTGTAATCTGGGGGAGAGAGTCTTTTTGCTGAGAGTTCCTTTTAGGTGGTTTTCATCTGTTCCAACTCCCAGCTTTGTTCTTTCTTTTATAAGAAAGATTTCTGTCCAGCTGTAGGACTGTATACAGTGTAGAACCTAGCTAGGGGTTTGTGTCTAGTAGAACTGCACTGGGGTTTGTACCAGGAGGTTGGCTTCTTAACCTGTAATAGAAGTGGGTTGCCTTCTTGCCCGAGAAAGAGAAAAAGACCAGTTGGGGTGCTGGGTGTTGTATTGTCCTTGAGGGGGACTGTACCCTTGGTTAGTAAAATCCCAAGAGGTAGCTTGGGGACTGGATGTAGGACTTCCATGTGGAAAGGGCCGAACCAGGATAAATTCCTTGTGTCCTCTGTGTGATTGTTTATTTGCTTCCGCACTGCTACTCTCTATCACACTCAACTAACCAAACTTTCAAGTGATAATTTTCTATGTTTAAGTTTGTTTTTCAGATTTCAGAAAAACCTATTCACCCCCCCTCTAGGTTAGCTTGCTGCCGTACCAAAAGGGCCAACACTAGCAACCTCACTGGCCTTCTCTTCACGCAGGAAGAGGCTTACTGTATACAGTCCTACAACTGGACAAAGACCTTTCTTAGAAAAGAAAGAACAGGCTGAGAGTTTTACAAGAATGGACTCTAACTCAGAAACTCTCGGCTGAAAGACTCTCCCCAAGAATTACAATGAGCATACAGAGAGAGTGAAGAGAGGAAGGCTTGAATGCTTTGAAGACTTCTGCTTTGAAAGCTTCTCTTGAATAGGCTCGAGCTCCTCTCTCTTTCTTTGAGTGTGTGTGGTGTTGAGGCTTCTCACTGGATGTACACTCTTTCAAAGATTTTCAGGAAAGCTCTCTTGTAGTTCTTCACATTGCTTCATCTTTTTATAGAGCAGCTTTGAACAGAACCATTGAGAGATAGTCGTTGAAGTTTTGAATCCGTTAGAGACATATTGTAGCCGTTGCTCATCTTCTTTTCCATCTATTCTTCTTTGTTTGTCTAACAGTCACTTGATGTAGATGGAAGTCTTATCTGTAGGTATAGAAGATAGGGTCAGACTAAAAAGGTCTTCTGACAGAAGCCCATACCTTGCCTTCTGTCCATGTTTTCTGCTAACAATATCTCACCTACCTTGAAGAATTGTCAACAAAAAGATCTTCAGTCAGACAAAGAAATAATAAAATCATATGAAGTACATTTGGACTTTCAGTTGCCGCCACAAATATTTTAAAACATTTGAAATATAGAGGCAATCGATGTTTAAGTACAAAAACTTCGACTGTAAAGAAGTTGGAGTTGGTATCACACTTCAACTTTTCAGAAGTTGGAGTTGGTCAACTTTGACTCTTCAGAAGTCGGAGTTGCACTAGGAGTCGGAGTTGAACCAGAAGTCGGAGTTTGGTCAACTTCGACTTTCCAAGAGTCGGAGTTGAACCAGTTCAACTCTCCAAGAGTCGGAGTTGAACTAGAGTCAGAGTTAGTATGATATCAGTATATGTTGTAGACTTAGAAAAAATCCGAGCAATCATAAAATGCGCTATTCAAACATAGTGTTTATAACATATGTTTTTCTGTGATATTACTATAGTGCATTTGAGGATTATTTATGCAGATAGTTATGCACTCATTGAATGTTATGCACTCATTGAATGTTCAAACTTATACATGAAATGCATGAGTTTTCAGATTAATATCAGAACATGATATGACATAAACATAAGATTTATTTAGTCATGAGTTTTAGTTATCAACAAAACGTGAGATAAACAAAAGAGTGGTTCAACAATCTCCCTCTTTTTGGTGATGACAAAACTCAATCAAAATTTATTTGAATTTTCTTAAAATGAGAAGTTTGAAACAGAAAATTCATGAATAAAATACTCTCCCCCTTTTTTGTCAAAACCCAAAAAGGAAGGATTTTACCATTTGTATATTCCCTTTTGTAAAGACTTCTTACCAATACTACCTGTGAGTTTGAATGAGAGGCGTTCAACAATTTTTGTCATGAATTTACATCTCCCTCTGAATGTGAGGCTCCCCCTTGATATGAGGCTACTCCTTAATGTGAGGCTTGATGAGTCTTCACTTGTCTGTCGACAATTGTTTGATGGTGTGTCGACCTGATTGTCTATGTGTGTCGACCTATTATTTGATCTTGTTGTTTCCTTACATATCCACTTGTTGTTTGTCAAGTCTTCAAGATTTTTGCCTGCATTGATCTTAAAAACAGAAAGACTTGCAAACCATTGTTAGTAGCACTATAAATTAAATACAAATATGTGACTACTCCCTCTTTAGATATGAGTTGGATGAAGAGCTGGGAGTCACCAATGTCTTGAGCATCCTTTGATCCTGATGCTCCAAGGCTATCCTGCAAACAAACTACTCAGAAGTAGGTACCCAAATCTTTTTAGGTCCTTGATGGTTAAATGTATGAAAATATCCATACTAGGTGCTGAGTAGTGTAGGTGTTTACTGTGTGTCCTAATTTATTGCAATGAGAACAACAATGAATATAATTTGTTTTGCAGTTCTTATTATCTTTGTGATATCTGTTTAGAACACGATTTTTAGAAACCTTTTTCTTTTGATAGAACTTGTTTATTACAGGGGCCTTTTTATGAGGCATCTTGGTTTCTTTTACAAATTTTGGCACTAGATAATTTTCAGAAATTATGACTTGTTTTCCTTTTTCAGGAGGTTTATATCCAAGGCCTTGTTTATTGTTGTCAGTTTTAGAGCCTTTTAAGCATAGAGCTAGAGAGGTTTTACCTTTTGTTAATTTTCTAACCGATTCCTTTAAATAAAGATTTTCTTCAGTTAGAGTTTTTAATTTTTCTTCTAACTCTAAATTTTTTTTTTAAATTTTCATTCAAAAGATAATTATTATCTTTACTTTCCTTTAATTGTGTTTCCAATTGTTCCATTTCTGATTTAAGATCATAATTAGTGTTTTCTAAGCAAGTAATGTTATTTTTCAGAATCTTTATTTATTTTATAACACCTTTATATTTTTCATAAAGTTCATTAAAAACATCTTCTAAGTCTTCAGACTCTGAACCTAAATCAATGCACGATTTAAAAGATGGGTATGAATGTACCTCATCTAGTCCTATCATGAGGGCTAGACTTACCTGCTCTTTTTATGAATCTGAGCTTGATGAATCTGAAGTGGAGACTTCTTCATTGTCCCAAGCAACAGCCATGGCTTTTCTTTTGAATTTCTTGTGCTTCTTCTTGAACTTTTCTGGCTGTCCATTCTTCTTGAGTCTTGGACAATCTGGTCTCAGGTGTCCAAGTTTTCTGCATTCATAGCAGACTGGTTCTTTCTCCTTTTTCTCCTTCTTTTGGATCTTTCTTGATCCATTCTTCTTCTTCTTAAGAATTTTATGAAGCTTGGATAGTACATCATCTACATCACTGTCTTCAAAACCTGTCAGCATTTGGAACTTCTCATATTGAGTGACCAAGATGTCAATCCTAGTTTCTTTGACTTTGTTTGTTCCTTCGTATGTGAGCTTCAGCTTGTCCCACATTTCTTTTTCTAATTTGCATGCTGAGATCCTGTTGAATTTGCTTCTTGTCAGGGCACAACAAATGAGATTCTTGGCTTTACTATTCTGTGAGAGAGATTTTCTGTCATTGTCTGTCTACTCCTCTCTTGGGTTGAGAACTATCATATCCCCTTCTTCAATGATAGTCCATAGTTGATAGTCATATCCCTAGAGGAAGAACTCCATCATTGTCTTCCAGTAGTTGTAATCTTCACCATCGAACAAGGGTGGTCTGTAGAAAGATTAGCCTTCAGTAAATCCTTGAGCTGCCATGGATCTTTGCTCTTTAGATCGTTGGATCTTCTTGCTTGAAGAGACTTAGCTCTGATACCATTTGTTGGCCCACTTGGTATGGCAGCATGCTATCTAGAAGGGGGGGGGGGTGAATAGATTCGTTGCAGAAATAGAACTTTAAACACAAAAAATTACCACTTAAAAACTTTGTTTAGTGAATGTGATAGTGTGTGATAAAGAGTAGCAGTGCGGAAGTAAATAAACAATTACACAAATGAACACAAGAATTTTATTCTGGTTCGGTGCTTCACAGAAGGAAGACCTACGTCCAGTCCCCAAGGAAATCTTGGGATTTCACTGACTAGGGTACAATCCCCCCAATGATATATAGCCCCCAGCTCCCCGCTGGTCCTCTTCCTTTCCGAGTAGGAAGGAAACTCACTTCTTTTATAAGTCAAGAAGCCAATCTCTTGGAACAAACCCCAGTGCGGTTCTGCTAGACTTAAACCCCTAGCTAGGTTCTACACTGAGTACAGTCCCTCAGCTGGATAGAAACTGCTAGCAACCTCACTGGCCTTCTCTTCACACAGGAAGAGGCTCACTGTATACAGTCCTACAGCTGGACAAAGATCTTTCTTAGAAAAGAAAGAACATGCTGAGAGTTTTACAAGAATGGACTCTAACTCAGAAACTCTCAGCTGAAAGACTCTTCCCAAGAATTACAATGAACACGCAGAGAGAGTGGGGAGAGGAAGGCTTGAATACTTTAAAGACTTTTGCTTTGAAAGCTTCTCTTGAATAGGCTCGAGCTCTTCTCTCTTTCTTTGAGTGTGTGTGGCGTTGAGGCTTCTCACTGGATGTACACTTTTTCAAAGATTCTCAGGAAAGCTCTCTTGTTGTTCTTCAGCCTTGCTTCATATTTTTATAGAGCAACTTTGAACAGATCCGTTGAGAGATAGTTGTTGGAGTTTTGAATCTGTTAGAGACATATTGTAGCTGTTGCTCATCTTCTTTTCCATCTATTCTTCTTCTTCTGTCTAATAGTCACTTGGTGTAGATGGAAGTCTTATCTGTAGGTACAGAAGATAGGGTCAGACTAAAAAGGTCTTCTGACAGAAGCCCATACCTTGCCTTCTGTCCATGTTTTCTGCTGACAATATCTCACCTACCTTGAAAAATAGTCAACAAAAAGATCTTCAGTCAGATAGAGAAATAATAAAATAATATGAAGTACATTTGAACTTTCAGTTTCCGCCACAAACATTTTGAAACATTTGAAATATAGAGTCAATCGATGTTTAAGTATAGAAACTTTGACTGTGAAGAAGTTGGAGTTGGTATCACACTTCAACTTTCCAGAAGTTGGAGTTGGTCAACTTCAACTCTTCAGAAGTCAGAGTTGGACTAGGAGTCAGAGTTGAACCAAAAGTCGGAGTTTGGTGAACTTCGACTTTCCAAGAGTCAGAGTTGGTCAACTTCAACTTTCCAGGAGTCGGAGTTTAACCACTTCAACTCTCCAAGAGTTGGAGTTGAACTAGAGTCGGAGTTAGTATGATATCAGTATATGTTGTGGACTTAGAAAAAATCTGAGCAGTTAGAAAATGCGCCATTCAAACATAGTGTTTATAACATATGTTTTTCTGCGATATTACTATAGTGCATTTGAGGATTATTTATGCAGATAGTTATGCACTCATTGAATGTTATGCACTTATTTAATGTTCAAACTTATCCATGAAATGCATGAGTTTTCAGATTAATATCAGAACATGATATGACATAAACATAAGATTTATTTAGTCATGAGTTTTAGTTATCACCAAAACGTGAGATAAACAAAAGAGTTGTTCAACAATTTGTATTTAAATAAGAGCCTAACTAAACAATCATATTCATAGCCTACCTACAACTTTTTACAAATCAAATCAAACAGTCAAAGTATAGTCATTATGAATCTCTCAAGTCTGCCTTCCGACTTGCATAGCCTCTGCTACGGCACGATCTCCTCATGGTTGGATCTTCCTTAACTCTTGCAGATAGCCTTGGTAGAGCTCGTCGTCTTCTGCCACCTCTGCCAGGATGAGGCCCAAAGCACACACCTCCTACAGTACCAGAGCACTTCTCACATCTCGCCCATCCTCTGTAGTACCAATCTTCCTTATCTGAATGGGTGGGAAGTGTGAGAGGGCAGGAACATCCATGTGTGGCATGCAGATTTGCAGATGGCAGCGATGTGGATTGTAGAGAACCAAGGCCTCGTTCCCTATCAACCGTAGATCCAAGCCGACCTGTTGGCACACTCTGATGATCTTGTCATGGAGGAAGAAGGGCTGCATGTTGAATTGCTCAACTTGCAGCATGTTCAGATACAATCTCCAGTCCTTTAAGCTCTTCATCGCTGCAGTCTTGCACCAGACTTGAGGAGTAATGTTTAATGGAGCCCCGATGAAGAAGAGGGGGTGGTGCATCAGGCTCAGGCACTTGACGGAAATGTCATCTGTCGGCTTGAAGTACATCCTCATCCCCATCCAGCACTCCAAGGCAATCACCAACCTGAAGAGTGGTCCACCAGTGGCTGCAGAAGATAGTCCAGCATATAAGTAACCAAGAATAGCCTGAGAGATGGACAAACCTTCCCATGCACTACTGATGATGCTCAAGTTGGGTGACATGTGTTGGGAAGAGGATGACACCGCAGATGCATATGGCTGCAGCTTTGGCAATGGCTTCATGTTTCTCGCTCTTGTTCTTGTAGTGAGAGATAACCCATTGAGAGAGGGTGATCAAGTAGATGAAACCTGGGCTTGTCATGCATTGGAGATCCTCTGCATTGGTTGTGATTTCTCAGAATATAGCCCTCAAGTAAATCGGGTCCACCGTATGGGAGATAAGGTATTCCGACCCCTTCTTGTCTCCGAAGGCCGAGCATGATCTCCAACTCCTCCAGTAAGATGGTGTGACGTCCCGAGTAGGGTGCACACAGATGTCATTTGATTAAGTGAACAACATGCAGGTAGATGGAAAACATGACATTATATTTACATATAATAGTCTTCTATTACACAGTCATAGTTCTTTACTTGGTATACCAAGTAACTGTACAATAAGAGATAAAAAGAAAAGTATAAAAGTGGTTCTTCTAGTCTACTCCTCAGTCTCTTGCTTGCCCTCTTCCTTATCAGTCTAACTAGAACTTGGAAAAAATATTGTAATCACATTATGAGCTAATTGCCAGTAGGTAAATTCACACTGCTTGGGGTTTAAGTGATTAAAACATTAAACAGTGGTACATAAACTTGATGAGTAAGTATACTGAAAATTGACATGGTAATGAGAGAGTATATCAAGCTTAAATAAAACACCTTGAATCATGTGTTGCAAGAATGTCACTGTAAGGATGTTAGGCATGTACTATCAAGTAAAGGATAAAATTATAAACAAGAAGAGTCAAGTAAAACAAGTTTATAAGGGTAAGTTCTTAGAAAGTGAGAATTTTTCATGTATTCAAACAACTAGATATTGAGCATCAAGTACTCATATGTAGACTATCTAAAACCAGATGTCTAGTAAATTTAACATGTCCTTTAGGTGCAATGCCACACCAGACCATTCACACTCCCATGGGCACAAGTACTTTTGGGTGCTCTTCCCAAGACCAGGTCAGGGCCCTTAAATTGGCTCATTCTAGCATTGTAAATCTACAAGAGATCTAGAGATCCCAAGTTCTAGACATTGCAAGTGAATTTTCAAGAAATATGAGACATGCTAACAAGTAAGAGTTGATCCATCAACACTTTATAAATCACTTTTATAAGAGTGAGTAACTTAATAATTATTTCAGATAAATCTAGAGTTTAATGTACCATAAGTCATGTAAAAGTTATTTCAAGAAAGAACTCTGATTAATAGGGTGTGTCAACCTGAACAAGAGTGTGTCGACCTGAGTAACTAGAAACAAGGGTTTGGTTGACTTGAATACATATTGTGTCAACCTGATGAAAGGGTGTGTCAACCTGATGAAAGTGTTGTTGAACCACTCTTTTGTTTACCTCATGTTTTGGTGATAACTAAAACTCATGACTAAATAAATCTTATGTTTATGTCGTATCATGTTCTGATATTATTCTGAAAACTCATGCATTTTATGTATAAGTTTGAACATTCAATGAATGCATAACTATCTGCATATATAATCTTCAAATGCACTATAATAGTATCACAGAAGAATGTATTTTATAAACACTATGTTTAAACGGCGGCTGTCGACAGGTACTGCATCATATGTGTCTTCCAGAACTATATTTCTGAATCAGGGGCTGGGCTGTCGAAAGATGCAACCTGCCTGTCGACAGCTACTGGTTTCCTCAGATTTTTTCTAAGTCTACATCGATTACATGAACATTGATTATGCTTTCACTTCGATTACTGTTTAAGTCAACATCGATTTCATTCAAACATAGATTTCATTTGAACATCGATTTCACTCAAACAAAGACTTCATTTGAACATCGATTTCAGTTGAACATCGACTTCACTAAAACATCGACTTCATTGAAACATCGATTCACTCACAACATCGATTTCATTTAAACATCGATTCACTCACAACATGGATTACATTCAAACATCGATTACACTCAAACATCAATTATCTTAAAACATCGATTATCTTAAACATCGATTACGTTTAAACATCAACTCTCTTTGAACATCGATTACATTTAAACATCAACTATCTTTGAACATTGATTACGTTTAAACATCAACTCTATTTGAACATCGATTGTCTTTTAACTTAAACATCGACTACCTTAAGACATCGATTACCTATCTATTTCAAATGTTTCAAAATGTCTTTTGGCCCCCAATGAAAATTAAAATACACTTCATATGCTTAACATATTATTTCTCTGTCTGATTGGAGATCTTTTTGCTGTCTATCCTTCAAGGTAGGTGAGATGTTGTCAGCAGAAAACATGGAAGTAAAGGTATGGGCTTTATTCAGAAGACCTTTTTAGTCTGACTCTATCTTCTGTGCCTGTAGATATCTATACTTCTCTCTACACCAAGTGTTTGTTAGACAGAAGAAGAATAGATGAAGAAATCAAGCAACGACTAGAAGAGTTCCAATGGATCTCTTCAACGGATCTGTTCAAACTGCTCTATAAAAAGATGAAGCAAGGATGAAGAACAAGAAGAGAGCTTTCCTGAAGATTATTCAAAGAGTGTACATCCTGTGAGAAGCCTCAATGCCATATACACTCAAAGAAAGAGAGAAAGACATCGAGCCCAAGAAGAAGTATGCAAGCAACCATCTGAAGTCGTCAAGCTTCAAGCTCCTTTCCTCTCTTCACTCTCTCTGTGCTGCAATTGTAATTTTGGGGAGAGTCTTTTGGTTGAGAGTTTTTGAGTTAGTGTTCATATTGTACAACTCTCAGTCTGTTCTTTCTTTTCTAAGAAAAATTTCTGTCCAGCTATAGGACTGTATACAGTGAGCCTCTTCTTGTGTGAAGAGAAGGCCATTAGGGTTGCTGACAGTTTCTGTCCATCTAAGGGACTATTCTTAGCACTTCCTTAAGGGAAGAACCCAGCTGGGGTTAGTGTCAGCAGAACCTTGTTGGGGTTTGTACCAATAGAACCTAGCTGGGGGTTTAGCTAGCAGAACCTTGTTGGGGTTTGTTCCAACAGAATCGCACTGGGGTTTGTTCCAGGAGGGTAGCTTCTTAACCTATAATAGAAGTGAGTTTCCTTCCTACTCAGAAAGGAAGAGGACCAGCGGGGAGCTGGGGGTTTGTATATCCTTGGGGGGATTGTACCCCGGTTAGTGAAATCCCAAGATTTTGCTTGGGGACTGGACGTAGGTCTTCCTTCTATGAAGTACCAAACCAGGATAAAATTTCTTGTGTTCATTTGTGTGATTTTTTATATTTGCTGTTGGGTTCTCATGTATGATGTTTGTACTTAAACATTTTTGATGATGAACAATGTTAATTGATGTTGTATGAATGGTTGAAACATGGTGATAGTGAAAACGTCAAGCAAGATACAATCATATCAAAACATGTTTCAATTGATAATCTATATATTGATTGTATCTCACTTAGAATGTTCTTCAATATAGGTGTGAATGTATACAAGACAAGCACTCAAATGCAAGAGCAAAATCTCAAGAGATTGACTTCAAGCAAGCATCTGTCGACAGCCCTGAAGGTCCCTGTCGACAGATAAGCACAGGGAAGACAAACAAGTTACAGGAAATACAAATGAAGTCTGCCTGTAGACAGTAACAAATCGCCTGTCGACAGCTACACATAAATAAAGCCTTTTCCGCAAGACCATGGTTCAGGAAATTGGAAACTTGTTAGCATCTGTCGACAGACACCATAATGGCTGTCGACAGACGAAGAGAAAACTCAGTTACAAGATTTGGATATGTTTTACATTTGGGTGTTTCCTTTTACCACGTCTCTCTAAACTTGGACACCCATATATATCGAACATATTGAGTCATTTTCGCAGCAAGAAGCCACCATACCAAAACCCTAAGCAAAACCCAAGAGAGAAAGCTTCTTCCTGCTGCTCTGCTTCAACCCTCCATCCTGTGCGAGGAAGATCCATCTTCCGAACGGAGTTGAAGTCGGTTCGTCCACGGTTCAAGCTACTACGTCATTTGAGGATCATCAAAGTGAAGCTTGGAGTTCTTTTGGACGACCAGCGACAAGAGTTCTTCATATGGATTTGTTCTTTCATCTTAGAACTCCCGTCCTTTCATGTTTCTCATACATCTGTGTGTGTGGTTGTGATTCAAGTGTCCCTTGTGCTTGATTCATGTGTGGCTAGTTGTTCTGAATGCGTGTTTGCTTCAGACAACTTGAGTGTGTGTGTTGTAAGAGTTGAACTCACTTATAAGCAGTCTTTCTGCGTGTGTGTGTGGACGGTGGACGTAGGATACACAAGTTGTGTACTCCGAACAACCTTAAATCATCGTGTCTGTGGTTTGAACGTTTTACGGTAGATGTTTGGTAGGCACGTTGATTTCTCACACACTAGATAGGGTGTTATTTGTTCTGCTCATAATCAACACATACATCTTGGTTCAAATTTAGTGCAAATCTGTTTGAGATTTCGGCAACTCAGTGTTATCACTGAAAAGAAGGCCATAGTGGTTTTAATTTGTAGTAATCTATTCAACCCCCCCTTCAAGATTACCATTATAGATAGTTCCGCATATCTTTCAATTGGTATCAGAGTCTGGTTTCTCTGATTTACTGCTTTTAAAGTTTGATCTAACGATCAGGAGAAATTCGATCTCATGGAAACTCACAAAAGGTTTGTAGCTGAAGGAAACTAAGTGTCCAGGCCACCCTTCTTTGATGGCACTGACTATCTGTATTGGAAAAATCCCATGCAGGTCTTTCTGAGAGCTCAAGACTTTGAGCTATGGAAGATTGTCAGCAAAGGAGGGTATGTGCTGCCCGAGGATGAAGATACTTGGACAAAGGAACAGATTAAGAAAGGCACCTTGAATTGGAGCGCATTGAACATGATGCAGTGCGCCATACATCCCAAGGAGTTTTCAAGAGTCTCCACATGCAACTCAGCAAAAGAAATGTGGGACAAGCTTGAACTCATCTACGAAGGTACGTCTGAGGTAAGGGAAACCAAAGCAAGCATGCTAGTATCTGAATATGAGATGTTTAAAATGAAAAATGAAGAAACCATATCAGATATGTTTGCAAGGTTCATTCTAATAATCAATGGATTGAAAGGTCTTAAGAAAGAATACTCGAAAAGTGACCTAGTTAGGAAGATACTTCGGTCTCTTCCATCCTCTTGGAATACTAAGGCCACCGTCATTGAGGATTCTAAATATCTTTCAAAAATGAAATTAGATGAGTTAATTGGTTCCTTGATGACCTATGAAATAAATATAAAGAGGAAAGAAACTGAAGAAAATTCCAAAAAATCAATTGCTCTAAAATCCCTCAACAAAAATTCCTCAAGCTCCAAGAAAGAGATCCAATAGGAAAGTGATGAAAATAGACCCTCACAACGACTCTCTTCCACACCCAAGGGAAAACCACTAAGCGAGACCGACACTTCCACAGAAGCACAAACAACCAGACACCCACGACACTCACCAAACTACCATCAGGCAGAGCACACAGGGCGAGAGAAACGAAGCAAACCTCCCGACCGTGGGGACACACTAAGTCCCACCAGCGCAGCCGGGAAAACTCGAAAATGAACATGAAGACAACCTAGCCAGCACCTCGGCCAGATACATAGTCAAAGGCACCACACCTCGACCGACAACGCTCAAACAGACTGTAACACTGACAGTCCAATCGACAACAACGATAGCTCATCTCCACAGAGAGAGAGAGCAGCGACAACCAAAACAAACACAAGGCAGCTTGGGGAGGACCTCCACCCAAAGCGCCAAGAGCCGTTCTGGGAAAACATCACTAGAATGCAGCCCAAACAAACAGCCAAAGCACACGGCCAATAGAGAGAACACATCAGCCAGTGGAAGCAAAGAACCTCCACCAGAACCGCCAAGGCGCCATTCTGGAAAACTCACCAGAATGCACCAGCCAACACAACAACAGAATACCTCAACCCTGAGTAGCACAACAACTGGCAGAAACAAGCCCGGAATAGTCCTAAGAGCAACCCTCACCAGGACAATAACCAACTATTCTGGGAAACATCATCAAAACACAGGGAAACCAAGCGATACACCTCAACCTAGAGGGCAACGCCGCAATAACCAGAAACGAGCACAACACAGTTATGGGGAAACCTCACCTCCATCAGAACCAACAGAGAAGAACTCCGGGAGCACCTCACCAGAGTTCACAACTAGCCAGCACAAAGCCGACAACAACCACAGATAGGTGTCACAGCGCTCAACCAGCGGTGCAACACGGCACACAAGCATCTGCTTAGCTCGAGCAAAGATGCCAACTGAGCAGAGCACAGCGCACAATGGCGCACAGGCACACAAGGCCAAACACATAGCCAACACAACACACACCCCAACAACAAGGGGGACATCCAACAAGGACTCACCCTAATAACAAGGGAACTGCCAGCAAGGCAAGGACACCTTTGACCGGTTTCGCAGACCACAACCTTGCACCGGAGAAGGCCACACCACACGTAGGCTCTCTCAGCCTTCGCGACACAACCACCCGAACGCACAGGCCGAGGATGAATCCAACCACAACACGAGCGAAAACGACAACTACGCTCGAAGAACATGCACCCAGCAATAGCAACAACACTCTCCTGCAGCTCACACCTGGACCCTGCTGGAAAGCTAGCCACCTGCAACAAAGAGCCACATGATCACCTAACAACGACTCTACAAGGACGGGCCAACAGCGCACGAGTACCTTTCATTGGGACAGCCATAGTTATTAACCCATTACAAATCTCTTTGGACCCCTGAGCTCTGATACCACTGTAACGACCCGACCTCCAGGACCCTTCCCAGGGACCCCCGAAGGTCGTGCCGCCACCCACGGATCCGAAGACCTGTAAGGGTTAGAATTTAGTCCAGTGAGATAAGCAATGAATTCAAATAACTATAACAAGAAAGTTCATACATTAATAATGAAATATGTACAACATGTCCCAAATAAAAGTACAGGTACAGAAAGAAAGGTGTAGTCCTTAAGGGGCATACCTCGAGGACTTGCAAAAAAGGCCACTCTCAACTTACGGTACAAGCGCTCACGCTTACAACTCATATTGCTGGCAATGCACGGCGATCAAGACGCCACCACGACCGTCCGACAACGAACTCCTGCGACATCGAGTCCCTACCTGAAGAGAGTAGGGGGGTGAGCCTCGTGAACAAGGCTCAGTAGGGATAACCAGTCCTTTACTAGCCAGAGCAACAGGAACTCCAACAAAGCGGAAGCAAAACTACTCTACAAAGCAGTAAAGTGGGAAACACCTATTGTAGAGAGCTAGAAAGCAGAGGAACAGAGAAATGCCACGACCCACAACCAGAGTCGCACCCAACATGACTCCAGCAGAACCAGCGGAGTCAAATATAATGTGGAAACAACCCTCGACACACACCTGCCGAGACAATGAAGCTCACGGAACACCGGAGCAGCCATGTGAGACCAGAGTCTCACGACACAAGCACCAACATCCCGGACCTTCAAGAGGTCGGGAAGGAGCAACCTGGTGTCACCAAGAGAGACACCAAGCAACCACGTGAGAAGCACTGTCTCACCACAGGCACGGCCACCTCAGACCTCCACAAGGTCGAGAGCCCACAAGCAGAACCACCCTGCACCTCGGACACTCCACGAGGTCAGGGAACTACACACTCTGGTGCCACCACAGACGACACCTAGGAACGGGTTACTGAAACAACAGTTGGGTGCCTGCACAAGGCACCCCGAGAGAACCCGCAGAGCGGAAACCACTAAACATGGCCCACGAGGCCAAACCAACCAAGCCCAAGGAGCTAGACACGGCTAGGCTACAACCACCGTGCAGGCTAGGGTGACGAGAAACTCAATCTCGGAAAACAACATGAGAAACACCGTCACGCAAGAGCACACAAGCCACCGCCACAGGCAGCTAAGAGGAGGACACACAGTCTACTCCTCCAGCTCGCTATCCGCTGACTCCTGCCTACGACCTCCCTAGGTAGAGTGAGGCTAGCGAGTCACAAAAAAGAACAACTACAAACTACCGCAGCCCGGCCGAGTTGCGGCCCCAAGCCTAACCTCCCTACGTGGCTCCGGAACCAATGCAGAGCGAGGCAGTGAGAAGGACTAGTTGTTCCGCACCAGAAGAGCGCCTCAACCACCTCAGAGACCCAGACCAGCTAAGAGAGCTCTACAAATGACTCACGCCGCTGTCCCCACCATTTTCCCCTACTGCTACCAGAGTCAGAGACTCGAGCAAACCCCCCTGCCCGGAGAAACTACCTCTGACACAGACGCGCGGGGACCGGGGGTCCCAGGTAATGGTAACAACCTGTCTCGCGGACAAGCCCTCAGGTGCCGAGCACCGGCCGAAAGAGAAACTAGTGGGGCAACCACACAGAATCCAGCACAGCTGGCTTGTAACCAAGACAAGCCCAGCAGGCACAGGCACGCATGACACCCCTTCCGAAAACCCCCCAGAAGGGCCGTCGGCCAACGCCGACACACACAGCAAGGCCCGAGACACCGGAACACCACCAAACAAAACAGAAACCATCACTCTTCTAATAATCGATTGACTGATAGACAATCGATTATTAGACAGACGCGAGCCTCCTAGCACCATTGCTAGGACATGGCCATGAAGGTGTCACCTTTGGTCATTGAACGCAGGGAGGCAACCTGCCGCATTCCCACCAGAAGGTCCTAAGGGCAACCCTGCCCTGGGGCACATGCCGACATGCCAACCGCGGCCACGAAAACACCTAAGGCAAGCCTGGTGCTATCGCGCCCTCCTTGTCTGTCTCGATATCATCGCGATAGGAAGGGCAACCGCGACAAGCGCCAGGTCACGACGGGGAAGCAGGTCGCGATAAGAACTTTGTCACGATAGGGAACCAGGTCACGACACGACCTTATCGTGACGGCCAACCGCGCAGTGATAAGGTTGCATCCGACCTAGGCGACACCTCCTCTGATGTCGCGATGCGCACTATGGTTGCAACATCAGATTGAAGGCCGACCGCCAGAATGCTGCATTTCGGGGTCGCCCACACACTACAAACAAGCATACAATGGGGAGGGTGTAATCACGGGATTGGTATCCCCTTTTGAATTAAAAATTAAGAGTGTAGGGATTAGGAACTGACCGTGATTGCCACCAGGGTAATCGCCTCAGAGATGTAGACGTGGAGGTCTGACTACCTTGGAAAAGAAAAGAGAAGGGAAGGCGTACCTGAGAACGCGACGATGGAGGTGTCGCGACGCTTTTTTCGGAACGCGATAGGGGCACTGACGCCTTCTTGAACGCGACAGATGTCTGGTTGCCTTCTCTTCAGAGGGACAGAGTTGTGGGTTCTCATCTTCCTGCTCCTCAGCCGGCCAAGGGACAGGAGCCTCACTTCGTTCTAACCTTCAAACACCTGCCAAGATGATTTAAACACAAGGAAAACCCATTAGAATTCGTGTGCAATAGATCTATTCAATGAAAAGTGCATGTACATGAACTATTATGGGGGGAACTCACGAGATTGGGGCTTTTAACCCCTGGGGGTGCTAAGGATGGGTGTGTGTTTCGTGTTCTAATGTTAAACTAGAAGAAAAAATGAACTATGCATGTATGAAATTGAATGAAACAAAGAGAAAAGGGGAGAGGAGATTGGATAGCCGGTGGGAAAACGCCCTGGGGGGCTCTTCTGAGTCGTCTGGAGAGAAAACTCTCTTCTTGGAAGATGAAGCTCTCTGGATTCCCGAACTAATGGCTCCGGCCTTGCCCAAAAAGATGGAGAAATAAGGTTTTTATGGGTGATTATTCCCGGACAGGTTCTGAGAGGAATAATGGGCAAGCGTCCGACTATGGGCAAGTATGGCTGTGCAAGGGCCATTGGAACTCGGAAAGGAGCATGTTAGGAAGGTCTCCTCCGAATTTGAGAGGATTTGGACTCGATTTGGACGTCCAAAAGAAGCAATTACCATCAATAGCATGGGTCCAAATCAGCCTCGGATTGAGTTTCCTGTTTAAAGTCCAAAAGGCGACAGCCACATTGTCGTTTTCCTGAAGGCGACGGCTCGATACGTCGCCTTCCTCATATGGAAGGCTGACTTAAGTCATTTTGCAATTTTTGAGGGATTTAAAAAAAATATGGATTTATGAATGCGACGTAGAGGCTGTCGTTTTCAGGAACGCGACACAGGTCCTGTCACCTTCTGGACTTTTCTGGATTTTGGCATGTAATGCATCTGAAACTCTATGCACAACCTTCAGATGAAATGTCGGACTTTACGTTCAGAGAAATAATGAGAGATATTTGTTTGACTTGACCCGAAGAATCCTCCAGGGCGGTGAATTAATCAGAATGATGTCATGATCGGAGAAAGCCAGCTTGACGATGATGAGCCAACGTGGGGCGTCAATGATGCGACAAGGGATTTTGCTCAACTTATAGGTTAGAAATGGGTGTCTACAGATTGCCCCTCCTTGATGCTCACTTTGCAAGGGAGTGGAGCGGAAAATGGAGCGAAAGCGGCATGAAATGGCGATATAGCGGAATGAAGCGGAATGAGCTGAAAAGCGGGCATCAAGGTAAAGAGACACCCATTCTTGACGAGTAAGCAGCAGGAATTATCCGGAACGCGAGGATGGCTCCTACTTGGGACGAATAAAAAATCAAAAGAAAAGAAAGATCAACCTCCTGATTCAAGAGGTACCCTGGCTATCTTTAGCGTGCAGGTTTCGTTCATTAGGGGATAGGTGCTGCCCGGCGGGTCGATTCGACTCTGGCCTTCGAGCGGGTCATGACTAATGAGCGGATCGGGGATAAAGGAATGACTGTCATGGCGAATGGGGATGAGAGGAATCCTGCATAGGAACCATCACTGGCGGACTGGACCGAACACATGCTCGAGGAAAACTTTCAAACTCGGAGTGGAATTCTTGTCTGGAAAACGAGGATCTGTGCTGGGACATCATTGAGAAGCTGACTTTGACAAATCATGATTCGTGAAGCTCAAAGTTCCTACATGATGCATGCTGGGCTAAAACAAAAGGAAATCATAAAAACGAATGCAAAGAAAGGGAGAAAATAACAAATATTCAAGGATAATATTGCTAGACAATATGGGCAAGGGTCAAGACACTTCACATCCCCGACGTGCGACAGAATCCATTGTCCCCGAGTCATATCACCCAACGGCCTATCCAGCGATTAGCAGTGTGCATCTAGATCATCATCGTTTTTGATGAAGGGGAACTCAGATCCTAAAACACACTGGGAACCAGCCGGTCCTTGAGCTGATATAGTAACGTAAATATCATATAGTAATGCGAAGGGATTAAGGTTAGAGATACTTACCTGTCTTACCTGACAAACGCGTCTTTCTGATTTTCTGGATTTTTTGATTTTTATGGATTTTCTGCATTTTCTTGATTTTTATGGATTTTCAATTAATCAAAGCAATAAAGATACAATAAAGATGCACCAAATAATAAGCATCAAAAACATGTGCAAAATATCCTGAACAGTTATAAAGAAACATGCATGGCACATAAACTGATCAGAAGGTGACATAGGGACTGTCGCAACCCTACACTTCAGAAGGCGACGGGATACCTGTCGCCAACTTGAAGGCGACGGGTCGATACGTCGCTTTCACAGGTTCTGCAGCCCGAGCTCAAAAGCTTTCAGCATGGGATTAGGACTTGTCCCCCACTTGGACTCTAAGTGCTTCCCACTCAAACTCCTATTCCTAATGGGTCTCCCCTACCCTTTCCTAGCATGATTAGGGGTGTTATGGCTTTATAAATAAGGGGGGTGAGAGGCCAAATTCGGAGCTCTGATCTCTCTCTTCTTTTCTTCAGGTTTTACAAGCTCTCATGGCCATGAAGAGAGCTCCTCTTGATCCCATGGGTGGGGAGGTGGCTTACGAAGGTCCGAAGCGTGCTCGGACGACGTATGAAGCTCTCATGAGGGTGACGGACGTCCCCAATCATCTGAGCCGGAGCGAGGAAGTGAGAGAGGTGAGTTGGTGATGTTTTTAATTTTCAATGCTTTTAACTCCGAATTTGCTCATCAATTTTCCTGTTCTTCTTCTCCTTACCCTCTTCTTTTGCCTTTTCTTCTTCCCTTCTAGCTCTTCCCGGGGTCCCGCCGCTATTCTAAGCTCACTTGGATCACCTCGATGATCAAAGCCTTACCCATGTATGTCATTAGATTCTTGAGAGAGTGGGGATTGGGCGGAGTGTTGATAGCGGCCCATAATTACCACAAAATTTCTTTTGATTGGCATAGCATCACGGCCTTGATAGAGTTATGGCACCCACAAACCCATACCTTCTTCTTTCCCAAATTCGAGGCGACCATCCTTCTAGAGGAGGTCGAGGCCTTTCTAGCTCTTCCTAAGACAAAACCAGGGGATGAGCAAAACATAAGCTATACGGTTGAGCCCATTAACCCGAAGCTTATCCTTGGGGAGTTCATGACCGATCCGGGGGATGTCCATACCATGATTAGCCCACAATTCATCCATTTAGTGCCTTTGTCTAAGTGGGTCATATCCAAGTGTAAGGACAAGAGCGTAGACCACCGTGAGATAGCAAAGGCCGTGACGATATGCTTATGTGGGGTGGTGCTCTTTCCGTCTGGGGATCACCTCATAGACTACACTAGCCTTAGTGCGATTAGTGGGGTATGGCGAGGACTCTCACTCTCTCACGCCGTCTTGGCGTATCTCTATTCGGGCCTCACTTCAGCTTCCACAGGAGGTTTCCTTTATGGCTCCATGATCCTTCTAGAGTGTTGGTTGGGTGTGAGGATCAAGTTTAAACCGGTAGACAACCCCACCACCGATAGTAGAATCTTTGGGTGTCATCCCTTGAGCTTTATTGGTGGCGCGACCAAGTTCTCCGACAAAGTTCTGTGCAGGACGGCGGACAAGAAGACAAGGAGTGCGTGGCGCCTTTACTTCAATACCTTACCGGTGGAGCACTTTGCTTTGGGCATAGCGGCGCTGCGCGGGGTGGAGATCCGGCTACCACTCGGACGCGGCTTGGATTTGCAACTCATCGGGAACATGGCGACCATGCTCTACAACCCTCAGCAGTGCTATCTACAGATCGGGAAGCCGAGGACGAGAGTACTGCCACTATCGCACCTACCTCCCGTGAAGAAGCGACGTCTGGGGAACCCGGAGGATGAGCAGGCCGTGCGGAGCGCGCTTGCCTTGTGGAGGGCATGCGCTACCCATGCACTCCCACCGAGACTTGACGAGGACCGGGAGACGTACCAGGCGTACCTCTTGGAGCACGAGAAGATTCGGCACTTAGGGAACCGTGAGCCAGGGACTTGATTGTACTTTTGATGTTTGGATGGGACTTGATGGATTTGATGCTTGATGTAAGAGGGGACATGCTGATTTTGATTTTTCATAGCTTTTACTTGATGTGATCATGGAATTAATGAACATTGAGCTTTTTTAGAAATTGTGCACAGACCTGATAAGGCGACACATGGGCTTTCGCAATCAAGAAGGCGACGAATACAACGTCGCGACCATTAAAGTGAAGGCGACGGACCCCATGTCGCTACCACTAAAGTAAAGGCGATGGACCACATGTCGCGTTCATAGGAACCGAGGCGGTTTGAATTCGGGCCGAGCGCCCTCTCTCTCCTTCTTCCCTCTTTCGAAACCTTCCCTCTTCCTTGGCTCGCTCCGGCGATTCCGGCGACTTCCCCTTCCTTCCGGCCTTCTCTCTCTCATCTCCTTCCTCTCTTCCTCCTATCTTCCTATCCCTCTCTCTCTCTTTCCTAACCCTCTCTCTCCCTTGACAACCGGCGATGGAGGAGGAGCACCGAGAGGGCCAAGGCGGTGAGGGCGGTGGCCGGTGGCACAAGAAATCAATCCGGCGTCGGAAACTGGGTGAGGGGACCTCTACGGCGGCCCCGGAGGTCCCTCCGGCCGTGCCGATGGAGGAGGAGCCCGCGGTGGTTCCGGGTGACGAGGACGAGCCGGTCGGGCCCAAGAAGGTAGGTCTCCGAACCCTATACTCTGAATGTGGGATGTGGGGGGTGCGGCGCACCCATTTGTAGGGCAATTTGCCCGAGGAAAAGGCCGAAAAACGGAGGAAGCTCCGTCTCGGGTCAACCCTGTTAATGCGACGTAGGACCCGTCGCCTTACTAGTCGGAAGGCAACGACCCCCCTGTTGCCTTTTAAAAGGCGACAGGGTGACCATCGCTACCTCAATGGGAATGCGACGAGCTGGATGTCGCCTTTAGGAAGGCGACGGGCCCATTGTCGCCTTATCAGGACAGAGAGTGGTCCGCGCTTTTCTTTTCGAATTCTGACCCTTTTGGTGTTTGTCTTGCAGAGTGAGCTGCGGTCCCGACTCGGGTGGGCGGTGATCCGAGCGATCTATGACGGCTTGCCAGACTTCCAGGTACGCCGATTGGAGGGGATGGGCTTCGGGCCATTCTTGAGGTTGGAGGAGCTGACGCCAGACGTGGCGCTCATCCAGGCTCTAAAGGAGCGGTGGGACCTAGAGTGCCACGCATTCCTCTTTCCGTGGGGGCACATGGTCCCCATGTTAGAGGACGTGGTACGGATCACCGGCCTGAGAGTGGATGGCCAGGCGGTGACTGGGACCACCTACACCAGTTATCAGGAGCCAGTGGAGAGGCTTCTCGAGCTGGAGGTGAGGGGAGAGAGGTCCTCGTTGGTCGGGAGGACAGCGCTGCAGGCGAGCCTGGGGGTAGCGAGCGCGCGCCACCGGACGGGGGAGGAGCAGGCGGAGTACTTGGCGCGGCTGACGGAGGACGCCCGAGCCGTGCTGGCAGAGGAGGAGGGAGTGGCAGCGGACCGCGACTTGAGGCGCTTCCTGATCCTTGTGATCGGGAAGTTGATCTTGGGTATGCGAGGAGACCCGGTGAGCTGTCGGTGTCTGCCCCTACTGGAGGACCTGACCCAGGTGGGGAGCTACGCATGGGGTGCGGCCCTTCTGGCCCACCTTTTCGACAGCCTGGGCACCTCCAGTAGGGAGACAGGGGTGGCCGGGTTCTTCCCTCTGTTACAGGTACACTTCTCACCTCAGCCTTTGTTATTTTTGCTGCTTATTTTATTAATCGTGGTACTGACTGTGTTGCTCCTGCAGGTGTGGGCGTACTACCACCTCCCCTCTCTTCGCCGCGGGGTGGCGAGGCGACGAGGTGCCGTGCCCCTTCTCCAGCGCTGGAGGTTCTGCCGCGACGAGCGATCCTTGCGGCGGCAGGTGACGCTGATCCACGACGCGATGGACACCATTCCCTTCGGGCATGTGAGTACTTCAAGCCTTAACCATTCTACTTTGATTGCTTCCCTGGTAGTTGACTGACATATTTTACTTGTGGTGTGCAGGTACAGTGGACTCCCTATGTCGGGGAGGACGACGCTACCCAGCCGTGGGTGGAGCGGGGCCGTCCTTACTTCGGTAGGGACATTTGGCTCCACTGTTTTAACACAGTGGTCCCGCTCCACCACCGGCTAGTGGCGCGGACACTGGGACTCTATCAGGCGGTGGTGGAGTTTCCGACCCGACAGAGGTTGTGGGAGAGGCCCGGTCGCAGCTTCCGGGGAATCCAGCAGGTCACGGACTGGACAGTCCGGGTCCGGGAGCAGCTGGATGATTGGGAGCGACGAGGGAAGGAGGTGGTCTCTGAGGCTGCCAGCGACGAGGACTACTACCGGGCCTACGCCCGGAGGTACGGGGCCCAGGTCTACAGGGGGACCCGTCGACCGGTGAGTTTTACTGCTTTTAGTCTGTTTGAAATTCTTTAATTAATTATGTGACTGATTCTGACTTGTGTTTTGCAGCTTGACCCCGAGGGACGGATTGCCTCGCTCGAGGGCGTCCTCCATTCCACTATCCAGCAGCAGGACGACCTCCAGGCGGTGGTGGACCAGCTGGTGAGTTTCTACCTTGTGCTTTTACCCTTTCTGTTTCTAGTGTTGGTTGACTGACCCCACGGTGTTTCTTTTGCAGAGGGGAGAGTTGGAGAGGGCCCAGCAGATGGTGGGCGGTGCCTCTTCCTCTCGGGAGGACCCTGGCCGCTCCGTCTTGGAGGGCCAGCTGGCGGCGGCGGCGGCTCGAGCAGAGGACGCCCTCGCCCAGCTGCGGGAGCGGGTAGGTTTCTTACTCTAGATGCCCCTTGAGTCTTATTGTTTTGGTGAAATCTGACAGGATGTTTGGTGTTGCAGAAGCAGGAGCTGAGGACCGCCCTGGCGCGGACGACCGCGTTGGAGGCGGAGATGGCGGAGCTGCGCCTACGTCCAGAGGCGGCGGAGGTGGCGCGGTGGCGCCAGGAGGCAAAGGCGGCGTCCCGCTGGCAGCAGGACGCGGAGGAGGCGGTGCGACTGCGCGCCGAGGCTGGCGACCTTCGCACGCAGCTTGGAGAGGAGCGGCATTGCAGCGACATACTGCGATCTGAGATGAGGGGGCTAGAGAGGGCCCTGGCGCTGGTCGGGCGCAGCCGATCGGTGACCAGCCGGAGCGGTATCTCGAGCGGGTCCGCTGGGCATTATCTGACGGGTTCCTCCGGACGGCGGAGGAACGAGGAGGAGGAGCGGCGATGGCGCGAGAGGGCGCCTGAGGGGAGTGAGACAGGGCCGAGAGTGATGGCCCCTCCATCTCCCCGCCCGCCTGAGGGCACAGGGGAGAGCGGCTGAGGGTTTGTACTTTTTGCTCCCTTCTTTTGTACATGGATAGAATGGAATGAAATGGAACTCTTATGTTTTTATGGTTTGTGACTGAGTGAGAGTGACGAGTGAGATATGAGTGCCTCTTTCTTTTCCGTCCTGCACACTTAGACAACCACGAAACAAGTCAGATCTGTTCTTAGGCTTAGCCCCTTGCCTTAAAAATGTGACGGGTGAGCGACCTTGATAATTTGTCAAGGGGCTAAGCCTTATTAAATAGGCAAAAGATGCGAATAAACAAATGAAATGCATGTATGCAAACGGCTTGGAATCATTTAATGTTTTGAGATTTTTTTGGAATATTCGATTTTTTAGAGTTTTGGAAATTTTGATTTTTTTGGAGTTTTGGAAATATTTGATTCTTTTTGGAGTTTTGGAAATATTTGATTTTTTTTGAGTTTTGGAAAATATTTGATTTTTTGGAGTTTTGGAAATATTTGATTTTTTTGGAGTTTTGGAAATATTTGAATTTTTTTGGAGTTTTGTTAGCGCCTAAAGCCGGCGTTGGCCCTTCCTAAAATAAGACACGCGAGATGGAAGGTACTCGCATCTTCGGGCTACAACACTTAAGCCGATTCGAGCTGCTGGTTAGGAATCTTGATCTCCTCTGGTCCTCGCCACAGGGCTTTCTAAGTTAGGACGTGCATAAGGGGTGACAACGCCTCGGAAAACCCACGCTTAGTTGATGCCGCGACTAGTTAAGCCCCACCCTAGAGGTGACTCAGCCTTGTAGGGAGAAACGGAAGAGTATTTTAAGGAAAGTCTTGTGTGGGTACGAGGACGTTAGGTTCGGCTACTTCCTACAGCATACCATTCGGAGATTGGGTCTGTTGTGGAGGGACTTTTATGGTCTTTTATCATGGACTTGCCTTGCTTTGGGGCATGCGTACGACCGGGCTCATTAGTGTCCCACGGGGACTTTGCCACTCTTTGCCATGCCCCTATTGTATTATGGATTTTCTTTTCTTTTCATTTCTTTGCTTTTTTTTGCCCTTTTGTTATTTTGACCGTCCCTGTTTGAGACTTCCTCTTGTCAGGGTATGCTGTAGGTTGATGACCTTACCCTTACGACCCTTTTGCCCCTACACTTCGACCGATTAGGAGAGAATGACTGACCCATTGATAGAGCAGGGCCCGCATAATTGCAGCACCTACCGAGTGCAGTTATCCGGGCTCGCCGTGCGCGCGTGTGTTAATCCTAACTTAGAGCAGCCCTTGGCGATTAGAGAGGCATCTTAGACTCCCAACATGGGGCTACTCCCCGATTTAGGTGTTGTAGCCTCACACCTATAGTCCTAAGGATAGAAACGTTTGAGGTACAGCCCGTTCCACGGATGTGATAACTCGACGCCCTCAGCATTGATTAAGCGATATGCGTTTCCGGGGTAGACCTCCCTCACAACGTACGGACCCTCCCAGTTGGGTTGCAGTTTAGACATAGGACCTCCAAGTTTGATAAAGATGCGTTTCAAGACCATATCACCCTCTTGGAATTTTCGCTCAATTACCTTCTTTTGAAAGGACCTTGAGATTCGCCTTTGGTAGGAAAGCACATGGTCGGCTGCCATAAGCCGCCTTTCATCTAAGAGTTCCAATTGGACTAGTAACGCCTCCCGACGTTCGTCAAGATTAAGTTCCTTGTCTAGCTGGACTCTTAGTGAAGGAATTAGGATCTCTTATGGAACTACCGCCTCCATCCCGTAGGTGAGAGCGTACGGGGTTTGCCTTGTGGGAGTGCGGACGGAGGTACGGTAGGCCCATAGAGCCTCTATCAGCTTCTCTGGCCAGTCGGGGAATTTATGCGACTCACAAGTTTTCTTTAGGATTTTAAGAAGGGTTTTGTTAGTTGCCTCAGCTTGGCCATTTCCTTGTGGGTAATACGGTGATGAATGATGCAGCGTGATGTTGTATTTCTTACAGAGGTCCTGGAGCTCTTGTGCGATGAATTGTGGCCCATTGTCCGTGACGATGCTGCTTGGCACTCCGAACCGCAAGATGATGTTTCTTATGATGAAGCGGTACACCGTGGATACTTTGATTTCTGTGAAGGCTTCAGCTTCCGCCCACTTGGTGTAATACTCAGTCGCAGTTAGGATAAATGACTTTTGTTTGGTTTGAGCATTAGAATCACCAAGAGGACCGACAATGTCGAAAGCCCACATGGAGAATGGCCATGGTGTAGAGAGTGGGTGTAGTGAGGAGGAAGGGGCATGGATCTTATCGGCATGGAGTTGACACTTAACACACCTACGAACGTAGATGGTACAGTCTTCTTCTAGGGTTGGCCAGTAATAGCCCTGCCTAATGATCTTCTTGGCTAGCATCTGACTGTTGACGTGCCCTCCGCATTCGCTAGCATGGGCCCCTTCCACCACCTTCCAAGCTTCGTCATCGGTAAGGCACCTTAAAAGACTCCATTAAGGGCTCGCCTGTACAGAACTTCTCCGACAACTGTGTACCTTAAGGCGGCTCTTCTGATGGCCCTGCGGTCCTCTGCACTTGCCCCTTCAGGATATGTTCCATCCCTGCAGTACTGCTCTATCTCAAAGTACCATGGCAGTTCTTCTTCATTCAAGATCTCCTCGAGCTCAGTTAACATAACTTGTTGCGCTCCTCTTCTCCTAGCCTTCTCTTCTAAGGTTGCCCTCGAGGTCGCTAAACCAAGGGTCCTGGGTGGATGGGACATCGAGACGCTGGACGATGATTGTCTCGGTCCGGCGGCTCAGAGGGAAGGATAGAGATGAGGCTAGCGACGCCAGTGTCAGCCAGGATATTTTGAGAACGAGGAGTGTGGATATAGATAAGCTTACGGAACTGCCTTGCCAGCAATGTGACCAGGTCTTGATATGGCTTGAGCTTCGGGTCACGAGTGCGGTAAGTTGAGAGCACCTGCCGCAGGACGAGTTGAGAATCTCCTATAATTCTGAGGTGAGATGCCCCCAGCAGATAAGCGTGCTTGAGACCAGCAAGGAGAGCCTCATACTCTGACATATTGTTGGTAGCGGGGAAGGTGAGTTGATATGCAAAGGGGATGGTGATACCTTCCGGGGTAAGCAGCACGGCTCCAATGCCCCGTCCCTGAGAGTTGAGTGCACCATCGAAATGAAGGGACCAGAAGGGGTCTTTGATTATGACTGAGAGTTCCTCATCGGGGAACCCTTCTCGGAGGGAGTCGCTGTGAGGGAGCGGGAGATGGGCTAGATGCTCGGCGATGGCATACCCCTTGACGGCCTTTTGGACCACAAAGGATATGTCAAACTGGGAGAGGAAACTCTGCCAGCGTGCCAGCCGATCAGAAAGGACGGGCTTTTCAAGAAGATAACGGAGTGGATCCATCCTTGAGATCAGCTTGACCTCGTGGGCTAGGAAGTAATGCTTGAGCTTTTGGACTACCCACACGAGTGCGGCACAAGTTTTGTCCGTAGTGGTGAGCTTGGATTCAGCGGGGTTGAAGAGCCTAGAGAGGTAGTATGCTGCCCTTTCTTTCCCAGACTCATCATGTTGTGCCAGGACAGCTCCTAGGGAGTCCTCAATGACTGAGAGATATAGGATTAGCGGCTTTCCAGGTACAGGAGGTTGTAAGACTGGGGGATTCATGAGATAGCTCTTTAGCTCATCGAAGGCTGCTTGGCATTTATCATTCCATTCGAATTTTGCCCCTCCTTTCAAGAGATCATAAAATGGGCGGCATCTTTGCGAATGCTGGGAGATAAATCTTCTGATGAGCAAACGCCCGATTAGCCCTCTTAATTGTGCGATATTCTTTGGAGGAGGCATCTCTGCTATTGCCTTGGCCTTGTTCGGATCGATCTCAATGCCCCGCTTACTGACTATGAAGCCTAGCAACTTACCTGATGATACCCCGAACACACACTTCTTTGGATTCATCTTCAGCTGATACTCCCTATCTCTCTGCAGCACTTTGGCTAAGATCTCGGGGTGTTCTCTCCTGGTCCTTGACTTCACCAAGATGTCATCCACATAGACTTCAACATAGACATGGATCATATCGTGGAATATAGCCATCATCGCCCTCTGGTAGGTAGCACCAGCATTCTTCAGCCCAAATGGCATTACTACATAACAGTATGTTCCCCAGGGCGTGGTGAAGGAAGTCTTTTCTTGATCTTCAGGAGCGAGACGGATCTGGTTGTATCCTGAATACCCATCCATGAATGAGAGGGTCTCATACCCAGCCGTGTTGTCGATTAGCACATCGAGATGAGGAAGCGGGAAGTCATCCTTCGGACATGCCCTATTCAGATCCCTGAAGTCGATGCAGATTCTGACTTTGCCGTCTTTCTTCATGACAGGGACTATATTGGCCACCCAGTTCGGATATAGCACTACCCTGATGAATCTAGCCTTATGGAGTTTATCTACTTCGTCCTTCATCTTCAGGGCTGTGAGTGGGTGGAACCTTCGGAGTTTCTGCTTGATTGCCTTTGCCCCTTCTTTCAGTACTAGTCGGTGCTCCACTAGAGAGGGGTCTAGGCCGGGCATGTCCTCGTAAGACCAGGCGAATGAATCCTTGTACTCCCTTAAGATTTGCACCAATTCCTCTTCTTCATCAGGAGGGAGGTTTGCTGAGATTATCACAATCCTAGGGTCTTCTTCTGTCCCGAGGTTGACTTCCTTAGTAGGTTCATCCACTGCCGCTGTGGGTTCATCGAATCTCCTGACTCCGCTGGCATATTTCTCGGCAGCGTCATCTACTTCGCTATCCTCTTCCTCGATCGGGTCCTCATCATTCATGATTTCGTAGACGCCAAATCCGTCGTCTACGAACACCCCATCTTGCTCAAACACCTCTTCAAACACCAGTGCTTCCTTTGTGAATTCCTCTATCAATAATAGCGCTTGACACCGCCGAGCTAGCTCTTGAAGATATCTCCGGGGAATAGCTTTTCCCCGCTGCTTCCTAGGACGGTGCTTGGAACTGGCGGATGGCAGGCTGACCTGACTCTCTATCCTAGGCCTATCTACTCTAGACTCACCTACCCTAGACTCTCTAAACTAGACGACTCTACAGGACTGGGGGAGGACATGGTGTCCTCGAAGAGGATGGCTCCTAATGAAGGAGCAGGAGGGGGACCCTCAGTCGAGGAGGGCCCCTGATCAACAGAGTGCAGGACGTATGCCGGCTCCTCGACCTCAACGTGCATTTGAAAGTGGACATTTTTTTTTGGAGATCGGAGGAGAGCATGCAACAGGAGAGGGTGACCTCGTGGTCACCTGGATCAGCTTGAAGGGCGGAGAGGACAGCCGGTGGGAGCTGGGGTGTGAGAAGGCTGTGCGCCGCCGTAAGGAGCTGGGGAGTCAGCTGGATCAGTAAAGGAGGAGAGGATGGGACTAGGCTGGGAAGGAGGGACTCCAGGAGGGATGGGTGGATGGCTAGGCAGGTGCCTCTCCAGAGTTCATCAACAGTGCTCCCCTCCTCGTAGGGGATGTCCGGCTCTCCTACATCTGAGGCATCGCTCATGAGCTGCCTTTTGGATGTGATAGCAACGGGAGGATCTAGTAATTCTTCCGCAGCTGGCGGCCAGGTTCTCTCCTCTTCCCAGAACAGTCGGCTGAAGGCGATGGTGATGTCTTCTATGTCGAACCATCTATACCACTCAGCCTCTGGGTCTCCTACCTTTCTCCTTTTGGTCGGACGGAGGGCTTCCAGGGCTTGATAGGTCAGCAACGGGGCCATGTGCCGGGAGAAGTTCCGGCCATGCACCTCGTGCTGTGAGAGTTCTGCCTCGACTACCACGGTGTTATATCCAGGCTGGGTAGGCCCCCTGACAAAATGACACCAGAGTGTCCAGGTGAGTGGCTCTCGGTCGGCCTTGAGAGTGGATGTGCTGGATGACCATGGTTTGGATTTCTCCCTATATCCTAAGCCCCATCGGCTTTTCATGACGATGTCGGGGATGGGTTTGACTATACCTTGTAGCTCTGCCCCTAGGCCCTTGCCTTCTTCATACCCCAACTTCATCATAATTTGCCACCCCTTTGTGCTTAGTGGCTCCTTTCTTTTTACCGCATTGACCTGGGCTAGGTTGACCTCTCGCTGGGACTGGAACGTGTAGCTCCAGGGGTAGTTGATGTCTAGCACCGAGACGATGGGTTTGTTGGCTGGCCACACAGCTGGGAGGTGGGTATCGTGGAGAGCATCTACAGAGTGGGCGGTGGCTATGCTTTTGACCTTGATAATTCGCCCTTGGAAGGGGAACTTTAAGCACTGATGTGCGGTAGATGGTACAGCCCCTAGTGACTCTAACCATGGACGTCCCAGGATTGCTTTGAACATGGGATCGATATCTAGGACGTAGAAGTCCACTGTGATGGCGAGGGGTCCCAGTTCGGCTTGCACAGTCACCATGCCGTGGCAGGATCTTCTAGAATTGTCGTATGCGGCAATGGTGGTGGGCGTCGGCCTTAGCATACTTTTGATAACTCACAGGCCCTCAGGGTGCTTAGCGGGCAGACATTTATGGATGCCCCCGTATCGACCAGTGCTGCTCCCACTGCTATATGGTTGATGACTAGAGTGACACAGAGGGGGAGCCTCCTGGCTTCTGGGGGGGCTAATTCATTCTCTGCAAATGTATTGCCGGCCCGCGAGTCACCATGGCCAGGGCACTGGGTAGCTTGTCTGCCATCATGTCTTCATTCACTACCACCTTTTGCAGGAAATTCCTCAGGGCTTCCTGGTGCTCTTTGGACTTCTTTATTAGCTCCAGAATGGAGATCTTGGCTGGCACGTGGTCCAGGTGCTTGAGGATGTCGTAATGGGTTCCAGGCAATGGCTCAATCAACCCCTCATCTTGTTGCTGAGCTTGCTGTTGCTGTGGCGGCTGCAGGACCTGCTGGGGGTTTGTGGAAGTGGTGGTGGTGGAGATAGGTGGGTATGGGCGGCGGAAGACTCGCCCGCTCCGTAGGGTGGTTGGATTGGTGGATGGCTGTCTGGCGGAGGAAAATGTTGCGGCGGAGGAAAATGTTGCGGCGGAGGGTTGGTCCGGCCCAGGGGGTGGTAGGATGATGGGTGAGGGAGCGGATATGATAGGGGGTAGAGGGATGGAGACAGGTGGAGCGAAGGGTAAGATGATGGGTGAGCTAACAGCTGGCGCGGATGCTAAACTGATGGGCAGAATGATGGCGTTGGCCATGGAGACTACAAAAGGGACTGACTGGGGAGCCGCGTAGGCTGGTTGTGTTGTTTGGGATTGGACAGGATATTGGTTAATGGCCATCATCTGCTGAACGTCCAGCTCATCATCGTACGTCCAGTTTGCTTGCGGAGGAGGGTGGTGGACGATGGGGTTCACCTGAGCCGGTTGTTGTGGTGGTGGTGGGTTCGGAGCTGGTGGATGGTTAGGTAAGGGGTTGTGGACAATCCCGAGGTCCTGCAGCGGCTGCTGGTGTTGTTGCTGCTGTTGTTGTTGAGGGGGTGGTTGGCGCTGCTGCCTTTGCTGCTGCTGCTGTCTCTACCTCTCTTTGATGTCTCCGATTACTTGCCGGAGGGCTGTCCAATCTATTCTGTGCTGCTCATGCAAGTCATACACCAAGTCCTTAAATGTAAAGCACTGGTCGATGGTATGACCAGGCTGCCTATGGAACACACAATACCGAGTTTGATCTACGCTCGGGTTTAGGGGTCTCTCAGGAGGGAGCCTAATGGCATCGGTGGAGAGCAAGGCCAAGAATATGTCGGAGAGGGTCTCCAGCAACGGTGGGTAGTGGGCTCTTCTGGGACCCATGGGACGCCTTGGCTGAGAGCCATCAGGGGGCGGCACTTGATTGTATTGGCGTTGTTGCTGCCCCTGGGGCGGATGGGTAGGGTTCTGACCCTGGGCATTGTATGGTTGGCAGCTTTGGCTCTGGCCGGCAGGGTTGAACGCGCTCACTTGCTCATTCACCTGGACGCCCTCAGTAACTGGACCCTGAGGCTTTCTTTGGAACCTAGGCTTCTGGGGTTCGAACATGGAGTGGATCGGAGAGTCCTTGAGCTGGGTCTGGATGAACCTGGCCCGGCTATAGAGTTGATGCATAGTGGTGATGTCATTCATCGCCAGAATGTTTCTAAAAGCAGGTGTGGCATTAGCAATGATGATCTTCACCTTCTCCCCTTCCGGAAGGTACCCCGGAACTCTGGTGGCCATTTGTCTCCACCTATCGGCGTATGTGGCGAAGTCCTCATCAGGCTTCATCTTTTCGGCCATGAGATCTGTGAGCGAATATTCAGGGCCAACTCTATCTTGGAATTGCTCGAGGAACTTAGCCTTCACCACAGCGAAGTCTTCAGCGTCCTCGGGTAACAGGGAATAGAACCAATCCAGAGCGTGCCCGTCCAGCGACCGGCGGAAGAGATATGCCATAAGACGGCGGTCATGCTGGTAAGGCGCGGACTCATAGATGAAGTCCTTGATGTGGATATATGGATTGCCTGAGCCATTGTATTTTCGGTACTTTGGCAGCTCGGATGGAGAGGGGACCCACAGACCATTGAAATTAGGCATGTGCACATCGTGGTGCTGCCTAGGGTCGACTTGCTTGCGGAGCTCTTGGAGCTCCTTCTTGATGGACGCCCACTCAGACATCATGTCCGGTGCGGCGGACGGCTGAGCGTAGACGGATGAGGCACGAGAGGTGGGCCTGGCGCGTGGCTCAGGACGGTGAGGAGAGTAACACGGCTGGTAAGGTGGAGACCGGGGCCTCGACTCACGGGGAATGTAGTGCTCAGATTCGAAGGGCGTGAATCGGATAGTCCGCGGCCGGATGGGGGTGTTGTCGGCTTGTCCCATGGAGACGTGGGGGCCAGAAGTAGCTGCTACAGGGCGTGATGCGCCCGCCCTGGGTGAGGGTGAGGAGGCGGCCTTTCCTTTGAGAGCCGTCATGAGAGTTTGAATTTGATACTGATCAAGCTGTGGAATTAGACGCAGAAGCTGAGCAGCTTGATCATCTGACTGAGGAGGGTGGGTGTTCCGAGACGGGCTGCCCTCGTCACGATGGCGACCCTCAGAGGTATGGACTGTGGCGACCCAAGGCCGGGCCACCTCGTCAAAGAGATCATGGGGTAGGGACTCCTCGTAATCCCGGGAATTATGAAAGACAGTGTTGGGATTCTCACCATTGTAGATTGGGTTCAAGAAAGACTCCATACTCGGAAAGTGGGTGGAGAGAGACGGGAAAGCCTTTCCAGATTTGAGAGACAACCTAACCTAGACAGACTCTTAGTTTCCTAAACAAACAATCCTATGCAGACAAAAAGGAAAGAGAAAACGTCTCACCCAAAGCAAGCAGTTGGCAATGATGATGGTTTCTTTTATTTGGTTCAGGTTTGCCTTTTAGTGATTTCGACTCTTAGCAAGTTCTCTCCAAATAAGGAAGGGTTTCCTAAATGGGAGAGGGCTTCCAACTTCGGGTATGACTAGAGTTCTCTCTACCTTGCCAAATGAGTCTAGACTGGATCCTAGGTGGCGACGGGTACAACCAGCCCGGTGACCGTGTGGGAATCCACGGTCAGCGGGGACTTACGGAGGCCCTCAAGCACGCGCTCTAGTCGAACACAAGGAGTATGTGGCCGAGAGAGCGAACGTCGCTGAGGAGGAAACTTATGCTACGAACATGGAAAGATGTATGCAATTCCTATGTGCACCGGAGTGCATGCAAAATTCTAATCCTAGTGCTAACATAAGGAGAATTAGGACTAATCACCCTCAGAGGAAGAAGGCGACAAGAATGATGTCGCGACCAAGATTGCGACACAAGGCCTGTCGCTTTCCTTCTCGCAGTGGACAGAAAGTGATTAAACCCTAATTATGCACGAAAAATCAATCAATCCTATAAAATACAAGACTGGCAATCTCTCAATAACATGGAAGAGGCATGATATGATGAAACCTGGATGGAGTATGTGAAAGCAAACCCAAATTTACAAGATAGGTCAATGGACCAGGGTACTGACCTGAATACGACTAGCACCTCGTCGCCTTCTGTGTAGCGACAACAACCCCGTCGCTTTCTTCACAGGCTCGAGCAATACTCAATCAAAGGAAACAGGTGTACGGACAGACTGCGTACCTGATCGCGACGTAGCACGCGTCGCTATGCTGGTTGCGACGTGGCGGATGTCGCCTTCTCACCCAGACCAGCAGAGCACTAACAAACCTAAAAGAACAGAACTGAACAAACAAAAGCTGACAACACAACACCCGTTAAAGGACAAGGACGGCAGGGAAAGGAAGAACGAGTGTGATGGGCACAAGTGGTCCCACCGTGATCGCCAAAAGGTGTAATCACGAGATTGGTATCCCCTTTTGAATTAAAAATTAAGAGTGTAGGGATTAGGAACTGACCGTGATCGCCACCAGGGTAATCGCCTCAGAGATGTAGATGTGGAGGTCTGACTACCTTGGAAAAGAAAAGAGAAGGGAAGGCGTACCTGAGAACGCGACGATGGAGGTGTCGCGACACTTTTTTCGGAACGCGACAGGGGCACTGGCGCCTTCTTGAACGCGACAGATGTCTGGTCACCTTCTCTTCAGAGGGACAGAGTTGTGGGTTCTCGTCTTCCTGCTCCTCAGCCGGCCAAGGGACAGGAGCCTCACTTCGTTCTAACCTTCAAACACCTGCCAAGATGATTTAAACACAAGGAAAACCCATTAGAATTCGTGTGCAATAGATCTATTCAATGAAAAGTGCATGTACATGAACTATTATGGGGGGAACTCACGAGATTGGGGCTTTTAACCCCTGGGGGTGCTAAGGATGGGTGTGTGTTTCGTGTTCTAATGTTAAACTAGAAGAAAAAATGAACTATGCATGTATGAAATTGAATGAAACAAAGAGAAAAGGGGAGAGGAGATTGGATAGCCGGTGGGAAAACGCCCTGGGGGGCTCTTCTGAGTCGTCTGGAGAGAAAACTCTCTTCTTAGAAGATGAAGCTCTCTGGATTCCCGAACTAATGGCTCCGGCCTTGCCCAAAAAGATGGAGAAATAAGGTTTTTATGGGTGATTATTCCCGGACAGGTTCTGAGAGGAATAATGGGCAAGAGTCCGACTATGGGCAAGTATGGCTGTGCAAGGGCCATTGGAACTCGGAAAGGAGCATGTTAGGAAGGTCTCCTCCGAATTTGAGAGGATTTGGACTCGATTTGGACGTCCAAAAGAAGCAATTACCATCAATAGCATGGGTCCAAATCAGCCTCGGATTGAGTTTCCTGTTTAAAGTCCAAAAGGCGACAGCCACATTGTCGTTTTCCTGAAGGTGACGGCTCGATACGTCGCCTTCCTCATATGGAAGGCTGACTTAAGTCATTTTGCAATTTTTGAGGGATTTAAAAAAATACGGATTTATGAATGCGACGTAGAGGCTGTCGTTTTCAGGAACGCGACACAGGTCCTGTCGCCTTCTGGACTTTTCTGGATTTTGGCATGTAATGCATCCGAAACTCTATGCACAGCCTTCAGATGAAATGTCAGACTTTACGTTCAGAGAAATAATGAGAGATATTTGTTTGACTTGACCAGAAGAATCCTCCAGGGCGGTGAATTAATCAGAATGATGTCATGATCGGAGAAAGCCAGCTTGACGATGATGAGCCAACGTGGGGCGTCAATGATGCGACAAGGGATTTTGCTCAACTTATAGGTTAGAAATGGGTGTCTACAGAGGGGAGCATGGGGAAAGCTTCTAAAGCATGCAAGCAACCAAAAGGACTCCCAATCACCCAGATTGGTAAGGCACAAGAAATCCCTACCAATTTTATGAAGAACGAACCCACGAAGGGCCTTTACGACACCACGGCCGTCAGCTCCTCGCTCCTTGCCAACGCTCCCGCTCCGCACACGAGCCGCCGCCGGTGCCACCAAGCTCCACGCCGGAGAAGGAAGATGGGGAATACCTCTCCACCTTGGAGAAGGGAGGAAAGGGAGAAAGGAGAGAAAGAGGAAAAAGGGAAACCGACCAAGGCTTTTAGCCTCCGGTCCCCAAAACGCGACGGGGCGGGGCGTCACGTTACCACCCTTAATGTGACCAGAATGTGCCCCCAAGGGATGCCGTGACAACATGATAGGTCAGTCTGCCATGCCTGTCACTCTGATAGGTTCCAGACAACCAAAAAGTGGAAAGCAGTCGAGACTCGTTGACCGGGCGCGACACCAAGATGCGGCAGAGAAACAAGGTGCGACAAGAACGCGACGCAGGCACTGGTCGCAACACGACTATCGCGACGGCTAGCTCCATCGCGACACTAACGCGTCGCCAAGGCCGGACGCGTTAGTGTCCAGTCATCCCACACAGAAACTGAAAGCCGGAAAGCCCGAGATGTTAGACTTTTTCAGGTGAACAGGATGAGCCTAATTCTTAGTGGGCATGTGCTGAGCGTATCAACTGACCTTAGACCTCTTAGTTTGTTGCTGAAAAAGAAAAGTAGATGTAGTTGTAAATATTTTACTTTCTTATCCCCACTCCATGGTGGACTTTGTTGAGCAAAATGTTTTTAAAATTGTTGAACCTCTATCTTGAGAATTGTTGAGCAAAATGTTTTTAAAACTGTTGAACCACTATCTTAAGAATTGTTGAACAAAAATATTTAGAAAACATTGTTGTGCAATTATCTTTTACAAATACTTGATCATTGATTTCCAACTAAAAATCTTCATAGGGTTTTGAAGCTCTGCTAGGGTTTTGAAGCTCTGCTAGGGTTTGGTGGTGGCTGCTGCCGCCGGCCGTTGGGGCCGACCATGGCCACGGCGGGCGGTCCTTTGCATGTAGGGGGCCTCTCGTATGCGAGGGTGGTGGCGGCCACGTTGGAGCTTCCTCAGGTTCTTAGCGAGGTGCATGACCCAGCTTTCACAGACCAGGGAGAGCCCACCGTTTTCTTCTCAAGACAGGAGATGGAAGCTTCTTTAATTCCTTTCAAGTTTTCAGTGGTGGCGAAAACTCCTTATGGAAGACCGGCCATCCCAGAGATCCGCTCACACTTGGTGTCCAGATGTGGCATTAAAGACCCATTCCTCATAAGTGCGTTGGATAATTGGCACCTGCTTCTTAGATTCAAAAGCCAAGATGACTATCTTCGGGTGCTTCTCCGGGAATCGCTTTATGTGCAAGGCAAGGCATTCAGATTCTTCAAGTGGACTCCTCTTTTTAAGCTGAATGAAGATCCTTCTATTGTTCCTGTGTGGGTTGATCTCCCGGCGCTGCTTGTTAATTTGTATCAGAAGAGTTTCCTAACATCTATAGCGGGTAATGTTGGGCCGGTCCTCCAGATCGCTCATGCTACGGAGCTTCTCATCAATACCAAGGCGGCTAGGATTTGTGTTGAAATAGACCTTACCATTCAACGTCCGGAGAGAATATGGGTGGGCATGGGAGACCTTGGAGGCTATTGGCAGGAGGTGGTGTATCTTAATCTCCTGGATTATTGTTGTGCTTGTCGGAGGCTAGGTCATGTTGAGGAGAGGTGTCGAATGATCAAAGAACCGCAAGTGGAGAAGAATCGGGATATTCCAGTGGCGGCGGCTAAGGCGGTCCCTCCCCCTTTAAAGATCTGGGTTCCGGTTGGTACAGGGACATCGAAGGAGCCTCAATCTCTCCCGGATGACGTTATCGCGCAGGAGCCTTTGCATGTCAGGCAGGGAAGTACTTCTACAGAGGATCTACGTCCACAACTGGTTGTTGGTGATGGATGCAAGGATTCTGGCCAGGATGCAACTATTCACGATGTGGGAAGGCCTTTGCTGGCGCTGCATGGATCCAATCTTGACCCGTCGACGTCAACGTCTCCTGGTGAGGAATTTGATCATCGGGTTCATGAGTCGCTGGCTGTCTCTGACGGCAGTGGATGCATTATTCTTAATGCCGATGGTAAGTCCGCTCCTGTTCCTCCTGATATTATCGAAGGGATGGGGTTACATGTTGATCGTGGTGCCTCCTGTGGCCTTGATACTGTCTCTCTTGCTGTTATGGATAATAATCTCATGCACTTGAATTCAGTGGTGTTGGTGGATAAACAACGTAGAGAACCGGTTGTTACCCGAGCTCGATCTCGGTCGGAGGATAGAGGTAAATATCCTATTTTATAATGTATTCAGCCATATTCTGGAATATCCGAGGTATTGGGAATGCAGCTTCTAGAAGGAGTCTCAAATCTTTGGTATCTCGTTTGAATCCTTCTCTGGTAGCGATCTTTGAGCCAAAGCAGTCTTTTCACGTGGTTGCAAAAGTTTCAGCTTCTATCAAATTAGATAATTTTGCAGGCAATATGGATCAGAATTCTAAAATCTGGGTGTTCTGGGATTCCTCTATTCAGTTTGAAGTGGTGGACTCCTCTGATCAATTCATTACGTTGGGCCTTCGTTCCAACTCTTCTTTTTCGTCGTACTTTACTTGTGTTTATGCTTCTTGCGACTATGCCCATAGGAGGGTCCTGTTTGATGATCTCCTGCACTTTGGTTCGACTGTGGATGTTCCGTGGATGATAGGTGGTGACTTTAATTGTATTGCCCATCCTTCTGAAAAATTGGGTGGATCCTTTGGTAACTCTTTGTCGATGATTGAGTTTAATGCCTTTAATGCTGCTTCTGGTCTGTTTGATGCTGGCTTCCAGGGTTCAACCTTTACCTGGAATAATAATCGTGCTAGTGGTGGTAATATTCGGGCTAGACTGGACCGTGTCTTCATCAATATTCAAATGCAAGATCTTTGACCTAACATTCTGGTTAATCATCTGAAAAGAGGACCCTCAGATCACTGCCCTCTTCATGTTTCTCATGCGGTCACTCATCGCGGTCCTAGCCGTTTTGTATTTCAAAACATGTGGATCACTCATGAATCTTTCATGCAGGGTGTTTCCAATATCTGGAATAACTCTAATGTGACCGATGCCAATGCCAATCCTTTGGTGTGTCTCCAGGTGAAGCTTAAAGCCCTCAAACATTATCTTAAGGTCTGGAATAAGGAGGTGTTCGGCCATGTTTCTCAGTCGGTGATCTTAGCTGAAGAGGAGGTTGAAAGAAGGCAACAGGTTTTTGATGCTTCTCCGACTGAACATAGCAGATCTGCCTTGTCTGCCGCCAATGCTCATCTCAACAGTGCTTTAAACAGAGACGAAATTTTTTGGAAACAAAAAGCTAGAGTTGATTGGTTAGATAGCGGTGATAGAAATACGTCCTTCTATCATGGTACTGTTAAGTGTAATAGAAGACAAAGTTATATTCATAAACTTAAAGTTCATAATTCAGCGGATTGGTGTATGGAGCAGGATATTCTTAAGACTGAAGCGGTCAACTTCTTTCATAACCTGTTGTCATCTGAACCACATCAGGTGAATCCTAATCTTCTCTCCTGTATTCCTTCCATCATCTCTTTGGATCAGAATAATGGCCTGTGCATGGTTCCAAGTCCTGAAGAAATCAAGGACACGGTTTTCTCTATGAATGGGCAAAGTGCTCCTGGTCCAGATGGCTTTACGGGTATCTTCTTTTCTCACTGTTGGGAAATTGTTGGTGATGATGTGATCAAGGCTGTTCAAGGATTTTTTGCTGGTTTTGGTATTCAGAGGGGGCTATCGTCTTCATTTATTACACTCATTCCCAAGGTGGAGGTTCCTGTTACTTTTAGTGATTTTCGTCCCATTACTCTCTGCAACTTTAGTTATAAGGTTATCTCAAGGATCTTATGTGGGCGACTAACTCCCATTCTGCCGCTAATCATTTCTCAAAATCAAAGTGCTTTTGTGAAAGGTCGGTTTATTCTGGATAATGTTTCACTCTCCCGGCACCTTCTGCGGGACATCAACCGTAAAGTCAGAGGGCATAACATTATGTTTAAGCTTGACATGGCCAAAGCTTATGATCGTATGGAATGGGATTTTCTCCTTCAGGTTATGCGTAAGTTTGGCTTCTCCCCACGGTTTACCTCTCTTGTTGGTATGCTTATAGCGAACTACTGGTCCTCCATTATTTTTAATGGTTCCATTGCTGGTTTCTTTAAATCCTCTCGAGGTATTCGGCAAGGTGATCCATTAGCCCCGATTCTTTTTATTATTGCATCTGAAGTGCTGAGTAGAGGGCTGTCCGATCTGTTTGCCTCTGGCCGGGTTAAACATTTTAGCGGCCCTCGAGGCTGTGTGCAGGTGTCTCATTTATTGTATGCAGACGATACCCTTATCTTCATGAATGCTGGAATCTATGGTGTTAAGGCTCTCCTCAATTTCCTGCAGTCCTATGAATCTAGCTCTGGGCAAAAGGTCAATGCCGAGAAAAGTTGTTTTCATATGTCTGACAAAGTCCCCCCGGGAGTTGTGGCCCGCCTTTCTTCTCTTACTGGCTATCATTTTCAAAATGGTACCGTCAAATACTTGGGGATTCCTCTAAAGGCGAGCAGGCTGAAGGTTCAGGATTTTAAATTTTTAGTGGACAATGTAACCAGGAAGTTGGCTGGCTGCCGCGCTAAAATTCTTTCTCAAGCTGGTCGCGCGGTTCTCATCTGCTCGGTGCTTCTTAGTATACCGGTTTTTCTTGCTAGCTCTCTATCTATTCCCAAGTCTATCTGTAACCAGGTGAATCGCATATGTGCAAACTTTTTCTGGCAAGGGGCGGACGGTCAACATCGTCGTCATTGGGTGGGCTCGTTGGATTTGCAAAAGCCTTTTGTGGAAGGTGGGCTTAATTTTAGAGACCTTGACTCTCTTCAGGTTACTATGGCGGCAAAGCAAATTTGGAATATTCTTCATGGTGATTCGCTTTGGTCTATGTATGCTAGACAGAGGTTTATCAAGTCTTCTCACCTGAGTGATATCATTCTTCCCTTTCCTCTGGGTACTTCTAAAAAGAACTTTGTCAGAGCTAAGGAGGTGGTTTTGGATAATTATCGGTGGCTGGACGGAGATGGTTCCTCAGTACATTTTTTCAAAGATACCTGGATTGGTTCTAAACCTCTTGTACGGGCTATACCTGATTTCGCACATGGTTTTCCTAATGTCATGCTCGACAGTATGGTGAATGATGTTAATAATCCAGTCTGGCAGTCCCTTAATGTTTCTCCTGCGTACGTCCGTTCCATGCTATCTCCACAATTGGATGAATTCATCTGGGCCGCAAATGGTAAAGGTGTTTTTACAGTCAAGTCTGCCTATGATTGTATTCGCAAGCATGGGGTTTTGAGGGGTGCTTGGAAAAATCTTTGGATTCATGAGATTCCTCCTAGAGCTGCCCTTTTTGTTTGGCGGCTTCTGCACCGGGCTGTGCCTGTTGATTCTATTATTGCTGAGTGTGGTATTCCTATTGTCTCCAAGTGTGTTTGCTGTTCGGATCCTAATCAGGAATCTTTGGATCATCTTTTTCTTGCTAGTGATATTGCAAAAGATCTTTGGAGGTGGATTGCTCCTATGTTAAGCAGTCGTGTCAATTGGAGCTCGCATGTGACTACAAGGATCTGGAGTGTCTTATCTGCATCTGGCTTGCACTCGCCGATATTTTTGGCTGGTATGGCTGCATGTATTATCATGCTGTGGGAAATCTGGAAGCTGAGATGTTCAGTGAGGATGGAAGGTTCAAGGCGTTCTATGTCAGGTTTAAAGCATTCTATTATCGCTGCAGTGAGTAAGGTGCTGGAGGCCAGAAAATTTCATGGGTCCATTTCACTTTCTCATTCTTTAACTTTGAGATCTTTTAATCTGAATGTGGTGATGAATGTGAAGAGCCCTATTCTTGTTAAGTGGCTTCCTCCTTCTACCTACTGTTCCCTTAATGTTGATGGCGCCTCTAAAGGGAATTCGGGCAAATGTGGTGGTGGTGGTTGTATTAGAGACTCTCGGGGGAATTTTATTAGTGGTTTCTCTTTCTTCTATGGCACATGGAATAGCATTGTTGCTGAAGCACGTGCTCTTCATGATGGACTGAAACTGGCTTTGGACCGGAATATTAGGATTTCTGTTCTCTTCTCAGATTCAGCAACTCTCATCCGCGCTATTGCTGCTGGTCGCTATCCTCACTGGGCCGTGTACCCCTGGTGGAGGGGGATTTGTGGACTGCTCACTATTCTCAAACCGGATCTCATGCATACCTTTCGGGAGGGTAATCAAGTTGCGGATTCTCTGGCTAATTTTGCTTGCTTGAATGAGGCTAGTGTGACCTTTTCAGATTTGCGCTCACTTCCTGTGCTGTCTAGGGCGCTCTTTTGGTGGACAAGGCTGGGCTTCCTTCTTTTAGACATCTGTAATCTTTGATTTTTTTGTTTTGGTGTCCAGTTGGAAGTGATTTCAACTCTGGTGTTGGGTTCATGGTGTTGGGTGTAATTTCCATATTTTGATTCAATAAAAGTTTACGCCTTTGGTGTTCGCCGGGTGGTGTGAGAACATCCTCTCCTTCTGGGAGGGGGTGCACACTGCCTGTCGCTGACCCATTGGTGGCTTTTTCATTAAAAAAAAAAAAATACTTGATCATTGTGTTTTTGCTATGACAAAATCTTTTAAACAAATTTATTGAATTATACCACACTTTATTTTGTATGAAAATTAATGTGTGTCAGTAAAGGCATACATGTACTATACCATACAACCTCTAGCGATATGTATGTGTGTCAACTCACAGAACCTAAGTGTCAACACTGTCACACATTATAAGAAATTTTTTCCAAGTCCACAACGTATATTGAATACTACTGACTCCGACTCCTGGAAAGTCGAAGTAGGCCATCGATGTTGTGAACTACTGGCTTCACTCCGACTCTTGAAAAGTTGAAGTGATATGGTTCACTGTGACTCCTTGAAAGTCGAAGTGATCTAGATTCTCCAACTCCTCGAAGTCAGTCTAGCTTCACTCTGACTCCTCAAAAGCCGAAGTAATCTGGGCTGACTCCGACTCTTCGACAGTCAAAGGGATCTAGCTTCACTCCGACTCATGTAAAGTCAAAATATTACATAGCCTCACTCTGACTCATGAAAAGTCGAAGTATGACCAATTGCTGAACAAACTTGATTGAGTCCAACTTTCAAGAAGTCGAAGTCTTTTACCAATCACTCTCACTCCGAATCTCCTAACATTCGAACTCTACTATTGTTCTTGTCTTGATTATTCTTCACTCTGACTATTTAGAAGTCGAAGTATACCATCAACTTCTGTGTAACCACACATTTTTTTACAGAACCTATTGCTCTTATTTATCTTAATCATTTCAATAGATTATCTTTATTCCCATAGGATCTCTTAAAGAACAAAAGTCTCATGTATGACTCACAATATGAATTTCATCTCTGCTATTGAATTCAAATATTCTGATAGGCAAGAAAATGTGTATTTAAAATACTCATGTTTGAAATCTTGTTTGAAATTCTAAAGATGTGTCTAATGAGTTCTCTTAGTCTTTGTTAAGAATATAGTTCTATCTCTGTTGGACAGATACTAAGCAGTAAATGCTATGGTAGGTATAAGCAGCATAGGTTATCTATCAGAACTCACCTACCACATCCCCTTTTCTGTCAGAACCTTCTTACTTTCAGGAAAAGTCCTGTGAACATCTGTCTTTCTGAAGTTCTTTAAACTTTACATATATTTCTATCTCACCTACCTCCAAAAGGACAGAGGTATTTGCGTTTTTCTTGACCTTGCATATATTTGGCTACCTACTGAAGCATGCTTACGTTTAGTCATGAGTATGGAGATTGCAGTCATTTAATGAAGCTGTCTCCTAGAGCCATGAAGCTATCTACATAGCCTAAAGCTGTTGAGACTCTAAGAGATGAAGGAACAATAGTCATCTCCAAAATCTCAAAGTCTTAACATCCAAGAATCAATGGCTATCTTTCAAATGGCTATTTTCAAACGGTCAATTTCAAACGGGAAGCTCAAATCTCTGATGCATATATAGGAGCTGAAGTTTGAAATAGAAACGACACCCAACACCAACACCAATCAAAGAAAACACCACAACAAGCATACACAACCACACCTTCTATAGAAAAGAGAAAGAGAGAAGCTCACAAGATCTGAAGAGAGCCTACTCCTTCAAGCTTAGACTTCCAAGCTCCCTACATTCTGAAGTCTTTTCTCTTGGGTGGATATTTGTAATCTAGATCTTCCCAGTCTAGCACCTTTTGAGTCAGAAAGAGTTAGAGCAATCCTTTTTTCATTTTGTCTCTCTTTCTAATTTCTGTGTTTTCTCACCCCTTGAGAAGACACACTGTACTCTTTTCAATAATTGTAACCAGTAGGGGGTTTGTTCCCTGTGGTGCCCCTTTTGAGAAGGGAAGACTTATGGTTGTAAGTGTTTGTATTGCCCCTTAGTGAAGGGAAGACTTGCTTGGGAGCAAGTGGGTTGTAATACCTCTCAGGTTGAGAGAAGGCCAAGTGTTCTTGGCAATTAGTGAAATCCCAAGTGGTTCTTAGGGACTGGACGTAGGACTTCCATGTGGGAAGGGCCAAACTAGGATAAAATTTTTGTGCACTTTGTGTGATTTTTTCCGCCAAGTATTTCACTTGTTACACACACTACACTAAGTACTAACATCACTATTTACTGTTATCTATTTTTAGATAAATTTTTAAAGGTGCAAAGAAGTCCTATTCACCTCTCTCTAGGACACCATTAGCTCCATCTCGATCCAACAAACTTATGTAAGGAGTATTGTTACTTCTGCTATAATGAACACAAATGATTATATAATCTAAGTTCTATTTCTTAAATTTCTGTCACTTTTCAACAAATAGTAATTAATTGGGACGTGACAAGTATAATATGTGCGATGATCAACCAAGAGGGAAGGGGTTAATTGGTTATCACCTAAACAAAAAAAAAAATTCATAGAATAAATTAAACTTAATTAATGTTTGGCATGACATCATTATATACTTATTGCCCAAGAACCACTAACTTGTTTCCAGGTACAAGCATAACCCCCCCGTCTCCTACATCGTTGTTTCCGAGGACAACACCAACCCCACCTCGTTTTTTGTGGATGAGATAACCTGATGTGTATACACAGTACGCACTGCACACCAAACAGGTGCTCACAAACACATACGACGATGTTCAGCACGAAATTGACAAGTCCAAATAAGCATATGATCATGATGAAAAGAGTAAAACTGAAAGCACAAAGTTTCTCCCTATCGAAATATGAAGAGCCAGTGTAGAAATCTCTTTCCACGATGAAGAGCTTGTAACCTTGCTCTAGAAACGAAGCTCCTAGAGGTATGCTTGATGGAGACACGTTCCTCAACCTCCTGGTGATGAAGCTTCACGCTTGGAATAACTATGTATGAGCTTTATACAAGTTGACAAGTTCAAAGATAGAATTCAAAGTCAAGCAGAAACGTGTTACTTGATGCAGAATGAACATAGTAATGGTCGACAGACATAGAACCAATTGTTGACAAATAAGGACTGCAATGAAGAACAATAATCGATTGGACAAGTCACCAATCGATACATACTAGGACATCAATCAATTGTGTAACGACCCCGAGAACCCGACCCTCGGCTCAAGCCAAGAACTCGATTTTCGCGGTCGCCGCCCATGGATCTGGGGACCCGGAAGGGCTATAAACACAAGTTTAACAGAATATGTAAAGGAAATAAACGTCAACTGCTAACTAGGAGCACACACGCGAAAGCAGAAAGAAGAGTGAGATCGCTGCGCATCGCTCTAGGTACAGACCCAACACACACAACTAGTACAAGTAAGGACAGGGGAAAAACAAGTCCCTTAGGGGCATACCCTGAGGGTGATGTACAACTGAGAGGGGGAACCACTACTAGCTACAGGGACCATGACTGTCTCCCCGTTTCCTTCGCCTGGCGTGTGCCCTACTGCTGCTGAGAAGTCTCACCTGGAAAAGAAAGGGATGAGCTTCACAATAGAAGCTCAGTAGGGACTACCAATCTCCTACTAGCTCTAACAGGTAGTCAAAACTATGTACTTAATTAAATGATAGCAGTTATATCTTCTACTCTACCGAGGAAAGTGCGGAAGCAAAGCTACTAGCTAACAACGGTACGGAGAATGCCACGGTCAGAAACTCCATAGAACTTGCACATCATGACCACCACACGACTGGCTACGTAGACAGGGAGAACCCCATCTGAACAAGAGACACTAGCTACGGAAAGCACTACCACTAGTCAACTGGTCAGGTGCGTCCACTGACGTCTTATCCTCGACCCAGGTCCAAACCTCCACGTCTCGTCAGAGTGAGGTAGGAACACCAAGTACACAACAGTAACCGCCGCAGTCTAGTCGAACTATGGTCCCACGCCTGGCCTCTCTAGGTGGTTCTGGGGCCACAAAGAGTGAGGTAGTGAGAAAAGGACTAGCTGGATTGCGCCGGGAAGAACACCCAAACCGACCTCGGTGCCCCAGACCAACTACGAGAGCTCTGCAAATGACTCAACGCCGCTGTCCTAACCACCATTTTCCCCTCTGCTCCAGAGTCTGCGACTTGAGCACGCCTGCCGCCCAGAGTACTCCCTCAACAGGCGCGTGGGGACGGGGGTCCCAGGCAATGATAACAACCTCTCTCACGGGAAAAGCCCTCAAGTGCCAAGCACCGGGCGAATGACTAGTGTAGGACCGTACTAGGAAACTAGCACTGGTGCCACGGGTACAGAAAGAACCGAAAACGGCAAAGACTCCACAAAAACATGGAACTTTGCAAGACCTACCTGTCTCTGCTGCAGTCACAACGCATCGGGCCGTCGCGACCATGTCACGACGCCCAGACCTGGCGTGACACAGTCCCAGCGGCCTAAGTTGTCGTGAACTTGTCACGACACCCAAGAGCGTCGCGATGATGTCGCGACGGCCTTGCCAGTCGCAACATCATCGCGACCTCTATAGCAGTCGCGTTCTCAGCTGAGAGGGGTTCCGGGATGATCCTCCTAGAGACCACCTCAAATCCGATACAATCGCATTCCACAGAGGGAGGGGAGCATGGGAAACATATGGGAAAGCTCATAAATCATCCAAACCACCCTTAAACCCCACAAAACATGGATTTACAATGAATATACGCTCGATGGAAGCCTCACTCACACGAGCATGATTCTCACACTCTCACAACCCCAAGCCACGAGGAAACACAATCTCAAGGGGGAAGGGAGCATGCTAGGGTAAGAGGAGTCGAGGGTCCCTACCTCAAAGAGTAGAGCCAACCCGTTGGGGCCTTTACGTCGGAATGGCCACCTCCTCCTTGCTCCAAGCTCCACGATCATGCCACCTGCACGAATGGGGTGTCACCTCCACCACGAGCACCTCCAGCACGCCACGAAACTGCCAGAGAGGAGAGAGCTCGGAGGAGGAAGAAGAAGGGGGAAGAAGAGGAAGGAAAAGGGGAGAGGGGGAAATGGGGCGCAGCCCTCGGTTTTAAACCGATGGGCCCCAAGACGCGAAGGGTCAGCCCGGCGCGACAATGAGCATGTCGCGATGGCCACCCATAGTGTGACACCAAAAGCGGTCAAACCTCGAAGATCGGAAAACAAGAACGCGACGGCTGACCAGGTCACATCAACACTGTACGCACCTGACACCCACAAGACCGTTCTGACAGACGGGACAATGGTCAAGTCTGTTAGAAAAGCAATCGTGTCGCCTGTAGACGGCACGACAAGAACGCGACAGCCACCCCCGTCGCGACCAGAACACGACGGCCAGGTGTGTCGCCACACAACCCTATCGTGACGAGCTCCCCCATCACGATCCTAAGGACGGAGCCAATGGCGAAGGGGGCCGGGTCTTACATCCCACCCTCTTTAAGAAATTTCGTCCTCGAAATTAAAAGAAACTTAGTTTCAACAGGAAGCAACGCAAAAGGGAAAACAGCGTACCGGTCAATCAAACAAATATGAGAACTGCTCTCGCATCTCATTCTCGCATAGGGTGTCACGTTCAAAAGGCGATGGGCAAGCCATCGCGTTAAGAAACCTGAACGCGACGCCTCTTACGTCGCGTTCAGAAGGCGATAGAGGCCTTGTCGTGATTTGAACAAACAACTTATTTTGTGGATATTGACTGACCTTTGTGCTTTTGTGGTTGTTTTGCAGAGCAAGCTACGGTCCCAACTGGGATGGGCAGTCGTCTGGGCAGTCTACCAGAGGCTACCGGACTTCCAGAGGACGCGTCTGGAGGAGATGGGGTTCGGCCCTTTTCTCAGGTTAGAGGAGCTCACGCTTGATGTGGCGCTCATCCAGGCATTGAAGGAGCGGTGGGACCCTGAGTGCCACGCGCCTTCCTCCTCCCGTGGGGTCATATGATCCCCACATTAGAGGACGTGGCACGGATCACCGGCCTGAGGGTTGATGGCCATGTGTTGACAGGGGTGACCTACACCTGCTACCAGGAGATGGTAGAGAGACTCCTGGGGCTAGAGGTGACAAGGGAGAGGTCATCCCTGGTGCCGAGGACGAGGATACATGCGAGCCTAGGAGTAGCGGATGCCCGCCATCAGATGGGAGAGGGCCAGGTGGAGTACATGGCCTGACTGACGGTGGATGCCAGAGCCCTGACAGACGAGGAGGGAGCAGCGGCAGATCGAGACTTGAGGCCCTTCTGGATTCTCGTGATCGGGAAGCTGATCTTGGAGACCCGAGGAGACCCGGTGAGCTGCAGGTGCCTGCCCCTGCTAGAGGATCTGACCCAGGTAGGCAGTTATGCATGGGGTGCGGCCCTCCTGGCCCACCTCTTTGACAGCCTGGGTACCTCCGGTAGGTAGACGGGGGTAGCCGAGTTCTTTCCATTTTTACAGGTATGCTTCTCACCCTTACCCTTTATTGCTTTCCTACTTATTTTAATTGATTGTGATATTGATTATGTTGTTTTGCAGGTGTGGGCCTATCACTACCTCCCTTCCCTAGGGCGGGGCATACGGAGGTGACCGGGCGCTGTGCCACTCTTGTAGCGCTGGGGGTTCTGCCGCGACGAGCGGTCCCTACACCTGCAGGTGACCCTCATTCAGGATACACTGGATGCCGTCCCCTTCGGACATGTGAGTATTCCCACCCTTGGTAACCTTTCCTTTCTTTATTTCTGACCATTGACTAATGAATTTCTATGTGTGATGTGCAGGTCGAGTGGACTCCCTATGCCGGGGAGGAGGATGCGGATCAGCCGTGGGTGGAGCAGGGCCCCCCCTACTTTGGCAGGGAGATTTGGCTCCACGCCTTCAACACGGTGGTACCACTCCACCTTCGGCTGGTCACACGGACACTGGGGCTCCATCAGGTGGTGGTGGAGTTCCTGACTCGACAGAGACTGTGGGAGCGACTGGGTCGCAGCTTCCGGGGCATCCAACAGGTTGCTGACTGGAGGGAGCGAGCCCGGGAGTAGCTCAAGGACTGGCGGCAGCGGGGCTGAGTGGTGACCTCCGAGGCCACCAGTGACGAGGACTACTTTCGTGCCTACACACGGAGGTATGGGGCCCAGGTTTACAGGGGGACTCGATGACCGGTGAGTATCACTAACTTAGCCCTTTCTAAATATTTTTAATTGTTAAATCCTTGGCTAACCTGACCTGTGTTTTCAGCTTGACCCTGAGGGTCGGATCGCCTCCCTCGAGGGCATCCTCCACTCCACGATTCAGCAGAGGGATGACCTTCAGTGAACCATGACCGAGCTGGTGAGTGTTCTATTTCCTGTCCTTTCTACTCTTAGCTTCAGTTGATTGACTCCTGTGTTTTTCCTTGCAGCGCGCCGAGCTGGAGCGGGCGCAGCATATGGCGGGAGGTGCTTCTACTTCCCAGGACGAGCCTGGCCGCTCCGTTTTGGAGGGTCAGTTGGCAGCAGCGGTGACCCGGGCGGAGGATGCCATGGCCCAGCTACGTGAGCGGGTGAGTTATTAATTACTTGCCCCTTGTTTTTTATTTCCCTTATTGACAAATGCTTGACTTGCAAGAGGCAGAGTTGAAGGACACTCTGGCGCGGATGACCGCGCTAGAGGCGGAGATGGCAGAGTTACGCCTACACCCTCAGGTGGATGAGGCTATGGGACTGCGCTGGGAGATGGACGAGCTCCGCTCGCAGCTGGGGAGCGAGCGACACACCGTCCTGGTGCTGAGGTCAGAGATGAGGGGGCTGGAGTTAGCCTTGTTCCTGGTTGGCCGGAGTCGCTCCTCGGCCAGTAGGAGTGGCATCCCTAGTGGATCGGCCAGACATTATCTGACGGGTTCTTTCGGACGGTGGAGGAACGAGGAGGGACGACGACGTGAGGGAGCAGCCGAGGGGAGCACGGCAGGATCGAGGGAGATGGCCCCTCCACCTTCTCACGTGCCTGAGGGTTCAGGGGAGAGTGGTCGAGGGCTTGTACTTTTGCCTTTTGTTCATGATGTATCATGATGATGATGTAGATATGGAATTGAATAGAATAGAATCTTTTATCTATGGAATGTAATTGTGTGATAGTGACGAGTGAGATATGAGTACTGCTTTCTTTCTTCCGCTTGTGACCTGCACACTTAGGACAACCATGAAGACAAGTTAGATCCGTTCTTAGACTTAGCCTCTTGCCTTAAGCGTAACAAGTGTCCAACCTTGATAAATGGTCAAGGGGCTAAGCCTTATTAAATAGGCGAAAAGACATAAATAAATAAATGACATATATGAATGAATGAGTAAAGTGTTCTTTGGGATTTTGAAAACATTTTTGGAGTTTTGGGATTTTTTTTTTGGAGTTTTGGAATATTTCATTTTTTGGAGTTTTGAAATATTTGATTTTTTGGAGTTTTGAAATATTTGATTTTTTGAAGTTTTTGAAATATTTGATTTTTTTGGAGTTTTAAAATATTAGATTTTTTTGGAGTTTTGAAATATTTGATTTTTTTTAGTTTTGAAATATTTGATTTTTTAGAGTTTTGAAATATTTGATGATTTTTTTTCGAGTTTTGAAAGACGCCTAAAGCTGACGTTAGCCCTTCCTAAAATAAGGCACGTGAGGCGGAAGCTACTCGCCCTTTTGGGCCACAACACATAAACCAGTTCAAACCGCTAGTTAGGAATCTTGGTCACTTCCCCTTCTTGCCAAAGGCTTTACTAAGGTAGGGCATGCGTTTAGGGGTGACATGCCATGGGTGATTGCCCCTAGTTGATAGTGCAGCTAGTTAGGCCATACCTAAGAGATGACCCGATCTTATAGAGGGAAATGGAAGACTATTTAAGGAAAGTCTAATGTAGGTTTAAGGACGTTGGGTTCGGCTTCTTTCTGCAGCATACCCTTCCAAGATAAGGTCTATTATGTAGGGACTTTGTGGTCTTTTCTTATGGATTTTGCACTGTCTGGGGCATGCGTACGACCGGGCTCATGAGCGTCCCGCGGCGACTTTGCCACTCTTTGCCATGCCCCTATTCTATCATGTATTTTCCTATCCTTTCTTTTGCTTTTTGTTCCTTTGCCCTTGTTATTTTGACTGTCCCTGTTTGAGACTTCCTCTCATCAGGGTATGCCTAAGGTTGACAACCTCGCCCTTATGACCCTTGCCCCTACACTTCGACTGATTTGGTTGAGAATGACCGTCGCATCACTAGAGTAGGGCCCACCTAGCTATGGTACTTACTAAGTGCAGTCACCCGGGCTTGCCGTGTGTGTGTGGATCCTAGCTTAGGGCGACCCTTGATGATTTGGGAAAGGACTTCAGACTCTTAACACGGGGTTATCCCTAATCTAAGTGTTGTGGCCTTACGCCTAAAAACTTAGGGGTAGAATCTTTTGAGGTACAACCCATTCCACAGATGTGGCAATTCCACTCCCTCGGCGTTGATTAGGCGGTAGGCATTTCCCGGATATACCTCCTTCACAACGTACGGACCTTCCCAATTTGGCTGCAATTTAGACCTTGGACCTCCAGGTTTGATAAAAATGCATTTCAAGACCATATCACCCTCTTGGATTTTTTGCTCAATTACCTTCTTTTCAAAAGACCTTGAGATTCGCCTTTGATATGAGAGTACATGATCGGCTGCCATAAGTCACCTTTCATCTAAGAGTTCCAATTGGACTAGCAATGCCTCTCGACGTTCGTCAAGATTAAGCTCCTTATCTAATTGGACTCTTAGTGAAGGGATCATGATCTCGTATGGAACTACCGCCTCCATCCCATAAGTGAGAGCATATGGGGTTTGTCCCGTGGGAGTACGGACAGAGGTACGATAGGCCCATAGAGCCTCTATTAACCTTTATGGCCAATCGACGAATTTGTGCGATTCACAAGTTTTCTTCAAAATTTTAAGAAGGGTTTTATTTGTTGCTTTAGCTTGGCCATTGCCTTGTGGGTAATATGGAGATGAATGATGCAGAGTGATATTGTAGTTCTTACAGAGGTCCTGAAGTTCTTGTGAGATGAATTGTGGCCCGTTGTCTGTGACGATGATGCTTGGCACTCTGAACCGCGAGATGATATTCTTCATGATAAAGCGGCATATTGTGGATGCTTTGATTTCTGCAAACGCTTCTGCTTCTACCCACTTGGTGTAAAACTCAGTTGCTGTGAGGATGAAGGATTGTTGTTTGGTTTGAGCATTAGGCTCACCATGGGGGCCAACAATATCAAAAGCCCACATGGAGAATGGCCAAGGTGTGGAGAGTGGATGAAGTGAGGATGGAGGAGCATGAATTTTATCAGCATGGAGTTGGCATTTGACACACCTACGGACATAGATAATACAATTTTCTTCTAGGGTTGGCTAGTAGTAGCCCTGCCTAATGATCTTCTTTGCAAGCATCTGACTGTTGACATGCCCTCCGCATTCACTAGCATGGGCTCCTTCTACCACTTTCCAAGCTTCGTCATCATTGAGACATCTCAGAAGAACTCCATTAAGAGCCCGCCTATACAGAACTTCTCTGACGACTGTGTACCTTAAGGCGGCTCTTCTTATGGCCTTGCGATCCTCCGCATTTGCCCCTTCGGGATACGACCCATCCTTACAGTATTGCTCAATCTCAAAATACCATGGCAGTTCCTCTTCATCTAAGATTTCCTCAAGCTCAGCTAGCATGACTTGTTGCACTTCTCTCTTCCTAGCCCTTTCTTCTAAGATTGTCCTAAGTGAAGAGTTATGCGGAAGTACACAATACGGTAATCTAGAAGGGGGGGGTTGAATAGATTACGGCAATTTTAAACTATCGATGGCTTCTTTTAGATGCTACAGTGATCTTAATGAAATTTGATTCAAATTCAATTAAGTGTGAGACCGCTTGAGTTGATTTAAGTGAGAACAGAAAATCAAACGTGCGTATGAACACCGTGCCTACCAATCATCTATCGCAAAACGCGAACAAACCACAGAACACGATGATTTAAGGTGGTTCGGAGTACACAACTCGTGTATCCTACATCCACCGTCCACACACACACGCAGAAACGACTGCTTATGAGCGAGTTCAACACTACAACTCAACCACACACACGTTGTCTGATGAACCACGATCAGAACAACCACAAATACGTGAATCAAGCACAAGGGATGCTCGAAACACAACCACACACACACACGATGGAATGGAAATTATGAAATGGAGAAGAATTGGGAATTAGGGAACAAATCCGGTTGGAATTCTTCTCGTGGATCGTCCAAACACTCTTCAAACTTCGATTGGATGTAGATTGATCGATGTAGAAGGTTGAATTGATGACGATCCGGCTTCAGCTCCGCATAGATGGTGATTCCACGTCGATCTGGGCGGAAAGTTGAAGCAGAGCAGCAATTTGGGGCTTTTCCTCTTGGTCCCTTGGAGGCTCTTGGATGGGAGGCTGCTCTCTGCGAAATTGGCTCCAAAAGGATGCTTATATAGTGTTAGGTAAAGGTGGGGGTCGTGGAGGAAGGAAACACCCAAGTGGGGCCGGATTTGGAAACCCAAAATCTGAAGTTTCCGTCGGCTGTCGACAGGTGCACTTGCATCTGTCGACAGGCAGACTCAGGCTGAGAACTGGGTTTCAGGAAAATGAGTTTCTGAGTGTATCTGTCGACAGGCAGTTTGCATCTGTCGACAGATGCACTCAGGAATTGAAAACCTGAGCTCTGTCCTGGGTTGTCTGTGTGTATCTGTCGACAGGTACATTGCATCTGTCGACAGATACACTCAGAGATGCAAACCTGAGTTCTGTCTTGGAATGACTGTATGCATCTGTCGACAGGTAGAGTTCATCTGTCGACAGATACACCTTTTTGACAGATTTTTGTGCTTTATGCTCATCTCTTCAATGCTCCATGTTTCATGCTTGTGCACCTACATGCAAATACATTGTTAGTGATATACATTGTATGATTTAGCAATGTTTAACTCAATCACTTTCATGGTGTTTTTCATGTTAGTTAGCACATCAATTTTGCATTAAATCAATGTTCAAGGGTGTTAATGTGATCATCAAAAACATGATATATGAAAAACCCAACAATCTCCCCCTTTTTGATGATGACAAAAACATTCAATTGATGCATATATTGATGTTCTCCCCCTTTTTGACAACATGCAAAAGGTCAAGTCAAGCACAAATAAACATGAACTGAGTTTTCATTGATTGATCATTGAAATTTCACAGTACATTTGATAATCATTGCATGACTCAATAAAAAGAAAGGGAAATAACATGAACAAGCAAAAGATGATAAGACAAGTGAGACTAATTCTCATCTAAGACTCTTAGTGACCTCTAATGACCCTGAGACCCTCTATTCATTGTCATGTCCAGCAGAAGGAGGGTGACGGGATCCATCTCTCTCGGAGTAGAGGTGGTCAAGCCGGTCATCCAGAGTGTTGAGGCGAGCATCCACTTGATCAAATCTTGAAGTCATCTGAGCAAATCCTGAGATCATTTCTTGATGGATTTGTGCCAAGTAATCATGAACGGATTGTTGTGGAGGCACAGGTACATCATCAAACTCTTGAGCTTGGTCAGGCATTTGCTCATCTTCAGGTTCTTCATCACTGCCTTCATTTGCTTCATCGCCTTCATTGTCTTCTTCACCAGTTGACACGTCAGCTCCTTGTGGTTCCTGTCCCTTGAGAGTCCTAGTGACGACGCCGTCTACAATCTTGTAGCCCATGCGGTTGGCGGCAGTGAGGTCAAAGGCACTTCGGGATTTTAGTGAGATGAGCTCACTTGGAGGGATAGGAATGCCAAGGAAAATAAGAAGAGAAGTGATGGGGCAAGCATATGGCATTGATCTTTTGGTGTTAGAGAAACACCGACGGATGAGGCTTATCATGAGTTCAGGAAGATTGATTTCTTGACACTTGAGGAAAAAGATGAACAAGGATTTGTGGACCTCGGTGACTAACTCTCGACTTCCATCCTTCGGGACGATCAAGGTAGTGAAGATGTGATGGATCATCCGGATCAAGGGAGGAAAGGAGTTGGCGTTGAGACGAGCAATCTCCTTGGTAGTGTCATAAGGTTCCAACGTGAGAAGCTCATAGTACTCAGAAGCAGAGGGATTGTAGTTGAAGATTTCAACTCCTGAGTTTGGAATTTCAAGGGCTGTGGAGAGAAGATTTGCGGTGAGGCGAAAACGAGTGCCTTTCACCGAAGAGTAGATATCTCCCTGATCGGAAAGCCCTAAGTTATTGTAGAACTCGGATACGGCAGTTGGAGAGTATTGCAAGTGGGAGTATAAGAAGGATGTCCACCCTTGAGTGTCAAAATAAGGTAGGAGTGAGGGGAACATCGGTGCTAAGGACTCGAAGTCCACATACCGGGATTGGACAATCTTCTTGAAGGTGCCGTTGGGTCGGATAAGACGGAGACCTTGAGGAACGATGAGTTCCGGTAACCGATCCTCACGATGCTTGCTGCGGCGTTCAGAAGGAGCCCTGGAGCTTTCTCCGGCGTCCGTCGGAGCGCGACGACGGCGAGCGAGAAGCTTCGATTTGGGTGCCATCGCAGGAGGAAGGATGAGAATGGTGTGAAGGCAGAGTGGAGGGATCCCAGACGAGGAGCAGGATCGTCGGAGACGGAGCCCTGAAGGGGGAAAGAGAGGGGGTTTGGAGAGGAGGAGGAGGGAACAAGAGAGGAGGGGTGAAAAAGGGTCGTGGGTGGCCTTAGAATGGACTTGGAGGGTTTTAAAAGGAAGGCCCCACAAAAAGGAGGTGAACCGGCGCGAGGGTTTTCTGAAAAAAACGGATCTGGGCCGTCGTCTGTCGACAGATGCCAGTCTATCTGTCGACAGATAGCTCCTTTTTGGTGAAAACTTGATTTTTGTCAAAATTTTCAAAGGGACAAGTGTTCATTTGTTGTTTTAAGGCAAAATGGGTGTATGTGCAAGACAAAAATCCATATCCATTAAGATGAAGACATGACACAAATCTAAAAAGATTTTGAATTAAAAATGATAAGATCTTTAATTAGATCATGAGGAACACATTTCACAAAAGCCAGTGAAAATTAAATAACTCTTTTGATTAAGGCCGTTGAAGACAAACATGCATTTAAATAGAGATGATAGTCAGATGACAATTGAATTAAATGCCCACAAGAATGTCTTACCGAAGAAACACATTGGACTTGACAAAAAATTTCGGAGGCTTCACTCTATTTCTGGTATGATCTTGGAAGATTTAAGCAACGAAGATGGAAAAGAGTGGCAATGAGGAGCACTTTCACTTTTTCATGTGAAGGTAGACATTTGTGATGCCAATACCCCCAGTTACTCAATGTGAGTGTCCATCAAGCCATTGTATAGAGATAATGAAACAACCTTTTGACGCGAAGACTGACATTTGTGATGCCCATGTCCCCGGTTACTTAGTGATTTTCATCATTGCTCTACCTCCATCCCACAAATGAAAAACAAATTTGTTGATTGAACTGAAGAAATAGGTAGCTTTTCTCCCTTTTTTTTTTTTTTTTTGCTTTTTGTCAAGTACATGAGATTTCTTTAGGCAAGTTGTAATGTGGAACATTAAATTCAAGAGTTTTCTGATTTTTCAAATCATTTTAGATTCATGTTTAACGACAAGGGAGTTATTCAAAGGAGATGTTTAAAAATCATTTGGTTTGCTCATTATGTTCAAAATGATCTAAAAAGACCTTAATCAGGTCATGCATCAAACAACATTTAGACTTGGTTCATGACTTCGACATGAAGTGGATATGAAGGGTTATATTGCACACAAACAAACCAAGGTTTACCTTTAAATCAATTAAGGAACACTTTTCCTGAAAAGTATGAAGAAGGATTTGAAAAATAAAGAAGAATGGGTGTATCTGTCGACAGAAGAAGTCTGTCTGTCGACAGATGCACACAGACTGAGGAATTGAAGTTTCTGCCAGAACAAGACTGATTGAATCTGTCGACAGATGGAATGTGTCTGTCGACAGATAGGAACAGAGTGGATTTTTCTTGTTTCAGATTGATTGCACTTTTGAGTTCAAGGAAGTGAGAATTCAACAAGTAGATGTATGAGGAGTTTCCTCAGAAAATACTCAACAATCCTTAACTTACTCCCCCATAGTGTGTGCACGTGTTGACACACATCTAAGCAAGGATTCACACAAGCATTTGATACAAAACAAACATGATCATGAAAGGAAGGTCATACACAAGCACATGGTCACAGAAAAAACATTGTCTCATGGAGTTAACATGATAAAATGTAAGGAAACTAAAAATCCTATGTGAAGTACAGGACCTTTATATGTAATGGGACTATGGATACTTGGCGGAGAATGTTTTCTCACGCATGATGATAGTTTCCAAACAAGCCGAACTTGTTCTTCCACAGTTCACCATTTGATATACCACATAGTCATTCACACATAAAGAGCATGTATTCCAAATGGATAGTCAGTTTCATTGCATTTTACACAAACCCAATTCTCTTCTTAAGGATGTGAATCTATCTTCAGACAAGGGTTTGGTGAAAATATCAGCCAATTGTTTTTCTGTGGGAATGAAAATGAGTTCCAAGGTTTTATTGGCAACTTCATCTCTCAAGAAATGATGACGGATTTCTATGTGTTTAGTCCGTGAGTGTTGGACAGGGTTTTTTGAAAGATTGATAGCACTTGTGTTGTCACATAGGATAGGTGTGCATCCAATTTGAACATTATAGTCAGCTAACTGACTTTTGATCCACAACACTTGAGCTGCACAACTTCCTGCAGCGACATATTCTGCCTCTGCAGTGGAGAGTGCAACCGAGTGTTGTTTCTTGGATGCCCACGAAACCATGCAACCGCCAAGGAATTGGCAATATCCACTAGTGCTTTTTCTATCGATTTTACATCCAGCATAGTCAGCATCAGAATATGAAATCAAATCAAAGCTACTGCCTGCTGGGTACCAAAAACCCAAATTGCATGTTCCGGAGAGATATCGGAAAATTCTCTTGACTGCAATTAAATGGCTTTCCTTTGGACTAGATTGATATCTAGCACAAAGGCAAACACTAAATTGAATATCCGGTCTACTTGCAGTAAGATAAAGGAGTGAGCCAATCATACCTCGGAAGTGCTTTGCATCTACCGGTTTACCTTTCTCATCATTTTCCAATTTGATGCTTGTGCTCATTGGGGTGGAGGCCGGTTTAGCTTGCTCAAATTGAAATCGTTTGAGAAGCTCTTTGACATACTTTTCTTGATTTATGAAGAATCCGTCTTTATGTTGTTTCACCTGCAAACCAAGAAAGAATTGAAGCTCCCCCATTAGACTCATCTCAAATTCACTGTGCATGTGTTTAGAAAATTCTTCACACAGTGAAGGGTTAGTAGAACCAAATATGATATCGTCCACATAAACTTGAACAACAATTATGTGATTGCGAACTTTCTTAGTGAAGAGTGTTTGGTCTACTTTACCTCTTGAGTAGCTCTTGCTTACCAGATAATTGCTTAGTCTATCATACCAAGCTCGAGGTGCCTGTTTCAAACCATAAAGAGCTTTGTGCAATTTATACACATGGTTAGGCATTTCAGAATTTTCAAAACCTGGTGGTTGAGAGACATAGACTTCTTCTTTGATATAGCCATTTAAGAAAGCAGTTTTAACATCCATTTGATAGAGTTTAAACTTATGGGAGCATGCATATGCCAATAAAATTCTGACTGCTTCTAACCTGGCTACAGGAGCAAAGGACTCTTCAAAGTCTACACCAAATTCTTGACTATATCCTTTTGCTACGAGTCTTGCTTTATTTCTTATCACTTTTCCTTCTTCATTAAGTTTATTCCTAAACACCCATCTAGTTCCTATGATAGAGATTTCAGGGGTTTTAGGAACTAAACTCCATACATTATTTCTTTGAAATTGACCAAGTTCCTCATGCATAGCATCAATCCATGAGTTGTCTTTTAAGGCTTCTTCAACATTTTTGGGTTCCACTTGAGAGACAAAGGCAAAAAGATCATGTTCAATTATTTTTCTTACTTGAGACCTCGTTTGAACAGAATCATTTAAACTACCTATCACATCATCAAGTGGGTGATCTTTGGAATACCTCACATTTGTGATTGTTGAAGGGCCGGGAGTATCTTGTCCTTGAGGAATTTGATCTTGTGAATGTTGTTCTTCAGGAGGATCACTTTCTGGTGGATTCTCTTCAAGTGTTTCATCTTGTTTTCTGAATGCTATTTCATCATCTTCATCGTAGTCCCGGTGAAGATATCCACCTTTGGTCTTGGAGTCTACTTCAGATTTGTCTTTTGCTTTGACTTGTAGATCCTTAAGCGATGTTCCTTCATCCTCTTCTTCAATCCTGTTAACATTCAATCTGTTAGACTTGGCATAAGTCTCATCAAAAATGACATGTGGAGTTTCTTCCACAGTTCGTGTTTTATTGTTAAACACCCTATATGCCCTAGAGTGTTCTGAGTAGCCTAGAAAAACACCTTGATCACTTTTGGCTTCAAATTTATCTAAATCAGATTTATCATTGTTGTGAATAAATACCTTTGAGCCAAAAACTCGGAAGTACCCAAGGTTGGGTTTCTTACCTTTCAATAACTGGTAGGGGGTTTTCTTTATCACAGGTCTTACCATGGCTCTGTTTAGAATGTAGCACGAAGTGTTCACTGCTTCTGCCCAAAATCTTTTGGAGAGTTGGCCTTCAACCAGAAGAGTGCGAGCCATTTCCACCAATGTTCTGTTTTTCCTCTCCACTACTCCGTTTTGTTCTGGAGTCCTTGGGGAAGAGAACAGATGTTCAATCCCTTGGTGCCTGCAAAAATCAGAAAATGCATTGTTATCAAATTCTCCCCCGTGATCGGTGCGGATTGAGCATATTTTATTCACATTGCCATGCTCAATCTTGTTAAAGAATTCTTGAAAGATTGTGAGTGTTTCACTTTTGTGTGCCAAGAATTTGACCCATGTGAACCTAGAGAAATCATCTACAATGACAAAACCAAAACGTTTGCCATTGAGACTTAGAGTTCTAGTTGGTCCAAACAGGTCCATGTGCAACAGTTCAAATGGTTTAGATGTGCTTACCGGTGCTTTAGATTTGAAAGACTTCCGGGTTTGTTTTCCTTGTGCACATGCATCACAAAAACTTTCGTTGTTGCTAAAAGAGATGTCAGGAAGTCCACTTACCAATTTGAGCTTCATGATCTTGTGCAACACGTTGTAGCTCGCATGGCCAAGCCTACGATGCCACAAGGTCAATTCATCCTGTCTATTTGCAACAAGACACAAGTTGTCATTTTCTGGATCATCTAAATCAACTAAGTAAATGTTATTCACTCTTTTTCCAGAAAATTTTACACTTCCTGTTTCTTTATCAACAATTTGACATGAATTTGATTCAAAAATGACGTTGTGACCTCTATCACATAATTGACTTATGCTAAGCAAATTGTGATTAAGGCCATCAACCAACAGTACATTTTCAATTGAATTGGAGGAACACTTACCAACATTACCTGTGCCAATGATTTGGCCTTTGTTGTTACCTCCAAAAATGACTTGTCCTCCGTCTTTCTCCACTAGGAAACAGAATTTACCTTTGTCGCCCGTCATGTGCCTCGAACAGCCGCTATCCAAGTACCATTTGTTTTGATGTTGGGCTGCTAGGCATTCCTGCAAATGTGGATCAGACAAGAGGTTTTGGTACCCAAATTACTTTGGGTCCCAAAATTTCATTCATGCAACAAAGTAGATGTTTAGGAATCCAAACTTGTTTGACTTTTTGTTTCTTTGGATTATTCCAACATTGTTTTTCATGATGACCAATCTTTTTACACACATTGCATGAAGGAATTTTCTTTTCAATTTTCTGTTGCTTGATAGACTGTTTATTCATTGAAATTGTTCTTGTCTGTCGACAGGCACCGTTGTATCTGTCGACAGGTGGCTTTTTCTTTTGTTTGTTGGGAACATTTTGTTTGTGTAGTAGTGGCTTGGTCTGAGACTTTCTTGAATTATGCTTTGTGGGAGCATGCTTGGTTGTGCTTGGGCTAGGATCAACAAATGAAGTTATCAATGACTCTCCTATTTTCTTTTGTTTGACAGGTTGATATCCTAATCCATGCTTGGTTACATGTATTTTGGCGCCCAAAACCGCATCTAGATTTTGCTTCCCTTTTACAAATTTCATTAAGTCCTCAGATTTTTCTTTCAATTCCTTTTCAGTTTGTTCCAACTTTTTCTTGGTTTCCAATTGTTCTTCTTGAAGGAATTCAATAGAATGTCTTAAACAGTCTTTTTCTTTTTGTGTTTCTTGCAATTTCATTTTCAAGCAATCCATTTCTTCATTATGAGTCTTTTCATCAACTTTCATCATTTCTAATTCTTTTGTCAGGAATGCAATTCGTTCATCATTGTTCTTATCATGCACAAGGGAGTTGCATTTCTTTTTTAATGCTCTATTCTCAGATCTATATTCACGAAATTTTCAAATAAAGTAGTGTATGCTTCCTCCCATTCACTTGCAGTGAAATCATCAAATGAGAAATTTACCTCGCTGGAGTCATCACTCCTGGCCATCAAGCATTTCACTTCTTCATCATCGGATGTTTCTTGTGCATCTTCATCTTCATCTTCATCACTCCAGGTGGCCAACATTGCTTTGGCCTTTTTGGAGGTGAATTTGTCTTTCTTCAGCTTCTTCTTGAGTTCCGGGCATTCTCCTCTCATATGCCCCTGTTTCTTGCATTCATAACAAACAATGTCAGATTTTTTGTTTGACTCATATTTCTGTGAAAAATTTTTCTTAGGAAAGGATTTGGAATTACCTGTTTCTCTCCTCTTGAACTTCAAAAATTTCTTGAATTGTCTAGTGAGCATTGCCATTTCACCATCATCACTCTCACTAGATGTTTCTTGCTCATCACTATCTTGTTGAATAGATTTCTTGGAGCTTGTTGATGTTTTATTGGATGCTTTTAAAGCAATTGACTTTCTAGGATTTTCTTCTAATTCTTTTCTTTTGATGTTGATTTCATATGTCATTAGAGAGCCAATTAGTTCATCCAATTTCATTTTGGAAAGGTCTTTGGAATCCTCAATGACAGTGGCCTTAGTATTCCAAGATGAAGTAAGAGATCGAAGGATCTTTCTCACTAAGTCACTTTCAGAGTATTCCTTCTTAAGACCTTTTAGCCCGTTAACTATTAGCATGAATCTTGCAAACATGTCTGATATGGTTTCATCAGTTTTCATCTTGAACATTTCATATTCAGACACTAACATGCTAACTTTAGTTTCCCTTACCTCGGACGTACCTTCGTAGATAAGTTCAAGCTTGTCCCACATCTCTTTTGCTGTTGAGCATGTGGAGACTCTTGAGAACTCCTTTGGATGCACCGCACATTGCATCATGTTTAGTGCACTCCAGTTGAGAGTTCCCTTGGCTATTTGGTCTTTCGTCCAGGTGTCTTCGTCCTCGGGCAATACATATGGTCCTTTGCTGACTATCTTCCACAGCTCGTAGTTTTGAGCTCTCAAAAATACCTGCATACGATTTTTCCAATAGGAATAGTCAGTGCCATCAAAATAGGGTGGCCTGGTTACTGAATGTCCCTCGGCCATATACCCTTTGCTAGAATCCATAAGATCGAAAATCTCCTGATCGCTAGATCAAATTACGAAAAGCTGTAAATCGGAGAAACCCGCTCTGATACCAATTGAAGAGTTATGCGGAAGTACACAATACGGTAATCTAGAAGGGGGGGGGGTTGAATAGATTACGGCAATTTTAAACTATCGATGGCTTCTTTTAGATGCTACAGCGATCTTAATGAAATTTGATTCAAATTCAATTAAGTGTGAGACCGCTTGAGTTGATTTAAGTGAGAACAGAAAATCAAACGTGCGTATGAACACCGTGCCTACCAATCATCTATCGCAAAACGCGAACAAACCACAGAACACGATGATTTAAGGTGGTTCGGAGTACACAACTCGTGTATCCTACATCCACCGTCCACACACACACGCAGAAACGACTGCTTATGAGCGAGTTCAACACTACAACTCAACCACACACACGTTGTCTGATGAACCACGATCAGAACAACCACAAATACGTGAATCAAGCACAAGGGATGCTCGAAACACAACCACACACACACACGATGGAATGGAAATTATGAAATGGAGAAGAATTGGGAATTAGGGAACAAATCCGGTTGGAATTCTTCTCGTGGATCGTCCAAACACTCTTCAAACTTCGATTGGATGTAGATTGATCGATGTAGAAGGTTGAATTGATGACGATCCGGCTTCAGCTCCGCATAGATGGTGATTCCACGTCGATCTGGGCGGAAAGTTGAAGCAGAGCAGCAATTTGGGGCTTTTCCTCTTGGTCCCTTGGAGGCTCTTGGATGGGAGGCTGCTCTCTGCGAAATTGGCTCCAAAAGGATGCTTATATAGTGTTAGGTAAAGGTGGGGGTCGTGGAGGAAGGAAACACCCAAGTGGGGCCGGATTTGGAAACCCAAAATCTGAAGTTTCCGTCGGCTGTCGACAGGTGCACTTGCATCTGTCGACAGGCAGACTCAGGCTGAGAACTGGGTTTCAGGAAAATGAGTTTCTGAGTGTATCTGTCGACAGGCAGTTTGCATCTGTCGACAGATGCACTCAGGAATTGAAAACCTGAGCTCTGTCCTGGGTTGTCTGTGTGTATCTGTCGACAGGTACATTGCATCTGTCGACAGATACACTCAGAGATGCAAACCTGAGTTCTGTCTTGGAATGACTGTATGCATCTGTCGACAGGTAGAGTTCATCTGTCGACAGATACACCTTTTGACAGATTTTTGTGCTTTATGCTCATCTCTTCAATGCTCCATGTTTCATGCTTGTGCACCTACATGCAAATACATTGTTAGTGATATACATTGTATGATTTAGCAATGTTTAACTCAATCACTTTCATGGTGTTTTTCATGTTAGTTAGCACATCAATTTTGCATTAAATCAATGTTCAAGGTGTTAATGTGATCATCAAAAACATGATATATGAAAAACCCAACACTAAGGTTCTTGAACCAAGGATCTTGGGGAGATGGAACATCAAGCCGTTGGACGACGATTGTCTTGGTCCGGTGGCTCAAAGGGAAGGATAGAGAAGAGGCTAATGACGCCAAGGCGTCAGCCATGATATTTTGTGAGCGAGGAGTGTGGGCATAGATAAGCTTGCAGAACTGCCTTTCCAGCAACGTGACCAAGTCTTGGTATGGTTTAAGCTTTGGGTCACGAGTGCGGTAAGTTGAGAGCACCTGCCACAGAACAAGCTGAGAGTCTCCTATGATTCTAAGGTGAGATGCACCCAAGATATAAGCACGCTTAAGACCAGCGAGGAGAGCTTCATACTCAGACATGTTATTAGTGGCGGAAAAGGTGAGTTGAAAAGCGATGTGGATAGTGATACCCTCTGGGGTGAGCAGCACGGCCCCAATGCCCCATCCCTGAGAGTTGAGCGCACCATCAAAATAAAGGGACCAGAAAGGATCTTTGGAGATGACTGAGAGCTCTTCATCAGGAAACTCATCTCGGATGGAATCGCTATGGGGGAGTGGCAAATGGGAAAGGTGCTCGGCGATGGCATACCCTTTGATGGCCTTTTGGACCACAAAAGGGATGTCGAATTGCGAGAGGAAGCTCTGCCAGCGTGCAAGCCGATCAGAGAGGACAGGTTTTTCTAAGAGGTATCTGAGTGGATCCATCCTCGAGATTAGCTTGACCTCATGGGCAAGAAAGTAATGCTTGAGTTTTTGAACTACCCACACGAGTGTGGCACAAGTTTTATCTGCGGTGGTGTACTTGGATTCTACGGTGTTGAATAGCCTAGAAAGATAGTATGCTGCCCTTTCTTTTCCAGATTCATCGTGTTGCGCAAGGACAACACCTAGGGAGTCCTCAATGACTGAGAGATATAGGATCAGTGGTTTCCCAGGTACAGGAGGTTGCAAAACTGGGGGATTCATGAGATACCTCTTCAAATCATCAAAAGCTTCTCGGCACTTGTCATTCCATTCGAACTTTGCCCCTCCTTTCAGGAGATCATAGAATGGGCGACATCTTTGTGAATGCTGTGATATGAATCTTCTAATAAACTATAGATGCCCAATCAAACCCCTTAGTTGTGAGATGTTCTTTGGAGGCGGCATTTTCGCAGTAGCCTTGGCCTTGTTTGGATCGATCTCAATTCCCCGCTTACTAACTATGAAACCTAGTAACTTTCCTGACGATACCCCGAACACACACTTCTTTGGATTCATTCTTAGTTTGTACTCCCTTGATCTTTGCAACACCTTGGCGAGGATCTCGGGGTGTTCTCTCCTGGTTCTTGACTTCACCAAGATATCATCCACGTACACTTTTACATAGACATGCATCATATCGTGGAAGATAGCCATCATCGCCCTTTGATAGGTAGCCCCAACATTCTTTAGCCCAAATGGCATGACTACGTAACAGTATGTTCCCCAGGGCATGGTGAAGGATGTTTTCTCTTGATCCTCAGGAGCTAGAAGGATTTGGTTATAGCCTAAATATCCATCCATGAATGAGAGGGTTTCATACCCAGTAGTGTTATCAATTAGTACATCAATGTGAGGAAGCGAGAAGTCATCTTTTGGACATGCCTTATTTAGGTCCCGAAAGTCAATGCAGATTCTGACCTTTCCATCCTTCTTCATGACCGGGACTATATTTGCCACCCAATTCGGATAAAGCACTACCCTGATGAATCTAGCCTTGTGGAGTTTGTCTACTTTGTCCTTCACCTTCTGGGCCATAAGTGGGTGGAACCTTCTAAGTTTTTGCTTTATGGCCTTTGCCCCTTCTTTCAATACGAGTCGGTGCTCTACTAGTGAGGGGTCTAGGCCGGGCATGTCCTCATACGACTAGGCAAATGTATCCTTATACTCCCTCAGAATTTGCACTAGTTCCTCTTCATCAGGAGGGAGGTTAGCTGAAATAATCACAATCCTAGGATCTTCTTCTGTTCTACGATTGACTTCCTTGGTAGGTTCATCCACTGCCATTGTAGGTTCATCAAATCTTCTTATGCCGCTAGCGTACATCTCGGCAGTGTCATCTACTTCTCTATCCTCTTCATCGATTGGGTCCTCATCATTCATGATTTCATAGACGCCAAAACCGTCGTCTATGAACACCCCATCTTGCTCAATTTCTTCTTCTAACACCAACGTGTCCTTTGTGAACTCCTCTATTAGCAATAATGCTTGACATTGCCGAGCTAACTCTTGAAGGTATCTCTGGGGAATAGCCTTACCTCGTTGCTTCCTAGGGTGACGTTTGGACTTGGCGGGTGTTGGGTTGACCTGACTCTCTACCCTAGACTCACCTAAACTAAGACTAGACTCTTCTAACCTAGACGACTCTACTTGACTAGATGCTACAGGACTAGTGGAGGACATGGGGTCCTTGAAGAGAATGGCTCCTAATGAAGGAGCAAGAGGGGAAGCCCCAGTTGAGGGGTGCCCCTGATCAGGACGGTGAAGGAGGGATGCCGGCTCCTCGACCTCAATATGCATTTGAAGATTGGCGTTTTTTTTTTTGGGATCGGTGGAAAGCATGCAGCATGAGAGAGTGATCTCGTGGTTGCTCGGATTAGATTGCAAAGCAGAGAGGACTGGAGGCGGGAGGTCAGGGGTGAGGATGTTGTGCGCAACTGTCAGGAGTTGAGGAGACAATTGGATGAGTAAGGGAGGGGATGAAGGGACAAGGCTTGGAAGGAGGGAGCACAGGGGTGATGGATGGATGGCCAGACACGTGCCCCTCCACAGCTCATCCACCGTCTTCCCTTCTTCGTAGGGAATGTCTGGATCTCCCACGTCCGTGGTTTCGCTCATTAGCTACCTTTTGGATGTAATGGATGTGGGTGGATCTAGCAGCTCGGCTGCAGCTGGCGGCCATGTTCTTTCTTCCTCCCAGAACAGACAGCTGAAGGCTATAGTGATGTCTTCTATAGCGAACCAGCGGTACCACTCAGCCTCTGGGTCCCCTGTCTTCCTTCTCTTTCCGGGGCAAAGTGTTTCTAGTGCCTTATATGTGAGCATAGGGGCCATGTGTCGGGAGAAATTCTTGCCATGCACCTCATGTTGTAATAGCTCTGCCTCGACCACGACAGTGTTGTATCCCAGTTGGGTTGGACCTCTGGTAAAGTGACACCATAGCATCCATGTGAGTGGTTCACGATCGGATTTGAGGGTGGATGTGCTTGATGACCGTGTTTTGGACTTTTCCCTGTAACCAAGTCCCCACCGGCTCTTCATTACAATGTCTAGGATAGGCTTGGTAATGCCCTGTAATTCTACCCCTAGGCCTTTTCCTTCTTCGTAGCCTAGCTTCATCTTGATTTGCCACCCTTTGGTGTTTAATGGCTCCTTCCTCTTGACCGCATTGACTCGTGCATGACTTGCCTCTTGTTTGGAATGGAATGAATAAGCCCATGGGTAGTTGATGTCCAGCACCGAGACAACGGGCTTGTTGGCGGGCCATACAGCTGGGAGGTGGGTGTCGTTGATGTCATCAACCCTGTGAGCAGTGGCTATGCTTTTGACCTTGATGATCTGTCCTTGGAAGGGGAACTTTAGGCATTGATGTGCAGTGGACGGTACGGCTCCCAATGCTTCTAACCATGGACGCCCTAGGATAGCCTTGAACATGGGATCAATATCAAGAACATAAAAATTGACAGTGACGGATAACGGCCCCAGTTCGGCTTGTACAGTCACCATGCCATGGCAAGATCTTCTAGAGTATATATCATACGCAGCAATGGTGGTTGGCGTTGGTTTTAGCAGCCCTTCTGACACATCACAGGCTCTCAGAGTACTCAGTGGGTAGACATTTCAGTGTCGACCAGTGCTGCCCCCACTGTTACATGGTTAATGACTAGGGTAACGCAGAGCGGGAGCCTCCTGGCTTCTGGGGGTGTTAGTTCATTCTCGGTAAATGTGATAGCTGGCCCACGAGTCACCATGGCTAGTGCACTCGACAGTTTGTCGACAAGCATGTCCTCATTCACCACTACCCTCTGCAAGAAATTTCTCAATGCTTCTTGATGTTCTTTGGATCTTTTTATCAATTCCAGTATGGAGATTTTAGCTGGCACATGATCAAGATGCTTGAGAATATCATAATGTGTACTGGGTAGTGGCTCAATCACCCCCTCATCCTATGGTTGCTGTTGAGGGTGTTGCTGAGGTGGTTGCAGGATCTGTTGGGGATTGCTCTGGCTGGTGGAGGTCGTGGAGATGGGTGGATACGGGCGACGAAAGACTCGTCCGCTCCGTAGGGTGGTTGGTTGGGTGGCGGTTTGTCTGTTGGAGGATAATGTGGCAGCAGACGGTTGGTCCAGCCCAGGTAGTGGCAAGATGATGGGTGTGGGAGTGGTTATGACGGGTGGTGGTAGTATGGAGACAGGCTGAGCAAGAGGTATGATAGGTGGTAGGATAACGGATGGCATAGCGACTGGCGCGGGTGATGAGCCGATGGGCAGTACGATGGCGTTGGCCTGGGAAACTAAAGGAGGGACTGACTGGGGAGCCATGTTGGCTGGTTGTATTGTTTGAGATTGTTGAGGATATTGGTGGTTAATGGCCATCATCTGTTGAATATCGGGTTCATCATCATACGTCCAGTTCGCTTGAGGAGGGGGGTGGTGGACGATAGGATTCACCTGGGTTGGTGGTTGTGGTGGATTGGGAGCTGGCGGATGGTTTGGGAGTGGGTTATGGACAATCCCTAGGTCCTGCAACGGCTGTCGCTGCTGTTGTTGAGGGGGTGGTTGGCGCTGCTACCTTTGCTGCTGCTGCTGCCTCTGCCTTTCTTTGATATCTCCAATTACTCTTCGAAGAGCTATCTAGTTCAGCCTATTTTGCTCATAGAGATCATATACCAGGTCTTTGAACGTGAAGCACTGCTCAATAGTGTGATCTGGCTACCGATGGAACATGCAATATCTTGTATGGTCCACACTTGAGTTCAATGGCCTTTCTGGAGGGAGTTTGATGGCATCTGTGGAGATCAAGGCCAAGAAGATGTCGGAGAGTGTTTCAGGAAGTGGCAGGTATTGAGTTCTCCTTGGACCTAGGGGACGCCTTTGTTGGGAGCCATCGGGAGGTGGTACTTGGTTATATTGGGGCTGCTGGCCTTGTGGGGGATTGGTGCGGTTTTGACCCTGAGCAGTGTAAGATTGACGGTTGTTGTTTTGGCCGGAAGGGTTGAATGCACCCACCTGCTCGTTAACTTGGACACCCTTGGTCACTGGCCCCTGAGGTTTTCTCTGGAAGCAAGACTTTTGGGGTTCGAACATGGAGTGTATGGGGGAGTCTTTGAGTTGGGTTTGGATGAACCGGGCTCGACTATAGAGCTGATGTATGGTAGTGATATCATTCATTGCTAGGATGTTCTTATAGGTGGGGGTGGCATTGGCAATGATGATCTTGACTTTCTCTCCCTCCGGAAGGTACCGCAGGACTCATGTGGCCATCTGTCTCCACCTGTCGGCATATGTAGCGAAATCTTCATCCGACTTCATCCTTTCAGCCATGAGATCTGTAAGAGAATATCCTGGCCCGACCCTATCTTGGAATTATTCAAGGAACTTCCCTTTCACTATGGCAAAATCCTCTGCATCCTCGGGTAGCAAAGAGTAGAACCAGTCTAGTGCAGGCCCATCCAATGACCGACGAAATAGATATGCCATTAGGCAGCGGTCATGCTGGTAAGGTGCAGACTCATAGATGAAATCCTTGATATGAATGTATGGGTTGCCAGTGCCATTGTACTTGCGGTACTTTGGGAGTTCGGGTGGAGATGGGACCCACAGGCCATTGAAGTTAGGCATGTGAACATCATGGTGCTGCCTAGGGTCGATTGCCTTCGCAGCTCTTGGTGTTCCTTCTTAATGGACGCCCACTCGGACATCATGTCGAGAGCGGCAGAGGGTTGAGCGTACAAGGAGGAGGCATGAGATGCTGACCTGGCACACGGTTCAAGCTGTGGTGGATGGCAAGGGAGATAAGGTGGAGACCAGGGCCTCAACTCATGTGGATTATAGTGCTCAGACTCGAAGGGAGTGAATCGAATGGCCCATAACCGGATGGGAGTGTTGTCGGCTGGTCCCGTGACAATACGGGGGCCGGAGGTAGACGTCATGGGGAGAGAGGCGCCCGCTCTAGGTGAGGGCGACGAGGCGGCCTTTCCTTTGAGGGCCGTCATGAGATCTTGGATTTGAGACTGATCAAGCTGAGGAATTAGGCACATGAGTTGAGCAGCTTGATCATCTACATGAGGAGAATGGACATTTAGTGATGGGCCACCGTCGTCGGGATGATGGCTCTCACTCGCATGAACTGTAGCAACCCAGGGCTGGGTCGACTCCTCAAGGAGGTCATGAGGAAGAGATTTCGAATAGTCATGGGAGGTGTAAAAAGCAGCGTCCTGATTCTCATTACCAAAGATCGGGTTCAAGTAAGACTCCATTATTGGAAAGTGGGAGTTTTTGATGTACCAAAATAAGGAAAGCCTGTCAAGACTTCAGAGACAACCTAACCTAAACAGACACCTAGTTTCCTAAACAGCAGTCCTATGCAGACAAAAGAAAGAGAAAACGTCTCACCCAAAGCAAGCAGTTGGCAATGATGATGGTTTCTTTTATTTGATTCAATTTTGCCTTTTAGTGGATTGAAGTTTTAGCAAGTTCCCTCAAAGGAAAGGGTTTCCTAAAGGGAGGAGGCTTCCAACTTCGGATTTGACTAGGATTCTCACAGACTCACCAATGCATGAATCCTAATGCTAGGTGGCAACAGGTACAACCAGCCCTGTGGCCGTGTGGGAATCCACAGTCAGCGGGGACTTACGGAGGCCCTCAAGCGAGTGCTCTAGTCGGACACAGGGAATATGTGGCCGAAAGAGCGGGCGTCGCTGAGGAGGACAATCCTAAACTAAAATATGGAATTATGTATGCGCCCTATGTGCACTGGAGTGCATGCAAATTCTAGCCTAAGACTAACAAAACAAAAATTAGGTCGACCTGCTCTCAGAAGTAGAAGGCGACCACTAACCTGTCACGACCAGGATCACGACAGGAAGCGCGTCGCGTTCTTCTTCATAGTGGATAGAGATCAGATAGAACCTGATTATGCACGCAAAATCAAACAACCCTATAGCATGGAGGACTGACAGACTTGTAAAAGCATGGATCAGGCACAAAACAACTCAGAGCATGGCTGGAGTACTTGAAAGAAACCCAAAACATAGATATGGATGGAATCAGGAGCACTGACCTGATCGCGACGACCTCCTTGTCGCCTTCCAGATCGCGACGATTTCAACGTCGCCTTCTCACCCAGTGCAGCAGAACTTTAAATAGCAGTGAAATAAATGAAAAAATGTGAAATCTAAAGATGAACCACACACATAAAGGACTGAAACAAGCAGGGGAAGACAGTAACAAGCACGATAGGCCTCGTCCCACGATTTCATGAGCGGTTTCTCCAGGATTCTATAAGTGCTTGGGAGGCTACTCCGTGTTCCTCTTTCCCTCTTTTGAATATGGCGATAAAGCTGAAGCATATGAAACTTTTCTATAGAGACAGGAATAAGATTTTTTTTAAGAATGTCCATGATAATGTCATGCTTGCTGAAGAGGCTCACTCTATAGCTCAAACTATTTTTGATGGTGACTCAACTCCTGAGAATCGTTTTCAGCTGTCTGCTGCCAATGATGATCTTGCCCGTGTCCATGCCCAGGAGGAAATGTTCTGGCGGCAGAAATCTAGATTAAAGTGGCTGAAGGAGGGCGATGGGAACACAAAATTTTTCCATGCCTGTGCTGTAACACCCCAGAAATTTAGTGATTTAAAAATTTTAGAAATAAAAGGGGATAAATAAATTCCGCAATTATCGGAATGATAGAACATACGTACTATTATCGTACGAGAGAAAACACAACATAAAATCCCGTAAAAATTATAAGTCAACCCAAAATATTGTCCCTAAGTGTTCCACGAAGGAATTCGTGCAACGAAAAATCTGATTGGTCGAGTGTACGTCACACGTGACCAAGTTACCCGAATTAGGAAACAAAGTCGGAAAATTGTTAACACGGAAAAATAACCCAACCATAAATTAAATAAACATGTTGGAGAGACTTACAACATTATGTATTAATAACCCATTAACAATGATCGGGCCAATGGAGCACATTTGGCCCAAGGATAAAAATTAGGACAAGAAAATACCCAGAAATTCGTGTATGTAATTATGCAGTAATTAGGGAGGGCAATTTAGGGTTAACATTAGGGTGATTAGTCATGTAAGGTAAGCCAAAACCGAACCCAACTCTAAGAGGTGGTTTCCTAATCCTTTGCTACCTCCTTTGGGTGAGAGAATCCCAGATTTCTTGGAAAGTAGGAAACAGAATTCGCAGCCCCTTTCCTAGTCTCGTTAGGACTTGTAAATACACCCTACATCTATAAGAACTCATCCTTAAACTCTTGGGGAAGGTTTAGCAACAAGTTGGGGTCGTGAGCAGCAAGTTTGGAGCACTGGGGAAGTGGAGAACGGCTGGGGAAAACGTGGTCTTCCTCAACCTCGCTCTGCAACAACCCAAAAATCTGCAGAGAGTTCTTAGCATTCAAAGGTAGGTGTTCTCGGGCCAAGATTAAAGAAAACAAACACCATCATGTAGATCTTCGAGTCTAGGTTCATTTGCACTTGGTTTGATGAGTTTTCATGGAGTATACTTTGTGTATTCATAGTTTTCCCTAAGTCGCGCACAGTTAGGGCTTTTCCCGTTCTTCATATCGTGCATGCAATTTGATACTGAATTAGACTAAACTTCATTCATTAAAGTTCTTCTACTTGTAGTCATGATCATCTTTTATGTTGGACATTTTGTCCAAAAGTCTTTCGTTAGAGAGTTATAGGCATGGTAAGAGAGTCACTGCATGATACTGTGATTTCGGGCTGTACTTAGGTTTATGTTCTTCATATATTTCTCAGGATTCAAGACCGAATTGGATCAAACCCCCAACATCAATGTTCTCCTACTACTTGTCCTCGTCATCTTTCATGTTGAACATTTTGTCTATATGTCATTCGTTAGAGAGTTATAAGAGAGGCAAGTAAATCACTACATGAGATGTGTTTTCGGGTTACACTTGATCTATAATTTTTGTTCTGGGAGGGCCACTAGTGTCGACACTACCTGATCTAGTGTCGACACACTGTCCCAAATTAGCCCAAAAGGTGTTCTGGGAAGGCCTCTAGTGTCGACACTACCTGATCTAGTGTCGACACACTGTCCCATATTGGCCAGAAGGTTTTCTGGGAGCTGTCTCTAGTGTCGACACTACTTGATCTAGTGTCGACACTACCTGACCAGTTCTGCATTATTTTGTCTTGTGTTTGAAGTCTAGTGTCGACACTACTTGATCTAGTGTCGACACTACTTGACCAGTTTTGCATTATTTTGCCTTGTGTTTGAAGCATTGTGTCGACACCAGTCAGGGGTGTGTCGACACTACCCTTACAAAAATTTTTGCATATTTTGGGTCTGAACATTTCATGATGTCTACTAGCATGTGCATGATGTTATATAGTATGCATGGACCTAAAAGAAATCAACCCATTGAAAAATGGTAATGATATGAATATGATTCTAATGTGTAATTGTGATTTATCTTATGTCCATTGGATTATCTTGTGATCTTGCTTATTGTCAATTGATAAGATAAGAATATGATATGAATGTGGAGATGAATACATGTTAGTATGGACTTTTTAGTGGTGTTAATGTCATGATTTACATATGAGGTTCAATAGTTACATGCTTTCCGCTGTTCAATTAATTATTTGTCAATTGCATACATGCTAGGAAAGATCTGTGACTCATCACTTACACCTTTGCACAAATAGGCACACCCTTTTTGGGGAATTGAGAGCACATGTTCTACATACGATCTACCTTTAAAAACATCCTCATGTCAAGACATTAATAAATTATGAAACATAAGATACGTCGTTATCCTTCCTTGTTCTCTTGAGCTATTTGTCATTCCTTGACTCTATGAATGATCATGTTCCTTTTACTATGAGCTTGTTATTGAAACTCTGTGGCCATAATATGAATCTATTTGTTCGGCACAACGTGGGACTTCGGTCCAAAATTTTGATCCAATGCCTGTGCAATAGGGGCCTGGTCCGGTCCTGGGGAGGAGCACCCCAACATACTTATTAACCGCGGGAGTATGGACTTCTGGTGCTTGGCATAGCACAAACAAATTCGCAAGATTAGTGTGAATGTGCCTTTGTTTGAAGTGATAAGTTTGATTTGATATGATATGATAAGATTTGATATGATACGTCTGATCATGTGAACACATGATATCTGTTTGAATATGGCCAATCTCTTTTGATACGATTCTACTCTTGAAATATCTGTCCATTGTATATGCAACTCGACATTTGATCTGATATGATATCCGTTCTACTCTGCTATCAATCTGTTAGTATTGCATGCATTGTCATCATATACATGTTCATATCTTGCCTATTTAAAATGTTAATCACTTATATTAGTGCCCGCACATTATTGAGATGTAAATCCTACTGAGCTAGTTCGCTCACCCTATCATCCTGCCTTTTTCAGGTAGTGATGAGGAACCAGAGGAGTCGGATGGGGCAGGGCAAGAGTGATGACCACCCGCCATATGAGTAGTTGACATTTTAGAAATAGACATTTGAGTAGTCGATGTATCAGAGAAACATTGTTATTTGAATAATGAACCCTTTTCAGTGAGTTCTTTTTATGCAAGGTTGTAATTAGTTGAATGAAATGGAATAAAGTATATTGTTGGTGACCATATTATAGTCTCAAATGTGTTATTATATTCAATTGTGACTCTGCGCTATTCAACTGTGATACGTCTGTCTGTATCGTTCACGTCCCCCGATATTTATTCTGCTGCTAAATATCGGGGCATGACATGTGCGGCTTCTCGTAGAAGGCGATCAGCCATCAATCAGATCCAAAATGACTCTGGTATGCCTGTGACCGATAAAGAGGAGATGGTAAATTTATTCGTTTCTCATTTCTTTGAGCTTTTGCTTCTGCCCCTCACCATGTTGATCAGTGCCTGTTGGAGGATATTCCAGGCTTGGTGGACGATGTGAAAAATGATTCCCTTTGTGTGGTTCCTAATGCTGAGGAAATCAAAGGTGTTGTTATGACTATGTCTCCGGATAGTGCTCCTGGGCCGGATGGATTCACTAGCCATTTCTTCAAAAACTGCTAGGACTTTATTCAGAATGACATCGTGGCTGCAGTTCAAGGCTACTTTTGTGGTCATGCTTTGCCTAGAGGTTTCACCTCATCCCTTATTGCTTTGATTCCCAAGGTCGATATCCCTAAAACCTGTGCTGATTTCAGGCCAATTAGTCTTTGCAACTTCTTCTGTAAAATCATATCCCACATTATCAATGACAGACTAGCACAGGTTTTACCTATCCTTGTTTCTGAGCAGCAGGGCGCATTTGTTAAAGGGCGGACCATTTATGAGAATGTGGCTTTAGCTGGGGAGATGGTTCAGCATTTGAACAAACAGTGTAGAGGTGGAAACGTTATTTTTAAGCTGGATATGGCCAAGGCATATGATCGGCTGGAGTGGGATTTCTTGTATGCTGTGCTTCGCAAGTTTGGATTCTCTATCAGTTTCATTTCTCTAATTGAACCCCTCCTTTCTAATTGCTGATTTTCTGTGTTATTGAATGGTGAAATCCATGGCTATTTCAAGTCTACGAGAGGTCTCCGCCAGGGTGATCCTCTTGCACCAGCTTTGTTTATTCTTGCTGAGGAAGCCTTGAGTAGGGGGCTTAGCTCATTATTCTACCGTAGTAATGGTGGAGTGTTCCAAACCCTTCAAAGATGTCCTCTGGTTTCTCACTTACTTTTTGCTGATGACACACTTATTTTTTCCAATGGTTATGTTAGACACATCAGGCGGCTTATGAATTTTCTAAGGGCGTATGTGGGGTCCTCAGGTCAGCTTATTAACGTGGCTAAAAGCTCTTTCATTGTGGCAGATAAAGCTCCAGTCTCCCTCAGTCGATCTATTGCTGATATTACGGGTTTTGTTCAAGCCAAGTTTCCTATCAAATATTTGGGTGTTTCGCTTTTTGTTGGAAGGAGGAGGCCTTACTATTTCTCTCATATCATTGCCAAAACCGCTGCCAAACTGCAAACTTGGAAGTCAGGGTTTCTTTCTTCTAGCGGGAGGCTTATTTTTATTAGACAGGTTCTGTCTGCTTTGCCCATTTACACGATGTCATCTCAGGCTATTCCTACTACTGTCATGAAGTCTTTCCACAGATTGCTGGCCAATTTCTTCTGGGGCTCTTATGATGGTTCGCCCAAACGACACTGGATCTCTTGGGATATTATCTCCCAACCCAAAGAGTCTGGCGGTCTGGGGGTCCTTAATCTCTCCCAAATGCAACTTGCTTTGAAGACCAAAATGCTTTGGAGGGCGATTTCTGGCACTTCTCTTTGGGGTAACTTCTTTTAGGCAAAGCACTTTTATCACTCTTACCACTCCACTGCTTCTTTTCATTTATTGGCTGCTGCGGATAGAAGACTTGGCTACATGCTTCCCGGTTGATTGCACCTAATCATCGGGTTATGGTGAAAGGTCTGGGTTCTCAGGCCAGCTTCTGGTTGGATGTTTGGACTGGATTGACCCCCCTTAGGTGCTTCCTTCCTGACCAAGTTTGGTTGATTTTGCCAGACAAATGTTGGTCTATTAACCAGGTGATTGCTGATCCCACTTGCCATCATATTCATATTGCTCAGCAGTTCTGCCCTCCCTTCTCAGTCACATCTTTGCTTCTAATGGTGGTCTGGATAAATGGATTTGGTGCCCCACTACCAATGGTGATTTTTCCACAAATTCTGTCCGTAAACTCCTTCAAGGTGCCCCAAGGTATGGCTGGTCCAAAATTTGGAGTCCCCATGTCTCGATTAAGTGGTCGGTCTTTGCCTGGAGAGTGGTACGTGGTTGTGCACCAACTGATGATGTTATAGCCAGCTGTGGTATCCCACTATGCTCAATGTGTTCCTACTGCAGTGGCCCTCACTGTGAAACTGGTGTTCATCTTTTCTTCCATGGGAAAGTGGCGACTGAAGTCTGGTCAAGCCTGTTTTGTTTTCTTAATTTCTGCAACATATCTGTTACTAATGCTTCTTATGGTGTCATTCACTATATTTCTAGTCTGCATTGTTCTACATCCTGGGGGCGGCTGGCTAGACATATGTTTCTGGCAGCCATATGGGAGATTTGGTGTAGTCACAACAGTGCCAAATTTGACGATCAGCCAATGGCGGCCGGTCAGATTTTATATAAAGTCATGGTGCATGTTTCTGATTCTCTCAAAAATTTTCCTCTCCGTATTATGGATCTGACCGCTTCTCACAAGCGTTTCCTCCAGCTATGGGGTATCGCCCTTCAGGTGCCTGCACCTCTAACCCCACAGATTGTCAGATGGTATCTGCCTCCTCCTGGGAGACTGAAACTCAATGTTGATGGTGCTTACAAAATAACATCTAGTATTGCTGCCGGCGGAGGAATTCTCAGGAATGATCTGGGTGAGATTATGTTTGCTTTTGCTGCTAGATATCCTGGTGTTCATTCAAGTCTTGAAGCTGAGGCTCTTACTCTTCGGAATGGAATATTATTGTGCAATGAAAGGGACTTCTCGGAGTTTCTTATTGAGAGTGATTCGCTGGTGCTGGTGCAAATCATGAAGGGTCAATATTCCTGCCCTTGGAGTCTCTCCATTGCTATTCAAGATGTTCTCCATCGTTGTCAGGATTTACATGTTTCTTTTAGTCATATTTACCGGGAGGCTAATCGGGTGGCTGATAGTCTTGCTGGTCATGGTTGTACTATTTCTTGTTCTTGTACTGTCTGGTCTTCTTGGGCTGATCTACCTCCCTCTGTAAAGGGACCCTATCGCCTTGATAAGATGGGGTTCCCTTCCATCAGGCCCTGACTACCCTTTGTAATGTTTTTTGATATAATATAAAATTCTCTGATAGGTGTGTGGTGGTGGAGTGACTGACTCATCTCTTCCCTGAAGGGGTGAGCACTCTCCTACTCCCTTATCAGATATTTATCTTAAAAAAAAAAAATTAGTCATCCCATCGTGATCGCCAAAAGGTGTAATCACGGGATTTGCTCCCAAAAGATGATGATTAAAAATAAGGAAAGGAGGACCGTGATCACCACCAAAGTAGCTACAAAGATGTATGACGAAGAAAAGATGCTAACTACCTTGGAAAAGGAAGAAAGGGGTAGAAGTGTACTTGGTCCTGTGAACGCGACAGGCAAGCTATCGCCTTAAGTAGAAAGCGACGATGAAGTTGTAGCCTTTTGTTTTCTGAACGCGACGCGCTGTCCATCGCCTTCTGGAGATCGCGACCAGGTGTGCGTCGCCTTCTACTTTAGAAGATGAAGATCGTGAGTTCTGTTCTTCCTGCTCCTCATCCGGCCAAGGGGCAAGAGCCTCGTGCTTCTACTATCTTCTACAACCCTGCCAAGAACATCAAAACAAGAGAAAACCCATTAGACAAAAGTGTTGTGTAGAATCTATCCTAAAAGCATGAAAGAACATGAAGTAATTGGGAGGAACTCACGTGGGGTGGGGTTTTAACCCCTTTAGGTGATTAAACTAGGTGTGTGTGGAGTGTTCTAATGAAGATCTACGAAAACAATGAATCTAAACATGCATGTATGAAGAGAAAAATCAAGAAGAACAAGAGAGGAAAAGTGTAGATGAGGAGAAAACACCCTGGGGGGCACTTCTTGGTCATCTGGAGGCTGAGAGGTCTTCTGAGATTTCAAAGCTCTCAGGGAGAGGAAGAAGCAGACACCGGCCTTGCCCTAAACCATCTCCTATGAAGGGTTTTATATGTGATTATTCCTAAATGGGCTAGGAGGAGAATAATGGGGCATAGTTCGAATTTGGGTAGGTGTACTCGTGCAAGGAGAGTCAGAACGTGGAAAGGACACCATGAGGAAGGTTTCCTCCAAGTTTGGAAGGATTTGGACGTCTCTAGACCCATTAAAAGATGGATTATTCATGAATAGCAAGGGTCCAAGTCGGGTTAGGAAAGGGTACGTTGCATGGAAACCAGAAAGCGACGGCCTCACGGTCATTATCAGGTAGAGACGCCTCAATATGTTGCCTTCCATAGAAGGAAAGCTTTTGAGCATTTTCTGGTGAACTTTTAGAGAATTAAAAGGCCAAATAAGAACGTGACGTATCGAGGTGTAACCTTCTGAAGGAAATCGAGTCTGGCTTGAAGGCAAATTGATGTGAGGCGGAACGCGACAGGAAGGACGTCGCCTTCTTAATGTGAACGCGATAGGGACACGGTCGCCTTCATAAACTTTTAGCATATGGCTCATACAAAGTATCTGATCTCCTTGCATAGGTATCGGATTGTCGTGCGGTTTGAGGCGTTGAACTCCCAACTCAAAGAGCTACGAAATGATGATGAAGACTGATTGATATGACCAGGAAGAACCCACTAGGGTGATGAACTAATGAGAAAGATGCCATGATCGGAGAAAGCCAGCTAGGCAATGATGAGCCAACGTGGGGCATCAATGATATGACAAGGAATTTGGCTCAACTTATGGGCCAGAAATGGGTGTCTACAGCTGCCTCAAGTTCAAATCCCTCTGAGTGAAGATATACTGCAAACTCTGATGGTCGGTGAAGATCTCGAACGCCTCACTGTACAAATAGTGCCTCCACAACTTCAGAGTGAACACCACTGCCACCAACTCTAAGTAGTGGGTAGGGTAGTTCTCCTCATACTTCTTTAGCTTCCGAGAAGCATAGGTGATGGCCCCACCATGCTGCATCAGCACTACACCCAAACCTGACCTCGATGCGTCGGTTTAGACCACAACCTCCGCTACCTGATGGCAAGACCAACACTGGCGCTGAAGTCAACCTCGTCTTTAGCTCCTGGAAACTCTGCTCGTAGTCCTCAGTCCGAATAAATCTGGTCTCAATCCTAGTCATTCTGGTCAACGGCTCTGCAATCCTGGAAAAATCTGAGATGAACCTCCGGTAATAGCCTGCCAAACCTAGAAAGTTGCAAACCTCTGACACTGAAGTGGGCTGCTCCCAAGACAACATTGCCTCAACCTTGGCAGGGTCCACTACCACACCAGAACCTGAGATCACGTGCCCGAGAAAGTGCGCCTCCGTCAGCCAAAATTTGCACTTGTCGAACATGGCATAAAGTTGGTGACTCCGCAATGTCTCTAGCATGATCCTGAGATGCTCCTCCTCAGAAGCTGAGTAGACCAAAATGTCATCTACAAAGATGACCACAAATCGATCCAGGTACTCACTGAACACCCTATGCATCAAATCCATAAAAGCTGCGGGTACGTTCATGAGCCTAAACGACATCACGACGAACTCAAAGTGACTGTACCTCGAACGGAAAGCTGTCATGCCAATATCTGACTCTCTGATCCTCAACTGATAGTAGCCTGACCTCAAGTCAATCTTCAAGAACACCCTGGCTGACTGCAGCTGGTCAAACAAGTCATCGATCCTCGACAACGAATACTTGTTCTTCATTGTTACCTGGTTCAGCTACTTATAATCGATGCACAACCTCAAACTGCCATCCTTCTTCCTCACGAACAGCACTGGCACTCCCCATGGTGAACGACTCGGACGGATGAAATCCAGCTCAAGCAACTCCTGCAACTGGCACTTCAACTCGCGCAACTCAGCTGGAGCCATCTGGTAAGGTGCCTTAGACAAAGGCATCGTACCAGGCAAAAGCCCAATGGAGAACTCTACCTCCCTCTTAGGCAGTAACCCAGGTAGATCCTTCGGGAAAACATCAGAGAACTCGCAAACAACAGGCACATCAAAAACCGACGACCCTCTAGGCTCCAAGGAATAAACAGAAGCAAGATATGCTACACAGCCATTGCGGATCAAAGGACGAGCTCTATAGAAATAAATAAAAGGTCCACGGGTAGACCGGATACCTCGGAAGCAGAGAACAGGCGCTCCAGGTATCTCAAACCGAACAGTCTTCCGTTGAGAATCCACCACAGCTGAGTGAGCCTCTAACCTGTCCATGCCCAGGATGATGTCAAAGTCACGAAGCTGCAACGCGTACAGCCTGGCTGGCAACTGGTGTCCCTGGACCTCAATTGTGACACCCTCCAGGTAATCGAAAGAACGCATGTAATCACCGGACAGGAGATCGACCATCACATCACACTGCCTCTCAGGTGTGTGACGAACTAGAGACTTGTAAAACTCCTCGAAAGCAAAACAAAGAGAAGCATTAGGGTCAACCAAAACACGAGCAGCTCTACCAAGGATGGGCAAGGTATAACCAGGTTCGATGCCTCGACCTGCTCCCTGGTGAGTGCCATCACACGACCACGTCCACGCCCACGCTGCGGCGCCTACTGGGGCTGCTGCTGCTGCGGCGGCTGCTGGTGCTATGGAAACTGCTGCTGCTGCTGGTACGGCTGGAACTGCTAAGGCTGTTGATGCTGCTGAAACTGATGAGGCTGCAAATGGTACTGCCCCTACTGGTGCTGACGCGGTGCTTGTTGCTGAGGAGGGAACTAGTACTGTGGTAGCTGTTGTGTGTACTGCACTAGCTGCTAGACTTGCCCGATCGGGCAATCCCTCCTGAAGTGGCCCGACAAACCGCAAGTGTAACAGACTGCCTCCTGCCTGTCCTGCTCGGCTCCCTGCTGGACTGACTGCTCCGCAAACCTCGACTGGCGCTTCTATTATCGGCTCCGTCCACCCCCGCGAGTGCTCATCTGCCTGAACTTCGAGCGCAAACCGGAACTGCTTGAACTGCCTGAGCTCGAAGAGGAAGAAGTCACACTGCCACAGCTACCTACAGGATGCTGGTACGGTGAGGACCTCGAAGAAACTCCTCCCTGCTGCTGCTGCTGCTGCTGGGGCTGCCAGGTCTCTCTCTCCAAGGTGGTGGCCTTAGCCACGGCCTCTCCCAAGGTGGCACACATATGAGCAGTCACGCCCCACCTCAAATATGGCCTTAGTCCTGCAATGAACCTCTCTACACAAGCCTGCTCACTATTGGCAATATGAGGAACATGCCTAAACAACCGGACGAACCTCTGATGGTACTAAGTAACTGTGAGATCTCCCTGAACCAACTCATGGAACTGATCTCGTCTCTCACATTGAGCATAATCAGGGAAGTACTCACCGTGAAAGACCCCCAAAAACCGCTGCCATGTAATCTGATCCAAATGCTACCCTAAAAAGTGGGTCCGCCGCTGAACTCTCCACCACTCATGGGCTGACCCCTTGATCTGATACACTACAAGTCTGACCTGGTCCTCCTCGATGCACTCCATAGTCTTGAACTTGTGCTCCAACTCGTGTGTCCAACTCTCTGCCTTGTCTGGATCATACTTGTAGGATTGAATATGTGGAAGGATAAGATCTAGAAGGGGGGGTTGAATAGATCTTACCCAATTAATGCAGAAGCTTGAGTAATTCAAAATTACTTCTAATCAGAGATCTATTCACATAGACAATTTGTTTATCTAAAGAGTGAGTGTGTGCGGAAGATGTGTGAACGTCCGTCCCAAATTCCGGCATTATGGGGAGCAGAGACATCAGTGACCTCTTCATGGACCCTAGCAATGCACCATAGTCAGATGCGTTCTTGACATGGAGCAAATGCCAGAGCCCTGTGCTCATCACCAGGATTCAACAATTAGTGTGAGTTAAAAATCCTATGCAAGCATCTAGCGAGGACAAGCAGATCAAACCACTGCACAAAGGATTTTTAGGTGGTTCGGAGATCACACCAGTGATTCCTACATCCACCCCTCACACAGTGAGGCTCCACTACTCAAAAGAGTACAACTCACACTGGAGCTTGACAACTCCAACACACTTGAGTTCAACAACTCACACACCAACTCTAGAGCACAACTTCTCCAGAAACTGAGCACACTTGCTCAAAAACACACAGAGTATTCAACTCAACACAACTGAGCACTATAGCTCACAAACCACAAGCTAGATCAAGATCAATATAAATCAGATCCTCTAGCAATGATCTGATTCAAGACAGATTCATTCACAGAGACTTGTGCAACACTTTATGCACAATTCCCATGGATGAATCAGAAGAACACTTTCAGAGTTAAGAGAATTAGATACAGAGTATGTTCTTCAATGGAGATCCCTTGCAGAAGGTTGAATTGAGGTGATTTGTTGATGCTTTGAGTCACTGGGTGATGCTCTGCTTCAATTGCTTCTGAGTCGCCTTTAGATTCTCCTCAATTGCTGGCTTCTGTTGGATCTGCTCCTTTGAGAGGTGCTTCAACTCCTTCTCCGAAGCTCTCCTTCAATCTCTTGTGCTGTCAAGGGATGCAGATGAATCACCACAGCAACAACAGGAGCAGGAGCGGGAGATTCCTCTTCTTGCCGCCAAAGGCTCTTGCTGGAATATTCTGGAGGTCTCTCTTGGCTTGGGGGCTGATTGGTAGGGTATTTATAGCCCTACATGTCCAATGGTACCATTGGAGTGCGTGGGCACATGATCCAAGATGGATTCCATTGAACCCTAGGCAGCCACGTGTCCAGATAAATCATGAGTTGAGATTTCAGCCGGAGTGTGTCGACACTACCACTGAGTGTGTCGACACACTGTCCCAATTGCGCAAAGAAGGTCTTTTGGATGCTGGGTCTAGTGTCGAAACGACCACTGACTGTGTCGACACACTGTCCCATTCAGATAAATGGATCTCCTGGAAGCTGGGTCTAGTGTCGACACGACCATGGACTGTGTCGACACACTTGACCCTGTCTTCATGAAAATGCTTCAGAGACTATGACCCAGTGTCGACACCATCAATGGGTGTGTCGACACTACCATGATAAAACCTGTACATCCCTGAGAATTTAACACATAAAACATTAGTACAAGGTATTATCATCAAAGTATGAAGTGTAAGGTATTTGAAACATGCTTTTTGAACATTGTTATTACATAAATGATGTATGTAACATGTTCCACCCCTTAAGCATTAAAATCACAAAATGTCATCATCAAAACTATGAGGAGAAATACATCAAAACCACACTCAACCCAACATTCACCCCCTTTTTGATGATGACAACATTAAGTCAACATGAAATTTTGTTTTTCTTAAGGATGTGATTTTAAGCCATTCTTTCACAGAATCCAAGCACATACACTGAATGACAATGAACAATGAATTTCAACAACTTCATTAACTTTATCAAATGCCATTGAAAAAGATTTAATAACACATGACAAATATCACAACCATAACAAAATGTTACTAACAACCATGTCTTTCCAAAATGAACCTTACAAGATATGACATTTACATCCAAAAAGTATTTGCAGACAAGCTTCCTTTCACAATATGAACAAACCCTTCTCCCCCTTTGACATCATCAAAATAGGACATCCATCAAGAAGATGGAGGTGGAGGAGGGATAGGAAGTAAAAGAGACTATATATTTCATCCTGGTCTCCATAGCAGATAAGTTTGATCTCAACTGTGTTTGCATGGTTGCCAAACGAGTATGTAGCAGTTCTTCCATTCATTGAGAGTTGTCATACATGTTTTCTTGAAAGGAACTAAAATCAGCTGACACAGGTTGGGAGGCTGAAGAAGAACTTGCAACAGTGCCATGTCTGTTAAAATTGCGAAGCTCACTTTTGAGAGTTGTCATTTCTTGATCAACATGGGCTAACAGGTTCTTCATACCTTCCATATCATCAACTAGGTGAGCAAATGAGAGTCTAGTCTTTGACACTTGAGAAAAGGTTTCCTGACTATTGAATAGACCTTTCTGAGTATTAGCTAAAATCCCTTGAAGAACTATTTCAAGCTTGTCTTGGAGATCTTTCAGTTTGCCACAACTATCTCCCAAGTGCCAATGAGCCTGTTGAATCTATGTGTGGCATGTTCTGCTAACTCTTTCTGCTTGATGAACTGACCATTGACTGAATTTTCCAACCTTTGAATACGAAGCTCAAAATTGTATGCCATTTGTTGCATAAAAGAAGTGATAGTGCCAAACTTGTCTTCAAGAAATGTGTACAACTCTGGTGGAACAGAAGGTCCACCAGTTGAAGTAGTGGCTGAACCAGTAAATGGAGGAAAGAAGGATGGGGGATCCACATCAGGAAGTAGTGGAGAAGAACCATGCAGTGTGGGTGATTGAGGTATATCTTGAGGAACTGGGACTCCAACATCAGATGAGGGGTAAACCTCTTGATCAGGTTGTGGAGACTGAACAATAGGTGGAGGATCTTCTCCTTCAGGGCATCAGGTGGAAGATCTTCTCCTTCAGGTGCAGCAGGTGGAAGATCCTTTGCTTCTGGTGCAGCAGGTGCCTCAATAACTGGTTCCCTACTGACTTGATCACCCTCAATCTGAAAACCCATAAACTTTTGCAAGTGTTTCAGACAGTAAATGTTGGATTTTGGAATGGACTGAACTCGCTCATTTTCAAAAGAGACACCAAAGTCTTTAAATACAACAGTCAGATGAGCAGCATAGGGCAGTGATCTATGAAGATCCTTCCTAGTTGTTTCTGACAGAATTTGGTACATGATCACATGCAAATTAACTTTGATATCCTTTTTCATGCAGTAAATGACAAACCTCTGAATGTCTGTGAGTCTGTCCCTTCCACCACCCTGTGGGGTGATAATTGTGGTGAGAATGTGATGAATCAATCTAAGAACATGTGGGAAGGTGTTTGTGTTGAATCAAGTGACATAGGTTTGCCTGGAGTCTGATGCATCATGAGGGAGACCAGTGAGTAAAGTATATGCTTCATGCAAATCAAACTCAAAGTCATGGTAATCTTCTCCCTCATTAGGAACTTTAAACAATGTAGAAGCTAGCTCAGTGGATAAGACAAAGGAGACCCCTTTCACTTCAGACTGATAACCCTATGGCAGAACAGTCAAATTCATATAAAACTCTTGCACCAGTCTTAGATAAAATGTGCGAAATTCAGAGATAAAACGCAGCCAGCCTTGAAACTTGAAGAAATTGAAGACATCAGAGAATGCACTGGCAAAATTGTCATCATCCAAATCAACAGCCCTGGGCTTGAGAATGGATTTCCCTCCAGTGACTAACTTGGAGGGTGTAGCCTCAGAAGAATTGGAAGACCCAGATGAGGTTGAGGAGGATTCCTCTGAAGTATCAACTAGAATCTTCCTTCGAGGATGACAAGTCACTATAACAGATTTGCCGCGACTAGAAGAGGACAACCTACCTCGCTTGGAGGGAGTAGGAGAGGGTGAAGACAGACCCTATTACTGAGCCGGATCATGGCGGCGCTTACTCCTTCTTTCCGTGGGGGGTTCGTCAATGACAACCCCACGGGCAGTAGCCCTAGACCTAGCGCCTTGACGTGGAGTCTGCTTGGGAGGCATCGTGCAAGTAGAGAGGAGAGGAAGAAGATGAGAGAGGGTGGAGAGGAGGAAGAAGATGGCGGGAACAAGAGAAATCGCCTAGCTATGGGGTATGAAACGGGGCCTGCGTTGACCTATGCAAAAGGGCATATAAAAAGGGCCTACGAAAGAGATGAAGAGGTGAGGTGTGACGTCGGAACATTTTACACTAAACAGGGGATAAGGAAAAAAACTGCCTGGAGAAGCAATAGTGTCGACACAGGAGGTGACCGTGTCGACCTGACCAGAGATTGTGTCAACACATGAATAGGACTGTGTCGACCTGATTAGGCAAAAACTAACAATAGGTACAGAAAATTTTGGAGTGAAAAACTTTATAATGATGAAAGATATATAGAATCAACTTGTCAAGGATTTTTAAGATGCCAAAGAAGTCATTTGTCATTTTTCAACAAAAGTCCATGATTAACCCAAGTAATAAACAACAACCGACAGGATATGTTCATTAATTGAGATGAAACACTGAAATGACAATTTGAATGATATAGGACATTCAACACAGTCAATGACAATCTTTCATTTTCTTCTAATCCAAAGTAATGAAAATTTCTTTTAGATTGAAGTCAGTGGTGATGAAATTAAACAGACTTAAGCAAACTGAGGTGGGGCAAGGTGACTGTTTTGATTAATTCTCCTTGGACACTTTTTTTTTAATCAAACTGTCAAATGTAGTAAATCTTGTTCACACAAGAACTAATGCTTTTTACACACCATAGTCCCTGGTTACTAGAGATTTGCTCATTATCCAGTGTCAAGGGGCGAATGATAACCTTTTGACATGAAAATATACGTTTATTAGATGCCAATATTTCCAGTTACTCGGTTATCATCAATATTGTCAGAAAATTTGTTTTTATTATTTTTTTATTCTGTTTAACCCTTTTGAACAAAGATAGCAAAAACACTTCATGACATACATGGCACTTCATTTTATGTGAAGGTTTGTAGTTTCTTAGTATTTGTGCCATTGCTCTGTTGAATGATGGATTTAAGGAGAATATTATGAAATTGAGAGCAGCCTTTTCCCACAACAGTTGTAAAAGAGATGTCCAAATTCATTGCACATATGAACTTCAAGTCTTGAAAGAGATTCAAATTACTGTAGGATTGTAGAATATACTTGAGAATTGACTGTAAAGATGTAGTAGATCAGTCAAAAATTCATCCTGGAATTTCTTTGACAAAATTAATGAGCATATCATGAATGGGAGTTATGATAACTCAGGAATTGATCTTGAATTTATGTAAAACAAATGAGTTATGAATTCTTTAACTCCCCCTGAATTGTTGATCCCAGAAATCATTCATCAAGATAAGGAGAATCAAAAGTTTTGAAAGAAGACTCCCCCTCAACAATTGCATATATGACTCTTGATACATGGCGGAGACATATACTCACGCATAGTGAAAGTGTCCAGACAAGCCTAACTTGTCCTTCTTCAAATCACTATTTGATATACCAAGAATTTCAATGCAATGTGAGACAGAAGAATTTATTTGCAAAAGGAAATTGAAGTGTTTTATTTGAAATGCAGATGGATAGAAGAATGTAAAAAGAAGGAAATATTTACATCATGAAGCAATGACTTCCCCTCAGAGTGTGCCTGAACAAGGACACACACAACACTCAACCCAATGATAGAGAGGTCAGGGAGAATGAGGACATTTGCATAACCTAAGCTCTCTCCTTAAGGATGAAAATCTATTTTCAGGAAGAGGTTTAGTGAAGATATCAGCAATTTGTCTTTCAGTTTCAATGAAAATAAGTTCAAAAGATTTCTTAGCCACCTCATCCCTTAAGAAACGATATCTTATCTCAATGTGTTTTGTGCGTGAATGATGAATTGGGTTTTTAGACAAATTGATAGCACTAGTGTTGTCACATAAGATGGGAATGCATCCTAACTCATGATTATAGTCTAGGAGCTGGTGTTTCACCCAAAGGATTTGAGTGCTACAATAACCAGCTGCAACATACTCAGCCTCTGCAGTGGATGGAGTAACTGAGTGTTGCTTTTTAGAAGCCCAAGAAATTAGGCATCCACCTAGATATAAACACAAGCCACTTGTACTTTTTCTATCAAGCTTACAACCCACATAATCAGCATCACAATAAGCAATTAAATCTAATTTACAACCAGCAGGATACCAAATGCCAAGTTCACATGTTCCAACAAGATATTTAAAGATTCTTTTGACAGCTAACATGTGACTTTCCGTAGGATTAGCTTGAAACCTTGCACACAAGCATACACTGAATTGAATATCAAGTCTAGAAGTAGTAAGATAAAGTAGAGATCCAATTATACCTCTGTCTGTCTTTGGGTCTACTGACTTACCAAGTGAATCTGCTTCTAGTTTTACATTTACCGCAATTGGTGTGCTTGAGTGCTTGAGGTTCTGAAAGTTAAACTTTTCAGAAGTTCTTTGACATACTTTGTTTGACTTATGAAGATCCCTTCACTAGTTTGGTTAACCTGCAGTCCCAAAAAGAATTGTAAGTCACCCATTAAACTCATTTCAAATTCAGTTTGCATTTGGTCAGCAAATTCAGTGCACAAACCTTTATTTGTGGATCCAAAAATTATGTCATCAACATAAATTTGGAAAACAATTATTTGTTTATTTACTATTTTTGTGAACAGAGTTTGATCAACATTACCTCATGTGTATCCTTTCTCCAATAAGAATGAACTCAAATGGTCATACCAAGCTCTTGGAGCTTGCTTGAGACCATAAAGAGCCTTATGAAGTTTGAAAATATGATCATGAAATTTTTCATTTTCAAAGCCTGGAGGTTGTTCTACAAAAACATTTTCTTTGATGTAACTATTTAAAAAGGAACTTTTGACATCCATTTGGTAAACTTCAAATTTCAGAGATGATGCAAAAGTAAGGAATATCCTCACAGCTTCTAGCCTAGCTACATGGGCATATGACTCTTCAAAATCAATACCAAACTCTTAATTGTACCCCTTGACAACTAGTCTAGCTTTATTCCTAACAACTTGACCATTTTCATTCAGTTTATTTCTAAATACCCATCTAGTGCCAATAACAGATTGGTCACTAGGTCTAGGTACTAATTCCCACACTTGATTTCTGTCAAATTGATGAAGTTCATCATGCATGGCATTGATCCAATCTTCACTCATTAGAGCTTCATCAATTGACTTTGGTTCAATTTGGGAAATTAGTGCTAGTGGGTCTTCATGAATTGTATTAAAAAAGGATGATCTAGTTCTAACTCTATCATGCACATTACCAACTACATTTTCAATTGGATGATCTCTCAAAAATCTGTTTTAAGGAATTACCTCATGAGATGCATTCAAGTCTAGAACAATATTACCTGATCCACTTGTGGTAGGTGATTGGTTGTCCAGAATTTCAAGTGAGTCAGTACTTTCCTCAACAGTTAGTGAAGTTTCAACAATGAAATCATCTTCTTCCTTATTCTGAGGAATCCTGCAAGATGTAGAATCATCAGTTGAGAATGAATTTTCATCAAAGACTACATGTGGAGATTCTTCCACAGTTTTATTTTTTAGAATGTACACTCTAAAAGCTCTAGAAATTTCTAAATAGCCAAGAAAAATGGCGTCATGACTTTTGACATCAAATTTATCAAGATTTTCTTTATTGTTGTTATGTACAAAGCATTTGCAACCAAAGACTTTAAAATAAGACAATGTTGTCTTTTTGTTTTTCAACAGTTCATAGAGGGTTTTTTCTGATTTTTGGTCTAACCAATGATCTATTTAGAATGTGATTTGCTATGTTTATAGCTTCAGCCCAGAAGGATTTGGGCAGTTTACTCTCAAAGAGCATGGATCTAGCCATTTCCACAAGTGTTCTATTTTTCCTTTCCACAACTCCATTTTGTTCTGGAGTTCTTAGAGAAAAGAATCTGTGGAAGATGTTTAGTTCGACACACAAATCAGAAAAGATTTTGTTTTCAAATTCTCCCCCATGATCAGTCAAAATGGATTTTATTTTATGTGAAAAACCTGTTAAGGCAGAGGTGCAAAAGTTCCTGAATTCTAGACAAGCATCACTCTTGTGCGATAGGAAAATAACCATGTATATCTAGTAAAATCATCAATGATGACAAAGCCATATATTTTGCCACTAAGACTAAGAATCCTTGTTGGCCCAAAAAGGTCCATATGAAGTAATTCTAGTGGCTTAGATGTGAGTACATCATTGAAGTTTTTAAAAGATTTTCTAGTTTGTTTTCCTTGAGCACATATCCCACAAAGTTGATTTTCAATGTTTGGAAAAGATTCAGGAAGTCCTTTAACCAGATTTAGCCTTAAAAGTTTGTTTATTGTGTTGAAACTTACATGACCAAGTCTTTTATGCCATGTCCATGCAATTTCATCTTTATTTGCAACTAAACAGATGTTTTCAGCAAAATTTTTATTAAGATTGATCATGTAGATATTATTTTCTCTTTTTCCAAAAAATTATTTTTTCAGTTGAGGAATCAATTATTTTGCAAAAATCTGATTCAAACACAACCTTATGACCTTTGTCACATAGTTGGCTAATACTCAACAAATTATAGTTCAAGCCATCAACTAACAACACATTTTCAATTGAGTTTGAGGAAGATTTACCAACCTTTCCAGATCCAATGATTTTCCCTTTATTTTTACCTCCAAATGTAACAGATCCTCCCTCCTTTTCAATCAGAAATGAGAGCTTTGTTCTGTCTCCAGTCATGTGTTGTGAACACCCACTATCAAGAAACCAAGTGTTGGAGTTGGGTGCACGACCTTCCTACAAAAATTAGATTAGAGAAGAAAAGATTTTGGTACCCAAACATTGTTGGGACCATCAGTTTGTTTAAGTAAAGGCAACAGATCCTTTCTAATCCATATTAGAGTTGTTTTTGGCATTTCCTTGGTTTCAGAAGTGATTTTTATTTTTGTGAACCTAGCATTTCTTTTTGGAATGAAAACACCAGTGTTCTTTTTTTCATGAGCATGGAGATTATGAAATTGGGCATGATCATTCATGTATGGAAATTCAAACCAAGGATTCTGTTGGTATCTTGGAAATTTTGGATAAAAGAATTGTGAATGGTACCAATAAGGATTATGATACCAATGATTCCAAGAGTTGATCCAATCAGATTGATGTGTTGTCTTGGATGTCCAAGAATTATCATGAAAGTTCATTTTTGTGTTTTTGGATTTTTTAGATTTTTGTTTGCATTTCTGTTCGACTTGTTGTTGTTTTTCAAAATTGGACAGGTTGACCTGTGTTGGACTGGTGTCGACTCAGTAGCCACAATTTTCAACTTGTGGTTAACTGGTGTCGACCTATCAACAGTATGTGTCGACCTATTTTGTTATTTTTGGTTAGAAACATTCCTTTTATTTTGATGCTTGGGCATTTCATATGTGCTCTTTGTAACCTATTTATTTTTGTTTTCAAGACTAGTGCTTTTGACAAATTTTATTAAAGGAATCTTTGAAGGTTTCTCTTTCTTTTTAGTAGATTTATCCTTCACTGAATTTTCTGGGATGAATCCCAGACCATGTTTTTCAGCATTCATTTTTACTCCCAGCAGAGCATCAAGGTTTTCTTTTCCATTTGTGAAATTTCTGATTAATTGTTCCTTTTCTTCCAACAAATTCTTAAGCTTCTGAATTTCATCAACAACTTGTTGCTTTTCCCTTTGTTGTAATTCCACCTTTTTAGAAAGTTTTTCAAACTCATTGTTGGCCTTTTGAGATGCAAGTTTAAATTCATCAATTTCATTCAGAAGGTTATCTTTTTCTTCATTGAGTTCAGATATTTCATTTTCCAGTTCAGAAATTCTTCTACATGAGGAAGTGTTATGCACGAAATTTTCAATTTTCTTCTTCACATGCTTATTTTCTTTTCTTATATTTGAATATTTTTCAACCAATTTAGCATATACATCTTGCCAATCATCAATAGTATATTCCTCAAAAGAAGTGCTTACCTTTCCATCACTATTGTTAGCCATGAAGCATATCTCCTCATTTCCCGAACTTGAGGACTTCTCTTCTTCATCCTCACTTGGATCATCATCTGACCAAGTTGCTACCATGGCTTTAGGCTTCTTCATCTTGTTGACCTTTTTGTACTTGTCCTTTTTGTTCTCCGGACATTCTCCTTTCATATGTCCTGCTTTGTTGCACCTGTAGCAAATAATAATCTCATCAGTTTTTTGATTTCTATTAGAATTAGCATTTGTAAAAGAAATGTTCCTTTTGCCAGACGAAAATTTCTTCTTTCTAGTGAATCTTTCTTTTCTTCATTTTAGAAATTTTCTGAATTGCCTAGTCATGAGGGCAAGTTCATCCTCATTGGACTTAGAGTCTTCAGAACTTGATTTCTCTTGACTTTTCTCTTTGTTGCTTGATGAGGCTTTAAGTGCTACTGGTTTGGTCTTAAGTATATGCTCTTCATTTCTTTTCAAATTTATTTCATATGTCATTAAAGATCCTATGAGTTCATCCAAAGAGATTTTGGAAAAATTCTTAGAATCTTCAATCACAGTGGCCTTAGTATGCCAGATAGATGAGAGAGAGCACAAAATCTTTCTTACCAAATCAGCATCAGTGTATTCTATACCTAGTGCCTTCAGTCCATTAACAATTGTCATGAAACTAGCAAACATTTCAGAAATTGATTCATCAGATTTCAATATGAACAATTCATATTCAGAAACAAGTATGTTTGCTTTAGTTTCCCTAACTTGAGATGTTCCCTCATACATTAATTCAAGTTTATCCCACATCTCTTTAGCAGATTTACACATTGATATTCTTGAATATTATTTAGGATGGACTGCACACTGAAGCATGTTCATAGCACTATAGTTAAGAGTGCCTCTCCTAATCTGTTCTCTAGTCCAAGTTTCCTCATCTCCTTGATTTTCATAAGGGCCCACTTCAACTATCCTCCAGATTTCATAATTCTGAGCCCTAAGAAAGACTTTCATGCGATTTTTCCAGTAAGAGTAATCAGACCCATTGAAAAATGGTGGTCTATTAATGGAATGGCCTTCAGCAAGAAATCCTCGAGAATCCATTAAGCAAGATGAAATACAGTGATTGAAACACCCAAACAATTTAAGCAAGTGAGACACAAAAATCAGACAAAAACACTCAAATCAGATTAGACACAGATATGAACCCGCTCTGATACCAATTGTAGGATCGAATATGTGGAAGGATAAGATCTAGAAGGGGGGGTTGAATAGATCTTACCCAATTAATGCAGAAGCTTGAGTAATTCAAAATTACTTCTAATCAGAGATCTATTCACATAGACAATTTGTTTATCTGAAGAGTGAGTGTGTGTGGAAGATGTGTGAAGCAATTCAACAATTAGTGTGAGTTCGAAATCCTATGCAAGCATCTATCGAGGACAAGCAGATCAAACCACTGCACAAAGGATTTTTAAGTGGTTCAGAGATCACACCAGTGATTCCTACATCCACCCCTCACACAGTGAGGCTCCACTACTCAAAAGAGTACAACTCACACTGGAGCTTGACAACTCCAACACACTTGAGTTCAACAACTCACACACCAACTCTAGAGCACAACTGCTCTAGAAACTGAGCACACTTGCTCAAAAACACACAGAGTATTCAACTCAACACAACTGAGCACTATAGCTCACAAACCACAAGCTAGATCAAGATCAATATAAATCAGATCCTCTAGCAATGATCTGCTTCAAGATAGATTCATTCACAAAAGACTTGTGGAACACTTTATGCACAATTCCCATGGATGAATCAGAAGAACACTTTCAGAGTTAAGAGAATTAGATATAGAGTATGTTCCTTCAATGGAGATCCCTTGCAGAAGGTTGAATTGAGGGGATTTGTTGATGCTTTGAGTCACTGAGCGATGCTCTGCCAACACAACTGAGCACTATAGCTCACAAACACACAGAGTCGCCTTCAGATTCTCCTCAATTCTTGGCTTCTGCTAGATCTGCTCCTTTGAGAGGTGCTTCAGCTCCTTCTCTGAAGCTCTCCTTCAATCTCTTGTGCTGTCAAGGGATGCAGATGGATCACCACAGCAACAACAAGAGCAGAAGCGGGAGATTCCTCTTCTTGCCGCCAAAGGCTCTTGCTGGAATATTCTGGAGGTCTCTCTTGGCTTGGGGACGATTGGTAGGGTATTTATTGCCCTACATGTCCAATGGTACCGTTGGAGTGCGTGGGCACATGATCCAAGATGGATTCCATTGAACCCTAGGCAGCCACGTGTCCAGATAAATCATGAGTTGAGATTTCAGTCGGAGTGTGTCGACACTACCACTGAGTGTGTCGACACACTGTCCCAATTGTGCAAAGAAGGTCTTATGGATGCTGGGTCTAGTGTCGACACGACCACTGACTGTGTCGACACACTGTCCCATTCAGATAAATGGATCTCCTGGAAGCTGGGTCTAGTGTCGACATGACCATGGACTCTGTCGACACACTTGACCCTGTCTTCATGAAAATGCTTCAGAGACTATGACCCAGTCTCGACACCATCAATGGGTGTGTCGACACTACCATGATAAAACCTGTACATCCCTGAGAATTTAACACATAAAACATTAGTACAAGGTATTATCATCAAAGTATGAAGTGTAAGGTATTTGAAACATGCTTTTTGAACATTGTTATTACATAAATGATGTATGTAACATGTTCCACCCATTAAGCATTAAAATCACAAAATGTCATCATCAAAACTATGAGGAGAAATACATCAAAGCCACACTCAACCCAACATTCTCCCCCTTTTTGATGATGGCAACATTAAGTCAACATGAAAATTTGTTTTTCTTAAGGATGTGATTTTAAGCCATTCTTTCACAGAATCCAAGCACATACACTGAATGACAATGAATAATGAATTTCAACAACTTCATTAACTTCATCAAATGCCATTGAAAAAGATTTAACAACACTTGACAAATATCACAACCAGAACAAAATGTTAATAACAACCATGTCTTTCCAAAATGAACCTTACAAGATATGACATTTACATCCAAAAAGTATTTTCAGACAAGCTTCCTTTCACAATATGAACAAACCCTTCTCCCCCTTTGACATCATCAAAACAGGACATCCATCAAGAAGATGGAGGTAGAGGAGGGATAGGAAGTAAAAGAAACTCTATAGACTTCATCCTGGTCTCCATAGTAGATAAGTTTGATCTCCGCTGAGTTTGCATGGTTGCCAAATGAGTATGTAGCAGTTCTTCCATTCGTTGAGAGTTGTCATACATGTTGGCTTGAAAGGAACTGAAATCAGCTGACACAGGTTGGGAGGCTGAAGAAGAACTTGCAACAGTGCCATGTCTGTTAAAATTAAGAAGCTCACTTTTGAGAGTTGTCATTTCTTGATCAACATGGGCTAACAGGTTCTTCATACCTTCCATATCATCAACTAGGTGAGCAAATGAGAGTCTAGTCTTTGACACTTGAGAAAAAGTTTCCTGACTATTGAATAGACCTTTCTGAGTATTAGCTAAAATCCCTTGAAGAACTATTTCAAGATTGTCTTGGAGATCTTTCAGTTTGCCACAACTATCTCCCAAGGTGCCAATGAGCCTGTTGATTCTATGTGTGGCATGTTCTGCTAACACTTTCTGCTTGATGAACTAACCATTGACTGAACTTTCCAACCTTTGAATACGAAGCTCAAAATTGTCTGCCATTTGTTGTATAGAAGAAGTGATAGTGCCAAACTTGTCTTCAAGAAATGTGTACAACTCTAGTGGAACAGAAGGTCCACCAGTTGAAGTAGAGGCTGAACTAGTAAATGGAGGAAAGAAGGATGGGGGATCCACATCAGGAAGTAGTGGAGAAGAACATGCAGTGTGGGTGATTGAGGTATATCTTGAGGAACTGGGACTCCAACATCAGATGGGGGGTGAACCTCTTGATCAGGCTGTGGAGACTGAACAGCTGGTGGGGGATTTTCTCCTTCAGGGGCAGTAGGTGGAAGATCCTCTCCTTCAGGTGCAGCAGGTGGAAGATTCTCTCCTTCAGGTGCAGCAGGTGCCTCAATAACTGGTCCCCTACTGACTTGATCAACCTCAATCCGAAAACCCATAAACTTTTGCAAGTGTTTCAGATAGTAAATGTTGGATTTTGGAATGGACTGAACTCGCTAATTTTCAAAAGAGACACCAAAGTGTTTAAAAACAGCAGTCAAATGAGCAGCATAGGGCAGTGATCTATGAAGATCCTTCCTAGTTGTTTCTGACAGAATTTGGTACATGATCACATGCAAATTAACTTTGATATCCTTTTTCATGCAGTAAATGACGAACCTCTGAATGTCTGTGAGTCTGTCCCTTCCACCACCCTGTGGGGTGATAATTGTGGTGAGAATGTGATCAATCAATCTAAGAACAGGTGGGAAGGTGTTTGTGTTGAATCGAGTGACATAGGTTTGCCTGGAGTCTGATGCATCATGAGGGAGACCAGTGAGTAAAGTATATGCTTCATGCAAATCAAACTCAAAGTCATGATAATCTTCTCCCTCATCAGGAACTTTAAACAGTGTAGAAGCTAGCTCAGTGGATAAGACAAAGGAGACCCCTTTCACTTCAGACTGATAACCCTCTGGCAGAACAGTCAAATTCATATAAAACTCTTGCACCAGTCTTAGATAAAATGTGCGAAATTCAGAGATAAAACGCAGCCAGCCTTGAAACTTGAAGAAATTGAAGACATCAGGGAATGCAGTGGCAAAATTATCATTATCCAAATCAACAGCCCTGGGCTTGAGAATGGATTTCCCTCCAGTGACTAATTTGGAGGGTGTAGCCTCAGAAGAATTGGAAGACCTAGATGAGGTTGAGGAGGATTCCTCTGAAGTATCAACTAGAATCTTCCTTCGAGGATGACGAGTCACTCTAACAGATTTGCCACGACTAGAAGAGGACAACCTACCTCGCTTGGAGGGAGTAGGAGAGGATGAAGACAGACCCTGTCGCTGAGCCGGATCATGGCGGCGCTTACTCCTTCTTTCTGTGGGGGGTTCCTCAATGACAACCCCATGACTACCGCCCCGTCTCCTCCACCCAGCGTGCGTCCTACCGCTGCTGAGAAGTCTCACCTGGAAAAGAAAGGGATGAGCTTCACAATAGAAGCTCAATAGGGACTACCAACGTAACGACCCGACCTCCCGGACCACCGCCAGGGACCCCGAAGGTCGCGTCGCCACCCACGGATCCGAAGATCTGGAAGGGTTAGAAGAAATAGTCTAGTGAGAAATGTACTTAATTTAAATAACTATAACAATATGTACAATATACAAAGGTCTGCACAACGTGTCCTAAGCAAGAGCACAGGTACAAGAAGAACGGTGCAGTCCTTAAGGGGCATACCCCGAGGACTTGCAAAGCACAACTCTCAGCTCACTCGGCTACAAGAGGTCACAACACTCAGCTCTCACTGCTACTGACAACACACGGTGCCACAACCGCTTCCACAACCCGTCTGACACCGAGCTCCCGTGACAACGAGCCCCTACCTGAAGGATGTAGGGGGGTGAGCCTCGCGAACAAGGCCCCGTAGGGATTACCAGTCCCTCACCATCTAGAGCAGTAGGAACTCCGAAAATAGGAAACTACCCTAGAAAGCTGTAAAGCGAGGAACACCTACAGCAGGGTACTACTAAGTAGTGGAAGAGAACAACGCAATGCCATGACCACCAACCGAGGTCGGGCCACACACACGACTCCCGCAGAGACCAACGGAGTCGGGCACACAGCGGAAGCAACCCTCGGCACACTCGCCGAGACCATGCAACAACCAGGTGAGAACGACGTCTCACCCCAAGCACGGTCACCTAAGACCTCCACAGGGTCGAGGGCCCACAAGCAAGACCACCTCGGACCCTGGACACACCACCAGGTCGGGAAACAACACTCGCCGGTGCCACCACGGACTGGCACCCAAGAACGGGACTATGGAGCCGAGAGAACACCGAAGTGGAAACCACCAGAAGCACGGGTCTGCATAAGGCCAGACCAATGATGCTCACGAAAACTAGGCACAACCAGACTATAACCACCGTGCAAGTTAGGGCAATGGATAATACTTAGAAACGTCGTGCGGAAGCATCGTCACAACAATAGCAACCAAGCCACCACCACTAGCAGCCATCTGCTCTCTAGATTAGCTCCTGCCTTCACCCCCATGGAAGGGTGAGACAGAGCCTCCACAGAAACACACCAACACACACAACACCGCAGCCTAGCCAAGCTGCGGCCTCACGCCTGACCTCCCTATGCGGCTTCGGAACCAACGTAGAGTGAGGCAGTGAGACAAAGGACTGGCTAGCCTGCACTAGGTAGAACTCCGATCGCCCTCAGTGTCCCAGGCCTAGCTAAGAGAGCTCTACAAACGACTCAGCCCCGCTGTCCAAACCACTATTTTCCCCTCAGCTCCAGAGTCCGCCACAATAAGCTGTCGACTAGAGCATGCTTGTAGCCCCGAACGCTCCCTTAAAGGCTCCCGAGGATGAGGGTCCTAGGTAACGGTAACAACCTCTCAGATCAGGGACAAGCCCTCAAGTGCCAAGCACTGGGTGAAAGGAGGGGCAAGCACAACAGGAACCGCGCCAAACTGCTGGCTACACACGACAAGCCCAACAAGCGAGAGGCATGCACGGACCCTCAAAAGGGCCGTCGGCCAACCAAGGCACGCACGAACAGCTAGAACCTCGGAACACCACCCGCCAGCTGCCAGCATAGAAACCCGTCACTCTGCTAATAATCGATTGACTGCCAGTCAATCGATTATTAGACAGACGTGACCCTCCTAGCACCAGTTCCAGGACACGACCATGAAGGTGTCACCTTCGGTCGCTGAACGCATGGAGGTAACCTGCTGCATTCCCTACTAGAAGGTCCTAAGGGCAAAGCCTGCCCTGGGGCACACGCCGACACACAACCGGGCCCACAGAAGCACCTGAGGCAACACAGGTACTGTCGCGACCCCCAAAGCCGTCACGATACAGCCTTGTCACGACCGGGTGAAGCGTCGCGACAGCAAGCCCTGTCGTGACCAAGAAATGCATCGCGACAGCTCCCTTATCATGACCGCCAACCGCGCCACAATAAGGTCGCGCCCGACAGGGCCGACGCCTCTTCTGATGTCGCGACGCGCCGAGCCGTTGCGACACTAGCAAAGAGGCAGACCAATGGGATCCTCAATCCTGGGCTGCCCAGAAACCATACAAATACACCACAAGGGGGGAGGGGAGCATGGGGAAAGTAGTAAAGCTATTTATAAACCCCAAGGGGCTCCAAATCCACCCGGATCGAGAAGGGCACAAGAAATCCCTACCTTTCACGAAGAACCGAACCCACGAAGGGCCTTCACGATGCTCGACCACCTCCTCTGTTGGATTGAAATGGCAAACAAACAGTCCTAGAGGGGGGGTGAATAGGACTTTTTATCTAAAAAATTTCTTCTGAAAAACACAGCACTAAATAGACATGTTAGTATTTAGTGTGATGTGTGTGATTCAAGTGTGTACTTGATGGAAACAATCACATAAAGAAATGCACAAAGATTTTATCCTAGTTCGGCCCTTCCCACATGGAAGTCCTACATCCAGTCCTCAAGTCAACCACTTGAGATTTCCACTAATCTGCCAAGAATTTGGCCTTCTCTCACCCTTGAGAGGAATTACACACCCACTTGCTCCCAAGCAAGTCTTCCCTAAATAGGGGTACAAAGACTGCCTTTCACAAGGCCTTCCCTTCACAGGAGGGGCAAATGCAAAACCTAACTTCTGCAGAAAAATTACAAACAGAAGTGGAGATTAAAACACTTGTGTGTTTGCCTCAAGTCTGAGCACAAACACACACTGACTTCAGAAGGATAAAAAGATCAGAAGATGAAAACTAAATCCTATCTAAAGCAATAAGGGTGGACTTGAAGAATAATGACAATTACAGTTCCCACCCAACAGAATTTCTCAAAAGAGAATTCTAACAGAAAGAAGCTCTCAGATTGGCTAGTAGGAAAGCTTGAGAAAGAGCTTGAAAGACTTGAATGATGCTTTTCTCAAGAGATGTAGGCTTGTATTCGATTCTTCATGCATTTACTTTCCTTTCCTCTTGAGCTCCTTTTATAGACTTCAAAATCTAGCCGTTTGAGAAGATAGCCATTGGAGCTTGGTGACCGTTTGCAATTTGGCCGTTTGAAGAGAATTTCTGGGATCCTTTGGATCTTGAAGAATTTGTTCAGTAGGTATTCAAAATTGCATCTTCCCAAGGTCTTCAGTTTGTTCATAGCTAGAAGATAAGCTCTTGCAGAACACAGCTGAGAGAGAGACATGCTAAACACATGCTCAATTAATGCCTGCTGTAAGGACAAGACAAAGGAGAAACACATCTCCATACCCTTGTGGTAGGTGAGTCAGTGAGTACAGCATAGGATATGGAACCCAGTGTCCCACAAGCTTTTCAATAAATAAAGCAGACAGACAAAAAAGTAAAGCATGGGTCTGTCAGTGGTAGGTGAGATGGTCAGATGCCATGCGTCTAAGATTTACATAAATGCTTTGTGTCTTGTGAATGATAAAGTAAAGCAAGAGCATCAAGACTAAAAGATTTCAAAAAGACATTTCAGAAACAGGTTTTGCACAGGATGAATGTTTTAAGAATGACAAGTCATATCCTGTCAGAGAAATATTAAATAATAATATTTTTGAAGCTTCAGTAAGAAATTCATATAACAAGCTTTTTATAAACAAATTAAACTCATGATATATCAGAATCAGGATAGTCTTGATAATATATATATATATATATATATATATATATCTCTTTGAAGATACAAAACTGACATAGAAAAGGTAAAGTACAAGTACCTCTAACAGAGTAGTCGAATGTATAGAAATAGATGATTCGACTGAGGAAATAAGAATGATTCGACTCTAAAAAGACAAGTGATTCGACTTTAGGGAAGAATAAGGTAATTCGATTATAGCAGTCGAATACAGTGTAGTTAGTTCTAAGGTATTCGGCTGTATGAGTCGAAGTTATCAATCGAATGCAGAGTAAAGACATTCGGTTGTATGAGTCGAAGTTATCAATCGAATGCAGAGTAAAGACATTCGGCTGTATGAGTCGAAGATATCAATCGAATGCAGAGAAAAGACATTCGGCTGTATGAGTCGAAGATATCAATCGAATGCAGAGTAAAGACATTCGGCTGTATGAGTCGAATACAGAGTAGGAAACATTCGGCTGTATGAGTCGAATGTTATGTAATGTTGTGGACTTAGAAGATTTTCAAGACTTTTGACTGAATTTCTGATGGAGTCGGTTTTTTCAGTCAAAGACATCAGTCGGATTCAGTAGGCTATAGAAGTAGTCTGTGGCCTTAGAAACTTTTGAGTGTTCAAGAATTTTTATCTGTATAGAATTTTGTGATACATTTGGTATAAAACATATATTTAAAGATTTGTCATAGCAAAAATAATATTCATAGAATTTTATAAAATTCTTTAAATTTCTTAGGGGTAGTTACTCAACAATTCTCCTTCTTTTTGTTAATGACAAAAAAAAAATCTTTCTTTAAATAGATAGTAGGCAAACTATTCATTCTTTTATACCTTTTCTCCCCCTTTGTGACATTAACATAAAGGATAAAACTCAGAAGAACACAAAAGTAGGAAGAAATTGCATCTATATAAATAGTTCATAAATATAAAGTTTTAAGGCAAACAAAGTTCAGACTCTAGCTGAACGGGGTAAATACAGAGAAGCAGGGATTTTTGCTAAGAAAGGTTGGAGGAGTTCCGAGAGCTTTTGCTCATTTTTGACAAAGGAGTTGTCAAACAGTTCACCATCAACATTGTAAGTTGGATTGGTGGAGGGTAATTTCTTGATAGACTTGATGTGGCGCCTCTTGATCCAAGCAACTCTGTGATGAAATTTGTCTAAGTCGAATCGCACTTTGAGGGGAACAAACTGTTTGGTGGCTGCCAGATGGAGGAATTCATTAAGGGTGATATTCCAGTGGAGACCATTGGAGATAGCTGTATCCTTGGCTTGATAGTAGACAAGGTACCTTTGAGCCCATCTATAACCAATGTTCTTGCGAAAATCCATGAGACTCTTAGAGTGGAAATCATTGAGGGAAAGTTTCATCTTCAGACATTGGGAGTGATAGGATGGATAAGCTGCTTGCCATTGCTCAGGGGTGAATCTTTCAGATTCAGCAAAACTTAACTGAATGTCTAGAAGATGATGAGAGTTCTTGGATAACTAGAGAAAGATGAACCTTTGTAAGCTTAGCTTGGATTTGTACTTGATCTTGAATCTGGTGGAAATCTGGATGAATCTGTTGAAGATTGCTTCATCAAAGGCTCCTCTATAGGAAACGGGTCCTACGAGGGGAGGGTGAAGACCTGATGGCATAGCCACTGACATAGAAGGAACAATTTCTCTTTGCCCTCTTAGCAGATTCTCATACTGCCCTTTGGATACATCATGCAATCCCTGTTTGAACCTTTCATAGTTGAAAGTTCTCATTGCAAGGTACTTGGCCTGAGATGCCCTGAGATGTTCTTCAAATAAAGCATGGAACCTTAGGGAAAGATGATGTCTGACTGTCAAGAATTGGGTCCTGGATTGGTTTTCTTGAAACCTGGCTGCCTCGTCAGGATAAAGATAAAAAAATTCTTGGGGTGTGAGGCAATGGCTCTTCTGAGAGATGAGTTGAAGATCTGAAATGGAAAGTTGGGAGGTTTTTATCAAAACAGGAAGCCAATGTTCAAAAGTGAAACCTCGCAATCCATGGACTTCAAGAAATGCTCTTATTGCAAGATATTCTCTGAACAGATTCATGTTGAGTTCAGAGTGGTGGACAAAGGCATACCAGAATGGAGGAAGTAGTAAGGAGGGTTTGTCTCCCAATTTGGGTCCACTGGAAGCTGACAGTTGGATACTAGGAAGTATCTCAACTAAATGAAGTAGAGTTTTCTTGGAGTCAGACTTGGAGGCAGTGGGAAGAGAGGAATAGTAGTGTGGGGGTTGAGTGGAAAGGTTCATGGTGAACTCTTTAAGCGGTTTGGCTTGGAATTTCATGGGGTAGATGGAAAATTTTGCATCTAATGAAATGCCTGCAGGAGGAGGAGAAGTGGAGGAGTGTGAAGGCTGTAGAGGGGTTGATGCCGAGGGTGCATTGGTTTGGGTTGCTGCTGGAGTGACCTTAGAAGGAGAAATAATTGGTGGAGAACTGGCCCTAGAAGAAGGAGAAGGGAGGACAGGTGCACCATTCTTGACTAGTCTTCTCTTCACCTTTCTCTTAAAGAACTAGATATCTTGAGAGGGCTTAAGAGTTCTCTTGGCTGAAGATTCCTTCTGGGTTGACTGATCCTCAAGGCTGGAACCTTCTACAGCTGCTGCCACTTCTTCTGGCTGCTTTTCAATTTCGAGCTCTTGCTGCTGCACAACTGGAGGTTCAAAAACTACTACTGCTAACTGAGCCTGCTGCTCAGTAGGCTACTCATCTTTCTGCTGCTGGGACTCAACTGACATAGGTTGCTGCTTAACCTGGATTTCTGGACCTTCTTCTACAACAACTGGTTGCTTAATAACAGGGTCCTCAGGTGTTGGCACTTGAGGTTCTACTTGGTTTTCTTGATCCTGAGCAGGGGCTTCTTCTTCTTGCTGCTGTGAGGAAGCATGCCCTGATGGCCTAGAAGTGCCCTGTTGGCACACTAACTGAAGCAAAAGATCTTTTATCTGCTTGACCTCATCAGACAAGCTATCAAACTTCACATCCAATATCTCAACTTGCATATGGAGAACAGACAGGTTCTCATGCTGTCTTCTCACTAAATCCAAAATAGTATTAATACTATTACTGCTCTCCCCCTGAGACCTTGGCCGGGTCTCAAACTGAGATGGAGAGAAGTGAGTCTCTCTCTTTTCAAATTGATGTTCCATGGGGGTGGAAGCTGGCACGTCTTCAGAAGCTACTCCTTTTCCTCTGAGATCTCTCAGAATTTCATTGATGGTATCTTCAGAAGTGTCCTGAACAGGATGAAAGGAGAAATCTTCGAATTGATCTTCTTGATGAGGAATCTGAGCTTGAGCTTCAGATCTAGCTTGAACCTCAGGAGCTTATATTCTTTCAGAAACAACTAAAGTGGGTAGGGAGATAAGAGGTTCATCAGGAAAGACTTCATGTTCACATTCTGGCACAGTGTCTTTGAACCACAAATTTTGCTACTTGCCCACCAAGGAGTAATGGCTCCTTCTTAGAGTGAAAAGGCCTATTTTCTCTTTTGTTCCAACCAGAAGCTCTCCCGAAAGATCAACTGAAAAACTCTTGAAAATAAGAGTCAGCAGAGAACCATATGGAAGGGATTCCTGTAGATCTTTTGAAGCTATCATTTTCTCTAGGATTACTGCGGGCAAATTTACTTGGTGTCTCTGAATAGCCCAAAATAAGAGATTTCCGTCTCTTGCAGTAATGGATGAGTGAGTTCCTGCTCTTGGGGTCACTATATTTGTGATCACTGAGTGGATTAGCCTCTTCTCAGCAGATAACTCATTAACTTGAAGTCCTCTCTTGCTGATGGTCCCCAAATTTCCAATAATCCCTAATTTTTGCTTCTCAAGGGGAACGAACTCACTGAGCTTGTGTCCAGAGTTTGGACAATCCAACATTTTCACTAATAGCTCCTCAGAAATGGTAATCTTGGTTCCTTTCACATAGCCTATCACAGCATTCTCGGATGAAACTTGAAGGGAAGCATAAAAGGCTCTAATTGCAGACTCGATAGATGGCTCAGAAATCTGGCACAGCTTGGTCCATCCCATGGCACTGAGGGTCTCTTCTACCCAAGATAGACTTCCAATAAGGTGAGAAAACTCTACAGCCTTTCCCGGACAGATTGGGATTTTGGCCAGGCGTTGAAGTTGATCGGGGGTCAAATGGACAGATTCAGGATCCCTAGATGATGCCATCTAGATGAAAGAAAGAGAAATCGTTTAGGAAACCAGCAGAGGAGAGAAAGAATCACAGAGGAGAGGTGAAAGATCCTACCTTTCTTCCAAAAAAAATTCTTCAAGGTTCCTGAGTGTCCTTCGCTGTGGAACAGTGAAGGCGTGAAGAGCAGATGAGGACAAGAGAGTCGAAGACAGATTTCAAATGGGTGTGTTGAAAGATAGGTGTTTGCTTATATAGAAAGGGGAAAAGTAACTGGCGCTTGATTTCAGGATGAACGGACGCGATTGAATGATTTGACCGTTAAGTCATGAAGAGACGCATCTTAATGAGGTGTCAGTTACCTAATTTTAAATAGTAAGCACCGTTCCATAATTTCTTAATGAATCGAATTAGGTATTCGACTGCATCAGTCGAATGCAATGTTATAACATGAATCGAATGCATCAGTTCTTCATGAGTCGAATGCATGAGTCGAATGTAGGACTTAGAGATTTTTCAGGATGAGTTTTCGCAGTGAGTTCACACAAGTCTTAGCACTTAATTCAAACATAACCTTCATAAGTTAATCAGGATTACACATACCTATTTCTCTTCTAATTGATGTAAATCTATCCTCAGGAAGAGGTTTTGTAAAAATATCTGCAAGTTGATTTTCTGTAGAAACAAATTCAAGTGAAATATTGCCATTACTTACATGGTCGCTGATGAAGTGATGTCTAACCTCAATATGCTTTGTTCTTGAGTGCTGGATAGGATTTTTGGTTAAATTTATTGCACTTGTGTTGTCACAAAGCATTGAATTTCCTGTAGCTGGTGACCATAGTCTTCTAATTGATGCTTGATCCATAAGAGTTGAGTATAGCAACTGTCAGCTGCAATGTATTCAACTTCTGTGGTGGATAAAGCTACTGAGTTCTGCTTTCTGGAAGACCAAGATATTAAGCACCCTGCAAGAATTTGACAAGTACCACTGGTGCTTTTTCTATCTAATTTGCATCCAGCATAGTCAGCATCACTATAACAAAGTAACTTGAAATCTGAACATCTGGGATACCATAAGCCTAAATTACTAGTATTTATAAGATATCTAAAAATTCTTTTAACTGCATGAACATGAGATTCTTTTGGATCAGCTTGGAATCTTGCACAGAGACAAACACTGAACATTATATCTGGTCTACTTGCAGTGAGGTAGAGCAGTGATCCTATCATTCCTCTATAGATCTTTTAATCTACCTTTTTGCCAAGAGGATCACTGTCTAACTTAATGCCTGAGCTCATGGGTGTTCCTTAGGGCTTACATTTGTCAAAACCATATTTAGAGAGTAAATCTGAAATGTATTTGGTTTGACAGATGTGAGTTCCTTCCTTGGTCTGCTTGATTTGCAATCCAAGAAAATAATTGAGCTCACCCATCATGCTCATTTCAAACTCACTTTGCATCAAATTTTCAAAGAATTTGTAGAGTGATTCATTTGTAGATCCAAAGATAATGTCATCAACATTGATTTGCACAATTAAGATTCCATCTAAAAACTTCTTTATAAATAAGGTACTATCTACTTTACCTCTTATAAAATCATGTGATATAAGATAAGCACTTAATCTTTCATACCAAGCTCTTGGAGCTTGTTTTAGACCATACAATGCTTTCTTTAAATGGAAAACATGATCATGATATTTACTATCTTCAAAACTAGGTGGTTGCTCAACATATACTTCTTCTTTAATAAAACCATTTAAAAAAGCACTTTTAACATCCATCTAAAATAAATTAATGTTAAGAGAGCAAGCATATGCTAATAAAATTCTAATTGCCTCTAATCTAGCTACTGAAGGGTTACGGAATTCCCAATATGGTAATCTAGAAGGGGGGTTGAATAGATTACTATCTCTTAAAAACTATTATCACGTTCTTTTTCTTAAAGCACAGATTAACAAGACAGTATCAAGATCTAAACTATGTGTAGATGAAGTAGAAACCTATCTAGCGTGTGAATATGCAACGTGCGTATCAAACATCTATTGTAGAAACGATCAAACCACGAGACACGCAGATTTACGTGGTTCGGAGTACACAACAGTGTATCCTACGTCCACGGCACACACACACACACAGAATAAACTGCTTATGAGCGAGTTCGGTGACTACAACTCACACACACGTGATCTCAAGCACAAGAGACGCTTGAATCACACAAACACACACACGATTGATAAGAATTGTGAAAAGGAAGAGTTCAGAGTATAGGAGTAAATCCTGATGTGGAACTCTTCTGAGAACGTCTGGATGGAGTTCAAACTTCGACTTGACTGCTTTGGATTGATGGAGAAGGTTGAATCCACGACGATCTATCTTCAGTACTGCAGGATCAACAGATCTTTCGGTCTCTGCACTGCAGACTTGAAGCAAGCAGCAGCAACTCTTTTCTCTTGGACTTGGCTTTAGGGTTTTTGGTTGTGGCTGCTTCTGTACGAGATTCTCTTCAAAAGGATGCTTATATAGTTGTGTTTTCATATGGAGAGTCGTGGGACTTGAAAACACAATCTCGGATATGAAGGAAGGTTTCCGTATTTGAAGATTCTCTGCATCTGTCGACAGGTATTGAGTGTCTGTCGACAGATTGCAACAGATTTGCAATAGACAGATTTCAGGTTGTTCTGGCCTGTGGCATCTGTCGACAGGCGACATCCATCTTTCGACAGACAAAGTCAGTTTTGCCAAAACACATAACTCTGGCATTTCTGTCTGTGACATCTGTCGACAGGTCTCTGAGCATCTGTCGACAGGTGCTCTTTTTTTCTTAACTGTGCTTTTCTGTCTGATCACAACTGTGGCATCTGTCGACATATGCCTTTGAGTCTGTCGATAGGTACATGTATACAATGTACTTGTGATCATTTTCTCATGATTTGTGAAGGCTTGGTTATATGCACTTGTACCTACATGATAAAACATGTATAGTTAGGTATAATGAAGACATAGATAACCAAATATTGTATCATGTTAATTGACATGTATGAAACCTCAATTCAACTCATTCATCATTAAAAACATTGTTTGACTATCATTTATCATTTAGAATGTGAATTCACTTAGTTTCCAGAATATGAACCCAACATTCTCCCCTTTTTGATGATGACAAAATTATTCAATTAATGCTCATGCAATTGAGGTTTCTTCTCCCCCTTTTGACAACATCAAAAGTAAAGACAACAATCACACTTTGAGATTTGCACAGAACATGTGATTTCATTCATAGGAAAGTGAAGCATTCACATGACAAAAGTGTGACTGAAATAACATGAAGTGAAGGAGAAAATACATGAAATAACATAAGAAAGAAACAACATGACTCAGACTGAAATGAAAATACATGACATGACCCACTCCTAGACATCAAATCTATCTATGCAGCATCATCTTCAGGAGCTCGATGGGTGGCATGACGCTCAGTGGCAAGTCTGTCAAGGCGTGTTTCCAAGGTATCCATTCTTGCATTCAGCCTCTCAAAGCCATGTGTCATCTGCACTTGTAGCTGTCCTATCAAATCCCGAATGGAGGGCTGAGCAGCTACATCAACACCAACATCTCCCGGAGCATCTAGTGGCTCTGACTGGGAGTCTTCATCATCTTCTTCATCAGCAGCTTGATCGTCATCCCCGATGGAGTCTTCATCCTCGGCAGCAGCAGGTGCCTTGCCCTTGAGTTCCCGGGTCACGACCCCATCCACTAGCTTGTATCCCATGCGTGTTGCGGCAGTGATATCAAAACTGTTGCGGGAGTTGAGTGAGACACACTCACTGTCTGGAATGGGAATGCCAATAAACTTCAAAAGAGAAGTAATTGGGCAAGCGAAGGGCATGGATCTCCTGGGTTGGTAGAAGCACTGGGTTCAAGCGAAACATCAGGAGAGGAAGATTGATGGGTTCACAATCAAGGAAGAAGGTAAACAATGATTTGTGAACATTGGTGACGAGTTCACGACTGCCATGCTTCGGCGCAATGCAAGTGGTGAAGATTTGGTGGATCATGCGGTTGAGGGGAGGGAAAGTGTTGGCATTGAGCTTAGCAATCTTCTTGGTGTTATCATAGGGTTGAAGAGTAAGAAGGGGATAGTAGACAGAGGCGTCGGGGTGATGATCAAGAATATCCACCCCGGTGTTCGGAATCTGGAGGGCAGTGCTAAAAAGGTTAGCAGTGAGTTTAAAGGGAGTGCCCTTCACAGAGGTGTAGAACGCCTGATCGGAGGAAGCTAGGTTGTTGAAGAACTCAGTTACGGCAGTGGGAGAGTATGCCGTATGAGCGTAGAGAAAGACTGTCCAACCCTGGGTATCGAATAGGGGTTGGAGGTTGGGGAAGAGATCGGCCAATGAATGGAAATCCACATAACGTGGAGGAACGAACTTTGTGAATGTACCGTGAACCCGTGTGAGGTGGAGACGGGGAGGTACGACCAACTCTGGAAGGCGATCATCCCGGTGTTTGGTCCGGCGTTCATCGTGAACCCTGGATCCTTCGCCGGGCGAGGAGGAGGCGGGACGACGACGTGAGACCAACTTCTTCGCCTTGGGGGCCATGGAAAAAATGAGGCAAGGACGTAGGAAGGGGAAGAAGGGCAGGAGACAGAGGGAAGAGCAAGGATATCAAGCAAGGGGGATGGAGGTAGGGTTTCCCGTCCAGAAAGGGGAAAGGGATGTATGTGGGAGAAAGAGGGTATGATTGGGGTGGTGTTGGAGGTGGAAGGGCCGGAGATGCCTATTTAAAGAAGTGGGGGGATGTTTAAAAGCAATGGCCCACCAAACAGCCCCAAACGGTGTGCCCGTTGGACTTCCAAACAGGGCAGCCGCCGTCTGTCGACAGAGGAACTTGGATCTGTCGACAGATCCCTGCAGAATGTATGCTTGTTGATGTTTGATGTGGAATTTGAAAAAAAAACTCTTGAGCAATGATTTTTGACTGATTACTTAAGGTGTATAGAAGGTGAATACATAATAGAAACCGATCATTTACATGGAGATAAGAAGGCCACTTCAATATCCTTTATGGTTCAAACATAATACTTAATTTGTCTGAAGTTGAAGCATGAAGAAAACACTCACTGATATAAAAAAGAAACACTTTTACTCTTCTCTTTATTAATTAGAGTGTAGGACAACACAATCCTCATAGTTGAGGTTCAAATGATCAAGGAGAGAAATATCTAAATGCCAAGACATTCAAAAACATCAATGACCCATGGGAATTATCACTCAGTGGAGGCTTCACACTATTCCATTATTTTCTATATTTGCCATTCTTTTATGCAATGGGAAAAAGTGGTAGTTAAGAAGACTTCTCACCTTTGAACATGAGGGTAGACATTATACGTGCCCGTACCCCCAGTTACTCAGTGAAAGTGTCCATCATACCGTTGTACAGAGTTGATGAATTAGCCTTTTGACGCGAGGGCAAACATTTGTGATGCCCACTCCCCGGTTACTTAGCAAAAACTCATCATTGCTCTGCATTTTTCCAAATTTAATTCATTTTAAGCTAATGGAATGAAATTGTTTAGAAATAGGTAGCTTTTCTCCAAGTATTGTTTTAATAACCGAAGATCAATGTAGTGATTGATTATCCATCAATTGTAGACATTAAACTCAGTGATCATAACACCTTTCAAAAAAAAGGAAACCATGTTTGCCTACTTGTAAATTATGTAGAAGAGTTAGGTGTTAAGTTTTTGAAAATAGTGAAATGTTTCCAGAATGATAGAACCTAGACTCAACATGAGTAGTATGTAAAAATCACAAGATTGTTGAAAATTGCTTTAATATCTTATGCACATGATGTGGTCATATATGAATTAACACCATATAGACACCTTAGACATTTTTAGAGAAACCAGCTCAAGGAGTTTTTGATTGAATAGGCTTGAAATTCCAAGTAGAAGTGTGTCTGTCGACAGCTAAGAAGAGCTTGTCGACAGTCACACACAGACAGATGAATGAATGTTCTGCTGGTTGTGATTACTGTGTTATCTGTCGACAAGCCAAGTTGTGTCTGTCGACAGCTACACACAGACAATTGTAGGCTGTGCGGGGAGGACAAAACCTGTGCAATCTGTCGACAGATGCATGGTCGACTGTCGACAGATGCACACAGAGTTCAGAACCTGTGTTCTGTGGAGGCCTATCTGTCGACAAGGGAAGAAAGGCTGTCGACAGATCCTTGTTGAAGGCAGTTTAGAGGTAGATTGGAATGTGAAATGATAATTATTTGTGAAGGAGAATATGAACATCAATCGTAAGTAATGTCCTTCACAACAACACCCATCTAATCTAAACTAGCTCCCATGATGTGTGCTCATGAAAAGACACAAAATTTAAGCAATGCAATTCAATTCAAGCAAGATATGCACACATGTATTCAGCAGACCATTCATGGAATTGAAACTATTTTTGGTATTTTTTGATTTATGATTTTTTTTGTTTGTTTTTCAGAGTAATTTGGCTAATGAAATGAAACTTACCCCTTTATCCAACATGGATGTCCCTTAATGGGCTCCAACTGTGGGTACTTGGCGGAGAATATTTTCTCACGCATAATGAAAGTTTCCAAACAAGCCGAACTTGTTTTTCCTCAAATCACCATTTAATATACCCCATAGTTGTTGCTTACAGGAACATACATCAAGGACTTGGGATTTGTGTCACTGAATTTTACATAAGCCTAATTCTCTTCTAAGGGATGTGAACCTATCCTCAGCCAATGGTTTTGTAAAGATATCAGCTAGTTGTTGTTCTGTTGGTATGAAGGTAATTTCCAAATTTCTATTGGCTACCTCATCACTCAAGAAGTGATGACGGATTTCTATGTGTTTTGTCCTAGAGTGTTGAATGGGATTTTTTGATAGATTGATTGCACTAGTGTTGTCACATAGGATTGGTGTGCATCCAAGGTCAATGTCGTAGTCACACAACTGACTTTTTATCCACAACACTTGTGTTGCACAACTCCCTGCAGCAACATATTCTGCCTCTGCAGTGGAGAGTGCAACCGAATGTTGCTTCTTGGATGCCCACGAAACCATGCAACCACCAAGCATCTGGCAATAGCCACTAGTGCTCTTCCTGTCAATTTTACATCCAGCATAGTCAGCATCAGAATATGAGATTAAGTTAAAGCTACTACCTGCTGGATACCAAAGACCCATATCATGTGTACCTGAGAGATACCTGAATATTCTCTTAACTGCAATTAGGTGGCTTTCTTTGGACTAGATTGATATCTAGCACAGAGGCAAACACTGAATTGTATGTCAGGTCTACTTGCAGTAAGATAGAGGAGTGAGCCGATCATACCTCGGAAGTGTTTAGCATCTACCGGTTTACCTTTCCATCACTTTCTAGCTTAATGCTTGTGCTCATCGGTGTTGAGGCAGGTTTTGCAGTTTCAAACTGAAATCTCTTGAGAAGCTCTTTGACATATTTTTCTTGGTTTATGAAAAGCCATCTTCCATTTGCTTGACCTGCAGACCAAGAAAAAATTGAAGCTCCCCCATTAAACTCATCTCAAATTCACTGTGCATGTGATGTGAGAATTCTTCACACAGTGAAGGGTTAGTAGAACCAAAGATTATGTCGTCCACATACACTTGAACAACAATGATGTGTGTGCGAACTTTCTTTGTAAAGAGAGTTTGGTCTACTTTACCTCGTGAGTAGTTTTTGCTTACCAGAAATTGGCTTAGCCTGTCGTACCAAGCTCGGGGTGCCTGTTTCAAACCATAGAGAGCCTTGTGCAATTTATATACATGGTTTGGTTTGTCATGAAGTTCAAAGCCAGGTGGTTGAGAGACATAAACTTCCTCTTTAATGTAGCCATTTAAGAAAGCAGTTTTAACATCCATTTGATATAGTTTGAACTTGTTTGAACATGCATAAGCTAACAAGATTCTGACTGCTTCTAGCCTAGCTACAGGTGCAAAAGATTCTTCAAAATCCACACCAAATTCCTGATTATAACCTTTTGCAACCAGTCTAGCCTTGTTTCTCATCACCTTTCCCTCTTCATTTAGTTTATTCCTAAAGACCCATCTTGTCCTAATTACAGAAATTTCGTGGGTTCTAGGAACTAAACTCCATACATTGTTTCTTTGAAATTGGCCTAGCTCCTCATGCATAGTATCAATCCATGAGTTTTCTTTCAAGGCTTCTTCAACATTTTTAGGCTCCACTTGAGAGACAAAGGCTAAATGATCATGTTCAACTATTTGATTAACTTGAGACCTAGTTTGAACTGAATCATTTATGTTACCTATGACATTCTCAAGTGGATGTGCTTTAGAGTACCTCACATTTGTGATTGTTGAAGGACCGGGTTGATCTTGCACTTGAGGAGACTGTTCTGGAGGAGGGGTGGCTGGAGGACTTTCATGTCGTGGTTCATCCTCTTGTTGTGGATCTTGTGCAGGTACTTCATCTTCATTTCTGAACAGAAGTCCGTCATCATCATCATTGTACCTGCGTAGATAGCCACTGTTTATTTTTGGAACTGACTTAGAGATTGTATTTGGTTTGCTTTGCAGTTCTTCATGTGTTGTATCTTCAGTTTCATCTTGAAACCTGTAAGGATTAGAACTGTTAGATTTGGTTTGAGATTCATCAAATACAACATGTGGAGTTTCTTCCACTTTTCTGGTTTTAAGATTAAACACTCTATAAGCTCTAGAGTGTTCTGAGTATCCAAGAAAAATACCTTTGTCGCTTTTGGCTTCAAATTTGTCCAAATCAGTTTTATCATTGTTATGTATGAACACCTTTGAACCAAAAACTCTGAAGTATCCAAGGGATGGTTTCTTACCTTTCAGAAGCTCATAGGGAGTTTTCTTGAATACCGGTCTTACCATGGCTCGATTAAGAATGTAGCATGACGTGTTTACCGCTTCTGCCCAAAAGGTTCTTGCAAGTTGATTTCGACCAGAAGCGTACGAGCCATCTCCACCAAGGTTCTATTCTTCCTCTCCACAACCCCGTTTTGTTCTGGAGTTCTTGGGGAGGAGAACAAGTGTTCTATACCTTGGTTCCTGCAGAAATCAGTGAAGGAGTTGTTGTCAAATTCTCCCCCGTGATCAGTGCGGATGGAGCATATCTTGTGAACATTTCCATGCTCAATTTTATTGAAGAATTCTTCAAAAACATTAATTGCATCATTCTTATGAGCCAGAAATTTCACCCAAGTGAACCTAGAAAAATCATCTACAATGACAAAGCCATACCGTTTGCCATTGAGACTCAGTGTTCTAGTAGGTCCAAATAGGTCCATGTGCAACAGTTCATAAGCTTTGGAAGTACTTACCGGTGCTTTCGATTTGAAGGCTTTTCGGGTCTGTTTTCCCTGTGCACATGCATCACAGAAATTTTCATTTTTATTGAATGGGATTTCAGGAAGTCCACTTACTAGTTTGAGCCTCATGATTTGTGCAAAACATTGTAACTCGCATGACCAAGCCTACGATGCCACAATGTAAGCTCATCCTGTTTATTTGCTACAAGACATAAATCATTATTTTCTGGATCATCTAAATCAACCATGTAGATGTTATTCATTCTTTTTCCAGAAAATTTGAGACTTCCTGTTTCCTTATCAAAGATTTGACATGAATCTGATTCAAAAACAATTTTATGGCCCTTATCACACAATTGACTTATGCTAAGCAAATTGTGATGAAGACCATCAACTAATAGTACATTATCTATTGAGTTGGAGGCAAACTTACCAACCTTACCTGAGCCGATGATCTGGCCTTTGTTGTTACCTCCAAAGACAACGTGACCTCCGTCTTTTTCACGAGGAAACTGAATTTTTCTTTATCGCCCGTCATATGCCTCGAGCAGCCACTATCCAGGTACCATTTGTTTTGATTGTGAGCTGCTAGGCATTCTGCACATGTGGATTAGACAAGAGGTTTTGGTACCCAAATTACTTTGGGTGCCGTTTTATAATTCATGCCAAACAGTAAATGCTTTGGAATCCAAATTTGTTTGATTTTCTGTTTTATTGGATTGTTCCAGCATTGTTTTTCATTGTGCCCAATCTTTTTACAGATTTTACATGATGATGGCTTATGAACAACAGTGGGCTTTGGATTCTTAGGAGCATGCATAGGCATCTTACCCTTTTGTTGCCTAGTGAACTTAGCTTTAGGGACTTGCTGTTTTTCCTTGGGACATCCCTGTTTGGGGTTAGTAGCCAACTCCTTAAGCTTAGTTGGAACAAATTTGGTAGCCTTAGGTTCCTGGTTTTTACCCTTGGATTGATTTTTCCTTTTCTTTGAGGGATTTTGATTGCTAGAACTTGGGGTAGGATCAATGAAATCAGTCAACAGATTTTTGCCAATTTCCTTTGGCTTAGGATTTTGAAACCCATCCCATGTCTAGCAACAAACACATTGGATCCTAAGATTGCATCTAGATTTTGTTTGCTCTTAACAAAACTAGATAGATCCTTTGATTTGCCTTTTAACTCCTTTTCAGCTTTTTCCAATTTCTCTTTTAGATTAGCATGCTCACTGTTTAGAGTTTCAAGAGAGTTCATTAGATCATCTTTCTCTTTTTGAACTTCTTGAAGCTTAATTTTCATGCTATCCATCTCTTCACTGTGTGTTTGTTCATCTATTTTCATCATGTCAATTACCTTATTCAGAGATTCAATTTCATCATTATTATTGGTTTCATGAACAAGGGAATTAACTCTCTTCTTGAGTGCTTTATTTTCTGATTTGAATTGACAGAATTTTTCAAAAAGGACAGTGTAAGCTTCTTCCCATTCAGTAGTAGAAAAAGATTCAAAGGAAGAGTTTACCTCAGAGGAGTCATCACTCCTTGCCATGAGACAGTGAATCTCGTCATCTCCTGAGGTAGCTTGACTTTTTTCGTCATCGTCTTCATCACTCCATGTAGCCAGCATTGCTTTGGCTTTCTTGAAGATGAACTTGTCCTTTTTCAGTTTCTTCTTGAGCTCGGGGCACTCTCCTCTCATGTGTCCCTGCTTCTTGCACTCATAGCACACAACATCAGATTTTTTATTGGAAGAATCAAACCTGTTGGTGCCCTTTTGGAAAGGTTTGAGTTTCCTGAACCTCTTCTTTTGAATTTTAGGAACTTCTTAAACTGTCTAGTGAGCATGGCCATTTCATCATTCTCACTATAAGTGAAGGTTTCAGACTCAGAGCCTTCCTGTTGGGCACTCTTTTTGGAATCTGAAGATACTTTGTTGGAAGCCTTCAAGGCAATAGACTTCCTTGGATTCTCTTCAGTTTCTTTTCTTTTTACATTTAGTTCATAAGTCATGAGAGATCCAATCAATTCATCCACTTTCATTGTTGAAAGATTCTTGGAATCCTCGATGACAGTGACTTTGGTGTTCCAAAGGATGGAAGAGACCGAAGTATCTTCCTCACCAAATCACTCTCTGAGTATTCCTTTTTAAGACCTTTCAATCCATTTATAAGTACCATGAATCTAGCAAACATGTCAGAAATTGTCTCATCATGGTTCATCTTAAACATTTCATATCTGAGACTAGCATGCTTACCTTGGATTCTCTCACCTCAGACGTACCTTCATATATCAACTCGAGCTTGTCCCACATCTCCTTAGCTGAGGTGCATGTGGAGACTCTTGAATACTCCTTTGGGTGGACCGCACACTGCATCATGTTGAGGGCGCTCCAGTTGAGTGTCCCCTTGGCAATCTGGTCTTTAGTCCATGTATCTTCATCCTGAGGTAGTATGTACTCTCCTTTGCTGACTATCTTCCATAGTTCAAAGTTTTGTGCATGTAGAAACACCTGCATACGGTTTTTCCAATATGGATAGTCAGTGCCATCAAAGAAGGGTGGCCTGGTACTGAGTGTCCCTCGGCCATATACCCCTTGGTAGATTCCATTTGACCGTGAATCTCCTGATCGTAAGATCAAAGATAAAGCAATAAATCGGAGAAACTCGGCTCTGATACCAATTGAAGGGTTGCGGAATTCCCAATATGGTAATCTAGAAGGGGGGTTGAATAGATTACTGTCTCTTAAAAACTATTATCACGTTCTTTTTCTTAAAGCACAGATTAACAAGACAGTATCAAGATCTAAACTATGTGTAGATGAAGTAGAAACCTATCTAGCGTGTGAATATGCAACGTGCCTATCAAACATCTATCGTAGAAACGATAAAACCACGAGACACGCAAATTTACGTGGTTCGGAGTACACAACAGTGTATCCTACGTCCACGGCACACACACACACACAGAATAAACTGCTTATGAGCGAGTTCGGTGACTACAACTCACACACACACGTGTTTTCTGATGTGCACCCACAATCAGAACAACACACACACGTGATCTCAAGCACAAGAGACGCTTGAATCACACAAACACACACACGATTGATAAGAATTGTGAAACAGGAAGAGTTCAGAGTATAGGAGTAAATCCTGATGTGGAACTCTTCTGAGAACGTCTGGATGGAGTTCAAACTTCGACTTGACTACTTTGGATTGATGGAGAAGGTTGAATCCACGACGATCTATCTTCAGTACTGCAGGATCAACAGATCTTTCGGTCTCTGCACTGCAGACTTGAAGCAGAGCAGCAACAACTCTTTTCTCTTGGACTTGGCTTTAGGGTTTTTGGTTGTGGCTGCTTATGTACGAGATTCTCTTCAAAAGGATGCTTATATAGTTGTGTTTTCATATGGAGAGTCGTGGGACTTGAAAACACAATCTCAGATATGAAGGAAGGTTTCTATATTTGAAGATTCTCTGCGTCTGTCGACAGGTATTGAGCTCCTGTCGACAGATTGCAACAGATTTGCAATAGACAGATTTCAGGTTTTTCTGGCCTGTGGCATCTGTCGACAGGCGACATCCATCTATCGACAGACAAAGTCAGTTTTGCCAAAACACAGAACTCTGGCATTTCTGTCTGTGACATCTGTCGACAGGTCTCTGAGCATTTGTCGACAGGTGCTCTTTTTTTCTGAACTGTGCTTTTCTGTCTGATCACAACTGTGGCATCTGTCGACATATGCCTTTGAGTCTGTCGACAGGTACATGTATACAATGTACTTGTGATCATTTTCTCATGATTTGTGAAGGCTTGGTTATAAGCACTTGTACCTACATGATAAAACATGTATAGTTAGGTATAATGAAGACATAGATAACCAAATATTGTATCATGTTAATTGACATGTATGAAACCTCAATTCAACTCATTCATCATTAAAAACATTGTTTGACTATCATTTATCATTTAGAATGTGAATTCACTTAGTTTCCAGAATATGAACCCAACATCTACTGGAGCTTAGGTTTCATCAAAATCTATGCCTTCCTCTTGGGAATATCCTTGAGCTACAAGCCTGGCTTTGTTCCTAGTTATTACCCCTGATTCATCCATCTTATTTATGAAAACCCATCTGGTTCCAATAACTGAATGATCAGTAGGTCTAGGCACAAGGGTCCAAACTTCACTACATTTGAACTGATTAAGTTCTTCTTGCATAGCAAGGATCCAAGATTCATCACCCAGTGCATCATTGATTGTCTTAGGCTCAATTTGTGAAACTAAGGCAGAGAAATCACAAGGAATTTGCATACCTCTTGTTCTTAACCTATCTTGGAGATCACCTATTATGTTTTCTCTAGGATGGTCCTGGTGGTACCTCAATTCTCTAGGTAGCCCTTCTTGTGGTTCTTCTTGTTGTTGAAGATCTTCTAATGGAGGATCTTCCACTTCTTCATCTTTTTCTTCTTCAAGAGAAGTCTTTTCAAGATTCCTGCAGAGATCATCAACACATTCTTCTTCTTCTATCCTTTTGATAGAAGGGTTAGTTTCATCAAATAATATATGAACTGATTGTTCTATGGTTAGGGTTTTTCTATTGAACACTTTATAGCCCCTAGGTTTTGAAATATATCTTAACAGAAAACCTTCATCACTTTTAGCATCTAATTTCCCTAAATTATCCTTACCATTATTTAAGATGAAGCACTTACATCCAAAAGGTCTGAGATGGCTGATATTGGGCTTTTTATCCTTGTACAGCTCATATGGTGTTTTCTTCAGAATGGGTCTGATCATGCATCGGTTAATTATGTAACATGTTGTATTTACTACTTCTGCCCAGAAGTACTTTGGCAAATTATACTCATTTAGCATTGTTCTGGCCATATCCAGCAGTGTTCTATTCTTTCTTTTTGTTACTCCATTCTGTTGAGGAGTTCTTGGAGCTGAGAAGTTGTGTTCAATTCCATTTTCTTCACAGAACTCCAGAAAATCTTCATTCTTGAACTCACCACCATGATCAGATCTAATACTGGTAATCTGAAATTTCTGATTCTTTTGAACTATTCTGCTAAACTTCAGAAATGCTTGAAAAGCTTCAGATTTGGCTTCTAAAAAGGATACCCAAGTGTATCTTGAGTAGTCATCAACTAACACATAGCCATAGATTTTTCCACCAAGACTGACTGTCCTCATTGGTCCAAACAAATCCATGTGAATTAGCTCCAAAGGCTTGGAAGTTGTAACAATTGTTTTGGACTGAAAAGAGGTCTTGGTTTGCTTTCCTTTTGCACAGGCTGAGCATATTCCATGCTTCTTGAGCTTCATTTTGGGAAGACCTTCAACTAAATCATGCCTTATTAATTTCTTGATCACTGAAGTGCTAGCATGACCAAGTCTTCTATGCCACAAATCAGACTCATTACTTTTGGTAGTAGCCAGGTATAAATTTACTTCTTTTAATTCTGCTAGTTGCAATGTATATAAATTCTTCATTCTTTGTGCTTCAAAAACTGTCTTGTTATCCTTCTGAATTATACACTTATCATTCTGAAAACTTACTAAATGCCCTTTATCACATAATTGACTAATACTAATCAGATTGTGCTTCAAACCTTCTACATACATGACATCTTCAATCAGGTTCTTTTCTTTAGTACCAATTGTTCCACATCCTAGCACTTTTCCTTTTCCATTATCTCCATAAGTTACTTGACCAGTTTCTTCTCTAAAACTTGTGAAAAGCTTTCTATCTCCTGTCATGTGTCTTGAGCATTCACTATCCAAATACCATTTGGATGCCCTCAATAGACCCGACAAACAAGGCTACACTGTAACTTTTGGTACCCAAATTTTCTTGGGTCCTTAATGGTTAGTTTTAGGAATCCATCTAAAATATCTAGTGGTGCATGTGCTGACAGTGTGTCCTAATTGGTTACAATGAGTACAACACAAATCAAAAGAATTTTTCTTATGTGTATTGTTGCTGAATTTCTGTCTTTGTTTGTAGACCTGCTGATTTACCCTTTTTGAATTTTTGATTTCTTTTTCTGCTACAAACTTAGGAGTTGGATATACTTGTGGTCTAATAATTTCTTCTTCGTTTAGTGGAGGTGTATATCCTAATCCATACTTCTTCTTTCCTGACCTAGCTCCTTTGATTCTAATAAACAATGAGGTTTTGCAGTTGGAAATTTTTTCAATAGTGGCTTTTAGATAATTGTTTTCTTCTTGAAATTTTTCTTCAATTTTAAGTTCCTTAAGATTTGATTCAATTTCCAGGATTTTACTGTTTTTATTTTTTAAGTCTTCACATAGTAATTCATTAGTCCTTTTTGTTTCACTTAAACTTTTGTTTAATCTTTCTATTTCATTTTTAAGAAAGGTGTTAGCTTTTTCTTGGTTCAGTAGATTTAGCTTAACTACTTTTATTTGTTTTACTACTATCTTATATTTTTTCATAAAGTTCATTGAAGGCATCTTCAAGGCTATCAGAATCGGATTCAGAACATGAAGTAAAGGAGGTTTCTGAGTTAACCTGCTCTAGCCCTGCCATGAGGGCTAGATTTGCCTTCTCTTCTTCTTCGGATTCTGAACTGGTTCCTTCTTCATTGTCCCATGTTGCTGCCATTGCCTTCTTTTTGAACTTTCTGAATTTCTTTTCTTTTCGCTTCTTCTTATCTGATTTTTCTACTTGGTCCTTCTTCTTGAGCCTGGGACATTCAGACTTGTAGTGTCCTGGATGATTGCATTCATAGCAAGTAGGTTCCTTCTTCTTTTCCTTCTTGAAGAACCTCTTCGACCCAAACTTCTTTTTCTTTGCCAGAATTCTCTACAGCTTTCTTAAGAGCATTGCCTCATCATCACTGTCATCTGATTTTTCTTTGGAATCTTCAGATGAGGAGGAGTCTGCAATCTTCAAAGCATTTGATATTTTCTTTTTTGAAGAATTTTCAGAGAATCTTTCCATATTAATTTCATGAGCCATAAGGGATCCTATTAATTTATCAATAGATAATTGTGTTAAATCATGGGCTTTTTCTATGGTTGTAACTTTAGGAGTCCAGACATTTGTTAGAGATCTTAAGATTTTTCTTACTGTTTCTTCATTGGTTAGGACTTTCCCTAAAGCACTTAATCCTACAATTATATTTGAAAATCTATTGTACATTTGAGTTATATTTTCATTTGGAAGCATTTTAAACTGTTCATATTGAGATACAAGTATGTCTATTCTAGTTTGTTTAACCCTATCTGTGCCTTCATATGTTACTTGTAATTTATCCCACATTTCTTTTGTTGTTTTACATGCTGAAAGTCTATTAAACTTTCTTTTCGATAAAGCATAGCAAAGATAATTTTTTGCTTTTAAATTTAAAGACATATTTCTTTTGTCTGCAATTGAAAGAGCACCAGAAGAGGATTCTGCAAGGACTTGAAAATCACCTTGTTCAATTACCTGCCATACTTCGAAGTCAGTACCTCTGATGAAGCATTCCATCCTCATCTTCCAATATTGATAATCTTTACCATCAAAGAAGGGTGGCCTTGTGACTGATTGACCTTCATAGTTGTGAGCTTCGGATGCCATTTCTTCTCAAATCTCTTAGATTCTTCTGAGAAGACCTTGCTCTGATACCACTTGTTGGATCGAAATGGCAAACAAACAGTCCTAGAGGGGGGGGGGTGAATAGGACTTTTTATCTTAAAAATTTCTTCTGAAAAACACAACACTAAATAGACAGGTTAGTATTTAGTGTGATGTGTGTGATTCAAGTGTGTACTTGACGGAAACAATCACATAAAGAAATGCACAAGGATTTTATCCTGGTTCGGCCCTTCCCACATGGAAGTCCTACATCCAGTCCTCAAGTCAACCACTTGAGATTTCCACTAATCTGCCAAGAATTTGGCCTTCTCTCACCCTTGAGAGGAATTACACACCCACTTGCTCCCAAGCAAGTCTTCTCTAAATAGGGGTACAAAGACTGCCTTTCACAAGGCCTTCCCTTCACAGGAGGGGCAAATGCAAAACCTAACTTCTGCAGAAAAATTACAAACAGAAGTGGAGATTAAAACACTTGTGTGTTTACCTCAAGTCTGAGCACAAACACACACTGACTTCAGAAGGATAAAAAGATTAGAAGATGAAAACTGAATCCTATCTGAAGCAATAAGGGTGGACTTGAAGAATAATGACAATTACAGTTGCCACCCAACATAATTTCTCAAAAGAGAATTCTAACAGAAAGAAGCTCTCAGATTGGCTAGCAGGAAAGCTTGAGAAAGAGCTTGAAAGACTTGAATGATGCTTTTCTCAAGAGATGTAGGCTTGTATTCGATTCTTCATGCATTTACTTTCCTTTCCTCTTGAGCTCCTTTTATAGACTTCAAAATCTAGCCGTTTGAGAAGATAGCCGTTGGAGCTTGGTGACCATTTGCAATTTGGCCGTTTGAAGAGAATTTCTAGGATCCTTTGGATCTTGAAGAATTTGTCCAGTAGGTCTTCAAAATTGCATCTTCCCAAGGTCTTCAGTTTGTTCATAGCTAGAAGATAAGCTCTTGCAAAACACAGCTAAGAGAGAGACATGATAAACACATGCTCAATTAATGCCTGCTGTAAGGACAAGATAAAGGAGAAACGCATCTCCATACCCTTATGGTAGGTGAGTCAGTGAGTACAGCACATGATATGGAGCCTAGTATCCCACAAGCTTTTCAATAAATAAAGCAGACAAACAAAAAAGTAAAGCATGGGTCTGTCAGTGGTAGGTGAGATGGTCAGATGCCATGCGTATGAGATTTACATAAATGCTTTGTGTCTTGTGAATGATAAAGTAAAGCAAGAGCATCAAGACTAAAAGATTTTAAAAAGACATCTCAGAAACAGGTTTTGCACAGGATGAATGTTTTAAGAATGACAAGTCATATCCTGTCAGAGAAATATTAAATAATAATATTTTTGAAGCTTCAGTAAGAAATTCATATAACAAGCTTTTTATAAACAAATTAAACTCATGATATATCAGAATCAGGATAGTCTTGATAATATATATATATATATATATATATTTATATATATCTTTGAAGATACATAACTGACAGTAAAAAGGTAAAGTACAAGTACCTCTGACAGAGTAGTCGAATGTATAGAAACAGATGATTCAATTGAGGAAATAAGAATGATTCGACTCTAAAAAAACAAGTGATTCGACTTTAGGGAAGAACAAGGTAATTCGATTATAGCAGTCGAATACAGTGTAGTGAGTTCTAAGGTATTTGGTTGTATGAGTCGAAGTTATCAATCAAATGCAGAGTAAAGACATTCGGCTGTATGAGTCGAAGTTATCAATCGAATGCAGAGTAAAGACATTCGGCTGTATGAGTCGAAGATATCAATCGAATGCAGAGTAAAGACATTCGGCTGTATGAGTCGAAGGTATCAATCGAATGCAGAGTAAAGACATTAGGCTGTATGAGTCGAAGATATCAATCGAATGCAGAGTAAAGACATTCGGCTGTATGAGTTGAATACAGAGTAGGAAACATTCGGCTGTATGGGTCGAATGTTATGTAATGTTGTGGACTTAGATGATTTTCAAGACTTTTGACTGAGTTTCTGAAGGAGTCGGTTTTTGCAGTCAAAGACATCAGTCAGATTCAGTAGGCTATAGTAGTAGTCTGTGGCCTTAGAAACTTGAGTCTTCATGAATTTTTATCTGTATAGAATTTTGTGATACATTTAGTATAAAACATATATTTAAAGATTTGTCATAGCAAAAATAATATTCATAGAAATTTATAAAATTCTTTAAATTTCTTAGGGGTAGTTGCTCAACATCCTCCTCACTCCACGACGCCGCTCCACCGCTCCGCACGAGCCCGCCGACGCCACCACGCCCCGATCGCCGGAGGGGAACCTCCCCATCGCCGGAGAAGAGGGGGAAAGGGAAGAGGAGAAGAGAGAGGGAAAGGGGTATCCGGCCAAGGCTTTTAGCCTTTGACACCTAGGATGTGATGGGCCAACATACCGCAACAAGAACGCATCCCCCACGGATGCCGCGACAGCATGATAGGCCGTACTGACACACCTGCCACTCTGATAGGTGTCAGACGACCAACACGACAGAAAGCAGTCGTGACCCGTTGATCGGGAGCAACACGAAGACGCGATGGAGACACCGGGCGCGACAACGACGCGACGCACACGCTCATCGCAACACGGATGACTCTCGCGTCGAACACCCCCGACGCAACACTAACGCGTCACCCAGCCTAGACGCGTTAGTGGCCAGTCATCCCAGACACCGGACAGAAAGCCGGGAAGTAGGGTCTTACATTCTACCCCCCTTAAAACAATTTTGTCCTCGAAATTGGGGCAAGCCTAAACGATCCCGAGGCGCAAAATGAAACATACGGAGCAAACACAAGACCAATGTGAATAAGCCACTAAGTCTCAACATGACTTCCTCGTGGCAACCATCGCACAGCCAAACACGCGCGGGCACACGAAGTCGAAAAACCAACGGCTCACACAAAGAGCCCCAAACACATGGGAAGCACAGAATCGAAAACCCAACGGCTCACAACATGCTTCAACACTCCGAGAGCACCAAGCCGAGAAACCAACGGCTCACTCCAGCCACACGTGGGGTGCCCAAATGAAACAACAACCCCACTAGTGCCGAGCGATGCCCAAATCCAGCTTGAACAGTGGAAAATGCCAGCCAAAAACTACACAGCTGCAGCCACCAACAAACCTCACTGTTGGGACCAACCAATCAGCAACCCACTCTGTCGCCGGCAAAACCCGACAGAGGGTGCGGATGCCAAAAACCACATGAGAAATGCCTGAAAGTCAAGCACGACACTCAGGGGATCGGCCTCACGCTACTAGCAGCAGCTAGCATCGGTCACCGGCCCAACTGAGAAGTCACACGAGCGACGAGAACCAGAACAATATCGCGCTCGTGGAGAATCCACAACACACAGAACAACGTCCACTGTCACCACTACGTCTCACCCCAGACCTTCCTTGTGGTCTAATAGGGACAACAAACACACACGGAGCCACAAAAGATGGGAGTTACACGCTCCACCATGTGGCACACCGCGACGGAAACACGGAAGATGTCAGAGGTTAAGCCAAAGCCAGACACCTCCCAACGTCGACAAACCACATGGTCGAGTACTAGCAAGCCAATAGGCCTCACTGTCACCATACGAACCGATAGGAGACTCTGCCATCGACTTCCAGACTCACCAACGCCACGCACAACCACACAGAAACCAAAACAACCGTAGAGGTCGAGGACAACACGTCGACCTCAGAGGGACCCAAACCGAAGTAGGGTACCACAACCAAACACACTCGCTCCCAAAGCGAGAGGGAAATCCGGACACATGCTATGACCACAGCCTGGCGTACCACCTATAGGGCTACCTAGACAAGGCAAAAGAGCAAACCCACAGCAGCAACGGTACAACCACAAGGCTTAGGTTAGCACACGTGTCCCAGAGGCGGAAAGCTCAACACCTCCAACACCAAGCGAAGTCATGAAACGACACACGAATCTCTCGAACAGGCACACGACACAACACATGGTGCTATCACAAGCACCAGGAGCCACCCAAGGCACAAAACAAAGCACCAAGGCTCCTAACGGCACAAAACGAAAACGCTCGAGCACGAGCACACGGTGCTACCACAAGTACCAAAACTAAGCAAAGTGCAACACAGGTGCACCAGCGGCCGAAACAACACCACGGGCTAATAGGAACGTAGCACCCCGCAAATTTTAATCACATAAAAACTCAAATAAATGGAAATAAATAATTTCCATAATATCAGAGTATTTAAACATACGTATCATTATCGTATGTGCTAAAACACATCAGAAAAATTCGTAAAAATTATACATCAACCCCACACATTATTCCTAAGTGTTACACGAAGAAATTCATGCAACGAAAAATCCGATTAACTAAGTATACAACACATGGTGACCGATTATCCAAATAAGGAAACAAGTTGGAAAACCGTTAACACGGAAATACGACACAACCATAAATTAAATAAAAATATTGGAAAGACTTCCAACATTATATATTAATGGCCCAATATCATACTTGGGCCAATGGACAACATTTGGCCCAAAAATCAAATGAAGCTAGAAAATGCATGGAAATGCGTAACCATAAATAGACTGAAATTAGAAAGAGGCAATTAGAGTTGAATTGGGAGGCGATCATACACTCTTGGCAACCCAAATTCGTGCCTAGCCATCCTTCGGGATTTATTGATGGCTAAGGCACTCCAATGGAGAAAGAAATCCTCAAGTTAGGAAAGTAATAAGCCAAAACCGCAACCATAGTTTCCTTGTTACAATAGGACTCCTAAACACCATGGTTGCTTAAATACTCTCCACCAAACCTTAGGGTCAAGTTTTACAACTTGTTGGGGTCGTGTGGAGGAGTTCTTGGCGGCTGGGGAGCTGTGGAATGACCACAAGAGGGTCATCTTCTTCCCCTGTTCGTCTGCTACGACCTGTGCAACCCTTCCCCTTGGAGTTGAGCAAAGGTAGGGTAAACCTAAATCCCATCATGCAAGGCTTATACCCCTAGAACTAGGGTCAAGTTTACTTCCTAACCCAACTAGAATGCACAAATTTCATGCAGTATTCGAGGAGTATTAGGCGTTCTTCAAACAGTGGTCTGAACAAGGGATTTCTGAAGAATGAAACTTCATCAACCCAAAAGGTAGATTTTCTTGGGCCAAACCTTAAAAATCCTATACCAATGTGTAGAGCATCAAGTTAGCTTTCGTTTCCCACTGATTTCATCATTTTCCATTTAGTACATCATGAGTTATAGGCGTTTTGCCAAAGTCGCGCATGTTAGGGTCTTTTCCTCTTCAAGATTTATCATGCATCTCGAGGTCATTTTAAATTATTTAAAAATCATAGTTCACACCTATTCCATGTTCCCAACAACTTTCATGTTGAGACTTTTCTCTGAAAAGTACTAGTTTAGAAGATATAGGCATTGCATGGATCGAACCCCTATGTTTCAGAATTTTCTTACGTTTTCGGTCTGTCTCTGAACCGCGTCCGGTTCAAAGGACGCGTTTCAAGCCTCTGGTATCGTGACGCTGATGGGCGACGTGATCCTCTGAAAGGCGTCTGGGAGACTAGATGCGTTTAACACGTTGACGGGTCAACGCCTGTGTGGGTCTATGCGATCGCCTGGGAGTCAGCGTCGGTCTGAACCGCGACGGCAGGCCCCGACGCATTTCAGGTGGTTTTCCCACCCAGTGATTTCTTTAATATAATTGCATGAACACGTCGCTTTGCCACGACGCGATTCAGTCTTGAAGGTGGCCACCAGGGTGGATGCGATTTGGCTTCTTTACTGTTTCGACTATTTTGACTGTACACTACGTTTTTAAATGCGTCTGCTATATAGGACGCATATTTACACTCTTACCTGAGGTCTTTTTAACATGGTATCAAGTGTATAATTTGCATGTTTTGGTTCTAATCATCTCATGAGGACTGTTTAATGGCTTAAAAGTGATTAACCCATTTAAAAGCTTTAATTACATGAATGTTATTCTAATTGCTCCTTAAATGCTATGATCCATTCATGCAACTTGTAATTTAATCTTCCTACTGTTCTACCATGTTTAAATGATAATTGTCATCTTAAAATCTTACAAACCATGATTAGTTAAAGTGCAAAGTTTTATCCCATGTTATATTGTTAAGTGCTTTCCGCAAGTTTGAAACCGGTGGATTGTGAATTGAGATGCGTACATCACTACACACTTGCGCATCTAGGTAGCCCTTTCTTGGGGATTTGGAAGCTCTCTATCGTTCATTCCAAATCGATAGACTAGCGACCTTTTCTGTAAGACCTCTGTAAATCTCTGCTCTCCGTGGATTCCCACATGGAGGCCGAGTTGGTTGTACCATTGAAGTTCCCTAGAGATAGCGTGCACTTCCTCTCTCATCTTGTTCTCGTGAGTGTGGTTTACAATCTAGACTAAAGCCATTAATGTAAAGATTGAATTAAAGTATAAATTGTACCGTTATGCTGCCAAATTTATCTCTTGACCATTGTTATCATGAAATCATGTTCAATTTACTTATTACTTGTTCTCATCATCATCATGAACATGACATTACACATGCTTACTTATTGAAACTCTCATTGGCCATTGTTAATGACTGTGGGTATCTACATTTAAAATTTAAGTGAGATGCTGACCGGGCACGACGAGTGTCCGAGTGCTCCAGTGTAGCCCCAATGACGGAGAGTCATAAATATACTATTAACCATGGGGTATAATGATTACTGGCGTTGCATCTGCGCTGGGAGTCGTGCGTGTAGTGTTGAATGATAGATACAATAACCACATACACGTGTCCTGGTGTACATTCTTGATGGATCTTTTCTTGGTGTACATTAGTGTCTACGTGCCTAATTAGTGTTACATGATCATGCTCGTGCATTCTTGCTTTCTTGCGTGATATGGTCATCCTGCATTTAATGCAATTAGTGATATCTCGCATTCTTGAAAGCTATTGACATCAAGTGAAATCTTGCGTGCTCGTACAAAGTGATATATTGCTAGTTCTATCTTGTTATATCCTTCTAGATCTTGTTCTATCATGATCACTCTATCTAGCTTGTTCATGTATTATATTTTAATGAGTTTTATTCGTACATGCATATCATGACAATCATTGTACTTATCTAGTTCTAAATTGCTAATCACTTATATCATTGCCCGCACATTGAGATATAAATCCTACTGGGCTAGTTTGCTCATCCCCTACTTTTACCCAATCTAGGTGACTATGATGTTCAAGAGGAGGAGTAAGTCGAGGATGGGAATGCGTCCGAGTGATGAGCGTTCCAACTATGAGTCTAGTTATAGTAGTTTGCTTTGAGTGTTAGATTCATGTAGTAGAAGTGAGGAATAAAATGTACTTTTCCTTTTTATTGAGTCCTAGTCCTGTAATAGTTTCCATTTGGAATACAATGAGTTGAGATTTGAATACAAGATTAGTTGAGTTCAATATTTGGTCCCTATGATGATGGATGTTGTTATACATTTAGTGCGTGCTAGCTAGAGGCTTATTTGCCGACTGTTCACGTCTCGGGATATCGACTCGAATTATTCTGAATTAATAATATCCACTGCGTCATTCTCGGGACGTGACAGTTTAGTGGTATCAGAGCCTAGGAATACCAAAGAGGATATATGTCTCAGGATTAGGAGATACCTATGGCACCTAGTCATGGAAATTAAATATAGTACCTGGTGTGAAAGGGGTATAGATTGGGAATATGTTAGAATGAACAAAACACTCCTACCCATTGACTGTTATAATGAATCAAGAGACATTAATTGGTTTCCATCCTTTTCTTAGGAACCTTCATAACTCTTACACTCAACTGCAATGGCTCGCAACCAGTGGCAAGCTATGCAAGGCATTGTGGCTGGACTGACTCAGGCATTACAAAATTTAGTTCAGGCTGCAGCTGCAAGGAATGGAGCCGGTTATCTGCGTCGGAATTTTAGGAGTTTAAACCCTCCTCATTTCTCTGGATCCCCTGACCCAGACGAGGTAGAGAATTGGAAAGAGGAGATAGAACGAATTTTCCAAGTGATGCAATGCACTAACAGGGAGAAGGTGGTACTGGCCACTTTTCAATTCACTAAGGATGCCTGAGCATGGTGGAAGGCCACAGCAGCCCACCTACCTAATGTTGGCGAACTGGAATGGGCAGGTTTCCTGAAGATTTTCCGAGGAAAGTACTTCTCGGAGAGGGTCAAGGAGAAGAAGGCAGCAGAGTTTGCCGCACTGAAGTAGAGAGGAATGTCCGTGGCTGAGTATGAGGCTTAGTTCGCGCGTTTGGCTATGTATGCCCCACATTTGGTGGGAACGGAAAGATTAAAGGCCAACCGTTTCATGGATGGGCTCAGGCCCATGTTCATTGAAAAGCTCGGACCACACAACATCCAAACCTACACTGAGATGGTCCAAAGAGCTCAACTGGTAGAGGACACTATGGCTAAAGTGGAAGGCATAAAGGGGAAAGACATCTCAAAGCCGACCTCTATAAAAAGAGGATCAGTCGATACAACTGGAACTTTCCACAACAACAATAATAACAACCACTACAACAACAACAAAAGGCCAACCACTGGGAATGACTGTGGCATGGAGAAAAAGATCAAAGTAGAAGAAACAACGACGGTGGAGCATTGTAAATTTTGCGACAAGCCTGGGCACCAAGCGGACAAGTGCTGGAAGAAGGCCGGGGCTTGCTTGCGATGTGGGAGTCATGAACATCGTATACCGAGCTATCCCATGCGAAAAGACCAAGCTGGAAGGAACCAAGGAGTCGTAAAGCATCAAGGACGCGTGAATGCAATAACGTAAGCAGAGCTCCCGGAAGGAGGCATGATTGTTAAACCCCTAGACTGAACTTATGATGTTTTTCTTATTAGTACATTTCTAAGTGGGGGAGATCATTAAGGAGAGATTAGAAAGGAATAATCTAGTAATTATACCATAGTTCATCTGGAGGATTAAGATGGAGTTATGACAACTGTGGAAGAAAAACAGGAGTGGAAGGAACCAAATGAATAGTACGGGTGGCTATAGGTGTAGATGTTGGACTAGCATCCACGATGTTGAAACAAGTTAGAGGAATTAAATCTGGAACGACCTCAAGGATCATAACTATCAAAAGTCAATTAATGATCTATGAATTTGGGGACCAAATTCTCTTAAGTGGGGGGGGGGGGGGTGTAGCACCCTGGAAAATTTAATTACATAAAAACTCAAATAAATAGAAATAAATAATTTCCATAATATCAGAGTATTTAAACATACGTATCATTATCGTATGTGCTAAATCACATCGGAAAAATTTGTAAAAAATTATAAATCAACCCCACACATTATTCCTAAGTGTTACACGATGAAATTCGTGCAACAAAAAAATCCGATTAACCAAGTGTACATCACGTGGTGACCGATTATCCAAATATGGAAACAAGTCGGAAAATCGTTAACACGGAAATACGATGCAATCATAAATTAAATAAAAATGTTGGAGAGACTTCCAAGATTATATATTAATGACCCAATATCATACTTGGCCCAATGGACAACATTTGGCCACAAAAATCAATTGAAGCTAGAAAATGCATGGAAATTCGTAACTATAAATAGGCTGAAATTAGAAAGAGGCAATTAGAGTTGAATTGGGAGGAGATCATGCACTCTTGACAACCCAAATTCGTGCCTAGCCATCTTTTGGGATTGCTTGATGGCCAAGGCACTCCAATGGAGAAAGAAATCCTCAAGTTAGGAAAGTAACAAGCCAAAACCGCAACCATAGTTTCCTTGTCACAATAGGACTCCTAAACACCATGGTTGCTTAAATACTCTCCACCAAACCTTAGGGTCAAGTTTTACAACTTGTTGGGGTCGTGTGGAGGAGTTCTTGGCGGCTGGGGAGCTGTGGAACGACCACAAGAGGGTCATCTTCTTCCCCTGTTCGTCTGCTACGACCTGTGCAACCTGTCCCCTTGGAGTTGAGCAAAGGTAGGGTAAACCTAAATCCCATCATGCAAGGCTTATACCCCTAGAAATAGGGTCAAGTCTACTTCTTAACCCAACTGGAATGCACAAATTTCATGCAGTATTCAATGAGTATTAGGCATTCTTCAAGCATTGGTCTGAACAAGGGATTTCTGAAGAACGAAACTTCATCAACCTGAAAGGTAGATTTTCTCAAGCCAAACCTTAACAAATCCTATACCAATGTGTAGAGCATCAAGTTAACTTTCGTTTCCCACTGATTTCATCATTTTCCATTTAGTACATCATGAGTTATAGGCGTTTTGCCAAAGTCGCGCATGTTAGGGTCTTTTCCTCTTCAAGTCGATTTATCATGCATCTCAAAGTCGTTTTAAATTATTTAAAAATCATAGTTCTCACCTATTCCATGTTCCCAACAACTTTCATGTTGATACTTTTCTCTGAAAAGCCCTAGTTTAGAAGATATAGGCATTGCATGGATCGAACCCCTATGTTTCAGAATTTTCCTACGTTTTCGGTCTGTCTCTGAACCGCGTCCGGTTCAGAGGACGCGTTTCAAGCCTCTGGTATTGCGACGCTGCTGGGCGACGTGATCCTCTGAAAGGCGTCCGGGAGACTAGACGCGTTTAATGCGTTGACGGGACAACGCCTGCATGGGTCTTCGCGGTCGCCTGGGAGTCAGCGCTGGTCTGAACCGCGGCGGCATGCCCTGACGCGTTTCAGGTGGTTTTCCCACCCAGTGATTTCTTTAATATAATTGCATGAACATGCCGCTTTGCCACGATGAGATTCAGTCTTGAATGCGGCCACCAGGGTGGATGCGATTTGGCCTCTTCACTGTTTCGACTGTTTTGACTATACACTACATTTTTAAATGCGTCTACTGTATAGGACGCGTACTGACAATCTTACCCGAGGTCTGTTTAACATGGTATCAAGTGTATAATTTGCATGTCTTGGTTCTAATCATCTCATGAGGATTGTTTAACGACTTAAAAGTGATTAACCCATTTAAAAGCTTTAATTACATGAATGTTATTCTAATTGCTCCTTAAATGCTATGATCCATTCATGCAACTTGTGATTTAATCTTCCTACTATTCTACCATGTTTAAATGATAATTGTTATATTAAAATCTTGCAAACCATGATTAGTTAAAGTGCATAGTTTTATCCCATGTTATATTGTTAAGTGCTTTCTGCGAGTTTGAAACTGGTAGATTGTGAATTGAGATGCGTACATCACTACACACTTGCACATCTAGGCAGCCCTTTCTTGGGGATCTGGAAGCTCTCTATCGGTCATTCCAAATCGGTAGACTAGCAACCTTTTCTCTAAGACCTCCGTAAATCTCCACTCTCCATGGATTCCCACATGGAGGCCGAGTTGGTTGTACCATTGAAGTTCCCTGGAGATAGCGTGCACTTCCTCTCTCATCTTGTTCTCGTGAGTGTGATTTACAATCTAGACTAAAGCCATTAATGTAAAGATTGAATTAAAGTATAAATCGTACCATTATGCTACCAAATTTATCTCTTGACCATTGTTATCATGAAATCATGTTCAATTTACTTATTACTTGTTCTCATCATCATTATGAACATAACATTACACATGCTTACTTATTGAAACTCTCATTGGCCATTGTTAATGACTGTGGGTATCTACATTTAAAATTTAAGTAAGATGCTGACCGGGCACGGTGAGTGTCCAAGGGCTCCAGTCTAGCTCCAATGACGGAGAATCATAAATATACTGTTAACCATGGGGTATAATGATTACTGGCGTTGCATCTGTGCTGGGAGTCGTGCGTGTAGTGTTAAATGATAGATACAATGTCACGCCCCACCAATTTAGCAGCAGAATAAATCGGGGAGACGTGAGCAAAGTACATAGTATAGTAAAATGTACAACAGTTGAATGATTCAGAGCATCTAATGATTAATAATTGGAATAAACTCTTCATTTCATTATAAAATCACTAAGTCTATTACAACCACTAATTCAGAGCCACTACATTGAGCTCATTGACATAATTACATTGGAAAAGAAATCTAAAGCAATAACTACTAGACTCCATTATACTAGAGAAACTTCATCAACTGACTCCAGGTTGCTCATCACTCTGGTCCTCTCCCATTGGTGTGTGTAACGTCATCTATCTTGCCTGAGACACAATCACAAATAACGAATGGTAAGCGATAATGCCCAGTAGGACTTAAATCTCGTGAATCAAGCAGGCTTTAAATAATTAGTGCTTTAAAAGGTAGAGTAATTAATGACAGAGCAAGTCATGTAAAGTCGAGAAAGTAAGAGCACTAGTAACATGGGTCACTAGCACATGAAGCACGTATAGTACAATGAATAAGGTCAAGTCACAATAGAAAGCAACAACACGATGGCAAATAATGTCAACGTCAAGAAATAGCAAGTAACATGGCAAGGAGAGAGAATATAGCACTTTTGATTAACTTTCGTCAATAGAAATAGTAATGGCACTTTGGTTATACGTAGATAGCCGAGAGAGAATATAGCACTTTTGTCGTCAATAGACAATGAGAGAATATAACACTCTGTTTTGTCAAAGACATCGAGAGAATATAACACTTTGTGTTGATTGTCTTAGATTAATCTTGATACTATGGCACTTGGATGTAATGTCAACATGTTGATCATTTAACTCCCGTGGGAAAATGGCACTTTCGGGCGCTCTCCCCAGGACTAGATCGGGCCCTATTGCACTAGCATTGATCATTTTGTTTATCTTTAGACAATCAATTAATGGCCAATAGAGAGTTCCAAGAAATAGATAAGAGCACTAGATGAATAGGCGAGATAGTAGAGTGAACGTAAATAGATGAGCGAGTAGAGTATAGATGAGAGCTAAGGGACAATGCATGTAACACTTCGAGTAGTAGGCGATAGTAACAGTTGCACAACACGTGCTATTGGTGTTGGCAGTCAGGTGGAATTCACTACCTTTCCACTGGCCATGTTACAAACAGGTCTAGAGGTCCGACGTGATTCAAGATAAGAGTGAACTTCTAATAGCCGTTTGGATCATGTTGATCCCTAAAGGGTATCATAGGTGTTAGGGTACAACCAGCTCGTCGACCATGTGGGAATCCATGGACAGATGAGACTTACTAAGGCCTTGAACAAGGATTCACTAGTCCGTCAGAAGGAGTATCCGACGGAGAGTTCGTCCAACTCAAGAGAGAGTGTGTATATAGAAACAAGTGCTCGACATTCTAGAGGAATTCTAGAACAGTGAAGCGTCGATAATGGTATTCCCAAAACAACACGAGAAAATGAAGATGAGTCTTATTTAAAATATGGCAATTTAATTACATAAATTACCAGATACATTATGAAATATTTTCATGCCAAATTAAGCCATATTGGATGGTTCAAGTGTGTGCATGTTTCATGAAATTGTAGATAGAAATGATCATGTGCATGTATTTTAATCATACATAAATGTTTAACTTATGACAAGTGTAATTTTCTATGTGTATGACTGTTGACAGAGTGTACAAGCACTGTAGAGAGTCAGAGCATCAAAATTGGGGGTTTCATGCAAAAACCCAGATCGCGATAGACCCTTCTAAGGGTCACGATAGGGTCAGAAGAGATCGCGATGGGGTCTTGTACAAAATGCGACGGCCTTGTCTGTTCGGGCAGGCAGATCGCGACGGGGTCGCTTGAGGGTCGTGATGGGCTCATCAGATCGGGCAGCCAGATCGCGACGACAGGCCCTGTCGCGATTAGATGATGATGGAAGGCACTGTCACGATGGCCTTGTGAACGCGGCCTATCGGGCCGTTGTGTTCACAGGGCCTGCGCCTGAGTCCGACAGGGAAAGAACAATGTATTGGATTGCGGGCCAGACTTACCCTATTTGACACAAGGTGATTCAGAAAATCATAACTAATTGTACAAGTGATGAAAAATCATGAAACTAGTTTCAAATTTATCTAGACATGCATGGGTACTTACAGTAAATAGGGATTGGAAAACAAATAGAGTTTCCACATGCTTTGGTCATATGTATTCATGAAGAACATGGAACAGTACACATATGAGATCAATGAATTAATTCACAAGATAGGATGAATGAAAATTAGGGCTTTTAGGGGCAAAAGAAGCCTAACATGCATCAGTATCCCTGATAAAAATCTTGTGGTATGAGGTTGAGTATACAAGGAGAACAAGATTTAAGATGAAGGGTCGGGCTCATATTAGTTGCAGAACATGAAAAATCAAGAAGAAAATATAGGCTCGATGGAAAATTATGAAATCAGAGGGCTTTTGATCCTGATGATTGGATCAATCTACAAACGAAGTTTTATGATTTTAGCTTGTGAGAATGCCTACATTTAATCATTTTCCTCTTCTAGGGTTAGAACTTGAAGAACGAGAGAGAGAGAGCTTGAGAGAGGCTTCTTCCTACGAAATCTCCTCCTCCTTGGCCTCTCCTCCTGGTCCAACAAGCCTTGGGTATGAGCTAGGGCCGACCATAGGGGTTTTAAGAGAGTATTTATGCTCTCTCTTTCTATTTCCTATTTGGACTCTAATTCCAATTAATTCTGAATTTCCTATTTCCAAACCTCCTTCCCAGCTTTCCACTTCCTATTTAGGCTAGGATGGGTTCTAAATTCGTGGCCAATCAACTAGGGTAGGTTTAGGAATCCAATTCTAACTCAAACTTCCTATTTAATGCATTAAATACCCATTTTCTAATTAAGTAATAATTTAGTTACGAATTTAGGATATTTTCCTATATTTCTCTTTTAAAAAAATCCCTATTTGTCCCAATAACTTTTATATGATCCATTTAACAAAGCCCACCACTTCTTTTTGTTTAATGTGTTTTAACTTATAAAATTCTCTTTTTAAATTAGAGAATATTAGAGTTTTGAATTTTATTCATGGGCTATGGGAGGTCCATTGATCTAATTTCTCATGATGGATTATCTTTTTTTTTTTTAAATCCAAGTCTCTAATGGGTAAGCGACTAGGAGAGTGCACCCCCTCCCATAGGGAGGAAATGTTCTCACTCCACTAGGCGATCCATCAAAGGAAAAATTTTATTCCATAATAAAAGATTACAAAATACACCCGACTCCAACAAAAATTACCACCACCAACATGCATGTTTAAAAGTCACCAAACCCAGAGACAACAAAGAAGGAAGCACCAACTAAGGATACCGAAAACTAGGAAGCCCAACTTTATCAACATTAAGTTCACCCCTAGATCTGGCAGGAAGACAGCTAAAACCAGAAAAAATGTTGCTCGCCTCCTGGAAACAAGCATAGTTAGCCAATGAGTCGGCAACCTGATTCCCCTCCCGATATATATGCTGGATGTTCAGCTTAAGAAGCTGGATCATCTTGCAAATTCCCCTCCACCATGGGAAAACAGACCAGTGCGGACAGCTCCCACTTCTGATCACTCTGACAAGGAGAGCAGAATCGGAAAAGAGAATTGAGATATTAATCTTCCGTTCAACTGCCAAACGAAGACCATCATGAATTGCCCTTGTCTCTGCCAAGATACTACTGCCAATGCCATAATAAAAGGCGAAACCACAAATGAAATTGCCTGGACAATCCCTAATACAGCCACCTCCTCCACATAAGCCAGGATTCCCTTTGGAGGCCCCGTCAACGTTGAGGCAAAAATTGACCATAGGAGGGATCCACTTAACCAAAATCGGAGCTTTGATATTGACCAACATTTTATTAAGTGGGCCGAGTGAACTTGATTGTATCGACAATCCTGTGCACATTGAACAAAAATGGAGTGCTTAATATCATCAACTGTCCGGAGGATCTCATGATGGATTATCATTACATATTGTTTGGAGTCTATCCATCATTTTATTTTTAATTGTTAATCTACTTGGCTCATATGATAATGATTTTTCTGAATTATGTCGGTGAGTTTGGAGCATCTTAGAGAGAGAAAGTTAGAGTGAGAAAGTCTGTGGTTTTTCCCTAGGGTTTGGCAGCACCGCCACCGCCATCCCTTGGGGCCTGGCTGGCCATGTCCGCTGCAGGGGGGGGGGGGGGGGGGGAGCTTGCTGCTCCTGTTGGTGGCCTCTCCTTCGCGCGAGTGGTCGCTACTTCTCTAGAGCTTTTTCCAGTTCACACCGACGTGCATGAACCAGCATTCATGGACCAAGGGGAACTCGCGGAGAGATGGAGGGGTCTTTAATTCCCTTTCAGTTTTCGGTAGTTGCAAAGACTGCTTACGGGAGGCCACCTATTTCGGAAATCCATTCTCATCTAGTGTCCAGATGCAGCATTAACGACTCCTTTCTCATCAGTGCGCTGGACAACTGGCATCTTCTTTTCGGGTTCAAAAGCCAGGACGATTATTTAAGGGTCCTTCTTCGTGAATCCTTCTACGTCCAAGGCAAGTTGTTTAGGTTTTTTAAATGGACTCCTTTATTTAAGCTCTCTGAAGAACCATCTATTATTCCTGTGTGGGTCGAGTTCCCTGCGTTGCCGGTTAATCTCTACCAGAAAAAATTGCTATCCTCTATTACGGCGAACGTGGGACCGGTTCTCCAAATAGCCCATGCAACGGAGCTTCTTATCAACACCAAGGTAGCTAGGGTTTGTGTGGAAGTTGATCTTCTCAAACTGCGTCTGGAAAGAGTTTGGATTAGGATGGGAGACCTAGGTGGTTATTGGCAAGAAGTGTCTTATTTAAACTTACCAGATTATTGTTGTGCTTGTCGTTTCCTTGGGCATCCCAAGGACCAGTGTCATTCTGTGAAGGATGTGGTGGTTAATGTCCAAAAGCAAGTTATACCAGTTAAGAAGGTTGTTGAGAGACCTAATAGAGTTTGGGTCCCTGCGGCCTCTGATGTGGGAGAGGGTCTATCACATCCTCCGGGTGAGGTTTTAGGCACTGATACTGCAACCGTTTCTGCTTATCCTGAAAGGGTCGACGGCAACATCATGCATGAAAACTTGATTGCTGATTCGGGAAGCCCCACTTTTGCGTTGCATGGTTGCCATCAAGGGTTGGATCTTGTAGTCACTTCTGGGGATGTGTTTAACAGGGACTCTCCTCATCGTGAGGGTGGTCAGATAATTACCACTGTGCAAGTTCAAGGTGCTCCAGATCTATCTTCAACTCGGTCTGATATTAATAGTAAGGCTATTCCTGATGAGTTTCCAACTCATGCTGGTCGTGGGTGCAATGATGGTATTTCGGATGGTCAAGGGAATATTGATTCTTCTAATGATACTCAAGTGGTTGGTTATGCTCAGCCTTGCGGTGATGAAACGAGTTTGATAAGGGATCATGGTTCTGACAGTGGATTAGACACGGTCTCTCTGGCGCTCACGGACAATCATTTTATGCCTTTGAATTCTGCTATCATGGTGGATAAAGTTCGTAGGGATCGGGTTATTACCAGAGCTCGTGCTCGTTCGGAGGATAGGGGTAAAGATCCTGTGTTACAATGTATGCAGCCATTTTCTAGAATATTCGGGGTATTGGGAATGTAACTTCTAAAAGGAGCCTTAAAAAGTTGGTTTCTCAACTTCATCCTTCTCTCGTAGCTATTTTTGAACCCAAGCAGTCGATGGATAAAGCTTCAATGTTGTCTGCTTCCATTAAACTTGATAATTATGAGGGCAATATGGACCAGGACTCCAAGATTTGGGTTTTCTGGGATTCTTCTCTTCCTTTGCATGTGGTAGAAAAAACAAATCAGTATATCACCTTGGGTCTTCGTTCTAATTCTGCATACTCTTGTTATATTACTTGTGTATATGCTTCCTACGAATGTTGCAATTTGTTGCTTCAGTGGATGTCCCCTGGTTGATTGGCGGGGATTTTAATTGTATTGCTCAACCTTCAGGGAAAATGGGTGGTTCCTTTGGTAATAATACTGGTATGATTGACTTTACTGCTTTCATAGAAGCTACTGGTCTGTTTGATGCTGGCTTCTTGGGTTCCTCTTTTACTTGGAATAATAATAGAGCTGGGAGTGCAAATATTCGTGCTCGGCTAGATCGTATTCTGATCAATGATAAGTGGCAGGATTCTTGGCCAAGTCTTATGGTGAATCATCTGAGGAGGGGCCCCTCTGATCACTGCCCTCTTGCGATCTCTAATGTTGCTACTTCGCGTGGGCCTAGCCATTTTGTTTTTTAGAACATGTGGACCACCCATGACTCCTTCCTACAGGCCGTTTCCAATGCTTGGAAGAGCATTAACATAAATCATGTCAATCTTTTGATTTGTCTCCAGGTGAAGCTTAAGGAGGTTAAGCAATTTCTTAAAGTCTGGAATAAAGAGGTCTTCGGTCATGTGGCTCAAATGGTTACCTTGGCGTCTGAGGAAGTTGAGAGATTACAACATGTTTTTGATGCATTGCCATCTGAAGGTAACAGATCTGCCTTATCTGCTGCTAATGCTAAGCTTAATCTTACTCTGAATAGGGAGGAAATTTTTTGGAAACAAAAATCAAGAGTGAACTGGCTGGCCAATGGGGACAGAAATACATCATTTTATCATGCTACTGTTAAATGCAACAGGAGGAAAGGTTTCATTCATAGGTTAAAACTTGATCATATTGATGAGTGGTGTATGGACCAGGATACTCTTAAATCTGAAGCGGTTAAGTTCTTCCAAAATCTGCTAACTTCTGAGCCGCATGAGGTTGATTCTAACCTTCTTTCTAGTATTCCTTCTCTTATCACCCCGGATCAAAATAACACGCTTTGCATGGTTCCTATGGCTGAGGAAGTTAAAACCACAGTTTTTTCTATGAATGGTCATAGTGCGCCTGACCCAGATGGTTTTTCTGGGATGTTCTTTACTCAGTGTTGGGATATTATTACTTATGAGGTAATTGAGGCGATGCAGGGGTTTTTTTGCTCGTTTTGGTTTACCCAGAGGTTTATCTTCATCCCTGATTACTCTCATCCCGAAAGTGGCTGATCCAAGATCTTTTAGTGATTTTAGACCCATTAGAGTCTGCAATTTTCTGTACAAAATCATATCCAGGATTCTTTGTGGGCGTTTAACCCCCATTTTGCCTCTTCTTATTTCTGAACATCAAAGTGCTTTTGTTCAGGGTAGATTTATCTTGGATAATGTTTCTCTATCCCGGCATATCTTGCGTGATATTCATCGCAAAGTCAGAGGGCACAACATCATGTTTAAATTAGACATGGCTAAAGCGTATGATCGTATGGAATGGGATTTTATCCTGCAAGTTATTCGAAAGTTTGGTTTCTCCAGCAGGTTCACTTCTTACATTGGCATGTTGCTTTCCAATTGTTGGTCATCCATTAATTTTAATGGATCCATTGTTGGCTATTTCAAGTCCTCCCGGGCATTCGCCAGGGTGACCGTTTGGCTCCCATTCTTTTTATTATCGCTTCTGAAGTGCTGAGTAGAGGCTTGTCGAATCTGTTCAGCAATGGTCACATCAAGTATTTTAGTGGTCCCAGAGGCTGTTTGTAGGTATCTCATCTTCTATATGCCGACGACACCTTGATCTTCATGAATACTGGTATTAGAAGTGTGAAAAACTTGCTGCATTTTCTTCATACTTATGAAAAAAGCTTTGGTCAAAAAGTGAATGCAGGCAAAAGCTGCTTCCATATTTCTGATAAGGCGTCTGTGGTGTTGGTGTCTCGTCTTTCTAATATTACGGGTTATAGGCATCAACATGGTTCCATGAAATATCTGGGTATTCCTCTGAAGGCTGGCAGATTGAAGGTTCAAGACTATAAATTTCTGGTGGATAATGTTACCCATAAACTTGATGGTTGGAGAGCTAAAATCCAATCCCAAGCGGGCCGTGCTGTCCTTATTCGCTCAGTTCTTTTGAGTCTTCCTATTTATTTGGGTAGCTCCATTTCTATTCCCAAATCAATTTGCCAACAAGTCAACCGTATTTGTGAAAACGTTTTCTGGCAGGGGGCGGATGGTCTTCATAGACGTCACTAGGTGGCGTGGTCTATCCTGTAGAAACCGTATGTGAAGGGTGGCTTAAACTTTAGGAATTTGGATACTCTTCATGTTGCTATGGCAGCTAAGCAAATATGGAATATAATTCATGGTGATTCTCTTTGGTCTATGTATGCTAAACAAAGGTTTATTAACCAGTCTCATCTCAGTGATATTCATACCCCTTTTCCTCTTGGAATTTCTAAGAAGATTTTTGTTAAAGCTAGGGAGGTGGTTCTGGAGAATTTCAGGTGGCTTGGAGGAGATGGATCCAAAGTCCACTTTTTTAAAGACATCTGGATTGGGGAGAATACCCTTTTGCATGATCTCCGAGGTGTGGCCAATCAGTAGTGGTCAAATATCACAGTGAAGGATATGGCCTCTGATGATAATAATATTGTCTGGAATTATTTGAGTGTTACCCCCAGCATGTTAGGGGCCTTTTATCTGATAGTTCGGATGAGTTTATATGGGCTGCTAATGCTCATGGTAGTTTTACTGTCAAATCAGCTTACGATATAGCTTCTGCCCCCAGTGTTATCCGTGGCACTTGGACAAAACTGTGGCACCATTCTATTCCCCCTCGTTCTGCCTTGTTTGCTTGGAAACTGATTCATAGGGCGGTCCAAGTTGACTCCAGAATTGTGGATTGTGGTATTCCTTTAGTCTCTCAATGTGTTTGCTGTAAGAATCATGATTAAGAAACCATGGACCATCTGTTTATTTTCAGTGATATTGCTAAGGAATTGTGGAGTTGGATTGCTCCACTGCTGAACAATAATATTAGTTGGAGTGATCATGTTACCACGAGACTTTGGAGTGTTCTCTCTAGCACTAATATGAATTCTACTATTCACTTCGTTGGTCTGGTTTCTTGTCTCCTGATGCTCTGGGAAATTTGGAAGCTTAGGTGCACCGCCCGCGTGGATGGTATTTTCCGATCTGTGGAAGTTGTCAAGCGGTCCATTATGTTTTCAGTGCGCAGGATTTTGGACTCCGTCAAGTTTTTAGGTTCCATCCCCTTCAACCACTCTGCTATCCTCCATTCTTTCAATATCCAAGTGTTGGTTAGTATAAAAGTTCCCATTGTTGTCAAGTGGACGCCTCCCACAGTGAATTATTGTCTTAATGTTGATGGGCCTCCAAAGGTAATCCGGGTAATTGTGGTGGTGGTGGTTGCATCAGGGATAGTCATGGAAATTTTATTTGCAGCTTTGCTTTTTATTATGGAACCGGGAGTAGCATTTTGGCGGAGGCTAGAGCGATCCATGATGGGCTGCGTTTGGCTATTGAACGGCATCTCCACATTTCTGTTATTTATTCGCACTCTGCCATTCTTCTTAGAGCGATTTCTTGCAGGCGTTTTCCTCACTGGGCTGTCTTCCCATGGTGGTGAGGGATTTGTAATATGATTCAGCTCTTAAAGCCGAAGATCTTGCACACTTATAGGGAGAGAAACCAGGTTGCCGATTCGCTGACTAATTTGGCTTGTTTTAATGAATCCAGCTTAGTGTTTTCTGATTTTCGCAGCTTACCTGCAAGCTCTAGGGGTGCGTTGTTGGTTGCTAAAGCTGGGCTGCCTAGTTTTAGACAGCCTTAGGTTGTTTTGCCTTTTTGGTGTTGTTTGGGCTGGTGATGATTTTTTATACTTCTGGAGGTTGCTTTATGGAGTTGGGTGTATTGTGATTTCACTATCCTTATTGGAATAAAATTGCCCCCTTTGGTGCTCACCGAGTGGAGTGAGACTATCTTTTCCCGCTGGGAGGAGGTGCACTCTCCTTGTCGCTGACCCATTAGTGGCTTTATATTGAAAAAAAATAATAATAATACGTCACCTCAATTTCTAAACTTGGTCCGAATTATTTTTCTAAGCCTAATTTTCTTAATGGGTCATCATTACATGATGTTGGAAGTCTCTCCGACATGTTCGTTTAATTTATGGGCGCGTTATCTTTCTGTGTTAATGGTTTTCCGACTTAGTTTCCTAATTTGGATAATTAGTCACGTTGTGATGTACGCTTGGCCAATCGGATTTTTTGTTCCATGAATTTCTTCGTGGAACACTTAGGGATAATATTGGGGGTTGATTTATAATTTTTACGAAATTTTTAGATGTGTTCTTGCACATACGATAATAGTATGTATGTTTCTATTATTCCGTTTTTATAGAAATTTATTATTTGAAAATTTTAAATACTGAATTTTTCGGGTTGCTACATCCTCCCCCACTTAAAAAGAATTTGGTCCCCAAATTCATATGATATGATACGATTACCAATTTACTCTGAATATTTCATTCCATCATCTCCCACACTTAGGGCTTAGTGAAAATAGAAGGAAATTAACTAAGGGTTTAGTGATGATACCTTGTCCATCTTCATTGGCATGATTTATATCCATAAGGGCTTGTAATCATGCTTGACGTGGAGTTTGGTTCTTCTTTATTGGACAATTGATGACTTAATGTTGTTGACTTCCACATCGCAAGCATCTGCCCAATTTCTTCTAGCAGTTATCGACCTGATGCCTTGGCTTTTCACAAAACTCACAGACTTCCTTCCACTCCACTTCCCCTTTCATTCTCTTGCTATTTACTATATCTGCTCCTTTATTACCATTGGAACAAGTAGCACGTTCCCTTTTCAACACCTTCTTCTTATTCTTCATTTTACCATTGTTTGGTCGCTTCCCCTTTGTCATAGAATGGAGTTTTTCCACACTAGTAGCTAACTCTTCTAAGAGTGGACAGTCTCGCAGTTGATGCCTCGAGTTGCCACAACGTAGGCATGCACCAATTCTTTGCCAACACTCCTTGGCCACATGACCTGGCTTGTGACAATGAAGGCAGCTGATCTCATCGTTACGATTCACTTGTTAGTCGGCCTTCTTGCCATGGTTATATCTTCTCTTCCCATTTTGATTGGTCTCCTTTTTAATCTCCTTAGTTTCTTCCAGAGCTCTTTCTAGCAGTTGAGCAGCTTGCTGACATGCCAGAACTAGCCTCTGGGTTGATCCCATGTCGGCATCCATTAAGTGTCCCTTCAAGAATAAGGTTGGCATTAGGATGCTAAAGTAATATTAAGTTCATACATATGTATAGATAAATGTATTCAAATCTTAACCATGGTCCTACCCAATCCTCACATAGGTATGGTGGCTGACTTAGACACGTGTCATGGCGGTTCACCTAGAACATCCTAGGACCTAAAATATCCTAATAAGGACATCCTAGGCTCTGATACCAACTGTCACGCCCCGCCAATTTAGCAGCGGAATAAATCGAGGAGACATGAGCAAAGTACATAGTAGAGTAAAATGTACAACAGTTGAATAATTCAGAGCATCTAAGGAACAATAATTGAAATAAAATTCTTCATTTCATTTAAATTCACTAAGAAAATTACAACCACTAATCCAGAGCCACTACATTGAGCTCATTGACATCATTACATTGGAAAAGAAATCTAAAGCAATAACTACTAGACTCCATTATACTAGGGCAACTTCATCAACTGACTCTAGGTTGCTCATCACTCTGGTCCTGTCCCATTGGTGTGTGTAACATCATCTATCTTACTCGAGACACAATCACAAATAACGAAGGGTGAGCAATAATGCCCAGTAGGACATAAATCTTGAGAATCAAGCAGGCTTTAAATAATTAGTGCTTTAAAAGGTAGAGTAATTAATGACAGAGCAAGTCATGTAAAGTCGAGAAAGTAAGAGCACGAGTAACATGGGTCACTAGCACATGAAGCATGTATAGTACAATGAATAAGGTCAAGTCACAATAGAAAGCAACAACACGATGGCAAATAATGTCAACGTTAAGAAATAGCAAGTAACATGTATAGCAAGGAGAGAGAAAGTAGTTGGCCATATACAGAGTAAATTGCACTTTGATTGATTTTCTTATCAATCGAAATAGTATAGCACTTTTGATTAACTTTCGTCAATCGAAATAGTAATGGCACTTTAGTTATCTGTAGATAGCCGAGAGAGAATATAGCACTTTTGTCGTCAATAGACAACGAGAGAATATAGCACTTTGTTTTATCAAAGACATCGAGAGAATATAGCACTTTGTGGTGATTGTCTTAGAATAATCTTGATAGTATGGCACTTGGATGTAATGCCGACATCCTGATCATTTAACTCCCGCGGGCAAATGGCACTTTCGGGCGCTCTCCTTAGGACCAGATTGGGCCCTATTGCGCTGGCATTGGTCATTTTGTTTATCTTTAGACAATCAATCAATGACCAATAGAGAGTTCCAAGAAATAGATAAGAGCATTAGATGAATAGATGAGATAGTAGAGTGAACATGAATAGATGAGCGAGTAGAGTATAGATGAGAGCTAAGGGACAATGCACGTAACACTTCGAGTAGCAGGCGATAGTAACAGTTGCAAAACACACACTTTTGGTGTTGGCAGTCAGATGAAACTCACTACCTTTTCGCTAGCCATGTTATGCACAGGTCCAGAGGTCCGGCGTGATTCAAGATAAGAGCAAACTTTTAATAGCTGTTTGGATCATGTTGATCCCTAAAGGGTATCATAGGTGTTAGGGTAAAACCAGCTCGTCGACCATGTGAGAATCCATAGACAGAGGAGACTTACGGAGGCCTTGAACAAGGATTCGCTAGTCCGTTAGAAGGAGTATCAGATGAAGAGTTTGTCCAAGTCAAGAGAGAGTGTGTATATAGAAACAAGTGCTCAACGTTCTAGAGGAATTCTAGAACAGTGGAGCGTCGATGACGATATTCCTAAAACAACGCGAGAAATGAAGATGAGTCTTATTTAAAATATGGCAATTTAATTACATCAATTACCAGATACATTATGAAATATTTTCATGCCAAATTAAGCCATATTGGATGGTTCAAGTGTGTGCATGTGTCATGAAATTGTAGATAGAAAAGATCATGTGCATGTATTTTAATCACATATAAATGTTTAATTTATGACTAGTGTAATTTTCTGTGTGTATAACTGTTAACAGAGTGTACAAGCACTGTAGAGAGTCAGAGCATAAAAAATTGGGGGTTTTCATGCAAAAACCTAGATCATGACGGACCCTTGTAAGGGTCGCGACAGGGTCAGAAGAGATCGCGACGGGGTCTTGTACAGAACATGACGGCCTTGTCCGTTCGGGCAGGCAGATCGTGACGGGGTCGCTTGAGGGTCGCGACGGGCTCATCAGATCGGGCAGCCAGATCATGACGATAGGCCATGTCGCGATCAGATCATGACGGAAGACAATGTCGCGATGGCCCTGTGAACGCAGCCTATCGGGCCTTCGCGATGGCCCTATGAACGCAGCCTATCAGGCCGTCGCGTTCACAGGGTCTGCGCCCGAGTCCAACAGGGAAAGAGTAGTGTATTGGATTGCGGGCCAGACTTACCCTATTTGACATAGGGTGATTCAGAAAATCATAGCTAATTGTACAAGCGATTAAAAATCATGAAACTAGTTGAGAATTGATCTAGACATGCATGGGTACTTACAGTAAATAGGGATTGGAAAACAAACAGGGTTCTGACATGCTTTGGTCATATGTATTCATGAAGAACATGGAACAGTACACAGATGAGATCAACGAATTAATTCGCAAGATAGGATGAATGAAAATTAGGGCTTTTAGGGGCAAAAGAAGCCTAACATGCATCAGTATCCCTAATAAAAATCTCGTGGTATGGAGTTGAGTATACAACGAGAACAAGATTTAAGATGAATGGTCGGGCTCATGCTAGTTGAAGAACATGAAAAATCAAGAAGAAAATATAGGCTCGATGGAAAAATATGAAATCAGAGGGCTTTTGATCCTGATGATTGGATCAATCTAAAAACGAAGTTTTATGATTTTAGCTTGTGAGAATGCCTACCTTTAATCATTTTCCTCTTCTAGGGCTAGAACTTGAAGAACGAGAGAGAGAGAGAGCTTGAGAGAGGCTTCTTCCTACGAAATCTCCTCCTCCTTGGCCTCTCCTCCTGGTCCAGCAAGCCTTGGGTACCAGCTAGGGCCGGCCATGGGGGTTTTAAGAGAGTATTTATGCTTTCTCTCTTTCCATTTCCTATTTGGACTCTAATTCCCATTAATTCCAAATTTCCTATTTCCAAACCTCCTTCCCAGCTTTCCACTTCCTATTTGGGTTAGGATGGGATCTAAATTCGTGTCCAATCAACTAGGGTAGGTTTAGGAATCCAATTCTAACTCAAACTTCCTATTTAATGCATTAAATACCCCTTTTCTAATTAAGTAATAATTTAGTTACGAATTTAGGATATTTTCCTATTATTTCTCTTTTAAAATTCCCTATTTGGCCCAATAACTTTTATATGATCCATTTAACAAAGCCCACCACTTCTTTTTGTTTAATGCGTTTTAACTTATAAAATTCTCTTTTTAAATTAGAGAATATTAGAGTTTCAAATTTTATTCATGGGCTATGGGAGGTCCATTGATCTAATTTCTCATGATGGATTATCATTACATATTGTTTGCAGTCTATCCATCATTTTATTTTTAATTTTTAATCTACTTGGCTCATATGATAATGGTTTTTCTGAATTATTCCTTAATTACAATAATAAGTCACCTCAATTTCTAAACTTGGTCCGAATTATTTTTCTAAGCCCAATTTTCTTAATGGGTCATCATTACATGATGTTGGAAGTCTCTCCGACAGGTTCATTTAATTTATGGGCGCGTTATCTTTCCGTGTTAACGATTTTCTGACTTAGATTCCTAATTTGGATAATTAGTCACGTTGTGACGTACGCTTGGCCAATTAGATTTTTCGTTTCTTCATGGAACACTTAGGGATAATATTGGGGGTTGATTTATAATTTTTACGAAATTTTTAGATGTGTTCTTGCACATACGATAATAATATGTATGTTTCTGTTATTTCATTTTTATAGAAATTTATTATTTCAAAATTTTAAATACTAAATTTTCCGGGATGCTACATACAATAACCACATACACGTGTCCTGGTGTGCATTCTTGATGGATCTTTTCTTGGTGTACATTAGTGCCTACGTGCCTAATTAGTGTTACATGATCGTGCTCGTGCGTTCTTGCTTGCTTGCGTGATATGACCATCCTGCATTTAATGCAATTAGTGATATCTCACGTTCTTGAAAGCTATTGACATCAAGTGAAATCTTGCATACTTGTACAAAGTGATATATTGCTAGTTCTATCTTGTTTTATCCTTCAAGATCTTGTTCTATCATGATCACTCTATCTAGCTTGTTCATGTATTATGTTTTAATGAGTTTTACTCGTACATGCATATCATGACAATCATCGTGCTTACCTAGTTCTAAATTGCTAATCACTTATCATTGCCCGCACATTGAGATATAAATCCTACTAGGCTAGTTTGCTCATCCCCTACTTTTACCCAATCTAGGTGACTATGATGTTCAAGAGGAGGAGCAAGTCGAGGATGGGAATGCGTCCGAGTGATGAGCGTTCCAACTATGAGTCTAGTTATAGTAGTTTGCTTTGAGTGTTAGATTCATGTAGTAGGAAGTGAGGAATAAAATGTACTTTTCCTTTATATTGAGTCCTAGTCCTGTAATAGTTTCCATTTGGAATACAATGAGTTGAGATTTGAATACAAGATCAATATTTCGGCCCTATGATGATATATGTTGTTATATATTTAGTGCGTGCTAGCTAGAGGCTTATTTTCCGACTGTTCACGTCTCGAGATATCAACTCGAATTATTCTGAATTAATAATATATGCTGCGTAATTCTCAGGACGTGATAGTTTAGTGGTATCAGAGCCTAGGAATACTAAATAGGATATATGTCTCAGGATTAGGAGATACCTGTGAAACCTAGGTCATGGAAATTAAATATAGTACCTGGTGAGAAAGGGGTAGAGACTGGGAATATGTTAGAATGAACAAAACACTCCTACCCATTGACTCTTATAATGTATCGAGAGACATTAATTGGTTTCCATCCTTTTCTCAAGAACCTTATAACTCTTACACTCAACTACTCGCAACCAGTGGCAAGCTATGCAAGACACTGTGGTTGGACTGACTCGGGCATTACAAAATGTAGTTCAGGCTGGAAATCAGGCTACAGCTGCAAGGAATGGAGCTGGTGATCTGCACTGGTGTAGCAACTTGAATTTTTAAGAAAAATAAAATTTAAATAAAGAATTAAAACCTAGATAAATGGATATTTAAATGAAAAGTGCATTAAATAAAACCCATTAAATGGAAAAGAGTAATGGGCTTTGCTTAATGGACCATCTAGAATTTATTGGGTCAAAATATGAATTTACAAAGGGGGAATAATAAGAAAATATCCTAAATTCGGAGTTTAATTATATCATAATTGGAAAGGGGTTATTAAAGCAATAAAAGTGGCAATTAGAGTTGGAATTAGATTCCTAAACCTATCCCATATAGTCTAGCACGAATTTAGATACTATCCTAACCCAATTAGAGATTGGAAAGCAAGAGAGGAAAGGTGGAGTTAGGAAATCTCGGAATTAAGAGGAATTTGAGTAGTAGTAGGAATAGGAACTTGTGTTTATATAAATACACCTCTTAAATCCTCATGGCCGACCCTAGCTCGTGAAAAGGGGTTCTTGGACGTGGAGAAGAGGCCAAGGAGGAGGAGAAATCGAGGAGAGGAAGATCCATCAAGCTTCTTCCTCGTTCTTGGAGTTCTAAGCCCTAGAAGATAAATTGAGTCAAAGGTAGGCATTCTCACAAGCTAAAATTCTGAAATCTCGTCTGTAGGTTCTTCCTACCATCTTGAACGAAACCCCCAAGTTTCATATTTTTCCATCTATTAAATCTTTTCTTATGAATTTTCGAAGTTCTATACACTTCATGACCCCGAGCCCCTTTCTTTGGTGCATATCTTCAAATCCACTCGTCCTCATGTCATGAAACTTTTTGAGTAAGGACTGAGGGTTGATAGGCATCTTTTGCCCGTGAAAGCCCTAAATTTGATTCACTCTAGTTGGCGAATTAAATCGTCTATTCCAAGTTGCTCACTGTTCTTGTTCTTCATGTTGCATGAATTTAAGGCCTATCGAATTCCTTGAAATCTGCAAATTCCTAATTACTGCATGTACCCTGGCCTGTCTAGAGTTGTTAAAAATTTGTTTCACGGATTTTCATAAACCATGTGATTTGTTCTAATTTTCCAAAGCACCCTGTATCAATTTGATTCATGTTGGCCCACAAACCCAAGCCTGGTCTGATTCCTGTCAGAGCCAGGCGCAGACCACCAGATCGCGACAGGCCGATATGTCGCCTTCTGGGTCTGGTTGCGACAGTCCACTTGTCACGTTCAGGACGCGACAGGTAATCTGTCGTGATCTCTGTGCCCGTCCTGTCGTGATCCTTTTTCGCCCCTGTCGCGTTCTCAGTGCCTGATCTGCAGGTCATGTCGCGACCCATGCATGTGCTTGTCGCGATCTGCCCCGTACCTGTCACGACCCTTACATGGGTACGTCGCCTTCACAAGAATTTTGATGAAAACCCATAAAAATTATTTCTGTCACTTTCTAAATAATTCTTACACCTTTTTACAGTTATACCCCCAGTAAAAAAAAACTTGTTTTAAAAATGGAGCTACATTGAATGATTTAAAATACATATTCACGACTGATTTCTATCTATGATTTCTCTTACACATGCACACACATGAACCACCCATATATGACTGAAATCTGGCATAAAATATCTCATATTATATCTGGGAATTTATTACAATAAAGTATATTAATGGCCCTATTTTAAAGGACTTGTATTCGTTTCTTGCGTCGTTTATATACCGATATCAATGCTCCACTGTTCTAGAATTCCTCTAGAACGTCGAGCACCTATTTTTATATACACACTTTACTTGACTTGTGGTGAACTCTCCGTCGGATATTCCCTTCGCCGGACTAGTGAACCCTTGCACAAGGCCTCCGTAAGTCTCCTCTGATCATGGATTCCCACATGGTCGACAAGCCGGTTGTACCCTAACACCCATTACACCTTTAGGGATCGATATGATCCAAACGGCTATTTGAAGTTCGCTCTTACCTTGAATCACGTCGGACCTCTGGACTTGTGCATAACATGGCCAGCGGGAAGATCGTGAATTCCACCTGACTGCTAATACGACGTGCGCGTGTTGTGCAACTGTTACTATCGCCTGTTACTCGTCGAATTACGTGCAATGTCCATTAGCTCTCATCTATACTCTACTCGTTCATCTATTCATGTTCTCTCTACTATCTCGTCTATTCATCTAGTGCTCTTAACTATTCTTGGTACTCTGTATTGGCCATTGACTGATTGTCTAAAGATACAATATAACCAATGCCTGGCAATATATAAAGGGCCCGATCTGGTCCTGGGATGTGCGCCCGAAAGTGCTAGTGCCCATGGGAGTTAAATGATCAGAGTGTTTGGCATTACACTCAAGTGCTATCTATCTCGACTATCTATATGACAATCAAAACACCAAACGTGCTATACTCTCTCGATGTCTAGAATGACAAACAAGTGCTATACTTGTCATGCTATTACCATACTTGTGCTAGTTGTGCTATGACAATCCTGCTATTCGTGCTATACTCGATACTTGTGCTGTTTTTGGAAACTATACTCGATCTCATGCTATTGTGCTATCCTGTTACCTGTTGTGCTATCCCTTTCTATATTTTGACTCTCTTGAACTTGCTATCTTTAGATACTCTGCCATTAAATGCGTTAATTATTTTAAGCCTGCTTGAGCCTGAGATTTAAGTCCTACTGGGCATTATCGCTCACCCTACGTTATTTGATGTTGTGTTCTCAGGTGAGACCGAGGATGACACATACACTCACAAGGAAGGGAATGACCAAGAGTGAAGCCAGGAGTACCCTCGAGTCATTATGTTATCTTAGAGTTGTAGTTAGTTATTTCCATTTATTGCAATGTAATTGGGCCCTATAGAATGGCTCTGATAGTAGTGGTTGTAACTAGACATTTGAGAAGATATTAATGAGAAAGATTTGCTTTAGTATTATTCAATGTGCAATGGTTTGATGTCTAGTATTTGCTCTATACCTTTTTCTTGCAACTGGCTTCGGACTCCGATATTCCGCGTCGGGGCGTGACAACTGGAATTTTAGGAGTTTAAAACCTCATTGTTTCTCTAGATCCCCTGACCCAGACGAGGCAGAGAATTGGCAAGAGGAGATAGAACGAATTTTCCAAGTGATGCAATGCACTAACAGGGAGAAGGTGGTACTGGCCACTTTTCAATTCACTAAGGATGCCTGAGCATGGTGGAAGGCCACATCGGCCCACCTGCCTATTGTTGGCGAACTGGAATGGGCAGGTTTCCTGGAGATTTTCCAAGGAAAGTACTTCTCGGAGAGGGTCAAGGAGAAGAAGGCAGTAGAGTTTGCCGTACTGAAACAGAAAGGAATATCCAAGGCTGAGTATGAGGCTCAGTTCGCGCGTCTGGCTGTGTATGCCCCACATCTTGTGGGAACGGAATGATTAAAGGCTAACTGTTTCATGGGTGGGCTCAAGCCCATGTTCATTGAAAAGCTCACACCACACAACATCCAAACCTACACTGAGATGGTCCAAAGAGCTCAACTGGTAGAGGGCACTATGGCTAAGGTGGAAGGCATAAAGGGGAAAGACATCTCAAAGCCGACCTCCATCAAAAAAGGATCAGTCGATACAACTGGAACTTTCCACCACAACAATAATAACAACCACTACAACAACAACAAAAGGCCAACCACTGGGAATGACTATGGCATGGAGAAAAAGATCAAAGTAGAAGAAACAATGATGGTGGAACATTGTAAATTTTACGACAAGCCTGGGCACCAAGCGGACAACTGCTAGAAGAAGGCCGGGGCTTGCCTGTGATGTGGGAGTCATGAACATCGTATACCGAATTGTCCCATGATAAAAGACCAAGCTGGAAGTTACCAATGAGTGGTAAAGCGTCAAGGACATGGGAATGCAATAATGCAGGTGGAGCTCTCGGAAGGAGTCATTATTGTTAAACCCCTAGACTGAACTTATGATGTTTTTCTTATTAGTACATTTCTAAGTGGGGGAGATCATTAAGGAGAAATTAGAAAGGAATAATCTAGTAATTATACCATAGTCCATCTGGAGGATTAAGATGGAGTTATGACAACTGTGGAAGGAAAACAGGAGTGGAAGGAACCAAATGAATAGTACGGGTGGCTATAGGTGTAGATGTTGGACTAGCATCAACGATGTTGAAACAAGTTAGAGGAATTAAATCTGAAACGACATCAAAGATCATAACTATCAAAAGCCAATTAATGATCTATGAATTTGGGGACCAAATTCTCTTAAGTGGGGGAGGGTGTATGTGCTAAAACACACATAATTTCCATAATATCAGAGTATTTAAATATATGTATCATTATCGTATGTGCTAAAACATATCGGAAAAATTCATAAAAAATTATAAATCAACCCCACACATTATTCCTAAGTGTTACATGAAGAAATTCGTGCAACAAAAAATCTGATTAACCAAATGTACATCACGTGGTGACTGATTATCCAAATAAGGAAACAAGTCGGAAAACCGTTAACACGGAAATATGACGCAACCATAAATTAAATAAAAATGTTGGAGAGACTTTGAACATTATATATTAATGACCCAATATCATACTTGGGCCAATGGATAACATTTGGCCCAAAAATCAAATGAAGCTAGAAAATGCATGGAAATTCGTTACCATAAATAGGCTGAAATTAGAAAGAGGCAATTAGAGTTGAATTGGGAGGAGATCATGCACTCTTGGCAACCCAAATTCGTGCCTAGCCATCCTTTGGGATTGCTTGATGGCCAAGGCACTCCAATGGAGGAAGAAATCCTCAAGTTAGGAAAGTAATAAGCCAAAACCGCAACCATAGTTTCCTTGTCACAATAAGACTCCTAAACACCATAGTTGCTTAAATACTCTCCACCAAACCTTAGGGCCGAGTTTTACAACTTGTTGGGGTCGTTTGGAGGAGTTCTTGGCGGCTGGGGAGCTGTGGAACGACCACAAAAGGGTCACCTTCTTCCCTTATTCATCTGCTATGACCTGTGCAACCCGTCCCCTTGGAGTTGAGCAAAGGTAGGGTAAACCTAAATCCCATCATGCTAGGCATATACCCCTGGAAAGAGGGTCAATTCTACTTCCTAACCCAACTGGAATGCACAAATTTCATGCAGTATTCGAGGAGTATTAGGCGTTCTTCAAACAGTCGTCTGAACAAGAGATTTCTAAAGAATGAAACTTCATCAACCCAAAAGGTAGGTTTTCTCAGGCCAAAACTTAACAAATTTTATACCATTGTGTAGAGCATCAAGTTAACTTTCGTTTCCCACTGATTTCATCATTTTCCATTTAGTACATCATGAGTTATAGGTGTTTTTCCAAAGTCGCACATGTTAGGGTCATTTCTTGTTCAAGTCAATTTATCATGCATCTCAAGGTCATTTTAAATTATTTAAAAATCATAGTTCGCACCTATTCCATGTTCCAAACAACTTTCATGTTGAGACTTTTCTCCGAAAAGCCCTAGTTTAGAAGATATAGGCATTGTATGGATCAAACCCCTGTGTTTCAGAATTTTCCTACGTTTTCAGTCTGTCTCTGAACCGCGTCCGGTTCAGAGGATGCGTTTCAAGCCTCTGGTATCACGATGCTGCTGGGCGATGTGATCCTCTGAAAAACGTTCGGGAGACCCGACACGTTTAACGCGTTGACGGGTCAACACCTACGTGGGTCTTCACGCTTGCCTGGGAGTCAACGCCGGTCTGAACTGCGGAGGCAGGCCCTGACGCATTTCAGGTGGTTTTCCCACCCAGTGATTTCTTTAATATAATTGCATGAACACGTCACTTTTCCACAACATGATTCAGTCTTGAAGGCGGACACCAGGGTGGATGCGATTTGGCTTCTTCACTGTTTCGACTGTTTTGACTGTACACTACGTTTTTAAATGCGCCTACTGTATAGGACGCGTATTTACAATCCTACTCGAGGTCTGTTTAACATGGTATCGTCTATAATTTGCATGTCTTGGTTCTAATCATCTCATGAGGACTGTTTAACGGCTTAAAAGTGATTAACCCATTTAAAAGCTTTAATTACATGAATGTTATTCTAATTGCTCCGTAAATGCTATGATCTATTCATGTAACTTGTGATTTAATCTTCCTACTCTTCTACCATGTTTAAATGATAATTGTTATCTTAAAATCTTGCAAACCATGATTAGTTAAAGGGCATAGTTTTATCCCATGTTATATTGTTAAGTGCTTTCCGCGAGTTTGAAACCTGTAGATTGTGAATTCCGTTGCGTACATCACTACACACTTGCACATCTAGGCAGCCCTTTCTTGGGGATCTGGAAGCACTCTATCGGTCATTCTGAATCGGTAGACTAGCAAACTTTTCTCTAAGACCTCCGTAAATCTCCGGTCTCTATGGATTCCCATATGGAGGCCGAGTTGGTTGTACCATTGAAGTTCCCTGGAGATAGCGTGCACTTCCTCTCTCATCTTTTTCTCGTGAGTGTGATTTACAATCTAGACTAAAGCCATTAATGTAAAGATTGAATTAAAGTATAAATCATACCGTTATGCTGCCAAATTTATCTCTTGACCATTGTTATCATGAAATTATGTTCAATTTACTTATTACTTGTTCTCATCATCATCATGAACATAACATTACACATGCTTACTTATTGAAACTCTCATTGGCCATTATTAATGACTGTGGGTATCTACATTTAAAATTTAAGTGAGATGCTGACGGGGCAAGGTGAGTGTCCAAGGCCTCCAGTCTAGCCCCAATGACGGAGAGTCATAAATATACTGTTAACCATGGGGTATAATGATTACTGGCATTGTATCTGCATTGGGAGTCGTGTGTGTAGTGTTGAATGATAGATACAATAACCACATACACGTGTCCTGGTGTACTGTACATTAGTGTCTACGTGCCTAATTAGTGTTACATGATCGTGCTCGTACGTTCTTGCTTGCTTGCGTGATATGGCCATCCTGCATTTAATGCAATTAGTGATATCTCACGTTCTTGAAAGCTATTGACATCAAGTGAAATCTTGCGTGCTTGTACAAAGTGATATATTGCTAGTTTTATCTTGTTATATCCTTCTAGATCTTGTTCTATCATGATCACTCTATCTAGCTTGTTCATGTATCATGTTTTAATGAGTTTTATTCGTACATGCATATCATGACAATCATCGTGTGCTTACCTAGTTCTAAATTGCTAAACACTTATATGATTGCCCGCACATTGAGATATAAATCCTACTGGGCTAGTTTGCTCATCCCCTACTTTTACCCAATCTAGGTGACTATGATGTTCAAGAGGAGGAGTAAGTCGAGGATGAGAATGCGTCCGAGTGATGAGCGTTCCAACTATGAGTCTAGTTATAGTAGTTTGCTTTGAGTGTTAGATTCATGTAGTAGGAAGTGAGGAATAAAATGTACTTTTCCTTTTTATTGAGTCCTAGTCCTGTAACAGTTTCCATTTGGAATACAATGAGTTGAGATTTGAATACAAGATTAGTTGAGTTCAATATTTGGGCCCTATGATGATGTATGTTGTTATACATTTAGTGCGTGCTAGCTAGAGGCTTATTTTCCGACTGTTCACGTCTCGGATTATCGACTCAAATTATTCTGAATTAATAATATCCGCTACGTAATTCTCGGGACGTGACAGTTTAGTGGTATCAGAGCCTAGGAATACCAAATAGGATATATGTCTCAAGAATAGGAGATACCTATGGAACCTAGGTCATGGAAATTAAATATAGTACCTGGTGAGAAAGGGGTAGAGACTGGGAATATGTTAGAATGAACAAGACACTCCTACCCATTGACTCTTATAATGTATCGAGAGACATTAATTGGTTTCCATCCTTTTCTCAAGAACCTTCATAACTCTTACACTCAACTGCAATGGCTCACAACCAGTGGCAAGCTATGCAAGACATTGTGGCTGGAAATCAGGCTACATCTGCAAGAAATGGAGCTGGTGATCTGCACCGGAATTTTAGGAGTTTAAACCCTCCTTGTTTCTCTGGATCCCCTGACCCAGACGAGGCAGAGAATTGGCAAGAGGAGATAGAACGAATTTTCCAAGTGGTGCAATGCACTAACAGGGAGAAGGTGGTACTGGCCACTTTTCAATTCACTAAGGATGCCCGAGCATGGTGGAAGGCCACATCGGCCCTCCTGCCTAATGTTGACGAACTGGAATGGGCAGGTTTCCTGGAGATTTTTTGAGGAAAGCACTTCTCAAAGAGGGTCAAGGAGAAGAAGGCAGCGGAGTTTGCTGCACTGAAGCAGAAAGGAATGTTCGTGGCGTGTCTAGCTTTATATGCCCCACATCTGGTGGGAACGAAAAGGTTAAAGGCTAATCGTTTCATGGATGGGCTCAGGCCCATGTTCATTGAAAAGCTCGGACCACACAACATCCAAACCTACACTGAGATGGTCAAAATAGCTCAACTGGTAGAGGACACTATGGCTAAGGTGGAAGGCATAAAGGGGAAAGACATCTCAAAGCCGACCTCCATAAAAATAGGATCAGTCGATACAACTGGAACTTTCCACAACAACAACAATAACAACCACTACAACAACAACAAAAGGCCAACCACTGGGAAGGACTATGGCATGGAGAAAAGGATCAAAGTAGAAGAAATAATGATGGTGGAGGATTGTAAATTTTGCGACAAGCCTGGGCACCAAGCGGACAAGTGCTGGAAGAAGGCCGGGGCTTGCCTGCGATGTGGGAGTCATGAACATCATATACCGAACTGTCCCATGCTAAAAGACCAAGCTGGAAGGAACCAGGGAGTGGTAAAGCGTCAAGGATGAGTGAATGCAATAATGCAAGCAGATCTTCTTGATGGAGGTATGATTGTTAAACCCCTAGACTGAACTTATGATGTTTTTCTTATTAGTACATTTCTAAGTGGGGGAGATCATTAAGGTGAAATTAGAAAGGAATAATCTAGTAATTATACCATAGTTCATCTGGAGGATTAAGATGGAGTTATGACAACTGTGGAAGGAAAACAGGAGCGGAAGGTGAAGGATCGAGGAAAAGGTGTGGATAAGATCTAGAAGGGGGGGGGGCATGAATAGATCTATGCCACTTTATGCGGAAGCTTAAACAATTTAAAAATACTTTTAGAATCAGAGGCAATTTTAATAGTGAAAAACACAGATCTGATGAGATGTTAAGTGAGTTGATAAAATAGATGTGAAAACCAGTTGATTAAGTGAATCTTAAGCGATCCTATGCAAGCATATAACGGATAATAGAATCAAACCACAGATAGACAAGTGCACAAAGATTTTTAGGTGGTTCGGAAATCACCTATGTGATTCCTACATCCACCCCTCACACCCAGTGAGGATTCACTAAACAACCTGGGTAACACACCCACTGGAGCCAGACAACTCCAACACCTGAGTTTACAACTCACACAACTCTAGAGTAAGACTACTCTAGATCCCTGAGCAAGACTGCTCAACAACCACTTGAGTTCGACAACTCAAACCGAGCACAATGGCTCACAAATGACTTTGCTAGACACCAACACAAGACATAGATCTTCTAGCAGCAGATCATGTCGAACATGAGAACATTCATGAGAATTATGCAGAAGCACTTGCACAATCTCAAAATGTCTCAGAAGAACAGAAGTACAATAAGAATTGTATGAAAAGACTTTGTTCTTCAATTGTACTCCCTTGTAGAAGTTCAGATTGGGAAGAAGCTTGAATTCTTGAAGTCCCAAACGATGCTCTGCACTTTTGAACTTGGGATCTTCCTTGAAATCTTCTCCAACGGATGCTTCTACTTGATCTGCTTCCTTGAGGCGCTTCAAATGCTTCTTCAAGAATCACACTCCAATTCTCACACTTGAATTGATGAGAATTGGTCTTCAGAAGACACCATGAGAGCAGACGAGGGAGATGAGCTCTTCTAGCCGCCAAGGGAAACTTTTGGGAGGCTCCAAGAGTTCGTTGGGTCTCTTGATGTGATGGATGGCCAATTGGGGACTTTTTATACCCAAAAGATTCCAAAGTTACCCTTTGGGTACAAGGGCACACGATCCTAGGTTGATACACCATCGCCCTAGGATGACACGTGGCAATCATTCATCTTAAGTTGCAATCTTTCTGTAGTGTGTCGACCTGCCCTGGTGGTGGTGTCGACCTCCTGTCCCAATTCTAAAAACAAGTTGTTCTGGGAAATGATCCAGTGTCGACCTGCCCTCATCCTGCGTCAACCTGCTGTCCCATTCTTCAAACAGACTGTTCTGGGAGCGAGGTCCAGTGTCGACCTGCCCTCATCCTGCGTCGACCTGCTGTCCCATTCTTCAAACAGGCTGTTCTGGGAGCGAGGTCCAGTGTCGACTTGATCCTGATCAGTGTCGACCTGAGTAGTCTAATTCCTGGATTTTGCAACTCGTGTCGACCTGCTTTTTGACTCGTGTCGACACAGTCTCAGCATTTCTTCAGCTTTTTGCCTTTGAGTCTGAGGTTTTGTGTCGACACCATTGTGGGGTGTGTCGACACCACCTTTGCAAAAAGTATTTGTACCTGAAAATTAAACACATATATCATTAGTAAAATATTTTATTATGAGTACAAATGATAAGTGTGCTTTGAAACATGTTTTTTGAATATAAATTTCAGGTGAAATGTGTTCATCATGCTTCAACTAGTTTGCATTAAAATCACATTTGTCATCATCAAAATAAGAGGGGAAATGATATGAAACTACACTCAACCCAACAATCTCCCCCTTTTTGATGATGGCAACATTAAATCCATATGACAATGTGGTTTTGATGAGATGTGATTTTAAGCAATTTTTGGTTATTCAAAGTCCTTATTTTTCTTTTTGTTCATGCTTGTCAAAGACCTTTAAATATAACTCAGTCACAATTGATGGTTGTACTAGTGAAGTACAATGTTACTTGAAGTAAGTTAGTTGCATAAAGGAGGTCAAGCCATCTTGACAAGCATTCATACATTCACATTCACATAACAATTTTCAATCACATTGAAGACACAAATGACAAAGTTCATTCAAGCTAAGCAGAAATCATTTCATTTCATTCAAGAGTAAACATTACAATATTTCCAAAACATTACAATCATTTCTTGTTCTCTTTCTTTCTTCTTCCCCTTTGACATCAACAAAAAGAATTACATTATGTAGAAGGAGGAGGAGGAGGAGGAGGAGGAATGGGAACTAAGATTGTCTCAATGTCTGAAAATCTTTTCTCCATGGAAGTCAAGCTAGACTTCATTTGATCTTGAATGGTTGTGAGTCTTGTATGCAAGTAATGTTCCATTCTGTCTGAGTTTTCTATCAAAGTAGCTTGAATTCTGTCTAGATCAGCTGATATGGGTTGTGAAGAGGAAGATGATCCAGCTGACCAACCAGGCCTTTGCATGATTTTGAATTCCATTGTCAAATCAGTGATCTGGTTGTCAATGTGAGCATTGAAATTCCTCATGCTCTCCAAATCATCCACTAGATGTGCAAAAGAAAGTCTTGTGCTGGTGATCTCATGTAGTGTCTACTTGGTGTTGAAGACATCAGCTTGGGAATTTGCCAAAATTCCATGAAGAACTATCTCCAACTTTTGCTGGTGCTCCTTCAGCTGAACTGAAGCATCTGCCATTGTACCAATTAATCTATTGAATCTTTGAGCTGCATAGTCTGAGGCAGCTTTTTGCTCTATGAACTTGGCAGACACAGTGTTCTCAATCTCTGAATCCTCAACTCAAAGGTTTCTGACATGGTTGAATAGAGGTGTTCAAGGTTTCAAATTTATCATTTAAAAAGGAGAACAACTCTGGTGGAACAGAAGGTCCACCAGAGGATGTGGATGCTTGAAATGTGGGTTGTGGAGAGACATGTGGAATGTCAAATTCAGTGTGCATGGAGGAGGGTTGAAACTGAGGTGAGAGTGGGGCATGCAATGGTATATCACCTTCAGTTGAGACTTGAGGCTGATCCTCATTCAAAGGAGGCTGATCCTCTTGACCTTGGGGCTGGTCCCCTTGAGCTTGAGGCTGTTCCACTTGACCCTGGGGCTGGTACCCTTGACCTTGAGGCTGTTCCTCTTGACCCTGGGGCTGGTCCCCTTGACCTTGAGGCTGTTCCTCTTGAGCTTGAGGGGCCTCAACTACAACTGGCCCTCTCCTAACTTGATTGCCCTCCAGTCTGAATCCCATGAATTTCTGAATATTCTTGAAGCGATAGATGTTGGATTTAGGGATAGACTGGGATTTCTCATTGTCCAAAGGCACACCAAAGTGCTGGAACACTGAAGTCAGGTGTGCAGCATATGGAAGAGATCTCTTGAGGTCTTTCCTGGTTGTTTCAGATATAATTTGATACATTATTACATGGAGATTGATTTTGATGTCCTTTGCCATGCAATAGAGAATGAACCTCTGTATATCTGTGAGTCTGTCCCTTCCACCACCTTGAGGGGTAATGATTGTGGTCAACATATGGTGGATGATCCTCAACACAGGGGAAATGTATTTGTGTTGAATTTGGTGACAAAGGTTTGTCTGGAATCAGATTATCAGCAGGAAGGCCTGTCATGATGGTATAAGCTTCATGAAGATCAAATTCGAAATTATGATAATCTGCCCCTTCATCTGGTACTTTGAAAATTGAGGCAGCTATTCTGTGGGCATGTCAATAGCAATCCCCTTAACCTTTGACTGATACCCTTCATCTGTGCATTTCAAATTCTTGTAGAATTCTTGAACAAGTCTTGGATACATGATTTGAAATTCAAAATGAAGATTAACCAAGACTGAAAAGAGAAGAAGGTCTGAATTTCTGGAAAGGCATTTGCTAGCTGAATGTCTGTCAAATCAACTATTCTGGGCTTTAGGATTAGCTTTGCTGCACTGATGGACTTTGAGGGGTTGGTTTCTTGAGACTGGGAAGACTCAGACGAAGATGATGATGACTCCGCAGAATCTCCAGAAGAGGAGCCCGGATTCTCAAGTCTAGGGTTGGTAGAAACCCTACCTCTGCCCGAAGAAGAGGGTCTACCTCTCTTGGCTGCTGGCTGAGATGCAGAGGAGGACCTTGGGTGTTCTGCAGGGTCATTGAGCCGTTTGGTTCTTCTTTCTAATAGAGAAACATCAACCTCTGCCCGAACTGGCCTAGATGAGGCCTGAGATTTTGCTCCACGGCGAGGACCTAATTTTCTCACCATGGTTGCAAGGTTGGAGTGGAATCGGGAGTGGATGAAGGAGAAGAGAGAGATGATTGAGAAAGGGATGTGATTGAGAGAGAAATTTGTGGAATTTCTTGTCGGAAATGAGAGAAAAGCGACCGTCGGGTCAACTTGATGCCTAAAAAGGGGTTGCAGTGGTGCAATACCCCGCAGGAACAACATGGGCTTAACCGAAACCCACGATTTAAAAAATCTGGCAAGGGGTGCAGTGTCGACACTGGAAGACTTTAGTGTCGACCTGACCTAGGGATTGTGTCGACACGGGATAGATGTGGTGTCGACCTGGCCTTTGAAGAAAAGTTGAATTTTTGAGGAAAGAAAATTTGAGAATTGTTGGGACGTCTTTAAAATGATAATCAATGAGAGAAATAGTCATTTCAAGGATTTTTAAGAGACTTAAAAATTCATTTGTTATATTTTGCAAAAATTCATCACAATTCAAGTTTTAAACAATTTTCAATAGGATATGAGCATTCAAAGACTTGAGTCAATGAAATGATGATTTGAGGGATATAATATATCTAACAATCAACTATAAGCTACTATATTTCTCAACGTTAAAGAAATAAAGATATCCTCTAGACTGAATACAATTGTTTTGAAAGTAAAACACAATCTTAAAGAACAACTTGATGATGAATGAACATGATTCTTTCTAAACAAAACTCCATTAACACACATATTTTGTTTTTGTAACAGACTATCAAATGATATAAATCTTTTTCACTCAAGTACTAGTGCTTTTTACACACCATAGTCCCTGGATACTTAAGATTTATTCATTGTCAAGTCTCAAAGGGGTAAATGATGACCTTTTGACATGAAAATATACGTTTTGTAGACGCCAATATTTCCAGTTACTCAGTCATCATAAAAAGTATAGCACATTTTGCTGTATTTTGAATTTTTTTTGAATTTTTTTATCCCCTTTGAACAGAGATAGCATTAGTGCCTCATGACATGCATGGCACTTCATTCATTGTGAAGGTGTGCAGTTTCTCAGTACAAATGCCATTGCTCTGTTGAATTTTCAAAGTTTTAAGAGTTTTGTAAGATAGAAATCAATTTTATCCAACATCAGTTGCAAACAAAGAGATGTTTTAATGTCAAGACACAAGTTGTTTTCAATCTTGGAAGAGTTCTGAGTTTCTGTGGGTTGAAAAACATAGTTGACAGTTGATTAGTAAAAATATGATAGATCACTCAAAGGATCATTTGGAGACTCTAGACATCTGAATGATGACATCATGCAGGAAATTGATGAAATGCAAGAAAAGTTATGAATTTTGCAAAAGTCATGACTTGTGAATTTTCTAGCTCCCCCTGAGATGATGATTTCAATCATTTTCTATCAAAATAAAGATATGCAAGTTTTGAAATCAAGAAAGATAATTTTCTTTTAACAATAAAAGCTCCCCCTCACAATTGCATATTCATTTCTTAGTACTTGGCGGAGTATATACTCACGCATAGTGAAAGTGTCCAGACAAGCCTGACTTGTCCTTCTCCAAGTCACCATTTGATATACCAAGAAATTTCAACACAATAAGAGTTGAAGAATTTATTGTCCAAAAGAAATGGAAGTGGAATTGAGAGAGATATGGACAGTGTGACTGAAGGAAGCAAAGGGTTATGATATGAAAAGAACTCCCCCTTAGACAATGCATAACACTCAACCCAAACCTAAAGAGAGATCAAGAATGTGGACATTTACAAAGACCAAGTTCTCTCCTCAATGATGAAAATCTGTTTTCAGGAAGGGGTTTGGTGAAAATGTCTGCAATTTGTTTTTCAGTTTCAATGAAGTGGAGTTCAAAGGACTTCTTTGCAACCTCATCTCTCAAGAAGTGATGCCTAATCTCAATATGCTTGGTTCTAGAATGCTGAATGGGGTTCTTAGACAGATTTATTGCACTTGTGTTATCACATAGGATGGGTACACAACCTAAATCTTGGTTGTAATCGAGAAGTTGATGTTTCACCCAGAGAATCTGAGTTCCACATCTACCTGCTGCAACATATTCAGCCTCTGCAGTTGACAGTGCAACTGAATGTTGCTTCTTGGAAGCCCAAGAAATAAGGCACCCACCTAGGAATAAACACAAGCCACTTGTGCTTTTTCTATCTAATTTACACCCAGCATAGTCAGCATCACAATAGGCAATCAAATCTAGCTTGCAATTAGCAGGATACCAAATTCCTAAATCACATGTTCCAACAAGATATTTGAAAATTCTTTTAACAGCTAACATGTGACTTTCCTTAGGATTAGACTGAAATCTAGCACACAAACACACACTAAACTGAATATCTGGTCTAGAAGTTGTAAGATAGAGTAGAGAGCCAATCATACCTCTGTAGGTCTTTGGGTCTACTGACTTACCATTTGAGTCTCTTCTAGCTTAGCATTTATAGCAATAGGTGTGCTTGAATGCTTGAGGTTCTGAAAGTCAAACCTTTTGAGAAGTTCCTTGACATACTTGGCTTGACTGATGAAGATCCCTTCAGATGTTTGGTTAACCTGCAATCCCAAGAAAAATGTTAAATCTCCCATTAAACTCATTTCAAATTCATTCTTCATTTGATTTGAAAATTCAGTGCATAGGCCTTTATTGGTTGAGCCAAATATTATGTCATCAACATAAATTTGGACCACAATTATTTGATTTTTGACTATTTTTGTGAACAAAGTCTGATCAACATTTCCTCTAGAATATCCTTTTTCAAGTAAAAAGGTACTCAAACGGTCATACCAAGCTCTTGGAGCTTGCTTAAGACCATAGAGAGCCTTATTAAGCTTGAAAACATGGTTAGGATGTTTTTCATTTTCAAATCTAGGAGGTTGTTCAACAAAAACATTTTCCTTAATATATCCATTTAAAAATGCACTTTTGACATCCATTTGATAAACTTTGAATTTCATGGAGGATGCAAAAGCAAGGAAAATTTAACTGCTTCTAGTCTAGCTACAGGGGCATATGATTCTTCAAAATCAATTCCAAATTCTTGATTGTACCCCTTTGCAACTAGCCTAGCTTTATTTCTAATGACTTGACCATTTTCATTCAACTTATTTCTGAAAACCCATCTAGTGCCAATGACTGTTTGGTCACTAGGTCTAGGTACTAATTCCCATACTTGATTTCTTTCAAATTGATGAAGTTCATCATGCATGGCATTAATCCAATCAGAACTTGATAAGGCTTCATCAATTGACTTTGGTTCAATTTGGGAAATTAGAGCTAGTGGGTCTTCTTCAATATCATGCAGGAATGATGATCTAGTCCTAACTCTATCATGTACATTGCCAACCACATTGTCTAATGGGTGATCTCTCAAAAATCGATGTTCAGAAATTACCTGTTGAGAAGTACCCACTTCTGGGACAATATTACCTGAACCACTTGAAGATGGTGTGTTCAGGTTCTCTTCAATGTTTTCAAACTCCTCAACAGTTGGTGAAGAGTCCACAATAAATTCATCCTCTTCAGTGTCTTGTCTTTCCCTGCAAGATTTAGAATTATTAGTTGAAAAGAATTTTCATCAAAGATAACATGTGGAGATTCTTCAACAGTTTTAGTTTTAAGAATGTACACTTTGAAAGCCCTTGACACTCAGAATAGCCAAGGAAGATGGCTTCCTGACTTTTAGCATCAAATTTGTCAAGGTTTTCTTTGTTATTGTTGTGTACAAAGCATTTGCACCCAAAAGTTTTAAAATAAGATACAATTGGCTTTTTATTTTTCAATAATTCATAGGGGTTTTTCTGATTTTTGGTCTGATCAATGCTCTATTTAGAATGTGATTGGCTGTGTTTACAGCTTCAACCCAAAAGGATTTGGGCAAATTACTTCCTAAGAGCATGGATCTAGCCATTTCCACAAGAGTTCTATTCTTTCTTTCCACAACTCCATTTTGTTCTGGAGTTCTTGGTGAAGAAAACTTGTGGAATATTTGAAATTCAGCACATAAATCAGAAAAGGATGTGTTCTCAAATTCACCCCCATGATCAGTCAAAATATTTTTGATTTTATATGGATAAGTTGTTAAGACAGTGGTACAGAAGTTCCTGAATTCAAGACAAGTATCACTTTTGTGGGACAGAAAAATAACCCAAGTAAATCTAGTAAAATCATCAATGATTACAAACCCATATCTTTTGCCACTTAGACTTAGAATTCTTGTAGGGCCAAAAGGTCCATGTGAAGTAATTCTAGTGGCCTAGATGTGAGTACCTCATTGAAGTTTTAAAAGATTTTCTTGTTTGTTTTCTTTAGCACAGATCCCACAAACTTGATTTTCAACATTAGAGAAAGATTCAGGAAGACCCTTAACCAAATTCAATCTTAACAACTTATTCATTGTTCTGAAACTTGCATGGCCAAGTCTTTTGTGCCAAGTCCATGCAATTTCATCTTTATTTGCAACAAAGCAAAGATTTTCAGAAAAGTTTTTATTTAGGTTGATCATGTAGACATTGTTTTCCCTTTTTCCAAAAAATTGATTTTATCAGTTGATGAGTCAATTATCTTACAGAAATCAGATTCAAACACAACTTTGTGACCTTTGTCACATAGTTGGCTGATACTGAGCAAATTGTAATCAAGACCATCAACTAGTAAAACATTATCTACAGAGTTTGAGGAAGTTTGACCAACCTTACCAGATCCTATGATCTTTCCTTTATTTTTACCTCCAAAAGTTACTGACCCTCCCTCCTTTTCAATCAGGAATGAGAATTTGGCTCTGTCTCCCGTCATATGTCGTGAACACCCACTGTCAAGAAACCACACATTGGAGTTGGGACTATCAGAATGTTTGGACATTGTTAGTAAATCTTTTCTCACCCAAATTTGACTTGTTTTTTATTTTTGTTTTGTTACATTGGTGTTTTCAGTCTTTTTCTATTTGTTCTTTCCCTTAGGAATGAAAGCACCAGTATTTTTGTTTATAGTGGGAGGGGAGTTTTTCATTTAAGCATAGGAATTCAGATGAGGAGATGGAATCCATGGATTTTGTTGGTACATCAAAAGGTTTGGATAAAAGAATTGAGGATGATACCAACAAGGGTTGTCATACCATTGGCTCCAAGGATTGGTCCAATCATCTTGAAATGTTGTCTTGGAGGTCCAAGGTTCTTTATAAATGATTTCCTTTGACTTTTTCTTATTTTTCAAATTTTTATTTGAATTTTTGATTGAGTTGTTTGTAGCTGTTGATGTTGAGCAGGTCGACCTCTCCATGACTGGTGTCGACCTGGTTGTCTTTTTTTGTTTTTGAGTTTTTGATTTGTTTTGTGTTTTGTTTGATGTTTTGTCTGATGTTTGCTTGATTTCTGTGTTCTCAAGATTAGGACCCTTGACAAATTTAATTAATGGTGCTTTGCCCTTTTTCTCACCAGATTTGTCTTTCTTTGGTTTTTGTTTGTTGAATCTAATCCATGAGAAGTTGTTGTCATGTTTGTTCTAGCAGTGCCTCCAAGTTATCTTTACCTTTTGTAAGGTTTGGATAACTTCATCCCTTTCTTTTAGCTGGTTTTGAAGGGTTTTAATTTCTTCAATCTTTTGTTGTTTTTCTTTTTTTCCATTTCCAGCTTTTCAGATAGGTCTTTGAATTCTTGGGTGGTCTTTTGAGAGGCAAGCTTTAGATCATCAATTAGGTTCAAGAAATTTTCTTTTTCTTCATTTAATTCTGTTATTTCATTTTCTAGCTCACAAATTCTGTTGTTTGAAGATTGGTTATGATAAATGTTTTCAATTTTCTTTTTGAGATGTTTATTTTCTTTTCTCATTTCAGAATATTTTTCAACTAATTCAGAATAAACATCCTGCCAATCTTCAACAGTGAAATCTTCAAAAGAAGTGCTTACCTTTCCTTCAGAGTTGTTGGCCATGAAGCAGATTTCCTCACTCTCAGAGCTGAGGATTTTTTGTCTTCTTTTCTTCACTTGAGTCTTCATCAGACCAAGTGGCTACCATGGCCTTTGGCTTCTTGAACTTCTGGAACTTCTTGTGTTTTCCTTCTTGTTCTCAGGACATTCTCCCTTCATATGTCCTGGTTTATTGCACCTGTAACAATGACAGTTTCGTCAATTTTTTATTCTTGTTGAAATTAGAAGAGGAAGTGTTTCTTTTACCTGAGAAAAACTTCTTTTTCCAGACATTTTTCCTTTTCTATATTTCAAGAATTTTCTGAATTGCCTGGTCATGAGGGCAATTTCATCCTCATTTGACTCAGACTCCTCAGAACTTGTCTTTTCTTGACTTTTGTTTTATTACTTGAAGAGGCCTTAAGTGCCATTGGCTTGGTTTTAGTTATGTGTTCTTCATTTCTTTTCAAATTGATTTCATATGTCATTAAGGATCCTATCAATTCATCCAAAGAAATTTTGGACAAATCTTTAGAATCTTCAATGACAGTGGCCTTTGTGTGCCAAATTGAAAAAGTGAACGTAAGATTTTCCTTACCAAGTCTGCATCTGTGTAGTCCTTACCTAAGGCCTTCAGTCCATTGACAATAACCATGAACCTGGCAAACATTTCAGAAATTGTTTCATTAGACTTCATCATAAACAATTCATATTCTGAAACAAGAATATTTGCCTTAGTTTCCTTCACTTGTGATGTTCCCTCATAAAGTAATTCGAGTTTATCCCACATCTCTTTGGCAGATTTGCACATTGAGATTCTCGAATACTCTTTGGGATGAACAGCACATTGAATCATGTTCATGGCACTATAATTCAATGTGGCTTCTTATTTGTTCCCTAGTCCAGGTTTCTTCATCTCCCTGGTTTTCATAGGGACCAACCTCAACCACTTTCTAGATTTCATAGTTCTGGGCTCTTAGAAACACTTGCATTCTATTTTTCCAATATGAATAGTCCATTCCATTAAAGAATGGTGGCCTATTTATGGAATGCCCCTCAGCTATGAAACCTTTGGAATCCATTGACTTAAAAAGAAAGCACAGAAGGAAAACTCAGCAAGCAAGCAAGCAATCAAGCAATCAGACACACAATACTCAAAACTGCTCAATCAAATCAGATCAAGTGTAAACCCTCTCTGATACCAATTGAAGGATCGAGGAAAAGGTGTGGATAAGATCTAGAGAGGGGGGGGATGAATAGATCTATGCCACTTTATGCGGAAGCTTAAGCAATTTAAAAATACTTTTAGAATCAGAGGCAATTTTAACAGTGAAAAACACAGATCTGATGAGATGTTAAGTGAGTTGATAAAATAGATGTGAAAACCAGTTGATTAAGTGAATCTTAAGCGATCCTATGCAAGCATCTAACGGATAATAGAATCAAACCACAATAGACAAGTGCACAGAGATTTTTAGGTGGTTCGGAAATCACCCATGTGATTCCTACATCCACCCCTCACACCCAGTGAGGATTCACTAAACAACCTGGGTAACACACCCACTGGAGCCAGACAACTCCAACACCTGAGTTTACAACTCACACAACTCTAGAGTAAGACTACTCTAGATCCCTGAGCAAGACTGCTCAACAACCACTTGAGTTCGACAACTCAAACCGAGCACAATGGCTCACAAATGACTTTGCTAGACACCAACACAAGACATAGATCTTCTAGCAGCAGATCATGTCGAACATGAGAACATTCTGAGAATTATGCAAAGCACTTGCACAATCTCAAATGTCTCAGAAGAACAAAAGTACAGTAAGAATTGTATGAAAAGACTTTGTTCTTCAATTGTACTCCATTGTAGAAGTTCAGATTGGGAAGAAGCTTGATTCTTGAAGTCCCAAACGATGCTCTGCACTTTTGAACTTGGGATCTTCCTTGAAATCTTCTCCAACGGATGCTTCTACTTGATCTGCTTCCTTAGGCGCTTCAAATGCTTCTTCAAGATCACACTCCAATTCTCACACTTGAATTGATGAGAATTGGTCTTCAGAAGACACCAGGAGAGCAGAGAGGGAGATGAGCTCTTCTAGCCGCCAAGGGAAACTTTTGGGAGGCTCCAAGAGTTCGTTGGGTCTCTTGATGTGATGGATGGCCAATTGGGGACTTTTTATACCCAAAAGATTCCAAAGTTACCCTTTGGGTACAAGGGCACACGATCCTAGGTTGATACACCATCGCCCTAGGATGACACGTGGCAATCATCCATCTTAAGTTGCAATCTATCCGTAGTGTGTCGACCTGCCCTGGTGGTGGTGTCGACCTCCTGTCCCAATTCTGAAAACAGGCTGTTCTGGGAAATGATCCAGTGTCGACCTGCCCTCATCCTGCGTCGACCTGCTGTCCCATTCTTCAAACAGACTGTTCTGGGAGCGAGGTCCAGTGTCGACCTGCCCTCATCCTGCGTCGACCTGCTGTCCCATTCTTCAAACAGACTGTTCTGGGAGTGAGGTCCAGTGTCGACTTGATCCTGATCAGTGTCGACCTGAGTAATCTAATTCCTGGATTTTGCAACTCGTGTCAACCTGCTTTTTGACTCGTCTCGACACAGTCTCAGCATTTCTTCAGCTTTTTGCCTTTGAGTCTGAGGTATTGTGTCGACACCATTGTGGGGTGTGTCAACACCACCTTTGCAAAAAGTATTTGTACCTAAAAATTAAACACATATATCATTAGTAAAATATTTTATTATGAGTACAAATGATAAGTGTGCTTTGAAACATGCTTTTTGAATATAAATTTCAGGTGAAATGTGTTTATCATGCTTCAATTAGTTTGCATTAAAATCACCTTTGTCATCATCAAAATAAGTGGGGAAATGATATGAAACTACACTCAACCCAACAGAAGGAACCAAATGAATAGTACAGGTGGCTATAGGTGTAGATCTTGGATTAGCATCCACGATGTTGAAATAAGTTAGAGGAATTAAATCTGAAACGACCTCAAGGATCATAACTATCAAAAGCCAATTAATGATCTTTGAATTTGGGGACCAAATTCTCTTATGTGGGGGAGGGTGTAGCACCCCGGGAATTTTAATTACATAAAAACTCAAATAAATGGAAACAAATAATTTCCATAGGATTAGAGTATTTAAACATACGTATCATTATCGTATGTGCTAAAACATATCGTAAAAATTTGTAAAAAATTATAAATCAACCTCACACATTATTCCTAAGTGTTACACGAAGAAATTCGTGCAACGAAAAATCCGATTAACCAAGTGTACATCACGTGGTGACCGATTATCCAAATAAGGAAACAAGTCGGAAAACCATTAACACGGAAATACGACGCAACCATAAATTAAATAAAAATATTGGAGACACTTCCAACATTATATATTAATGACCCAATATCATACTTGAGCCAATGGACAACATTTGGCCCAAAAATCAAATGAAGCTAGAAAATGCATGGAAATTCGTAAGCATAAAAAGGTTGAAATTAGGAAGAGGCAATTAAAGTTAAATTGGGAGGAGATCATGAACTCTTGGCAACCCAAATTCATGCCTAGCCATACTTTGGGATTGTTTGATGGCCAAGGCACTCGAATAGAGGAAGAAATCCTCAAGTTAGGAAAGTAATAAGGCAAAACCGCAACCATAGTTTCCTTGTCACAATAGGACTCCTAAACACCATGGTTGCTTAAATACTCTCCACCAAACCTTAGGGTCAAGTTTTACAACTTGTTGGGGTCGTGTGGAGGAGTTCTTGGCCGCTGGGGAGCTGTGGAACGACCACAAGAGGGTCATCTTCTTCCCTTGTTCGTCTGCTACAACCTGTGCAACCCGTCCCCTTGGAGTTGAGAAAAGGTAGGGTAAACTAAATCCCATCATACAAGGACTATACCCCTGGAAAGAGGGTCAAGTGTACTTCCTAACCCAACTGGAATGCACAAATTTCATGCAGTATTAGGCATTCTTCAAACAGTGGTCTGAACAAGGGATTTCTAAAGAACAAAACTTCATCAACCCAAAAGGTAGGCTTTCTTGGGCCAAACCTTAACAAATCCTATACCAATGTGTAGAGCATCAAGTTAACTTTCGTTTCCCACTGATTTCATCATTTTCAATTTAGCACATCATGAGTTATAGGCATTTTGCCAAAGTCGCGCATGTTAGGGTCTTTTCCTGTTCAAGTCAATTTATCATGCATCTTGAGGCCGTTTTAAATTATTTAAAAATCATAGTTCGCACCTATTCCATGTTCCCAACAACTTTCATATGGAGACTTTTCTCCGAAAAGCCCTAGTTTAGAAGATATAGGCATTGCATGGATCGAACCCGATGTTTCAGAATTTTCCTGTGTTTTTGGTCTGTCTCTGAACCGCTTTCGGTTCAGAGGATGCGTTTCAAGCCTCTGGTATTGCGATGCTGCTGGGCGACGCAATCCTCTAAAAGGCGTCCGGGAGACCCGATGCGTTTAACGAGTTGACGGGTCAACGCCTATGTGGGTCTTCGCGCTCGCCTGGGAGTCAGCACCTGTCTGAACCGCGGCGGCTGGCCTTGACGCGTTTGAAGTGGTTTTCCCACCCAGTGATTTCTTTAATATAATTGCATGAACGCATCACTTTGCCACGACGTGTTTCAGTCTTGAAGGCGGCCACTATGGTGGATGCGATTTGGCTTCTTCACTGTTTCGACTGTTTTGACTGTACACTACGTTTTTAAATGCGTCTACTGTATACGACGCGTATTTACAATCCTACCCGAGGTTTGTTTAACATGGTATCAAGTGTATAATTTGCATGTCTTGGTTCTAATCATCTCATGAGGACTGTTTAACAGCTTAAAAGTGATTAACCCATTTAAAAGCTTTAATTACATGAATGTTATTTTAATTGTCCTTAAATGCTATGATCCATTTATGCAACTTGTGATTCAATCTTCCTACTGTTCTACCATGTTTAAATGATAATTGTTATCTTAAAATCTTGCAAACCATGATTAGTTAAAGTGCATAGTTTTATCCCATGTTATATTGTTAAGTGCTTTTCGCGAGTTTGAAACCGGTGGATTGTGAATTGAGATGCATACATCACGACACACTTGCACATCTAGGCAGCACTTTCTTGGGGATCTAGAAGCTCTCTATCGGTCATTCCGAATCGGTAGACTAGCGACATTTTCTCTAAGACCTTCGTAAATCTCCACTCTCCGTGGATTCCCACATGGAGGCCGAGTTGGTTGTACCATTGAAGTTCCCTGGAGATAGCGTGCACTTCCTCTCTCATCTTGTTCTCGTGAGTGTGATTTACAATCTAGACTAAAGCCATTAATGTAAAGATTGTACCATTATGCTGCCAAATCTCTTGACCATTCTTATCATGAAATCATGTTCAATTTACTTATTACTTGTTCTCATCATCATCATAAACATGACATTACACATGCTTACTTATTGAAACTCTCATTGGCCATTGTTAATGACTGTGGGTATCTACATGTAAAATTTAAGTGAGATGCTGACCGGGCACGACGAGTGTCCAAGGGCTCCAGTCTAGCCCCATTGACGGAGAGTCATAAATATACTGTTAACCATGGGGTATAATGATTACTGGCGTTGCATCTACGCTGGGAGTCGTGCTTATAGTGTTGAATGATAGATACAATAACCACATACACGTGTCCTAGTGTACATTCTTGATGGATCTTTTCTTGGTGTACATTAGTGTCTACGTGCCTAATTAGTGTTACATGATCGTGCTCGTGCGTTCTTGCATGCTTGCGTGATATGGCCATCCTGCATTTAATGCAATTAGTGATATCTCGCGTTCTTGAAAGCTATTGACATCAAGTGAAATCTTACGTGCTTGTACAAAGTGATATATTGCTAGTTCTATCTTGTTATATCCTTTTAGATCTTGTTCTATCATGATCACTCTATCTAGCTTGTTCATGTATCATGTTTTAATGAGTTTTATTCGTACATGCATATCATGACAATCATCGTGCTTACCTAGTTCTAAATTGCTAATCACTTATATCATTGCCCGCACATTGAGATATAAATCCTACTGGGCTAGTTTGCTTATCCCCTACTTTTACCCAATCTAGGTGACTATGATGTTTAAGAGAAGGAGCAAGTCGAGGATGGGAATGCGTCCGAGTGATGAGCGTTCCAACTATGAGTCTAGTTATAGTAGTTTGCTTTGAGTGTTAGATTCATGTAGTAGGAAGTGAGGAATAAAATGTACTTTTCCTTTTTATTGAGTCCTATTCGTGTAATAGTTTCTATTTGGAATACAATGAGTTGAGATTTGAATACAAGATTAGTTGAGTTCAATATTTGGGCCCTATGATGATGTATGTTGTTATACATTTAGTGTGTGCTAGCTAGAGGTTTATTTGCCGACTGTTCACATCTCGGGATATCGACTCGAATTATTTTGAATTAATAATATCTGCTACGTAATTCTCAGGACGTGACAAGGAAGGACTCTCCGCACGAGATTCGCCAAAAGCCACACGCAAAGGACTGCAAGCCTAAAAGGGCATAACAGGCCACTCTGGCCCTTGCCCTTGAGGCACAGAAACACAAAGCATCGAAAATCGCTCAAGTGCAGCACACATGACTGCACCGACGACCCAAAACGACAAAGAGCCCACCGACAGGGGACTCTCTACCAGAGACCCACAACAGAAACATACGGAATGCCGACAACTTAAAGAGCGCAACAACCACGTCGGCTCCAAGAAGTGCACAAAACACAGAGCACCGACTCTATTGCATGGGGAGCAAAAGAACGTAGCAACTTCCTAGCGCACAAAAGCAAGAGGCACCACCTCTATCACGACCGATATAGAGGCCAAACACCAAAACAATGACACGAAAAGCCTCCAAGGCACAAGCTGAGGAACAATCGAGTGCACACCGGAATAGCACTTGCACGAGCAAGCCAAGCAAGAAAATCAGTGCACAGCAGAGCAATGCTCACGCATGCAACCCAAAAAAAAAATGGGACTACCTCGCCCTAAACCAACAGGGACCCAATGCCCCAAATTGTTCTGGCAGGCAGCAAGAAACAATCACAATGGCAAATGGCACGAACGGGTCCACTGACCCACGGTGCCACAAGAAAATGACAGCACGAGGGGAGCAACTAGATCAACCCAAAAACAGCTCAAGGGAAGATGACTCCACCAGAAGATTGCAACGATGCACACCCCGGAAACACAATACCACAGTGGAGAATCACCACCATGAGCAACCAATGGAAAGCAGGGGAAGGAGACACACACTACGAGTCTCTTCCACACGCGAGAGGGAAAATCCACAACGTAAGACTGACGCTTCCATAAGAAGAACAGCCAGCCAAACACCCACTACACTCACCAGACCATCATCTGGGAGAGCACGCCGGGCACAGGAAAACAAGGCAAACCATCCGAGCCAAGGGGACACACAAAGTCCTACTGGCGCGATCGAGAAACTTAGAAACGAACAACGAGACAACCTGGCCAGCGCAATGGCCAGACACACGGTCAAAGGCACCACACCTTGTGTAACATCTCGGGCTTTCCGGCTTTCCATTTGTGTGTGGGATGACTGGCCATGTCGCGATGGAGGTGCCCATTGCGACAGTCATCCCTGTTGCGACCGCTAGGTGCATCGCGTTCCTGTCACGCCCGGTCAACAGGTCGTGACAGGGTTACACTTTTGGTCTTCTGATAGGCGTCTGTCGCCTGTCAGGGTGGCAGGTGGGTCAGAGCGACCTATCAGGCTGTCGCGGCACCCCGGATGGGAGCGTTCTGATCGGGGTGGGGGCTGCCGTCTCGATAAGGTTGGTATCGCGACACCCCGGCTCGTCGCGTTCTGGGGGTCAGAGGATAAAAGCCTTGGCCAGCTCCCCCTTTTCCTTCTTTGGCTTTTCTCCCTTTCCTCCTCCTCTCCGAGGAGGGGAAGGTCTTCCCCTTTCTCCTCCGGCAGCTTGGAAATCGGTGGCGCTGACGGCGGCTCGTGGTGGAGCTGGAGCGACGGCGGGGAGCGAGGAGGTGGCAGCCGTGGCGTCGTGAAGGCCCCTTTGTGGGTTTGTTCTTCATTCTTGGTAGGGATTCTTGTGCCCTTTCTTGTTGGTGTGGATTGGGGGTCCACTTTGTGGAATGCTTGTGTTTACTACTTTCACCATGCTCCCCTCCTCGTTGTGGTGTGCTTATTGTAGCTGTGGTGACCCCGGGATGTAGCATTCCGACGGTCCACCTTCCAGCTGATGTCGCGACCTCCGAGCGTGTCGCAACATCAGAGAAGGCGTCGCCCCGGTCCGATGTGACCTTATCGCGCCGCCGTTGGCCATCGCGATAAGGGTCGTGTCGCGACCCATTTGCTCGTCGCGACAAGCTATTATCGCGACACGCAGCCCTGCCGCGATGCTTTGCCTTGTCGCGACAACCTAGTTGTCGCGACGTGCTTCCCCGACGCGACCCACTTGTCGCAGTTGCCCTACTCGTTGTGATGAGATCGCAACGGGCTAGGAGGGCGCGACAAGATCTGGTTTTCCTCGGGTGTTTCCATGGACTCGGTTGGCGTGTCGACGTGTGCCCCAGGGTAGGGTTTCCCTTAAGACCTTCTGGTAGGGAATGTGGCAGGTTGCCTCCCTGCGTTCAGTGACTGAAGGTGACACCTTCGTGGCCATGTCCTAGCGGTGTCGCCAGGAGGCTCGCATCTATCTAATAATCGATTGTCTGTCGGTCAATCGATTATTAGAAAAATGTTGGTTTCTGTTTTGTCTGGTGTGTTCCGGTTTCTCAGGCCGTGCCGTGTGTGCCGGCGTTTGCCGACAACCCTTCTTGGGATTTCCGGAAGGGGTGCCATGCTTGCCTATGCCTGCTGGGCTTGTCTTGGTTACAAGCCAGCTGTGCTGTTTCTGTTGGTAGTTGCCCCGCCAGTTCTCTTTCGCCCGGTGCTCGGCACTTGAGGGCTTGTCTGTGAGACAGGTTGTTACCATTACCTGGGACCCCCAGCCCCACGTGCTTGTGTCAGAGGGTGTTGCTCTGGGTGGCGGGCGTGCTCAAGTCACTGACTTGGAGCATAAGGAGAAAATAGTGGTGACGGTGTGAGCCATTTGTAGAGCTCTCTTAGCTTATCGGTGTCTCCGAGGTGGTTCAGGCGCTCGTCCGGTGTGGACCAGCAAGTCCGTCTCATTGCCTCGCTCTGCGTTGGTTCTGGAGCCGCGTAGGGAGGTTACGTGTGGGGCCGCAGTTCGGCTGGACTACGGTGTTTGTGCTTATGTTCTTTGCTGTGACTCGCTAGCCTCACTCTACCTAGGGAGGTCGTAGGCAAGAGTCAGCGGCTGGCGATCAAGAGGGGTGGACTGTGTGTCCCTCTCTTAGCTGCCTGTGGTGGTGGCTTGGTTGCTCTTATTGTGACGGTGTTTCACGCTGTTTTTGAGATTGGGTTTCTCGTCGCCCTAGCCTGCACGGTGGTTGTAGCCTAGCTGTGTCTAGTTCTGTGGGCTAAGTTGGTTTGGCCTCGTGGGCCGTGTTTAGTGGCTTCCATTCTGCGGGTTCTCTTGGGGTGTCTTGTGTAGACACCCAACTACAGTTTCTGTAACCAGTTCCTTAGTGCCGTCCGTGGTGGCACTGGAGTGTGTTGTTCCTTGACCTTGTGGAGTGCTCAAGGTGCAGGGTGGTTCTGTTTGTGGGCCCTCGACCTTGTGGAGGTCTGAGGTGGCCGTTTCTATGGTGAGACATTGTTTCTCACGTGGTTGCTCGGTGTCTCTCGTGGTGACACCTGGTTGTTTCTTCTCGACCTCGTGGAGGTCCGGGATGTTGGTGCTTGTGTCATGTGACTAGGGTCTCACGTGGTTGCTCCGGTGTTCCGTGAGTTTCTCTATCTCGACAGGTGCGTGCCGAGATGTTGCTTCCGCATTGTGTTGACTCTGATGGTTCTGCGGGAGTCGTGTCTGGCCCGACCCTGGTTGTGGGTCGGGGCGTTGCTCTGTTTCCGCTGCTTTGTAGTACTCTACAGTAGGTGTTTCCTGCTTTACTGCTTTGTAGAGTAGTTTGCTTCCACTTTTGTTGGAGTTCCTACTACTCTGGCTGGTAAGGGACTGGTTATCCCTACTGAGCCCTGTTTACGAGGCTCACCCCCTACTCTCTTCAGGTAGGGACTCGCTATCGCAGGAGTTCGTTGCCGGACAGTCGTGGTGGTGGTTTGTTGCGCCGTGCGTTGCCAGCAGTGTGAGTTGTGAGCGTGAGCGCTTGTAGTGGGACTTGAGAGTGGCCTTTTTGCAAGTCCTCAGGGTATGCCCCTTAAGGACTTCACCTTTCTTTCTATACCTGTACTTTTATTTAGGACATGTTGTACTTAATTTCTTTAATAATGTACAGTATTTCTTGTTATAGTTATTTGAATTCATTGCTTATCTCACTGGACTAAATTCTAACCCTTTCGAGTCTTCGGATCCGTGGGTGGCGGCACGACCTTCGGGGGTTTCTGGTGGGGGTTCAGGAGGTCGGGTCGTTACAGTGGTATCAGAGATCAGGGGTCCAACGAGATTTGTAATGAGTTGATAACTATGGCTGTCCCAAAGAAAGGTACTAGTACGCTACTGGCCATCCGTGTAGAGTTGCTGTTAGGTGAGCATGTGGCTCTTTGTTGCAGGTGGCTAGCTTTCTAGCAGGATCCGAGTGTGAGCTGCAGGTGAGTGTTGCTGCCACTATTAGATTCGTCCTCGACCTGTGCATCTGTGTGAGTGTGTCGCGAAGGCTGAGAGAGCCTACGTGTGGTGTGGCCTTCACCGGTGCAGGGTTGTGGTCTGCGGAACCGGTAGAAGGTGTCCTTGCCTTGTTGGTTGTCCCCTTGTTGTTGGGGTGTGTCCTTGTTGGATGTCCCCTTGTTGTTGGGGTGTGTCCTTGTTGGATGTCCCCTTCTTGTTGGGGTGTGTCCTTGTTGGATGTCCCCTTGTTGTTGGGGTGTGTGTTGTGTTTGGCCTTGTGTGCCTATGCACCATTGGGCGCTGTGCTCTGCTCAGTCGGCATCTTTGCTCGAGCTAAGAAGATGCTTGTGTGCCATGTTGCACTGCTGGTTGAGTGATGCGACACCTGTCTATGGTTGTTGCCAGCTTTGTGCTGGCTAGTTGTGAACTCTGGCGAGGTGTTCCCGGAGTTCTTCTCTGCTGGTTTTGGTGGAAGTGAGGTTTCCTCAGAACTGTGTTGTGCTCGTTTCTGGTTGTTGCAGCGTTGCCTTCTGGTTGAGGTGCATCGCTTGGCTGTTGTGTTCTAGTGGTGTTTTCCAGAACTGTTTGTTGTTGTCCTAGTGGGGGGTTCCTCTCCCTCTGGGACTGCTTTTGTACTCGTTGAAGTCTTCCGCTGTGTTACCTCTTTGGTTGAGGTCTCTGTTGTCTGGTTGGTTGCCATTGCGTTGCCCTCACGGTTGAGATGCATCGCTTGGTTGCCCTGTGTTCTGGTGATGGTTTCCCAGAACGGTTTTCTGTTGTTCTGGTGAGGGTTCCTCTCAGGACTGTTCTAGCTTGTTTCTGCCAATTGTTATGCTACCTCAGGGGTGAGGAATGCTGCTGTTGTGCTGGCTATTACGTTCTTGTGGGTTTTCCCCGACGCCTTGGTGGTTCTGGTGGAGGTGCTCCCAGAACCAATTTGTGTTGCTTCCTCTAACTTATGTGTTCTCTGTGTTGGCCGTTTGTTTGGGTTGCGTTCTAGTGATGTTTTCCTAGAACGGCTCTTGGCACCTTGGGTGGAAGTCCTCCCCAAGCTGCTTTGTGTTTGTTTTGGTCGTTGCTGCTCTCTCTTTGTTGGAGATGAGCTGTCGCTATTTTCGGTTGGACTCTTCGTATTACAGTCTGCCTGGGTGCCATCGGTCAAGGGTGGTGCCTTTGACCGTGTGTCTGGCCGTGGTGCTGGCCAGGTTGTCTTCTTGTTCATTTTTCGGGTTTCCTGGCTGCGCTGGTGGGACTTCGTGTATCCCCAGGGTGAGGAGGTTTGCTTTGTTTCTCGCGCCCTATGTGCTCTGCCAGATGGTAGTCTGGTGAGTGCCATGGGTGTTCGACTGGATGTGCCTCCTATTGGAGTGCTAGTTTTGCGTGGTTGTTCCCTCTTTCGTGTGAGGAGGAGGCCTGTTGTGTGCCTTCTTCCTCTGCTTTCCGTGGGTTGCTCGGGGTGGTGGTGCTTTCACATGGCATTTGGTGCCGTGTCGTGCACTGTGGCGACCTTTGTGGCGAAGGTCCCTCCCCTTATGCTCTCTTGAGGTTGAGCTGGTCGCTCCCCTCGTGCGCGTTGTTTCCTTGTGGTACGATAGGTAGTGATGTACCTATTGTGCCGTTTTGCACTGTGCTGGTTTCTTATTGCCTGACTAGACGATGTAGGGCAGCATGCCCTGTGTTCAGTGTGAGGCGGCACCGGGTTTTCTTTTGTTTGGCTTGCTGATGCAGGCATTGTTTGGTGCATGTTTTGCTTGTGCCTCGGCTGTGCTTAGGAGGCACTTGTCGCTGTTTGGTGTGTGGCCCTCTCTACCTGTGGTGGTAGGAGCGGTGCCTTGTGTTTGTGTGCTTCTAAGAGCCAATGTAGTTGTTGCGCTCTTGAAGCTGTTGGTTTTTCGCGCGTTTCTCTTGTGGGTCTCTGGTGGAGAGTTCCTCTCTGTTGGCCTTGAGTCATTTCAAGCCGTTGGTGCGGTTGATCGTGTTTCTTTTTTGATGCTTCGTGTTTTTGTGCCTTGAGGGTTCGTGGCCAGTGTGGCCTATTCTGCCCTTTCAGGCTTGTGGCTTCTTGCGAGTGGCTTTTGGTAGGTCTCTTATGGAGAGTCCCTCCTATTAGCCTGTGTTGTTTCGGACGCTGGTGCAACTGTGTTTCATCTTGCTTGTTTTGGTGCTTGTGGTGGCACCCTCTGCTCGTGCTCGAATGGTTTGTTTTCGTGTTGTCTGGAGCCCTGGTGCATTGTGTTGTACCTTGGGTGGCTCCTGGTGCTGGTGTTAGCACCGTGTGTGTGCTGTGTGCCTTGATCGTAAGCTTTGTGCGTCGTTTCCCGAATTTGCTCGGTGTTCGAGGCATTGAGTTTTCCGCCTCTGGGACATTTTGTGCTAGTCGTGCCTTATGGCTACCGCTATGGGGTGGCTGCTTTGCCTTGTCTAGGTAGCCCTATCGGTGGTACACTAGGCTTTGGTCGTGGCCTGTGTCCAGGTTTTTCCTCTCGCTTTGGGAAGCAAGTGCATTCTGTTGTGGTAACCGACTTCGGTTTGAGTCCTCTAAGGTTGACATGCTGCCCTCGACCTCTACAGTTGTTTCGTTTCCCGTGCGATTGCCGATGTCTTGAGTTTCTTTGCCTTGCCAACATCAGACATCTCCTTTGGTTTTGCCTCTGTGCCTATGCATGTGGAGTGGGTGTTTTAGCTTTCTGTGGCTTCACAGTCGTTGTATGTCCTGGTCGGATCACGTGGATGATCTGGGTGGGATCTAGTGGTGCCGGCGGACACTGTCCTATGTACTGTGGTGTTCTCCATGTGCATGCTATCGCTTGGTTTTGGGTCACCATTAGAAGTTCTCATTTGGCCTTGCCGTAGGTTCTAGCTGTTGCTAGTTGTGCGGAGCCATTCAGTGGAGTCTTTTGGATAACCTCTTGGCATTTTCTCGATTGTTTGCTGTCAGTAGCTATGTCCTATGTCTAGCCTTTGGGCGACAGATTGAGTTACTAACTAGTTGGTCTCAACGACGTGGTCTGTTAAGGGCTCAGTCGCGTGGTTTTTGGTTGTTTCAGTGTTTCTGGTCGGCTTGGTGCACGCCACGCCTGTGGTGTTGTCGACGTCTGCTTGTGTGCTCTGCGTCATTGTTGTGTGCCCTGTGAGCCGTCAGCTGTCTGTTTAGGCACTCGCATTGTGGCAGGGTTGTGGTGGCGACCACCGGGAAGTCGCGGTGCGACTTAGTGGTCCCTTTGCACCTGTTGTGTTCTCCGACCGGGTTTCGCCCTTAAATTTTGAGGATGAAATTATTTTTTTGTTGGATGTATTGTACCATCTCGGGCTTTCTAGCTTTCTGTTTGTGTATGGGATGACTGGCCATGTCGCGACGGAGGTGTCCGTCGCGACAGTCATCCCTGTTACGACCGCTAGGTGCGTCGCGTTCTTGTCGCGCCCGGTCAACGGGTCACGACAAGGTTCCGCTTTTGGTCTACTGACAGGCGTCTACCGCCTGTCAGGGTGGCAGGCGGGTCAGAGCGACCTGTCAGGCTGTCGCGGCACCCTGGATGGGGGTGTTCTGGTCGCGGTGGGGGCGGCCGTCGCGATAAGGTTGGTATCGCGACGCCCCCCCCCCCCGTCGCGTTCTGCGGGCCGGAGGCTAAAAGCCTTGGTCGGCTCCCCCTTTCCCTTCTTTGGCTTTTCTCCCTTTCCTCCTCCTCTCTGAGGAGGGGAAGTTCTTCCCCTTTCTCCTCCGACGGCTTGGAGCTCGGTGGTGCAGGTGGCGGCTCGTGGCGGAGCTAGAGCGGCGGCGAGGAGCTAGAAGGTGGCGGTCGTGGCATCGTGAAGGCCCATTTATGGGTTGGTTCTTCGTTCTCGATAGGGATTCTTGTGCCCTTTCTTGTTGGTGTGGATTGGGAGTCCACTTTATGGAATGCTTGTGTTTACTACTTTCACCTTGCTCCCCTCCCCGTTGTGGTGTGCTTATTGTAGTTGTGGTGACCCCGGGATGTAGCATTCTGGCGGTCCGCCTTCCAGCTGATGTTGAGACCGCCGAGTGCATCGCGACATCAAAGAAGGCATCGCCCCGGTCCGACGTGACCTTTATTGCCGTGCGGTTGGCCGTTGCGATAAGGGTCATGTCGTGACCCAATTGCTCGTCACGACAAGCTGTTGTCGCGACGCGCAGCCCTGTCACGACAGGCTTGTTGCGGCGCTTTGCCTTGTGGCGACAACCTGGTTGTCGCGACGTGCTTCCCCGACGCGACCCGCTTGTCGCTGTTGCCCTACCCGTCGCGATGAGATCGCGACGGGCTAGGAGGGCACGACAAGATTTGGTTTGCCTCGTGTGTTTCCATGGCCTCGGTTGGCGTGTCAGTGTGTGCCCTAGGGCAGGGTTGCCCTTAGGACCTTCTGGTAGGGAACGCGACAAGTTGCCTCCCTGTGTTCAGTGACTGAAGGTGACACCTTCGTGGCCGTGTCCTAGCAGTGTCGCTAGGAGGCTTGCGTCTATCTAATAATCGATTGTCTGTCGGTCAATCAATTATTAGAAGAGCATTGGTTTCTGTTCTGTCTGGTGTGTTCCGGTTTCTCGGGCCGTGCCGTGTGTGTCGGCGTTGGCCGACGACCCTTTTGGGGTTTCCAGAAGGGGTGCCGTGCGTGCCTATGCCTAGCGGGCTTGTCTTGGTTACAAGCCAGCTGTGCTGTTTCTGTTGGTGGTTGCCCCACCAGTTCTCTTTCACCCGGTGCTCGGCACTTGAGGGCTTGTCCGTGAGACAGGTTGTTACCGTTACCTGGGACCCCCAGCCCCACATGCCTGTGTCAGAGGGTGTTGCTCCGGGCGGCGGGCGTGCTCAAGTCATTGACTTGGAGCAGAAGGGGAAAATGGTGGGGACAATGGTGTGAGCCATTTGTAGAGCTCTCTTAGCTAGTCTGGGTCTCCGAGGTGGTTCAGGCGCTCATCCGGTGTGGACCAGCTAGTCCGTCTCACTGCCTCGTTCTACTTTGGTTCTGGAGCCATGTAGGGAGGTCAGGCGTGGGGCCGTAGTTCGGCCGAACTACGGTGTTTGTGGTTGTGTTCTTTGCTGTGGCTCACTAGCCTCACTCTACCTATGGAGGTCGTAGGCAGGAGTCAGCGGCTGGCGAAAAAGAGGGGTGGACTGTGTGTACCTCTCTTAGCTGCCTATGATGGTGGCTTGGTTGCTCTTGTTGTGACGGTGTTTCACGCTATTTCCGAGATTGGGTTTCTCGTCGCCCTAGCCTGCACAGTGGTTGTAGCCTAGCCGTGTCTAGTTCTGTGGGCTTAGTTGGTTTGGCCTCATTGGCCGTGTTTAGTGGCTTTTGTTCTGCGGGTTCTTTCGGGTTGTCTTGTGTAGACACCCAACTGCAGTTTCTGTAATCCGTTCCTTGGTGCCGTCGATGGTGACACTAGAGTGTGTAGTTCCCTGACCTTGTGGAGTGCTCAAGGTGTAGGGTGGTTCTGTTTGTGGGCCCTCGACCTTGTGGAGGTCTGAGGTGGCCGTGCCTTTGGTGAGATGTTGTTTCTTATGTGGTTGCTCGGTGTCTCTCGTGGTGACACCTGATTGTTCCTTCTCGACCTCGTGGAGGTCCGGGATGTTGGTGCTTGTGTTGTGAGACTAGGGTCCCACGTAGTTGCTTCAGTGTTTCGTGAGTTTCTCTATCTCAGAGGGTGCGTGCTGAGATTTGCTTCCACATTGTGTTGACTCCGCTGGTTCTACGGGAGTCATGTCTGGCCCGACCCTGGTTGTGGGTCGGGGCGTTGCTCTGTTTCCACTGCTTTATAGTACTATACAGTAGGTGTTTCCTGCTTTACTACTTTGTAGAGTAGTTTGCTTCCACTTTTGTTGGAGTTCCTACTGCTCTGGTTGGTAAGGGACTGGTTATCCCTACTGAGCCTTGTTCGTGAGGCTCACCCTCTACTCTCTTCAGGTAGGGACTCACTGTCGTAGGAGTTCGTTGCTGGATGGTCGTGGTGGCAGTTTGTTGCGCTGTGCATTGCCAGCAGTGTGAGTTGTGAGTGTGAGCACTTGTAGTGGGAGTTGTGAGTGGCCTTTTTGCATGTCCTCGGGGTATGCCCCTTAAGGACTGCACCTTTCTTTCTATACCTGTACTTTTATTTGGGACATGTTGTACTTAATTTCTTTAATAATGTACAGTCTTTCTTGTTATAATTATTTGAATTTATTGCTTATCTCACTGGACTAAATTCTAACCCTTCCGGGTCTTCGGATCCGTGGGTGGCGGCACGACCTTCGGGGGTCCCTAGCGGGGGTCCGAGAGGTCGGGTCATTACACCTTGACCCACAACGCCCAAGCAGACTGTAACACAGATAGTCCAACCAGCAACAATGACAGCTCATCTCTACACAGAGAGAGCAACGACAACCAAAACAACACGAAGCAGCTTTAGGGAGAACTTCCACCAAAAGCGCCAAGAGACGTCTTGGGAGAATCTCGCCAGAACATAGCCCAACCAAATGGCACACTTCGAACCACAAGGGCAACACAATGGTGGCCCAAAACAAACACAGAGCACTCCTGGGAAGAACCTCCACCAGAAGCGATAAAGGGCGATCCTGGGAAGAACCTTCACCAGAATGCACAACCCAACGACCAAACAATATAGACCATTAGAGAGAACACTGCAGCAAGCAGAACTGCAGAAGCAACGCAAGCAGGTCCTGGGAGAACCTCCACCAGAACCACCAAGGCACCGATCTGGGAAAACTCGCCATAACGCACCAGCCAAACCAATAGCACACATCAGACTCTGAGGTAGCATGGCAACAACAGAAACGAGCGTGAAACAGTCCTGAGAGAAACCCTCACCAGGACAACAGCAAACGGTTCTGGGAAACCTTACCAGAACACATGGCAACCAAGCGATGAACCTCAACCTAGAGGGCAACGCAACAGCAACCAGAAACGAACACAACACAGTTCTGGGGAAATCTTACTTCTACCAGAACCAATAGAGAAGAACTCCATGAGCACCTCACAAGAGCTCACAACCAGCCAACACCATGTCGACAACAACCACAGACAAGTGTCGCAGCGCTCAACCAGCGATGCAACACGGCACACAGAACATCTACTTAGCCCAAGCAACAATGCCGACCAAGCAGAGCACAATGCCCAACAGTGCACAAATAGAAGACCACACACAAGACCAACACAGCACACACCCCAACAACAGAGGGGCAACCAACAAGGCAGGGACACGTTCCACCGGTTCCACAGACAACCCTGCACCGGTGAAGGCCACACCACACCCAGGCTCTCTCAGCCTTCGCGACGCACACACGCTCAAATATGCCGAAGACGACCTACACCTGTACTTGCCTACAAGTGTCCCCCACACAAGGAAGACCACTGCCAGCGAGTCCAGTGCCAACCGCACTGCTACGGCACGAACACGCCGAGCGACCACACTTGCCACACACAAGACACAGCAACAACTGCAACCTGCAGCACGCGCATGAATCATGCAGGGAAGCCGCACACCTGCAAAACATTTGAAAACACAAGCCTAACACTAGTTGGACGGTGTCAACAGCTCACTAATACCTTTCTTTGGGACAACTATAGTTATTAACTCTTTACAAATCTCAGTAGACTCCTCGCTCTGATACCACTGTAACGACCCGACCTCCCGGACCCCCGCCAGGGACCCCAAAGGTCGCGTCGCCACCCACGAATCTGAAGATCTGGAAGGGTTAGAAGAAATAGTCTAGTGAGATATGTACTGAATTTAAATAACTATAACAATATGTACAATATACAAAGGTCTGCACAACGTGTCCCAAGCAAAAGGACAGGTACAAGAAGAAAGGTGTAGTTCTTAAGGGGTATACCCCGAGGACTTGCAAAGCACAATTCTCAACTAACTCGGCTACAAGAGCTCACAACACTCAGATCTCACTGCTGCTGACAACACACGACGCCACAACCGCCTCCGCAACCCCTCCGACACCAAGCTCCCGCGATGACGAGCCCCTACCTGAAGAAACTAGGGGGGGTGAGCCTCGCGAACAAGGCCCAGTAGGAATTACTAGTCCCTCACCAGCCAGAGCAGCAGGAACTCCAAAAATAGGAAACTACCCTAGAAAGCTGTAAAGCGAGGAACACCTACAGCAGGGTACTACTAAGTAGCGGAAGAGAACAACGCAACCGAGTTCGGTCCACACACATGACTCCCGCATAAACCAACAAAGTTGGGCACACAGCGGAAGCAACCCTCGGCACACTCGCCAAGACCATGCAACAACTAGGTGAGAATGACGTCTCACCCCAAGCACGGCCACCACAGACCTCCACAGGGTCAAGGGCCCACAAGCAGAACCAACCCAGACCTTGGATACACCACCAGGTTGGGAAACCACACTCGCCGGTGCCACCATGGACTAGCACCCAAGAACGGGACTACGGAGCCGAGAGAACACCGAAGCGCAAACCACCAGAAGCATGGTTCTGCACAAGGCCAGACCAACGACGCCCACGGAAACTAGGCACAACCAGACTATAACCGCCGTGCAAGTTAGAGCAACGGATAATACTTAGAAACGTTGTGAGGAAGCGTCATCACAACAACAGCAACCAAGACACTGCCACTAGCAGCCAAGAGGGGGACCCATAGTCCGCACGCTCTGCTCGCTTGCCTAGCTCCTGCCTCCGCCCCCGTGGAAGGGTGAGACAGAGCCGCCACAGAAACACACCAACGCACAAAACATCGCAGCCTAGCCAAGCTGCGGCCTCACACTTGACCTCCCTACGTGGCTTCGGAACCAACGTAGAGCGAGGCAGTAAGACAAAGGACTGGCTAGCCTACACTGGGTAGAACTCCAACCGTCCTCGGTGTCCTAGGCCTAGCCAAGAGAGCTATACAAATGACTCAGCACCGCTGTCCAAACCACCATTTTCCCCTTAGCTCCAGAGTCCGCCACACTAGGCTATCGACTCGAGCACGCTCGTTGCCCCGAACGCTCCCTCAAAGGCTCCCGAGGATGGGGGTCCCAGGTAACAGTAACAACCTCTCAGATCGGGGACAAGCCCTCAAGTGCCAAGCATCAGGTGAAAGGCAGGGCAAGCACAACAGGAACCGCGCCGAACTGCTGGCTTGTAACACACGACAAGCCCAGCAAGCGAGAGGCACGCACGGACCCTCAAAAGGGCCGTCGGCCAACCAATGCACGCACGAACGGCTAGAACCTCGGAACACCACCCGCTAACACGAAAACCCGTCGCTCTGCTAATAATCGATTGACCGCCAGTCAATCGATTATTAGACAGACGAGACCCTCCTAGCACCATTGCCAAGACACAGCCACGAAGGTGTCACCTTTGATCGCTGAATGCAGGGAGGTAACCTACCGCGTTCCCTACTGGAAGGTCCTAAGGGCAAAGCCTGCCCTGGGGTACACGCCGACACACAAGCAGGCCTACGGAAGCACTCGAGGCAACACAAGTACTGTCACGACCCCCAAAGCCATCGTGACACCATCACGACGGGGAAGGGCACAACGATAGCCTTGTCGCGACCGGGCGAAGAGCCGCGACAGCAAACCCTATCGCGACCAAGAAATGCGTCGCGACAGCGCCCTCATCGCGACCGCCAACTGCGCCGTGATAAGGTCGTGCCCGACAGGGCTGACGCCTCTTCTGATGTCGCGACGCACCGAGCTGTCGCAACACCAGAAGAGAGGCAAACCAATGGGATCCTCAATCCCGGGCTGCCCACAAACCATACAAACACACCACAATGGGGGAGGGGAGCATAGGGAAAGTAGTAAAGCTATCTATAAACCCTGAGGGGCTCCCAATCCACCCGGATCGGGAAGGGCACAAGAAATCCCTACCTTTCATGAAGAACCGAACCCACGAAGGGCCTTCACGATGCTCGGCCACCTCCTCCTCACTCCACGACGCCGCTCCATCACTCTGCACGAGCTCGCCGGTGCCACCACGTCCCGATCGCCAGAGGGGAACCTCCCCATTGTCGGAGAAGAGGGGGAAAGGGAAGAGGAGGAGAGAGAGGGAAAGTGGTAGCCGGCCAAGGCTTTTAGCCTTCGGCACCCAGGACGCGACGGACCACCCCGCCACATTAAGCACCTTAACGCGACGGGCCAAGACCGCGACAAGAACGCGTCCCCCACGGATGCCGCGACAGTGTGACAGGCTGTACTGACACACCTGCCACTCTGACAGGCGTCAGACGACCGACACGACAGAAAGCAGTCACGACCCGTTGACTGAGCACGACACGAAGATGCGTCCGAGACACCGGGCACGACAATGACGCGACGCACACGCTCGTCACGACACGGATGACTGTCGCATCGGGCACCCCCGATGCGACACTAATGCGTCGCCCAGTCTAGACGCGTTAGTGGCCAGTCATCCCAGACACCGGACGGAAAGTCAGGTCTTACAACCAATCTCCTACTAGCTCTAACAGGTAGTCAAAACTATGTACTTAATTAAATGATAGAAGTTATATCTTCTACTCTACTAAGGAAAGCGTAGAAGCAAAACTACTAGCTAACAACGGTACGGAGAATGCCACGGTCGGAAACTCTGTAGAACCTGCACGTCGAGACCACCACACGGCTGGCTATCCAGATAGGAAGAACCCCGTCTGGACAAGAGACACTAGCTACGGAAAACACTACCACTAGTCAACTGGTCAGGTGCGTCCATTGACGTCTTATCCTCGAACCAGGTCCAAACCTCCACATCTCGCCAGAGTGAGGCAGGAACACTAAGTACACAACAGTAACTGCCGTAGTCTGGTAGGACTACGGTCCCATGCCTGGCCTCTCTAGGTGGTTCCGGGGCCACAAAGAGTGAGGCAGTGAGAAAAGGACTAGCTGGACTGTAAGGCCCTCGAACTTTGTTCTCATTATTCAGATTTTGTCATATTATACTTAGTTGTTTTTGTGTATATTGTTTATGTGTATATGTGCATATATGTATATACGTACTTATTTATGTATATATTATCTTTATTTAATTGTGCATATTGTATTTAAATAATATAGGTCATATTGTATGTATTTGTATATGGTGGATATATGCTATTTGATGTTTATGTTTTCTAGTCGAGATGCCAATAAATGTCAACATCCATTGACGTTGAGGGCATGTTGACGTCAACCAGTGTGCCGTTGACTCAGAGTTGGCATCCTGATCGATGGACGTTTATTTTCTGTTAACGGCAGTGAAGTGGCCGTTTACTTCTTCATTTTTACTGCAATTCCGGATCTGGAAATGGCCACGTTTTCCTCGATTCTGGATTAGGAAACTACCCTCCAATGGTAGAATCCCATCCTTAATGCCTACCTCGACGCCTTAACCCCATAAAACACCCCGTTTTCGCTCAGATTAGGTCTTTTGGACTCTTGAGAAACCTAGGGCTTTCTGTGAGAAAACCCGAACTTTGGCAACTTTGATCTAGTGATTTGGTGCGTCTTCCGGCAACCTTCATCGACTGGAGGGAACTCTAGACATTAAGGAAGTTTCCCCTCCGGTGTGAGACCTACATTAACAGAAAGACCGGATCTGGGAGGTTTTTGAGCACCTTCTTGGCTTGGCTGAGGAGGGCTTCTCCGGCAAATTAATCCCATTAGACAATTTTTCTCAGGCAAGTAATTGAGGGATTTCATCCCTGCACATGTCCTTTAGGTCCTAGGATTTTTGTGGATTTTTCCTCGTGTCATGGAACCTCCAATTCTCCTTGTGTATTGCATTCAGTCTGTGTTTTCTGTAGACAGGAACTTGATGGCAAGCTTGCTGCCGCCAAGATCTTGAGTTAGCGGCAACATCGTGTGCGGTTAACTCCAGTTGGCGACAACCCCTTTGCCGCCAAGTTCTTCAGGTTTTATAGAATGGCTGTTTTTATATCTGTGATGTGTTTGTCGGATTGCTGGGTATATGTGCATGATGTAAAAATTATATGTGGTCAGGTACAACCAGTAGGTCATGTCATGAGGATATATCAAATTTCTATATATAGTTCTATTTATTAAAATTTCTGTAATTGGACATTGAGCATGATCTAGTCATGATAAATCCTGAATAAATATATCCATTGTGTATTAGGGTTCCATAAAATTTTCATGATCTTATGATGACTATTTTCAGGTTTTGGAACTGTTAGGTACGATTGTTTTAGTGTGAATCATGTTTAAATGAGTTTATTAATAAATCTGCATATGACCTATTTTAATTGTTAAAATTTGATTTACTATTCCAAAAAATCTGAAAATTTAGGTATGTGGCATATGATATGTGTGAAGCCTGTGATAAAAAATTTTGTTCTATTTTGATAACAGTAGGTACTGTTATTAGTTTAATAAGACATGTGACCATGATAAACATGTTTAAGTTTAATCATGTGGAATACAATGATTAGCAGCATGATTAGGACTGTGTTATGAGTTAATTGTCATTGTGAAACAGTAACATCATGTCCTGTGAACTGAAGCATGTGTGTTTATTTAAAATGCATGTAAATGTGTTAAACAATGCATGTGAATTATGTAAACAATGTGATAAAGTGTGAATGTGTAAAATTGTGATGAGATTGACACTGCTACCATAGAGGGCTGTGGAGCCGTACTATAGTAACACTAGTACAAATTATGGAATAGACCACCGTTAGTTAAGAACCGTCGACGGTTCTGCATAAAGCCAACGGTCTTTAACCGTCGATGTTTTATTTGGGAATAGACAACACATTAACCGTGGTTTAATATATACAATTTATTTTTTAATATATATCTTCTATTTGAACCGTCATTTAATAGTTATTAAAAGTCCATCTTACTTCCTTAATTCTCGAACCCCCGCCAATTTTGGATTTGGATGGCCCCACGTCTCTTCCCCGCCAAAGAAGGGAAACCGCGCTGGAACCCCTCGCCTCGTCCCTCCTAGCACGCAAAAGAGGTAGAGGCGCGTCCTCTCCCCATCGCTCAGACGCCCTCACCTCGCCCCTCCCAGCGCGCAGAAGAGGCAGAGGCGCGCCCTCTCCCCGTCGCCCGGACGCCCGCCTGCGCTGGAACGCCCTCGCCTCGCCCCTCCAGCATGCAGAAGAGGCAGAGGTGCGCCCTCTCCCCATCGCCCACGCCAGAACGTCCTCGCCTCGCCCCTCCCAGTGTGCAGAAGAGTCGCCCTCCCAGCGCGCAGAAGAGGCAGAGGCGCCCCCTTTCCCCATCGCCCGTTCACCCTCCCCTGCGCTGGAACGCCCTCGCCTCGCCCCTCCCAACGCGCAGAAGAGGCAGAGGCGCGCCCTCTCCCCGTCGCCTGGATGCCCGCCTGCGTTGGAACGCCCTCGCCTCGCCCCTCCAGCGTGCAGAAGAGGCAGAGGTGCGCCCTCTCCCCATCACCCACGCCGGAACGTCCTCGCCTCGCCCCTCCCAATGTGCAGAAGAGTCACCCTCCCAGCGCGCAGAAGAGGTAAAGGTGCACCCTTTCCCCATCGCCCGTTCGCCCTCCCCTGCGCTGGAACGCCCTCGCCTCGCCCCTCCCAGCGCGCAGAAGAGGCAGAGGCTCGCCCTATCCCCGTTGCCCGGACGCCCGCTGTGCTGGAGCGCCCTCGCCTCGCCCCTCCAGCGTGCAGAAGAGGCAGAGGTGCACCCTCTCCCCATCGCCCGCGCCGGAACGTCCTCGCCTCGCCCCTCCCAGTGTGCAGAAGAGTCGCCCTCCCAGCGCGCAGAAGAGGCAGAGGCGCCCCCTTTCCCCATCGCCCGTTCGCCCTCCCCTGCACTGGAAATCCCTCGCCTCGCCCCTCCCAACGCGCAGAAGAGGCAGAGGCGCACCCTTTCCCCATCGCCCGGACGCCCTCGCCTGCGCCGGAACGCCCTCGCCTCGCCCCTCCCAGCGCACAGAAGAGGTAGAGCCAAAACACAGTTCATATGCATTCAAACTAGATGCTACTACATTAGAATATTAGATAAGAAAACTAATAGAGCACCATTTAAAGTAAAAGGCTCAACAATTTTACATGATTTGCATTTTATCATGAACTGGACAATGTATAAATGAGTCTTAGTCATTTTATCTTAGAGACTGAATAGACACCTTTAGGATCAAGAAGTGTAGCACAATAGCATTGGTTAACAATTACATAGATAAGAAAACTAATAGAGCATCATTTCAAGTAAAAGGGTCAACAATTACATAGATAAAAAAACTAATATGCGTACAAGTCTGAAAAGACAGGACACATATCTGGGAAGGCAGCAGAATGGGGTATGCTTGCTACTGCATGAGGCTTTTGTATTTGATTAAAGTGTGTTCACAGATGTTAAAATCTTCATAATCTACACCCCCTCCTTAGCATGTTGTTGAGCATTTTTTTTTTTTGGCTTATCTGAAAATTGATGTCATTTTGAATGTGAGTTGTCTAGAACAACGTTCTAATTTAGGGGTTATATTGAAAAAGTAAAGAAAAGGGAGAGTGTGGACAAAAGGTACAACTGATAAATAGGCAGCAGTATAGCAGTAACATTCATCCTCTTAGAAGGAGACTATATGGTTGCCAGATCGTTATATTCATTCCCTTTTGAACAATAAAACTGTATAGCAGTAACAACAGTTCAGAAAGAATTATAAGGAAAATCAAAACATACAAGGGATAAATATGCAGCAGTTCCAACAAGAAAACAAAAGAGATCCATCCAAAGTACTGTCCTAGATTTGGACTCACATCAACATAATTCCCATCTAACCCAGGTGCATGAGGGCATTCAATGTTTGCATTAGCTTCAGAAGTAGCACAAGAGCTGCATTTTTGTTGAGAGTTTAGATGTTCTGCCCATTTAATTATTTTATCTCCAGTTGAGAGTTTAGATGGAACCCCAGGTAGCCTTTAGAAAGAGGAATGAGCATCCCCAGTTATGAACTCCATATCCAAAAACTATTATATGCCCATAAATTTCTGAATAGATTCTCCATGAGTTTTCCTTCAAGATTTTTTATGTCTGCCTATATAGTGAATGTCTGTCATCTTCTTTAGTCTATGCATTTTTATTATTCTATATTACTTATTTAATTTTAAACATGTCTTTTCAGATTAACAGAAAATTATATTTTCACAGGTTAAGTGTGTGCTTTAAAAGTCAAAAGGGTTATCCTTATTGGATTTTGCCTTGGACAGTGTGTGGACAAAAGGTACATTTGCTAATCCCTACGAGTTTGGTGTATATTTGCTTTAATAAGACCATTTTCTTTTTCTTTAAGCAAAGTTCAATGTTTTCAGAATTATTTGCTTTCTGACTTTTAAAAGTGGTTGTGTTTAAATGATTGATAATTCCTACCAGTTTAATGTGAAAATGTTCCTGACAACATTGTGTTACTGTTGTGTGGAATTGGTATTGTTTTGGGGTTAAATATTGTTGTTACTCTTTTGGAATGGATAGCATGTTTATTATAAAGTCAAGTGATTTCACCCTTGCCTTTTGCCATCCAAAGCATTGTTCAAAGGATGTGGACTGGACTTGAGATTATCAAGTTCCATAGTCATTGTGCCCCAAGACATTAAATAAGTCAAAAAATATATAGTTTCATAGCCATTGTTTCACTGTTGCTTCCTTCCATCTCTCCCCATCCCTCCCTCAAGTCTGCATATTTCCCCTTTCTATTTTTCAATTATTTTGGCCTACCATTATCCTGGCTGATTGGAAAGGTTGTGTTCAAGAAAATAGAAAGGTTTTGATTCTGTAAGTTGTAGTTGTCACCTTGGTTTTGATTCTTTAATATCTTCCTGGACTAGCTGGAAGCTCAAACTCAATTTAGACTTGGTTTTGATTATGAAAGAAGTAAGAACTCACTCTTGATTTAATGTGAACCTGACAGAGTTTGTCAGTGTGTGGTCCTCATCTAGTAATGAAAACGTTGACGAGCGTTGGTCTGTTATGGATCCATGTTCCATTTTAAGATATAACTCTGAAGACAAAACAAACAGAAAGGGAAAACAGAGTTGGACAATCTAATAGGGAAACAAAGGACAAATGCCAAGAACAAATAGGAAACAACTCCCATTTTCCAAGTTAAATCCTATGCATGGTGTATCTGCTGAGAAGTGGCCTCACAAATCCCTTCCGCATGCAACTGACCTCTGTTGTAAATATAAGACCTACATGTGCTGATCAGAGAATGTTATGGGTGTTTACGTATAGAAATTAACTCCATCTACCCATATGTGCTTAGGGGCATCATTGACGATAATATGTATAGCGTTCTATCAGGTAAAAAATGCTAGAAAATTGTCACGGCGTGCGTGGTCAAGCAGGCGGGACCTGTCAGTGTATTGTCCATCATCTGACATAATAGAGTTAAATTACTTTATATACATATCAAAAATAGTACATTGTAATTGAAATTACTGTTATAAAAAAAATCACAATACAAGTCCACAAGTCTGTAAAAGTGACTGGGTGGGGGGTGTCAAATACTGGCTGAACGGCAGTTTGGAAAATTGACAAGCATAACTCATGAAATATGCATAACAACATAAGCTACAAAAATGTCAATCCCAAGACTGTAGTTGTTGGTGCAAAAAAATGAAAAACCATCTAGAAAAGATGAAACTGAAGCAACACTTAATTGTTGCTATAAAAAACCATGTAGAAAAGATCATACAGAAGTAGAAACTCCATCAAACTATTGTAACAAAGCAAAGCAAAGCTCAGGCCTACCATTATCCCCTTTCTTCAATCCATGAGCATAAAACTATCACAAAAAAGGTAATTTCTGATGTTCATTGTAGACTACTTTAATACTAGAATTTTAGGAGGGCAGCAAGAAAAACCTAGAGTTTGACTGAAGATGAGCAAAGACAATTTTAGATGTTCATTGTAGACTGCAAAAAACTTAGAATTTGACTGAAGATGAGCAAAGCCAATTTCTGAAGGTCATTATAGAGTGCTTTAGCTGAATTGTATCTGTAAACTTTAGCAGTCTACTAGATGAGCAAAGGCATTTTGTTTTATTATATACTTTACTGTCAGGATTAGGCCTTTGGTGGTCTTTTCTCTTTGAGACCCATTTTGACAGCTATAAAGTGTAGAACACAAATGTTATTAAAGATTTTTAGGTTAGATAAAATTTAAAACAGAATTCTGCATTAAGCCTATGAGGGGGTATATGTATCTTTTTTTCTCTATTTTTTGAAGACTCTCAATGTCTATACCAGCCTAAGACTAGCCTGAACCCAGCTGATGCAAGTTAGAAATGGCCTTTTCAAGTATAAACAAGCCAGGATCAATAACCAGAAATTAAATCAAGACTAGCTCTGTCAGTTTTGGTTTCCAGTCCAGTTTTTATATGAGTGCAGGGAAATCACGTGGTCTAGATGGCATTTTTGTTTCCCAAGAGAAATATGTAATGGATCTGCTCAAGAAATATAATATGCAGACTTGCAAGGCTTTCTCCACTCCAATGAATGCAAGTGAGAAATTGAGTCTCATTGATGGGACTGCCAAAGCCAATGACACACTATTCAGAGGATTAGTTGGTGGATTGTTATATTTGACCCACACACATCCAGACATTCTATTTGCTGTCAGTTTAGTCTCAAGGTTTATGCACAGTCCATCAATGCATCACCTGGGAGTCTCAAGGTTTATGCACAGTCCATCAATGACCACCAGCTATGGAATATGGTATAGGCCAAGCACCTCTTTTAATTTATTTGGCTTTACTGACAGTGATTGGGCAGGTGCAGTAGATGATCGAAAGAGCACAAGCGGGTTCATCTTTGCACTCGGTTCAGGTGCAATATCTTGGAACTCAAAGAAGCAAAGTACCACTGCATTGTCATCATCTGAGGCGGAATATATAGCTGCATCAGCAGCTGCATGTCAAGCAATTTGGATGCGCCGACTTTTGAAGGACTTGGGTCAAGCTCAAGCTCAAGCACATGCAACACCAATATCATACCCAAAGTTGGTAGTGGACTCTGTTTTATCTAGTTTTCAGGAGTTTGTTGTGCCTATTTTATAGGGATAGTTTGTTAGTGTGTTATGCTCCAGGTTAGTGGATGTTGTGCCTCAAGTAGTGGGGTACGGTGTCATCTTTTGTTCTATATATATGTGTGTTTAGAAACTACTCTGATATATATAACTCTGCTACATACGAAAAATTATCCTCTCTAGTTTGTTCCTCTTCTATGTGTGTGGTTTCTGTGTGCCTATTGTCCTACAGATTTTTCCAACATTTTAAAAAATCATTCTTCAAACTGTGCTCTTGCAGTGAATTTGAATCCCAGCAAGGAAGACCTAGAGGCATCTTTCAAAGACAAAGGGAATGCAGGCTCCATTGATGGTGTTCCAGTTAACCCTGTTCATGTGCAATTTAACAGAGGTGGTCACACCAGCGGCAGCATTTCTGAAAAAGGTTCTATTAATGTAAATGCTATTCCTGGTGGATTTGACTCTTTTCATGATCAGTGGGATACTGTAAAAGAATTTTACTTTGATGATCACTTCGCCAAAGGATCAGAACTGAACTCTCTTGGGCCATTTGAAATTCAGGTCCTTAAAACCCCTGGAATTTCAGCTCAGAGATTTGGTGGGCTTCAGTTTGAATTTACTGGAATGAATGAAATAAAACATGTGGGAAATTTCCATATTCTGCTTCCATCTATTATTGTGCATGATGGAATGGATTTATGCCTTGTTGCTTGGATCCTTTGGCCAGATGAGGAAAGCAGATACATCCCAAACCTAGAAAAGGTATTCGTAAGTTAAGTTGTAATAATACCATCAGTTCTGCAGAGGCTGCCATATGATTGTCTTGTACCCCATACTAATTCCATGGTTTGCTATATATTTCTTGAACTTCAATGTAGGTGAGTTAAACCATTTAGTTTTTGCATGCAATTCCTACAGGTTGTTAAGAAACGGTTAACCAGTGAGGCAGCAGCAGCAGCTAGTCGAGATGGTAGGTGGAGAAATCAGCTGAGACGGGCAGCATACGATGGTTGCTGTCGACGAGTGGCCCAAATACGAGCTTAAGGCAAGTTATTTCCTTTTTTTTGTCATCAACGAGCAAGTTATTTCAATGTTTATGTTGTGGAATCTATAAAATGGATGTGCAATTTTATATCTTATTTGGGCTATCTTTTCATGTTTCAGATGTTCGATATAATGGTGTCCAGAGGGATTGTTCTGATAATAGAGAAAAGCTTTTCTCTATTCAATTTACTGGGTGCCAAATACATGTAGAGTCTGGGTATGAAAAAGAACCGGCTTGCCCTTCTTTCTTCCAGCTGTGTCTTTGCTTTGTACTTTCCTCAATAAAATGTGACCACATTTACTTGCCTCAAAAAGATTAACACTCTTTCTTTCTTACTTGTTTGATTTCATAGGTTGGAAATTGCTGGATGCAAGGTGGAACATCACAGTTGCAGCCCTCAAGACAACAGAGTTGCACCTCTTTATCTAGATAGGACTCTTCATACAAATTTTAATTTTCATGCTACCAAGACATGACGTTTTTGTACATATTGAATATGACATGATAACTAATGATTAACGTGTTGAAATTTTTTTATGTTATATTTAAATAAATGGTGCATTGTAAGTTTGGATGTCTTTACTAAAAAAAATCTCCAAAAGTATTTGAATAATATTTTAAACTTGTGGAATATATGAAAAATGACTATATTTATGATGGGTTCGTCAACTATTGTGTATACGGGAGTTGTTGGCTTTCATGCAAATACGACGTTTGAGTCTGTTGACTATTGTGTATATGGCAATGGTTGGGACCGTCGGCTATCAAAAAAAGGTAGTGGTTGGTTCCGTTGGCTATTGTCTACATGGCGACGGTTGGGACTGTCGTCTATCAAAAAAATCGATGGCAGGATCTGTGGGCTATTATTTGCATGGTGATGACTAGATGGTTATTGACAGTTGGCTATTGTACAAAAGGCGACGGTTCCTGATCGTTGGCAATGACGTCACACGACGGTTTGAATAGTCAGCTATTGTACAAAAGGCAACGGTGCCTGACTGTTCGCAATGACGTCCCTCGACGGTTTTTCACCGTCGCCTATTTTATAAAAGATGACAATAATCGTTGGCAATAATATTTTAAAAAAAAAATAAAAAAATAAGAAATAGACGACGGTTTTTTGAAGGCCACAGTTGGGTAACCGTTGGCTATAATATGGCCAACGGGAGTGTAGACCACGGTCTATGGACGACGGTTGGACCGTGGGTGTTGTTATAGACGACGGTGTTTTTCAAACCGCCGACGGTTGTTAGCCGTCGGCCATAGTCCTTTTTGTACTAGTGTAAAGTCCCTACGGGAAGATTCAATGTGTGTGATATCCTATGGGCATTAGGATGAAATCCTGGAGGTGGACAAGTATCACTAGTTAGGGTGGAGAGGGCTTCTCCCGGTTCTGCACAGTTAACCAAGATTCGTCACTGTGTTGCCTAGGTGACGGGTATTTATGTGATGTGTGTCCTTCTTATAGTGGTTTGGACTATGTGTCACGACAATTAAGTTTAAAAAGTGTGCATATGTGAAATGTGGATATGTGAAAATGTGCAAATGTGAAAAGTGAACATGTGATAGTAAAATGTGAATATGTTAGTATGTGAAAAGATGTGAGTTCATGAGAATGTGATTTATTCATATTAAAATAGCAAGTTAAATGCATGGATAAGTGTTATAATTGCATGAGAAATGATTAGATATTATGCTAGGTGTTATATTCACCATGTACATAATTGCATGCTTTAATTGCGTATAATTGTGAAATGATTTGAATGAAATTTGAACCTTTGAATCATGTTGGATATAATGTGTAGAAAGCATGCTATAGGTTTTCATGTTTAATTGTTTAAGTGATGTGAAGCATGTACCATGTGGTTTCCTTCTTGTTTAAATGATAGCATGTATATGTGACATACGTAAGGATGTATCTTTAGATTGCTTGCTGGGTCTTTTAGAAGACTCATTCTTGCTTTGGCATACAGGTGAGACAGGTGCCACCGTTCCTGAGGAGGACATAGTTAGGAGCGACTCTGAGCACGAGGAGTAGCTTCACGTGTGGACTTTGCTACGTTGTTAACTTTTATTTCATAGTATGTAATCAAATGTGATGAACAATGTAATTTATTTGGAGTTGTATTAATGTGGACATTGGTATTTCTTTTATTGCTATATAGACTGTGGATTATGTGATGGTGATGGAATGAGAATAATTATTTATTTCCGCTGTAATCTTTTGATATTGGTGTACATCTCAATCTATTATTTAATGTTAGGTAAATGTCCCACTGTAACGGCGTTCTTTGTATCGATGTGGATTGGTATAATCGTTCCGGTATAAGGAGGGTCATTATAGAGATTGGTATCAGAGCAAAGGGTTGAGATTATACATGAATATACCATCATCTTCACAATATGCTAAGTCTTTATAGAATTTGTCCATATATGTAGAAAATGTCTAATAATGAATGAAAGATAGTTAAGAAAATGGTTAGGACTAAATAACTTAGTTTCTTAGTAGATTAAATTGTTTTACAGGCTATGGCTACTCGTGGTAGGCGTGGTGCCCAGGCTCGAGATGACAAGCAGAGGCGTGAGGACAGGGGTGAGCAGCAGGCCCCAGCTCCCCAGTGTCCTACTATACTTTCTCCACGACCGCCTGTGGACTATGGTGTATTCATGCAAGGCATGGTCCAGACGATGCAGACCCAGGCGCATACTCAAGCGGCACTGCAGGCTCAACTGCAAGCTCAGGTTATAATTATTAAATAGGAGTAGTCTATTTTTGTTAAATGTATGATTGCTATGTTTCTTATGTGTTGCTTATATTGCTTATTGTCTCATGCTCAGGCTCCAGCTCCAGTTCCTCAGAAGCAAGGCCATGGTGGTCCTTCCATCATGGAGAGATTCAAGAGGATGGCTCCACCCTCTTTTAAGGGGGAGAGTCAGCCACTTTTGGTGGAGAGCTGGATGAGGGAGATTGAGAAGATCTTCTGAGCCATTAGGTGTGCCAAGGAGGATAAAGTTAGCTTGGCCTCCTATATGCTGCAGGTATTTATTAATTATGTATGCATGTACTTGTGTTAAGTTTAGGGTTTTATCTAGTTTGGTGTTTATGGGTTGTATCTTGCAGAAGAGAGCCGATGTGTGGTGGCCCTCCGTACTCTGCACTAGGTTCGAGGATGGTGCTATCGAGGTGACTTGGGATGAGTTTACAAGGCTGTTTCAGGCCAAGTTCATCCCCGAGCATATCCAGGACAGGATGGAGCAGGAGTTCCTTTCTCTCACTCAGGGCTCCATGATGGTGTTGGGATATGAGGTGTCATGCCCCAATATTTAGTAGCGGAATAAATATCGAGATGTGTGAACGATACAAATAGACGTATCATAGTTGAGTAGTGCAGAGTCATAATTTCAAACGTAACAACACATTTGCGACCATAATATTGTCCACAAAATACTCTTTAGTCCATTTCAAACCACTAGTTACAAACTTACGTAAAAGAACCAACTAAAGGGTTCCTTATTCAAATACAAACTTCATGAAAATATTCACTATTACATAAACTACTAAAACATTTATTCCTAATACTTCAACTCCTCGTATGACGGGTGCTCATCACTCTTGCCCTTCTCCATCGGACTCCAAGAGATCCTCATCACTACTTGAAAAGGATAAGATGATAGGGTGAGCGAAGTAGCTCAGTAGGATTTACATCTAAATGTGCGGGCACTAATATACATGATTAACATTTTAAATAGGATCGAAATATGAGCATGATGATAATGCATGCTTTTCTAACGAATCAAATAGTCGAACATAACGAATTTCATAACGAACAATACAGAATTTCATATACAATGGACAGGTAAATCAAGATAGAAATGTATCATAAGAATTGGCCATATTCACACAGATATCACACATTCATGTGATCAGACGTATCGTATCAAACTTATCATATCATATTAAACGAAGGCACATTCACATTAATCTTGCACAAGTATCAGTGCCATGCCAAGCACCATAAGTCCTTACTCCCGTGGTTAATAAGTACGTTGGGGCGCTCCTCCCCAGGACCAGACAGGGCCCCTATTGCACAAGCATTGGTCAAATGGACCGAAGTCCCGTATTGTGCCGAACAAACATATTCATATTATGGCCACAGAGTTTCAATAAAAAGCTCATAGTAATAGGGACATGATCATTCATAGAGTCAAGGTATGACAAAAGCCCAAGACATCAATTGGATAGTATGACGACATATATTATGTTTCATAATTCATTAATGTCTTAACAAAGGATGACTAATGACTGATCGTACGTGGAACAAGTGCTCTCTATCTCTAGGGTAATTCATGGTACAACCAGCTCGGTCTCTATGAGGGAATCCATAGAGTATGGAAACTTACGGAGGTCTTAAGGAAAAGATTGCTAGTCTGGCAATACGGAATGACCGGCAGAGAGCTAGCAATTCACCAAGAGGGGTGTGCCTAATCGTGCAAATGTGTAAGTGACGTGTCACGGATCCTTCCTAAACATGTATGCAATTGATGAACGAATAGCGGAACATCGGGAAGCACATAAATAAAGGAAAACCCACATGCAAGTCATGATAGAAAACTCAACTAAACAAGTCCATTCTAATCATGTATTCATCACATATTCATATCATATTCTTATCATGTCAATTTCACATTAAGGTAGATCACAAGAAGAGAATCAAATGAACATAAGATCAATCACATAATACACATTAGAATCATGTTCATGTCATTACCGTTTTCAAATTGGTTGATTACTTTTAGGCCAATGCACACTATGTAATATTATGTCACATGCTTACAGACCAAGAAAACTAACATGTTGACTGACTAGCAGGAAAGAACAGTCTCGGGTCGGTCCTTGAATCGCGTCTTACACAGTAGACACTTTTCAAAACACGATGTACAGTCAAATAGGGCCAACTGTGAAGAAATCTAAATCGCGTCGGCCTACATGGCCATCTTTTAACTTGAATCGTGACTGGATACCCCGTCGCATTCATGAAACGCATTAAAATAACAATATAAAAATCAGCAAAAAACTTTGAGTGGGAAACCATGCAGAATCGCGTCGGGTGGTCCCGTCGCGTATTAGACCGGCGCAGAAACCCATGCGGCGCAAAGTCTCACACGGACTGTTGACTGGTCAGATGTTGAATTACATCAGACTGCATGGTTGCAGTTTACTGAATCGTGTCGGCCAAGGCCGACGCGATACCAGGCGTTGGAATTGCGTCGCCTGGACCGGACGCAGTTCAAACCCAAAACCCGAAAACATAGGAACCAGTAGTGCTCCTCTTACCATGCTTATATCTCTCTATCTACTGACATTTAGACAAAACTCTCAACATACAAGATGATGAAGACAACGATTAGAAGAACTTTCACGTTTTGGGTTGCATCTAATTCGGTCTTGATTTGCATGAAACCTCTAAAGAACGTAAAAAGTCCTAAACATATGTGACTTTGTTGCAACCTTCATGTCAGACCTATAACTTGAAATATATTGACATTTAGACAAAACTCTAAACACAAAATATGACGAGGACAACTAGTAGAAGAACTTGCATGTTTTGGGTTGGATCTAATTCGGTCTGAATTCATGTGCAACACATGAAGAACGTAAAAATCTCTAACATGCGTGACTTAGGGAAAACGACTAATACTTGACAGATACACCATGAAAATTGGGCAAATCAAGTGCATATGAAACTAGACATGCAGCCCTAAAAGATGATATAGGATTTGTTTAGTCTTGGCTCGAGATCACCTACCTTTGTGAAGATCTAAGACAAGTCGTTGTTTTGGACGTAGCAGAGGATGGACGGGGAAGACGCTCTGGTTCCAGCCATTCTCCTCCTCCTCTGATGCCCTAGCCCGCCTCTAAATGACCCCAACTCAATGCCAAACCTTCCCCAAATATTTTGTGACGAATTCTTATAGCTTTAGGGTTTAATTCCATGTCCTAATGATGCGAGGAAAGGTGGCTGCGGGATCAGCTGGGCACTTACCAAAATATGAGATTTCTCCTCCCAATTGAAGTAGCCACACCCAAAGAAAGTGCTAAGCATGGTTGGCCACGATTTGGCTTGCTATGCTTGGCTAATAGCACACTTTTAAACCTTAATTTGCCCTTCCTAATTACCCCATATTTACAGGTATGAATTTTGAATATTTTCTTGCTCCATTTTATTCTTCGGCCAAAAGCGATCCATTGGCCCAATTTTGATAATGGTTCATCAATATATGATGTTGGAAGTCTCTCCAAAATATTTATTTAATTTCTGGTTGTGTTACAATTCCATGTAAACGGTTTTCCGACTTTGTTTCCTAATTTGGATATTTAGTCACATTGTGACATACACTTGGACAATTAGATTTTTTTTTTCACAAATTCCTTTATGGAACACTTAGAAATAATGTTTGGGGTTGATTTATAATTTTTACGGAATTTTCCCATGTGTTCTCTCACGTACGATAGTGGTACGTAAGTTCTACCATTTCGAAAATGCGGAAATTATTTTTTTCCATTTATTTTTGAAAATTTTAAATTACTAAATTTATGGGGTGTTACATCCTCCCCCACTTAAGAAATTTGGTCCCCAAATTTACACATAATGGTATAGTTCCATACCTGAGAATAGTTCCAGGTGGTTTTTCTTCATTCTTTCCTCTGTTTCCCAGGTAGCATTTGTAACTCCGTCTCGACTCCATTGGACCTTCACCATAGGAATGGTATGATTTCTGAGTTGCTGTATCATTCGATCCAGTAGCTTAACCGGCTTCTCTTCATAGGTCAGGTCCTCTCGGATCTCCAAGTCCTCATGGTTAATCACATGGTCGGCATTAAATAAATACTTCCTCAGCATGGATATGTGGAACACATTGTGCACATTTGCTAGTTGTGGAGGTAGTTCAAGTCTATACGCCACCTGACCAACCTTTTCTAGGATTTCAAATGGCCCAATAAATCTGGGACTCAATTTTTCCTTCATCCCAAATCTTTGAATTCCCCTTGAAGGTGAGTTCTTCAAAAATACATGATCGCCAACTTGGAATTCCAGTTCTCTCCTTCTTTTGTCTGCATAACTCTTCTGCCTGGACTGTACTATCTTTAGATGTTCCCTGACAATCTGAACCTTCCTGACAGTCGCTTCAATTAAGTCGAGTCCAACCCTTTGGTTCTCCCCAACCTCTTCCCAACAAAGGGGTGATCTGCAACTCTTGCCATATAGGGCCTCAAACGGTGCCATCTTGACACCTGCCTGATAGCTATTGTTGTATGCAAACTCCATCAGGTACAACTGGTCATCCCATCGCCTTCTAAAGTCTAGCACAAGGGAATGAAGCATATCCTCCACAATTTGATTGGTTATATCAGTCTGTCCATCAGTCTGTGGATGAAAGGCAGTGCTAAAATTCCGCTTGGTACCCATTGCTGCTTATAAACCCTTCCAAAAGTGTGAAGTAAATTTAGGGTCCCGATCGGATATTATATTAGATGGAACCCCATGCAACCTAACTATCTCTTTAACATAAAGTGCAGCCAACACATCTACTGACTAGGTACTCTTAATTGGCAAGAAATGAGTCGACTTAGTCAATCGGTCAACTATCACCCATATTGCATTCATACCACCTCTAGTCTTAGGTAACGCCATGATAAAGTCCATACCGATGCTATCCCACTTCCATTCCAGAATTTCTAATGGTAGCAACCCACCGGCTGTTCGGAGATGCCCGGCCTTGACTTTCATGCATGTTAAGTAATACGACACATGGTCTGCCACATCCCTATTCATATTCGGCCACCAATACGACCTTTTCAAGTTTTGGTACATCTTCGTTGATCCAGGATGGATCTTGTACTTTGACTGGTGAGCTTCATTTAACAATCTCTTCTTGAGTTCCCCATGATCAGGGACACAAGTTCTACCTTGGAATAGCAATCTTCCATCAGCTGATAAGGAAAAGTCTGGTCTTTGCTCTAACTTCTCCCTGATCTCAACTAAGAATGGATCCTCCCCTTGTTTCTCCTTAATTTCGGCCAATAGCTCAGACTGTATTTGGATGTTGGAAATCATTACTTGTTTCTCCTTCTTTCCCATGTCTAAATTCAAACTTGCAAATTGCTCTAGTAACTTCCATTTGCCCAGCATCATACTAACTAACATAGCTCCAGGTTGTCTGCTTAGAGCGTCTACCACTACATTGGCTTTCCCCGGGTGATATTGAATGGAAAAGTCAAAGTCCTTGAGGTATTCTAACCACCTTCTTTGCCTCATATTTAGTTCCTTCTGTGAGAATAAGTATTTCAGACTCTTGTGGTCAGAAAAGACTTTGAATTGCTTACCATAAATGTAATCCCTCCAAATCTTCCGGGCGAATACTGCAGCTGCTAACTCCAGGTCATGTATAGGGTAATTTACTTCGTGGATCTTCAATTGTCTTGAGACATAAGCTATTACTCTTCCTTGTTGCATTAGGACACATCCCAATCCTGTCCCAGAAGCATCTGAATAGATTTCAAATCCTCCCTCTTCAGTGGGTAAGGCGAGAACATGTGTAGTAGTTAGACACTTCTTTAAGCTATTAAAGCTCTCTTCACAATCCTCGGTCCACATAAACGGATTTTCCTTCCGAGTCAGCTTGGTTAATGGAATTGCGATCTTTGAGAAATCCTTTATAAACCTTCGGTAATATCCTGCTAATCCTAGAAAGCTCCTGATTTCCGTGACACTAGTCGGTCTTTCCCATTTCAACACAACCTCCACCTTTGATGGATGAACAACGATACCATCCTTAGTTACCACGTGTCCTAAAAAGGATACCTCCTCAAGCCAAAATTCACATTTACTTAGCTTGGCATACAATTTATTCTCCCTCAGAATCTGTAATGCAATCCTCAAATGTTCCTCATGCTCTTCCTTTGTCTTGGAATAAATCAGTATATCATCGATGAATACCACCACAAATTTATCAAGATATGGATGATAAATGCTATTCATTAATTGCATGAAAACTGCAGGGGCATTTATTAGTCCAAAAGGTATAACAATGAATTCATAATGCCCATACCTGCTTCAGAAGGCTATCTTGTATATGTCTTCTCCTTTGATCCTCAGTTGGTGATAGCCGGATCTGAGATCTATCTTAGAGAAATATTTAGCTCCAGACAATTGATCAAATAACTCATCAATCCTTGGCAGGGGATATTTGTTCTTGATGGTTAACTGGTTTAATTGTCTGTAATCTATATACAGCCTCATCGACCCATCTTTCTTCTTGACAAAGAGGACAGGTGCACCCCATGGTGATGTGCTTGGTCGGATAAATCCTTTCTCTAGTAGTTCCATCAGTTGCTCTTTTAATTCCTTCAGTTCTGCGGGAGACATTCTATATGGTGCCCTAGATACAGGTGCTGCTCCAGGGACCAATTCAATGGTAAAGTCGACCTCTCACTCAAGAGGGATTTCTGGCAAGTCTTCGGGAAAGACATCAGCGTACTCGCAGACAATATGGATGTCCTCAATCTTGACTTCCTTCTTTGCGATGACAACAGCAGCAAGAAAGGCCATACAACCTTTCCTCATCATCCTTTTGGCTTGGAGTGCAGAGATAAGTGACAATCTCCTGCGGTTTCTATCTCCTGTGAACACTAGTTTTGGGTATTGGCTAAAGGTTATCTGGCTTCTCTTACAATTGACACTAGCTCCATATTCAGACAACCAGTCCGCTCCTAGTATCACATCATAACCCTCCATGTCCATGCATATCAAATTGGCAGGTAGATTTTGAGTGTCGATCAACACTTCACTAAATGGCAAGTGGTTTCTACGATTGGTGCCAGGACCAATCGTAGTTGACACGACTATTCCAGATTTCATTGGGACGGGTTTTACATATAAGGTGTCGACAAAGGTTTGTGATATGAAGGAATGAGTAGCTCATGTATCAAATAAAACGAATGCAGGACGGGAAAGAATAGTAAGTGTACCTTCCACCACTCCTCCTTCTTCCACAGTTTCAGGCTCTTGTATGGCTTGTAGGCAGCCTTGCCTTTTTTATCCATTCGGATGTTTGTCTTGAGGGGCTTGTTCTTTCAGCATTGGGCAATCGAAAATCCTGTGGTCATGATCTCCACATTGTAGACATCTCCCTTGTGCTATCCATCATTGTTTAGTCTGGTGATTAGCTTTGTCACAATGTTTGCATCACTCCCCATTGGCCACTACCAACTACTTGCCTAATTCCTTCGGCTTCTTATCAGCTTGTTCAATAAAACCACCACTGGGCCTTTTCTTCCCAATGGTCGGTTGATACTTTCTAGTATCAGACACTTGCTCTCTCTTCATTGACTTTCCTTTAATCCGTTCGGCTGTCTCCATAGCATCTTCCAATAACTGTGCCTTCTTTATTATATCGGCATAGGTTTGAATGTCCATTGGCACCAGTTGAGTGATATACTGGGGCCTCAAGCCATCCAGAAAGCGTTTTGCCTTCATTCTTTCCGTCCCGATCAAGTGAATGGCATATTGGGACAGACGAGAGAATTGGGCCTCATATTCGGCCACAGTCAGTCCTCTCTGCATTAAAACTCCAAACTCAGTTGCTTTCCGCTCCTAGACTCTCTTAGAAAAGTACTTGGTGTTGAAGCGCTCAATGAACTGAGCCCATGTTAGTTTCTGACCATCCAGTGTTGCTTCCAACGACTCCTACCATGCCCTGGCATCCTTTTCCAATTGGAAAGTCGTCAGCAGCACTTTGTTTTGGTCTGTGCATTGCATGACCCTAAAGATCTTTTCAATCTCCAAAACCCAATGTTCATCAACATTCGGGTCAGTACTTCCTTCGAACCTAGGTGGATCCATACTACGGAAATTCTGATGGAGAACATCGACTCCGCGGTTACCTCCACCTTGAGTGGCTTGCAGAATTGTCTGAGTCAAGTTTTACAGAGTTTGTTGCATGTTTCTAGCCTGGGCTCGTTCGGCAGCCATTGAGGTAATAAGTACCTTCAAGATAATAATATAAGTTAGACATCTAAGTATGACGCATATGTCTCTTATACCCATAGCTCTACCCAAGCTCACGTTAGGTATGACAGATTTTGACTCGTGTGACCTAGTTTCAATCCATATTCCTATTCCCTTGGACCCTAAAGTTCAGGCTCTGATACCAACTGTCACGCCCCGATATTTAGCAGTGGAATAAATACCGAGATGTGTGAACGATATAAGTAGACGTATCATAGTTGAGTAGCACATAGTCATAATTTAAACGTAACAACACATTTCAGACCATAATATTGTCCCCAAAATACTCTTTAGTCCATTTCAAACCACTAGTTACAACCTTACGTAAAAGAACTAACTAAAGGGTTCCTTATTCAAATTCAAACTTCATGAAAAATATTCACTATTACATAAACTACTAAGACATTTATTCCTAATACTTCAACTCCTCGTATGACGGGTGCTCATCACTCTTGCCCTGCCCCATCGGACTCCACGAGATCCTCATCACTACCTGAAAAGGATAGGATGATAGGGTGAGCGAACTAGCTCAGTAGGATTTACATCTCAATGTGCGGGCACTAATATATATGATTAACATTTGAAATAGGATCTAAATATGAACATGATGATAATGCATGCTTTTCTAATGAATCAAATAGCCTAACAGAATGAATTTCATAACAAACAATATGGAATGTCATATACAATGGACAGGTAAATCAAGATGGAAACGTAACATAAGAATTGGCCATATTCACAAAGATATCACACATTCATGTGATCAAACGTATCGTATCAAACTTATCATATCATATCAAACGAAGGCACATTCACACTAATCTTGCACAAGTATCAGTGCCATGCAAAGCACCACAAGTCCATACTCTCGCGGTTAATAAGTACGTTGGGGCGCTCCTCCCCAGGACCAGACAGGGCCCCTATTGCATAGGCATTGGTCAAATGGACCGAAGTCCCGTATTGTGCTGAACAAACATATTCATATTATGGCCGTAGAGTTTCAATAACAAGCTCATAGTAATAGGGACATGATCATTCATAGAGTCAAGGTATGACAAAAGCTCAAGAGATCAATTGGACAGTATGATGACGTATATTATGTTTCATAATTCATTAATGTCTTAACAAAGGATGACTAATGACCGATCGTACGTGGAACAATTGCTCTCTATCTCTAGGGTACATCAAGGTACAACCAACTCAGTCTCTATGAGGGAATCCATAGAGTACGAAGACTTACAGAGGTCTTAAGGAAAAGATCGCTAGTCTGCCAATACGGAATGACCGGTAGAGAGCTACCAATTCCCCAAGAGGGGTGTGCCTAATCGTGCAAATGTGTAAGTAACGTGTCACAGATCCTTCCTAAACATGTATGCAATTGATGAACGAATAACGAAACATCGGGAAGCACATAAATAAAGGAAAACCCACATGCAAGTCATGATAGAATACTCAACTAAACAAGTCCATTATAATCATGTATTCATCACATATTCATATCATATTCTTATCATGTTAATTTCACATTAAGGTAGATCACAAGAAGAGAATCAAATGAACATAAGATCAATCATATAATACGCATTAGAATCATGTTCATGTCATTACCGTTTTCAAATTGGTTGATTACTTTTAGGCCAATCCACACTATGTAACAGTATGTCACAAGCTTACAGACTAAGAAAACTAACATGCTGACTGACTAGAAGAAAAGAACAGTCTCGAGTGGGTCCTTGAATTGCGTCCTACACAGTAGACACTTTTCAAAACACGATGTACAGTCAAACATGGCCAACTGTGAAGAAATCTAAATCGCGCCGGCCTACATGGCCGCCTTTTAACTTGAATTGCGACGGGATACCCCGTCGCATTCATGAAGCGCATTAAAATAACAATATAAAAATCGGCGAAAAACTTTGAGCGGGAAACCATGCAGAATCGCGTCAGGTGTTCCCGTCGCGTATCAGACCGGCGCAGAAACCCACGCGATGCGAAGTCTCATGCGGATCGTTGACTGGTCAGACGTTGAATTGTGTCAGACTGCATGATTGCGGTTTACTGAATCGCCGTGTCACCTGGACTGAATGCGGTTCAAACCCAAAACCCAAAAACGTAGGAACCAGCAGTGCTCCTCTTGCCATGCTTATATCTCTTTATGTACTGACATTTAGACAAAACTCTCAACAGGAAAGATGATGAGGACAACAAGTAGAAGACCTTTCATGTTTTGGGTTGGATCTAATTCGGCCTTGATTCATGTGAAACCTCTGAAGAACATAAAAAGTCTTAAACATATGTGACTTCATTGCAACCTTCATGTCAGACCTATAACTTGAAATATATTGACATTTAGACAAAACTCTCAACACAAAATATGACAAGAACAACTAGTAGAAGAACTTTGATTTTTTTGGTTGGATCTAACTCAGTCTTGATTCATGTGAAACACATGAAGAACGTAAAAAGCCCTAACATGCGCGACTTAGGGAAAACGACTAATACTCGACGGATACACCATGAAAATTGGGCAAATAAAGTGCATATGAAACTAGACATGCAGCCCTACAAGATGGTATAGGATTCATTTAGTCTTGGCCCAAGATCACCTACCTTTGTGATGATCTAAGACAAGTCGTCGTTCTGGATGCAGCAGAAGATGGATGGGGAAGACGCTCCGGTTCCAGTCGTTCTCCTCCTCCTCTAATGCCCTAGCCTACCTCCAAACAACCCCAACTCAATGCCAAACCTTCCCCAAATGTTTTGTGATGAATTCTTATACCTTTAGGGTTTAATTCCATGTCCTAATGATGCTAGGAAAGGTGGTTGCGGGATCAGCTGGGCACTTACCAAAATCTGGGATTTCTCCTCCCAATTGAAGTAGCCACACCCAAAGAAAGTTCTAAGCATGGTTGGCCATGATTTGGCTTGCTATGCTTGGCTAATAGCACACTTTTAAACTCTAATTTGCTCTTCCTAATTACCCCATATTTACAGGTACGAATTTTGGGAATTTTCTTACTCCATTTTTATTCTTGGGCCAAAAGTGATCAATTGGCCCAATTTTGATAATGATTCATCAATATATGATGTTGGAAGTCTCTCCAACATATTTATTTAATTTATGGTTGTGTTACAATTCCACGTTAACAGTTTTCCGACTTTGTTTTCTAATTTTGATATTTAGTCACATTGTGACATACACTTGGCCAATCAAATTTTTTGTTGCATGAATTCCTTTGTAGAACACTTAGGAATAATGTTTGGGGTTGATTTATAATTTTTACAGAATTTTCCCATGTGTTCTCTCATGTACGATAGTGGTACGTATGTTCTACCATTTTGAAAATGTGGAAATTATTTATTTCCATTTATTTTTAAAAAATTTAAATTACTAAATTTCCAGGGTGTTACATGAGGCCAGGTTTGCTGAACTGTCCAAGTATGCTCCTCACATAGTTGGTGATAAGCGCAGGAAGGCGAAGAAGTTCGTGATGGGTCTTAAGCCATCACTGAGGTCGAGGCTTGTGGCGTTTGACCACCGTATGCTAGACGAGGCTCTCAGCGCAGCATGTAGACAGGAAAGCGAGATGGAACAGTATCTCGAGGAGAAGAAAGCATCGTAGAAGAAGTCCATGCCACCTTTCCAGTGGCAGGACAGGATGAAGGCCATGTACCAGTCACCGTAGAGTCCAGTGACGGCGTCCAGTCAGCAGAGAGTTGCTCTGCGGTCCCCCGGCGTCAGACCCAACGACAAGAAGATGTGCCCTCACTGTGGAAGAGCTCATGGTGGTACCGAATGTTGGAAGTTAGCGGGAAAGTGTCTCAAGTGTGGCAGCACTGAGCATCAGATCCGAGATTGTCCCAGACTGTAGCAGGGTGTTCAGCGTGGAGCGCCAACCCCAGCAGCGGGAGCAGCAGCACCACCAGCCACAGGAAGACCAGGAAGGCCTCGACCCCAAGGTCGAATGTTTGCTTTAGCGTGAGAGGTTGTAGAGCAGGCGGAAAACATCACGGAAGGTACGGTTCTAATCATGAGTGTGCACGCTCGGGTTTTGTATGATATGGGTGCTACTCACTCATTCATTTCCGAGTGGTTTACGAAGTAGTTAGCTATAGAGCCAGGAGTAGAGGCTGAAGAGCTAGAGGTCTCTTTGTCTGTGCACACACCAGCAGGATCGACATCGACTAGGAAGTGTATTCCGTCTTTACCTATATGCATTGAGGACCGAGGCTTAGTTGGGTGCTTCTATTTGCTCAAGATGAAGGACTATGATGCTATTCTAGGTCTGGATTAGCTTGAGGAGCACTATGCTTTAGTGGATTGTCGTGGGAAGAAGATTACTTTCCGTATTTCTGGTGAGGATGAGTTCCTGATCAGTCACCGACCCTTGAGGAGATTGAGGTAGTGCAGGAGTTTCCAGACGTATTTCCTGATGATTTGTCTGGATTGCCACCAGCTAGGGAGATAGAGTTCACTATAGAGTTGCTTCCAGGCACCTCTCCTATCTCTAAGGCTCCATATCAGATGGCACCTGCGGAATTAGCTGAGCTGAGGAAGCAATTGCAGGATTTACTGGACAAGGGATTCATTCGCCCTAGTGTGTCACCATGGGGTGCACCTGTATTATTCGTAAAGAAGAAGGATGGTTCCCTTAGGTTGTGCATTGATTATAGAAAGCTCAACCAGGTGACCGTGAAGAATAGGTATCCCTTGCCACGGATTGATGATTTGTTCGATCAGCTGCAGAATGGATTTGTATTTTCTAAGATTGATCTGTGGTCCGGCTATCATCAGTTGAGGATTAGGAGTGAAGATGTGTCTAAGACGGCCTTTAGGACTCGTTATGGACATTATGAGTTTTTGATGCTTCCATTTGGTCTGACCAACGCCCCTGCAGCGTTCATGGATCTCATGAACAAGGTGTTTAGACCATATTTAGATAGCTTCATAGTGGTGTTCATTGACGATGTGCTAGTCTATTCTCCCGATGAGGCTACACACCGTGATCATTTGAGGGTTGTTCTGGAGGTTCTCTAAGAGCACAAGCTGTATGTTAAGTTCAACAAGTGCGATTTCTGGATGCCCAAGGTTCATTTACTTGGGCATGTTATCTCAGGCGTTGGAGTTGTAGTTGATCCGGCGAAGGTCCAGGCAGTGTTAGATTGGGAGATTCCGAGGACTCCATCAGAGATTTGGAGTTTTCTTGGTTTAGCAAGCTATTATAGGCAATTTATTGAAGGTTTTGCATCTATCGCCGCACCGTTGACTAAGCTAACCAAGAATGGAGTGAAGTTTGTGTGGTCTGAGGATTGCGAGAGTAGCTTTCAGTTGCTGAAGGCGAAGCTTACATCTGCACTCGTGTTGATATTGCCGAGTGGTGTAGAGGGTTTTGCCATCTACTCAGATGCTTTTCAAATTGGTCTTGGCTGTGTGTTGATGCAGCATGGTAGGGTAGTAGCATATGCTTCTCGTCAATTAAAAGATCATGAGCGCAACTATCCGACTCATGATTTGGAGCTTGCGGCAGTGGTTTATGCACTGAAGATTTGGAGACACTATCTTTATGGTGTCAAGTTCAAGGTGTTCATTGACCACAAGAGTCTGAGGTATCTCTTCTCTCAAAAGGAGTTGAACCTGCGGTAGAGGAGATGGATTGAGTTCCTCAAGGACTACGACTTCGAGCTTCAGTATCATCTAGGGAAGGTGAATGTCGTGGCAGACACACTTAGTAGGAAGAGATCTTTGCTCCAGCAGGATTGGAAGATGTTGGAGGATGCAGCCTGTGCGATGACTGAGTTAGAGCCATTGTTATGTCAGGCTTTTGTGGCTTAGTTGTCTTTTCGGTCCACTATTCTAGATGAGGTGATTGAGCAGCAGAAGGCTGATCCTAGACTCCAGGAGTTGGTAGGCAAGGCAAGCATTGCTCGTGATGAGGACGATGTCATTAGATTTCAGCACCGAGTTTGTGTTCCTGATGTTGTAGATGTCTATGAGCATGTCCTAGCAGAAGCTCACAGGTCGAGATTCTCTATTCATCCAGGCAACACTAAGATGTACCAAGATTTGAAGAGATCTTTCTAGTGGTCTGGCATGATGAAGGATGTAGCTACCTTCGTATCTAGGTGTTTGATATGCCCGCAAGTGAAGGCCGAGCGTCAGCGACCATCGGGCCTTATGCAGAAGTTGGAGATCCCAGTTTGGAAGTGGGAGGCAATCACTATGGATTTTGTGACGGGTTTGCCTAGATCAGTGAAGGGCAATGACTCGATTTGGGTGATTATCGATCGTTTCTCCAAGACTGTGCATTTCTTACCTATGAAGAAGAAGCAGTCTGTAGAGAGTTTGGCTAGGCTGTATGTGAACAGCATTGTGAGGTTGCATGGTGTGCCGAAGTCAATTATTTCTAACCGAGATACTGATGAAAAACCCTGTTCATCAAATCCATAAAGATTGCTGGAGTGTTTGCCAAACAAAAGGGCAAGACAAGGAACTCGTAATGACCATATCTCGTCCTAAAAGTCGTCTTAGCAGAATCCTCCGACTTAATTCGGAGTTGATGATAGCCAGAACGAAGATCAATCTTAGAGAACACCGAAGCTCCTCGCAACTGGTCAAACAAATCATCATTACGAGGTAAAGGATACTTGTTCTTAACAGTTACCTGGTTGAGCTTGCGATAATCATGCACAATCTCATTGATCCATCCTTCTTCTTCACAAAGAGAATAGGTGCTCCCCATGGCGAAACACTAGGCCGGATGAAGCCCTTATCAAGCAATTCTTGCAGCTGCTTCCTCAACTCTGCAATTTTGCTGGTGCCATACGATAAGGGGCAATGGAAATAGGTGTTGTGCCAGGTACTAGCTCAATGCCAAACTCAATCTCCCTTACATGGGGCAAACCAGACAAATCTTCGGGAAAGACATCGCTGAAATCTCTGACTATATCAATATCCTCAACAGACAATACCTTCTTTGAATCCTCGGACACAACCACACTGGCTAGAAAACCACTACAACCCTTTCTCAACATCCAGGCTGCCTTCAGAGCAGAAATGACAAACTTGCCCGACATGTTCTTGGGTAAGGGATGAACGAACTCCTCCTTACCAGGAATCTGGAAAATAATAAGCTTCCGCTGACAATCCATAAAAGCATAATGTTCCTCGAGCCAATCGAAGCCTAAGATAGCATCATAATCCTTCATCTTCAGTAGATAGAAACTACCAAGCAACACTTTCTCCTCAATGCACACATATAGTGAAGAAAAACACTGCTCGGTCAAAATAGTCCCGGCTGGAGTATGCACAGACAAGGGAACCTCCAACTTTTCTGGAACAAAACCATTCTCCTTCATCAAGACCTTGGCAAATCCCTCGGAAACAAAACTATGCGTGGCACCGGTATCAAACAAGACTCTAGCATGGATTCCCATAATTAAAACCGTACCTTCTGTGACATGCTCTGCTAACTCTGCCTTGTCTCTCGCCAAAGCGAACACTCGAGCCTGAGCCCTTGGTCTCCCTGCTGCTCTTGGTGTCGGTCTAGCTGCTGTTGGTGCTGCTGCCGCTGTAGTCTGCTGCGCCATCTTCAAACAGTCGCTGATCTTGTGGTTCTTATCACCACACCTCAAGCATCTCTTAGAAGTCACCCAACACACCTCGCGTCCATGGCGTTTCCCACACTGAGTACACACTGGCTTCTCTGCAACTGTGCCTCCGCCTGGTGTCGGTGCAGCTACTCTCGCTGGTACTACTACTCTCTGCTGAAAAATTGGGGTCTTCTTCTTTCTATCCTGCCGCTGGAATGCTGATGCTGGCCTCTTCAAGGAAGCCCTCTTCTCCTCCAGGTAAACCTCCATCTCTGCCTCCTGCATGCAAGCTGCTGACAACGCCTCCTCCATGGAACGATGCCCTAAAGCCACCAGTCTCGTCCTCAGGGACGGCTTCAACCCCATAATGAATTTCTTTACCTTCCTCCGCTCATCTGCCACTATGTGGGGTGCATACTTGGACAGCTCCGCAAATCTCGCCACGTACTCCAGCACGCTCATTGACCCTTGGGTCAATGTCAGAAACTCCTACTCCATGCGGTTCTGCACATGCTCTGGAATGTACTTCACCCTGAACAAACGGATGAACTCAGCCCAAGCAACCTCCATAGCTCCATCTGCAAACTGTGTGCGTAGTACAGAGGACCACCACACATCGGCATGCTCCTGAGAAGAAAGATATATACAGCTAAGGGTACACTTCAAACAACACACATAACCTTCAAATAACCGACCTGAACCTGCACCTGCGCCTGCAATGCCGCTGTAGTCTAAGCCTGAGTCTGCATTGCATGCATCAATGCCCCATAGTTCACAGGTGGCGGTGGGGGTGGCAAAGGTACACCAGTCTGGTCCTGAGCCTGCTGAGCTGGAGCCTGCGATCCTCCCGCTGACTCGTCACCCCAAGACGGGCCAACTCCTCTACATCCACGAGTTGCCATAGTCTGCAAAACAAGCATCAATTATCATAACCTATTATTCTACATAAATTTTAGATTAATTCTTTATGCAGACTTAAAATATGAATACAATGTTGATATTCATCTATGTACATGCTCAACCTGGAACTCTCTGATACCAATCTCTGTAACACCCCTCTTAGACCCAGTATAGTTATACCAACTCACATTGGATCTAATAGAGGTATCACAGTGGAACAAATCCAACATTTGACGATATAGGTTGAGATATACACAAATGACATTTCAGTTCCAATAATAGGCAACGGAATATGGAGTCAAATACTTAAGATCAACATTATATCCAAATGTAATGTCTTATGCATAAAAGAGAGATAACCATAGTCCAACCTTATTACAAATCATAAGTTCAAGTTTGCATAAAATGAAAGTACATGGTATTCCTCACATACAATGATCACTCTAAATCTCTCAAGTAAAGCTAAGCCTCCACGTCCTCCCGCTCAGAGTTAGTGTGCACTAACTCCTGAGTATCCTCTGGCTCTCCTGAAATGTTAAACAAGTATGAGTCTACAAGACTCAGCAAATCACATGAAAGACAGTTCAAGGTATTATGAATATAATAGGTTTAAAACATGGTAGCATATTATCATTCACTTCATTTATATCATATACTCTTCCTACTAACATGGTTCTAAGTCAATTGGCAATCATTCATTTCATAGCATTTCTAATTATTATGGAAATAAAACATTTCATGTAATGCATAAGATCCACATCTTATATTCTATTAATTGAACTATCATGTTCCTACACATAGCATGCTAACATTTTATCATGGTATCTACTTATTATCATGTAACATGTAAATCATTTCAATTAAAGCCTTATTCTACATTATGCAATATGCAACAGTTATCATGTAACAATTTACTCTTTAACATATACCAATTCTTTTATATAACAAATGGGCATGTAATTCATGTAACATATAGAACAATGACATGTAGATCATGCAACATATACTCATGTAAACTCTTTTCATATGGACTTGTAGATATGTAAGCATGTAACGTGTAGTCATGTAGATATGTAGACATGTAGCATGTGGCATGTAGCATGTAGCATGTAGTCATTTTCATTTAATTTTCAAGATATAGACCGCACTATAATAGAGATCAGTAGTCATATAACATTCACTTATCACCTAGGCAATGCAGTGATGAAGTCATGGTATTTGCCGAAAACTGGGGAAAGCCCTTCCCACCTTAACCCGTAGAACTTGTCTACCTCCAGGATTTCAATCCGTTGCCCACGGATTCAATAGGTCATTTTCATATAGGTGAACTGTCACGTCCCGTCATTTAATATAGCTATAAATGCCGGAACGTGAACGCATGACGAATCAAGAGTAAACTTTGAACTATTTGAGCAGAAGAATGCTCGGACTTTACTAATCAAAAATAATTATTCATCGACATTCCTCAGGTATTACATGACTCTCCATTACAATTCACACTTAAACGCCGTAAAGGTTGGTCTCTCAACCCACAAATCCCAATGTCCCGCCTTCTAGAACCGTAGATACCTGAAAAAGTAGGATTTGGTGAGCTAACTAGCCCAGTAGGATTCAAATTCTCAAATCCAAGGATTAAATTGTATGATGATCAAGGAAAAGATTTGGCTGATATCAAAGATGAACAAACAAGTATCTTAACATGATAGTGAAATTGGAACAGTAGTACTGAAATACAAAATGTGCTCAGGAATTCACAGTGAATCTCATAGTCTGGTTCATATATAAATTCTCACAAGACAGGTAACATGATGACCATAGTCAAACAGGTATTGATGCAATGCCAAACATCCCAGCAATCCTTTATCATTCCGCACGGCCCGTAAATGAATTTGGGTGCTCCTCCCAGGACTGAACCAGCCCTATTTGCACAGGCATAATAATCATGTGGAGTCCAAGGACCCAATAAATGTCATCATCATTAGTTTATCACATCTCACAAGGTGTTCAAGCTTTTGAACTCTCAAGATATCAAGTAATATGAACTTAGTTGCTGAATACAGGAGAATGGACTCAACGGTGTACCATTCGGAGTTGACAGTTTCAAGGATAATTCAATAATGAGTAAGGTATCCAAAGTGGGTGATGTTTATAGTAGAATGACAGTAAATATCAAAGTAAATATGAGGGTAACTTGGTAGGCTAATAGGGTGAAGTTTAAGCAAGGATTTGCACATGAAAAAGTGTTGAAATTCGAATCACGGTCATAGCTGTCAACAGGTGAGAAGGGGCTGTCGACAGATGGCTACAGACAGAACTCAGGTTTGCTGGACTGTGTGTATCTGTCGACAGCAACAAGGGGGCTATCGACAGCTACACATAGTCCCAGTTATTCCTGAGTTCAGGAAGGCTGGCCTGTCGACAGATGTGAGATGCTTGTCGACAGCCACCTGCTCTTCACTCATAAGGGACTTTGAATTCACTCTAAACACTCTAACCATGGAACCAATGAATCAAGGCATGATTTATATCCAATAGAAGAGTCCAATTATAGTTCTCACAGTGGTTTATAAACTGAACAAGCGAGATGAAATGAAAGGTTTGCAATTCTAGCTTGTCTAGCTAGAAGTTAACATGACGTAGCACTAGAAGAAGGGCCCTTATAACAAGGGTTAGATGGAAAAATTCCCACAAGATAAACACTAAAACTCAAGGTATTTAAGGATCTAAATCAAGGTTTGAGGTACAAACCTCCAAATGGAAAGTAATCACCCTATTCTGAAAATATGGTGACTTCTATCAAGACTCTATAACATGTACAAAGACCAAGGGTGGAAGAAGAAGATAGAAATCAGTTTTTAGAGTAGAACAAGATTGTTCTTCTCCCAACAAGAATGTAGTTACCATAACTGGAAAAAAAACAGAAAAACTTCAGGTATAGTATCTTGTCTACTTATCAACAAACTCCTTGTCATGTGTGTAGGACAGAACTGAATTAGAGGGAGATGTATCCTACACTTATACATGGACTTCTTAACATGAAGGAAGTATAAGAACAAGAAGAAAGAGGATCATTAAGAAGGAGTCCTATCAATGCATAAGAACTCAATGGTAACAAGGTAATCAAACAAGCTTACTGAATCCCATGCCATATGGGATCAAGACCGATGCTTTAATTCCAAGGCTTAGAAAAGAAGGAGATTTACAAGTTGATGGTCACAAGAATGAATTCTACTAATACCTACTTAAGTTCAACAAAAGGAATTTCCCCAATTCACAGAACAAGACATGTTCGGAAGAGATGAACTCATAACTTCTTAAGATGGTTTCCAAGGTTGGAAAAAAAGTATATATGTGGACATGAACATTTAGCAAAGGCAAGATACAAGGATTGAGAAGAGATTAGAGAATAGAATCCTACCTTACTGAAAGGTAAAGTTGCAGGTATTCCTGACGAAGATCCTACACCCAGCAAGAGAAGTGTTTTCCCTCTTCAGCGTGGATGATGTGTCAGCAATGTTCATCTTAAGCGTAGCAATTATAGTAGCAACATGAACAGAAAGGGAAGTAATTGCAAGGGCAACGGCAACAGCTCTCAACAGCAACTCCAGTAGCTCCTCCAACAGCACCTCCAGCAGCAAGGAGCAAGAAAGACAAGAACAGGGCAAGAACAAGGGGTGTGGAAAGATACGTAGGAGGGGAGAGGAGTGGCTCTTATAGCCCAACCAAACTCCCATGCGTGAGGACACCTACCCCCGGCAGGTGTAACAGTAAAACCTCGTTGGTTTTTACTGTTAACAAATGGATCATGCACTCAATCACACACTCACACGTCGGCCATCAACGTGTAAGGCGTTTAGCTACTGGTGACATGGGCTTGCGTAGCCCAAAGTACGTCAGCAAGAAAAACTCCTAGAAATCCTTCCCGTAATTAGGCCATAATTCAGCTGGTCCCTTAGTTTTGATGTAAACCTATCCAAACAAAGTCTGTTTGTCTTAAAATTTCAACCATAGGCTAATGTAATTGTTTTACAAATTATGGTGATTTTATTTTAATTTTTAGAATTTATTTTACAGTAGGTGAAAAATCACCCAGAAAATGGTCGCGTCGACTTATCCTCGAAGTCCGTATGCCGAAAAATTCGGATATTTATATTTCTGAGATCTCCACATTTTTATGGAAATTATGGCGTTATCAGATTTTGTTTTTGTTACAGTTTTCCAGTGTCGCCCTGTGGGAGCGCACACGTCCGAGTACGACACTGGGGAAACGATCATTAATGCTAAACATTCCCAAATATCAATTAATTCAACCTAAGAATAATGGTTAAGTCTAAAAACCTTATTTTTCAAGTTTCTCAACTAAATAAAAAAAATCGGGGTGTTACATGAACCATTACCATAGGGGCATCTATGGTGTAGTTTCTTGTAGAAATCTCTAAAATAGCAATGTCTTTATTGGCATTTCATTTCAATGCATGCACTAACATGTATGAGATCATTTAATTTACATTTCATGCAATTCTAACATGTGTCAATGCAATAACCTATAGTATGTCTCTTTAGTTCTGTAATTCTATTTTACTGTATAACAGATCCTTATCATGGTACTAATCTCAACACATCCATTCATGCACATACTTTCATATTTATTTGAATTCTATATGCAATATACTACTCATAAATTCATAACAGTGTACACAGATGTCCAAAAATCCTGAAATTTTGACAGAAATTCAGAATCAGGTATACTATACACATGCAAAATTTTACATTTTTCTGAACTCTGTAACTATTTTTCATAATTGAATTCCACTAATTTAACCCAACTAGCATGATACAATCAGTGAGAAAACCATATGATTCTATACAAGAACTGGTATAACATATACGCAGTATATATCACAACATTGTAGTCTCAACTATAACTTTCCAACATGAATCACTTTTACAATCAGTTTACATTTCTTTTTATTAATCTCATTAACATAACAAAATGTTTATTCACATGTTCATGACGCCTAAACATCATTACAACAACCAGTCCATAATATAACAGTAATAAAACTCACAATTTATAACTTGGCCGAAACCCCATACAATCATCGATCATAGATAGACAATTAAAACTGATTTTCTAGAAATTCATGGCATTGTTAAACTTGACGGCAGCATATGTGGTGTTTACTAAAGTAGGCGGCCACATATCCCATCGTTAAGTCTTAATAGACGGCGGCACATAGCGCTGTTAACTTATTTTAGCGGCGGCACATAGCGCTGTTAACTTATAGCAATGGACGGAAAACAAATATTATCCACATGAAATAGACGGCAGTCGATGCCGCCATTTACAAGATATAGACGGCAAGCGATCTGGACATCTAGTTCATTAACACAGAAAACTCAGAAAACCCTACATGAAATAACACGACTTCTACCCCTTCCCGTAGGTTATTTTCATGCTTTAAAAATCCAAAAAAATGTTATTTTCATAGTATAGGATATCCTAAATTGTACCCCCATGCAACTTGCCTCTTTCACTCTTACTGGAGTGACGATTCTAAGCCCGAAGAAGCCCGCCTCGTATGTGAGGCAGTTTTTCCTCCCGACTTCAACCGCTTCAAGTCCGCCTCCAACGCTGCTACCCCGCTTGGAGAAGCTTTGGATCTGGAAGTTGGACTATCCTCTTTTGTTCAGAAGTCTCCAAACTGCACAAATCAGCACTGCAAACTCTTCCTCAGCCGTCTTTCTTTCTTCCAAGAAACTAGAGCGAAAACCCCTTTCTAATCGTGAAATCCAGCCTTATAAAGACCTCCTATGCGTTTGGCTAGCCTAAATCCTGACCGTCAGATCCTAAATGCTCGGATCTTCACATTAAAACCACTTTAAAATGGCCGATCTCTCTCCCTCAGAATGGAAATATAAAAAACAGGCAAGTCAAGTTAACGCCAATAGAAGTTGTCATCAGCCTTAATGTAAACGTCCATCGATGGTGTCATTTACATTCTTGCCTGAAAAATTAAATGGTTCAGAAAATAATAAACGACACAAGAGTCTGTCGTTAACAGAAGATAAACGGCAAGAGATCATGTAACACACCGAATTTTTTATTTAGTTGAGAAACTTGAAAAATAAGTTTCTTAGACTTAACCATTATTCTTAGGTTGAATTAATTGATATTTGGAAATGTTTAGCATTAATAAACGTTTCCCCATTGTCGTGCTCAGACGTGCGCGCTCCCACAGGGCGACACTGAAAAACTGTAACGAAAATAAAATATGAGAACACCATAATTTTTAGAAAAATGTGGAGATATCAGAAATGTAAATATCCGAATTTTTCGGTATGCAGACTTCGAGGATAAGTCGACGCGACTATTTTTCGGGTGACTTTTCACCTACTGTAAAATAAATTCTAAAAATTAAACTAAAATCACTATAATTTGTAAAACTATCACATTAGCCTATGGTTAAAATTTTAGGACAAACGAACGTCGGTTGAATACATTTACACAAAGATTATTGGGCCAGTTGAATTATGGCTTAATTACGGGATGTAATTTTTGGAAAATTCCAGTGGGGTACGTGTAAGGCTCCTAAAGAGCCATTACATCAGGGATAGGCCATCATTGCGGTTACTTATGTGTAGCCAATGGGTAAGTTGCATGTGATACGTGTTAAGGTAAGAATCAAAGGATTCTTACCATGACACATGGGCAACCAATGTGTCTCTGCATAAGAAGGTGTTGAGGGCTATAAAATCCACTTCCCTTCCTTCGTATATGCCTTTCAGAACTCTCCTTACTCTTGTTCGTGTCTTCCCTGCGCTCCTTGCTGCTGGGATTGGTGCTAGAGGAGCTGTTGGAGGTGCTAAGCTCCACAACTACTGCGACCACTCCTGCCCCTGCTCATACTGCAACTGTAGATACTTCTACCTGGGAGTCAACTTGCTATTGAAGTTACTGTCGTGGCTAGCAAGCCACCAATTTGGGAGGAAGTTCTTCCTCTACTGGGTTAGACTCTTTTGTCAAGATCACGTGAGAGTGCTTGGTAAGGTAGGATTCGATTCTCTTTCTTTCTTCTCTAACTCATGTTCTTGAACATGTTTTAGAACCTATTGTTTGGATGTTCCAATTTATGTTCTAGTGTCATGAACCCCTCTAGCACTACATGTGTGTCTTGTGTTGCTGTAGAAGCTACTCTTTGAGTTCACATAATCTCTGTTTGGAAAGGATATTCTTCCAGTATCATGTGGTAGCAGGTTCCTAGCTATCCATGTGTAGGATTCATCTGCCTCTAATTCTGTTCTATCTCTCGTTTATGGCAAGGAAGTCTTGATAAAAGAACATGTGTATACCAGTAACTCCCCTCTCCCCTGTTCCTATCTCAATTGTGATAAACATATTCATATTAGAAAGGATGAGATCCTTGTCCCACTGGGAGATCAAGGTTCTTCTTCCACTTTTGATACTGATTCATGTTATAGAGTTGTGTAGAAGTCTAAACCTCATTAGAACATGTAGGAACTTCGGTTTAGATGATTGATACTTCAAGTCTTGATTTAGATCCATGAAACACTTTGTGGTTTAGTGTCCATCATGTAGGAATCTTCTATTAAATCATTGCTATCAAGGCTATACTTTCAGTACTACACTTTGTTAGTTTCCAGCTAGCCAAGTTTGAATTATAAGTCTCTTGTTTCAACTCGATTGTTTAGCTTATAAACCATTGTGAGAACTCCAATTAGACTCTTCTATTTGATATAAAACATGCCTTGGTTTATAAGTTCTATAATTAGGATGTTAAGTATGGATTTAAAGTCATTTCTGGAAGTTCTACTGCTACCTGTCGACAGGCGCATGCCTTCCAGAACTCCAAGTTTCTGGACTGTGTGGATCTGTCGACAGATCCATTGTTGTTGTCGACAGATACACACAGAGCCAGCAAACTTGAGCTCTGTCTGTAGCCATCTGTCGACAGATCCTTCCTGGCTGTCGACAGATATTGCCCTGCCTTGGATTTCAGCACTTTTTCATGTGTGAATCCTTGCTTAAACTTCACCCTATTGACCTACCAAGTTACCCCCTTAATTGTCTTAATGTTTACTGTCATTTCATTGTAAATATTACTCCCTTGGTGTACCTTACTCACCTTAAGTTATCCTTGAAGTTGTTAACTACGAATGACACTCTGTTGAGTTCATTCTCTTGTATTCGGTAATTGAGTTCATGTAACTTGATGTCTTGAGAGTTCAAATGCTTGAACACCATGTGAGATATGATTAATTGATGATGATGACTTTTATTGGGTCCTTGGACCCCACCTGTCTGATATGCCTGTGCAAATAGGGCTGGTCCAGTCCTGGGAGGAGCACCCGAATTCATTTTCTGACCGTACGGAATGATAAACGACAACTACTGTGCAAATAAGGCTGGTCCAGTCCTGGGAGGAGCACCCGAATTCATTTTATGACCGTACGGAATGATAAAGGGCATCTGGATGTTTGGCATAGCATCAAATACTGTCTGATTATGGTCATCATGTTACCTGTCTGGTGTGAACATATATGTGAGCCAAACTATGAGATTCATTATGAATTCCTGAGCATGTTTATATTACAATACTGCTGTAACACTTTAACTGCCATGATATGATGCTTACATGTTCTTCTGTGATATCAGTCTAGACTTTTCCTTGATCATTATATAGCTAAATCCTTTTGATTTGAGAATTTGAATCCTACTGGGCTAGCTAGCTCATCAAATCCTATTTCTTTCAGGTATCTACGGTTTTAGAAGGCGGGACATCAGGATTTGTGGGCTGAGAGACCAACCTATAAGGCATTTAAAGTTTGAATTGTAAATGGAGAGTCATGTAATACCTGTAGAATGTCAATGAATAATTATTTTTATTTAGTAAAGTTCGAGCATTCTTCTGCTCAAATAGTTCAAAGTTTACTCTTGATTTCTCATGCATTCACGTTCCGACATTTATAGTTATATTAAATGACGGGACGTGACAGAATGGTATCAGAGAATTAGTTTGATAAACCTAGGGATAACCTGTGAGGATGGGTAGAAAGCCTGAGGTTAAGCTAGATAAGTATAGTTGGATATAGATTATGTTGAGAATGAAATGAAAATTTAGAGGATTCCTTCTTTCTTTCATTCTTGCTTCTTATTCCTACACAAGAACTTCATAATTAAAGTGTTTACCATGTATACACACTTGAAACAACCATAGATGTGTTGTTCTATTTCTTGTAACCATTATTTAGTTAAAGTTTATGTTATGACTCAAGCATACTATGAAACTCATCCTATTAGAAGCAAGAACATGTTGTCAAGAAGTGTTGCACTCCTAGCTGTCATCTTTTCTTAGATTTCCATGCCATAATATATCCTTATTGTTCTACTTGTTTCCCTCATGGAAAGTGGTGTTTAGAACTAGAAACAAAACTCTTTTGATGTTGTCAATCATGTAAAGATTCATAGGAACACTTGGTAGAATTTCCTATGGTAGTTTTTCAAGATTCCTAGAAGTTTAGATCACACCTGTCGACAGCCAGCATTTACCTGTCGACAGGTAACATGCTTCCAGAACCCAGAAATGCAGAACTGACAGTAACTGTCGACAGCCACTTCCTAGCTGTCGACAGATACCCTCAGAACCAGAAAAACCTTGCTCTGTCTGTTGCTATACCAGTCTGTGATGAACTAGTCCTTCTTCAGTCAGTTAGAAGAGTCAACAGGCACTCTGTAGAACTGAAACTCATACCTTATTTACATTCCATATCATTTAAGTAAATATTTCATTTACTTAAGATATTACATGTAAATAAGGAAGTACCCCCCATTTGAATCCAATAAAAATATCAGAAAAATCATAACTCTTACCAATAAAAAGTCAACTCTCCCACCGAAGAAGAAAAATGTAATTTTTACGATTCCATCAAAATAGCGTCTTTCTAATCTCTCACAATTTGACCTACCTAAAAATTTCATAATTCAAGTAAACCTAGTAGAATGATAAAAATTCAAGGTCCGGTGAAAAATGATAAACACACATATGACTTCTTCAAGGGAGCCCTCTCCTACTGAAGGAAAAGTCAAACCTGTTCATCCCTTAATTTACGTCAAAAAGACTTTTGCAATGATATGTTATTATTTCTAACTTTAAATAAGAATTAGTAAATGAATGGTTCAATCAATCATATAGATTTCATGACTATCCTCGTGATGTATTCATTAGTTGACTTTCCAATTTTCTTGGATTCTAACTTATTATACCACTGAGATGAACCATTAAGTCATCATTTACACTAAACCAAGACTCTTTAAATAACTCAAATGTGTGAAACACTCACACAATTGATGAATCAAAATTTCAAGATTGTTTTAATTCTCACGAACCTTATATGTAAAGTAGGATTAAATCTAATTATCTCTACTGGAATGGATAAGCAAATAGATTAGTGAAGAAAAAGAAATAAAAAAAAATCTACTGGAGTAATTTCTGAATAAATGCAAGAATATGTAAACATTTTGTATTAAAGTTTGGATTTGGTCAGATGATTCCTTAAACTTCTATTAGCATTTTCTACAGGCTAGAGTTTATTGCATTCCTCTTCTAACCGTAACATAAGGATCAGTTGTCTCTAAGTTGAGATTAAAATCTTAAAATTTGCTTCAACTAATCAGTAGCCTGGCGTGTCAACGCATATAGACAAATTGACTAGGGTCAGTAGGAAGTTTTAGAAGAATCAACTCCATGTTTTCTAGAATTGACCTCAATCAGGTGATCGCAGTTTTGATTAACTTAATTTAAATTGTTTACTAAGCCAGTGTAATGCGAGAAGAAGCATATTGGAAAGAGGTTCAACGTGCAATGGACAACCTTGCTCAATCCTTAGAAGGAGTAGTCCCCGTTGTTGATCAAGGAAGAATGAAGCTGCATAAGAATATTCATAGTCCAAACTCTCAGGAAACAATAAGTATTACAGTATCTATACGAAAGAAGACAGTTTCCCCAATAATAGAGAAATAGCTAGCAAAAAGATGGTGAAAATGAACAAGAAGAGCAAAAAGATCAAGAAAGCCAACAAGCAAGAGACAATCAAGGCACAACCTAAGGAAGTTTGTACACATTGTCACAAACTGAGCCATGTCAAAGAAGATTGTTGGCGGAGACTAGGAGCATGTTTGAGGTGCGGAAGTCTAAAGCATCGGTTTTCAGATTGTCTATACCACCTCAGGACAAAGACAAGAGTTCAGGAAAACTTGAAGCCATAGGGAAAAAGTGACTGAAGCTATTAGAAGTAATTTCATGTATAAGTCAATAGGACTTAAGTATAGTGACAAATACTTGAGTTTAGTTGTTACAATATATATCAAAACTTGGTAAGTTTTTCCAATCAATGTAACTTTATAAGGCTGACTATAGAATTCTGTAATAGAAATCTTATGGGATAAATAAAATTCTTGTTGTCTATCTCTATATTCTTCACATTCATCATTCTTGTCATACTTTATTAACCTTCCCAAGAGAATATGTATTTATATAACTCTCTAAGGAATAAAGTTATTCCTTAGTGGGGGAGACTTTGAGTATGATATGCCACTGCCAGTGATAAAGAACATAGTGAAGGTTGTATCAAATTGAACCCATAATCACAACATGGCTCTTTAATATCTAAAGATGCTAATATTTAGATCCCCATCAACTAACGATGATATGATTATATAGAGAGTGTAAACATCGTATGACATAATAATCGTGGCGAGATTGGTGAAACTAATCTGGATTAGATAAAGTTTCAAAGACTGAAAACTTACATCTTTGTGATCCATCCAAACTAGTCAAGAAGTTTGGAGGACCAAACTCTATTTAGTGGGGGAGAGCTATAACACCCCGAATTTTTTATTTAGTTGAGAAACTTGAAAAATAAGTTTCTTAGACTTAACCATTATTCTTAGGTTGAATTAATTGATATTTGGAAATGTTTAGCATTAATAAACGTTTCCCCAGTGTCGTGCTCAGACGTGCGCGCTCCCATAGGGCGACACTGAAAAACTATAACGAAAATAAAATATGAGAACACCATAATTTTTAGAAAAATTTGGAGATATCATAAATGTAAATATCCAAATTTTTCGGCATGCGGACTTCGAGGATAAGTCGACGCGACTATTTTTCAAGTGATTTTTCACCTACTATAAAATAAAATCTAAAAATTAAACTAAAATCACTATAATTTGTAAAACTATCACATTAGCCTATGGTTAAAATTTTAGGACAAACGAACGTCGGTTGAATACATTTACACAAAGATTATTGGGCCAGTTGAATTATGGCTTAATTACGGGATAGAATTTTTGGGAAATTCCAGTGGGGTACGTGTAAGGCTCCTAAAGAGCCATTACATCAGGGATAGGCCATCATTGCGGTTACTTATGTGTAACCAAAGGGTAAGTTGCATGTGATACGTGTTAAGGTAAGAATCAAAGGATTCTTACCATGACACATGGGCAACCAACGTGTCTCTGCATAAGAAGGTGTTGAGGGCTATAAAATCCACTTCCCTTCCTTCGTATATGCCTTTCAGAACTCTCCTTACTCTTGTTCGTGTCTTCCCTGCGCTCCTTGCTGCTGGGATTGGTGCTAGAGGAGCTGTTGGAGGTGCTAAGCTCCACAACTACTGCGACCACTCCTGCCCCTGCTCATACTGCAACTGTAGATACTTCTACCTGGGAGTCAACTTGCTATTTAAGTTACTGTCGTGGCTAGCAACCCACCAAGTTGGGAGGAAGTTCTTCCTCTACTGGGTTAGACTCTTTTGTCAAGATCACGTGAGAGTGCTTGGTAAGGTAGGATTCAATTCTCTTTCTTTCTTCTCTAACTCATGTTCTTGAACATGTTTTAGAACCTATTGTTTGGATGTTCCAGTTTATGTTCTAGTGTCATGAACCCCTCTAGCACTACATGTGTGTCTTGTGTTGCTGTAGAAGCTACTCTTTGAGTTCACATAATCTCTGTTTGGAAAGGATATTCTTCCAGTATCATGTGGTAGCAGGTTCCTAGCTATCCATGTGTAGGATTCATCTCCCTCTAATTCTGTTCTATCTCTCGTTTATGGCAAGGAAGTCTTGATAAAAGAACATGTGTATACCAGTAACTCCCCTCTCCCCTGTTCCTATCTCAATTGTGATAAACATATTCATATTAGAAAGGATGAGATCCTTGTCCCACTGGGAGATCAAGGTTCTTCTTCCACTTTTGATACTGATTCATGTTATAGAGTTGTGTAGAAGTCTAAACCTCATTAGAACATGTAGGGACTTCGGTTTAGATGATTGATACTTCAAGTCTTGATTTAGATCCCTGAAACACTTTGTGGTTTAGTGTCCATCATGTAGGAATATTCTATTAAATCATTGCTATCAAGGCTATACTTTCAGTACTACACTCTGTTAGTTTCCAGCTAGCCAAGTTTGAATTATAAGTCTCTTGTTTCAACTCGATTGTTTAGCTTATAAACCACTGTGAGAACTGCAATTAGACTCTTCTATTTGATATAAAACATGCCTTGGTTTATAAGTTCTATAATTAGGGTGTTTATTATGGATTTAAAGTCATTTCTGGAAGTTCTACTGCTACCTGTCGACAACCAGCCCAAATCTGTCGACAGGCGCATGCCTTCCAGAACTCCAAGTTTCTGGACTGTGTGGATCTGTCGACAGATCCATTGTTGCTGTCGACAGATACACACAGAGCCAACAAACTTGAGCTCTGTCTGTAGCCATCTGTCGACAGATCCTTCCTGGCTGTCGACAGATATTGCCCTGCCTTGGATTTCAGCACTTTTTCATGTGTGAATCCTTGCTTAAACTTCACCCTATTGACCTACCAAGTTATCCCCTTAATTGTCTTAGTGTTTACTGTCATTTCATTGTAAAGATTACTCCCTTGGTGTACCTTACTCAACTTAAGTTATCCTTGAAGTTGTTAACTACGAATGACACTCTGTTGAGTTCATTCTCTTGTATTCGGTAATTGAGTTCATGTAACTTGATGTCTTGAGAGTTCAAATGCTTGAACACCATGTGAGATATGATTAATTGATGATGATGACATTTATTGGGTCCTTGGACCCAACCTTTCTGATATGCCTGTGCAAATAGGGCTGGTCCAGTCCTAGGAGGAGCACCCGAATTCATTTTCTGACCGTACGGAATGATAAACGACAACTACTGTGCAAATAAGGCTGGTCCAGTCCTGGGAGGAGCACCCGAATTCATTTTCTGACCGTACGGAATGATAAAGGGCATCTGGATGTTTGGCATAGCATCAAATACTGTCTGATTATGGTCATCATGCTACCTGTCTGGTGTGAACATATATGTGAGCCAAACTATGAGATTCATTATGAATTCCTGAGCATGTTTATATTACAATACTACTGTAACACTTTAACTGCCATGATATGATGCTTACATGTTCTTCTGTGATATCAGTCTAGACTTTTCCTTGATCATTATATAGCTAAATCCTTTTGATTTGAGAATTTGAATCCTACTGGGCTAGTTAGCTCATCTAATCCTATTTCTTTCAGGTATCTACGGTTTTAGAAGGCGGGACATCAGGATTTGTGGGCTGAGAGACCAACCTATAAGACATTTAAAGTTTGAATTGTAAATGGAGAGTCATATAATACCTGTAGAATGTCAATGAATAATTATTTTTATTTAGTAAAGTTTGAGCATTCTTCTGCTCAAATTGTTCAAAGTTTACTCTTGATTCCTCATGCATTCACGTTCCGACATTTATAGTTATATTAAATGACGGGACGTGACAGATCATGCTGCTAACATGAGTCAACATCAATAGATGTTGACGCCAAGCTCCACACAGAACAACATTTAAATGCATGCAGAAATAAACATACAATTTGCAAAATAAATTCAAGAAAATTTTCTAGGGCACTACAAGATAGGTCAACACATGTTAGCCATAAACTGAAACATGTGGCCACTGTGTCGACACATATTCAACATAAGTCAACCTATCAGTTTCTTAAAGATAAAAGGATGTTAAACAAAAATTCCAACAAAAGTCTGAAAAATTATAAAAATGCAAAAACACATTTTCATAATGTTGATTAGAGGTCTAGAACATCATATCAATCTAATTGGATTAATTCTTAGAATCAATTGTACCATAGTCCTCCTTGGTACAACTCACATTCATTCCACCCAAGTTTTCTAAGTTATCAACAGTACTTTTGGTCTGGATCTCCACAAATGAACAAACATGCCTGAATGCATACTTTCCCTATGTTTAAAAGGCAAAATAGTAGTGTCTTCATTCCAAATCAAAATGTTAAAATACCAAAAAGGGAAGTTATTTCAGAAGTGAAATCCAAACCAAAAATGACTCAAATATGGATTAGAAAAGATATGCTATCGTTGCGCTATAAGACCCGGCCCTCTCGAGCCCTTGGACCTGTCCTCTTGGTCGCAACGGACCCCTTGGTCGCGACATTGTCACGCCAGAGGTACTGGTCGCGACATGCTTTTGGTCGTGGCACACCTAGCCGTCGCGTTTTGGTCACGACGGGGGTGGGCGTCACGTTCTTGTCGCGGCATCTAGAGGTGACGCGACTCTAGTTCTGACCGTTCTGACCGCTGTCCTTTCTGTCAAAACGGCCTTGTCTGGTGTCAGGCCCGTACAACATTGACGCGACCTGGGAGACCATCGCGTTCAGGTTTTCCCAGTCTTCGAGGTTTGACGGCTTTTGGTGTCACACCGGGGTAGGCGGTCGTGACATGGTCGCGGCTTGTAGGGCGGTCGTGACAAGGTTGTTGTCGCATCGGCCCGAGCCGTCGCGTCTCTGGGCCCGTCGGTTCAAAACCGAGGCAGGCGCCCATTTCCCCCTTTCTCCTTTTTTTCTTCCCTTCTTCTTCTTCTTCTTCCTTCTTCCTTCCCTGAGCCTCCCTTGCTTCTCCAGTGTGTTTATGGTGCTCGTGGCAAGGAGGTGACGTCTTCTTGGTGTAGGCGATGTCCTTGTGGTGCTAGGAGCGAGGAGGAGGTGGCCATTCCGACGTGAAGGCCCCAACGGATCGGCTCTACTCATTGAGGTAGGGCCCTCTCTTTCCCTCTCGTTCTAGCATGCCCCCTTCCCTTTGAGATCCTTGTTTCTTCATGGTTTTGGGGATGTGGGGTGTGTGAGATCCAAGCTCATGGTGAGTGAGGTTTCCTTCGAGTGTAGATTTCCTTGTGATGCATGTTTAATGGGTGTGAGGGTGGTTTGCCTTGTTTAAAAGCTTTCCTACATGTTTCCCATGCTCCCCTCCCCCTGTGGATGTGTTTTGTACAGTTTTGGGGTGGCCATCGGGAGGACTGTCCCGGGACCCCTCTCGACTGAGGTCGCGATTGGCATGGCCGTCGCGACATCATCGCGACGCCCTGGGATGTCGTGACATGGTCGCGACTGGCCTTGCCGTCACAACAGTGTCGCGACAACCTGTGGCATCGCGACAGTACCAGATATAGGTAAGCTCTTGCAGAGTTCCGTTTCCCATGGAGTCTTCGCTATTTCTGGTTCTTTCTGTACCCGTGGCACCAGTGCTAGTTCCAAGTACGATCCTACACTAGTCGTTCACCCAGTGCTCGGCACCTGAGGGCTTGTCCCGCGAGAGAGGTTGTTACCATTTACCTGGGACCCCATCCTCGTGCGCCTTAGAGGGAAGCATTTGGGGTGACGAGCGTACTCGAGTTACAGACTCTGGAGTAGAGGGGAAAATGGTGGTTAGGAAAGCGGCGTCGAGTCATTTGCAGAGCTCTCTTGGTTGGTCTGGGACACCGAGGACGGCTGGAGTTCTACCCAGTGCAGACCAACCAGTCCTTTTTCTCACTGCCTCACTCTTTGTGGCCCTAGAAAAACCTTGAGAGGCCAGGCGTGGGACCGTAGTCCGGTCAGACTATGACAATTACTGTTGTGTTACTTTGTGCTCCTGCCCCCACTCTGACGAGAGTAGAGGTCTGGACCTGGGTCGAGGGTAAGACGTTAGTGGACACTCTTGACCACTTGACTAGTGGTAGCGGTTTCTGTAGCTATTGTCGCTTGTCCAGGCGGGGTTCCCCCTGCCTGCGTTTACAGCCGTGTGGTGGTCACGACGTGCAGGTCGTACGGAGTTGCCGACCGTGGTGTCTTCCCATAATATTGCTAGTTAGTCAGCTTTGCTTCCGCACTTTCTTGTGTAGTTTAGAATATATATATATATATATATATATATATATATATATTGTTGTCATTTACTTTGATTATATATATTCTTTCCCGCCTGTTAGATCCAATAGGAGATTGGTAGTCCCTACTGAGCTTCTGTTGTGAAGCTCATCCCTTCTTTCTCCAAGTGAGATTTCTCAGCAGCGGTCGGGTGCGCGTTGGGTGGAGGAGGCAGGGCGGTAGTCGTCGTCTCCATAGCTAGCAGTGGTATCCCCCTTTAGTTGTACTTCACCCTCAGTTTATGCCCCTAAGGGCTCTGTCCTCCCCCTTTTTACTTGTACTCATTGTGCGTGTGTTGGGACTGTACCAAGAGTGATATGCTGCGGTCTCGCTCTTCTTTTTGCTTCCGCATGTGTGCTCCTAGTTCAGTAGTTGATGTTTATTTCCTTTACATATTATGTTAGACTTATGTTATAGCCTTTCTGGGTTCCCAGATCCATGGGCGGCGACCATGAAAATCGGGTCCTCGACTGTGGCCAAGGGTTGGATTCTCGGGGTCGTTACATGCTCAATCAAACTGATGGTCCCAACAATGTTTAGGTACCAAAATCTTTTCTTCTCTGATCTAATATGTGCAGGAAGGCCATGCACCCAACTCAAATGTGTGGTTTCTTGATAGTGGGTGCTCACGGCACCTGACTGGAGACAGGACAAAGTTCACTTGTCAAATTGAGAAAGGAGGAGGATCAATCACATTTGAAGGTAAAACTAAAGGAAAAATATTTGGATCTGGAAAGATTGGTAAATCCTCCTTGTAATCATGGGATTTGCTCCCCAAAAAAGATGAATAGAAATAAGAAAGATAAGACTGTGAATGAAGATGGGCTAACTACTTCGGAAAAGGGAGAGAAGGCAGAGGGCGTACCTATTCCTGTGAACGCGACAAGATGAGGGCCGCGGCCTGTTTATCTGAACGCGACTGGAAGCCTGGCGCCTCCTTGGTCGCGACAGTAGGTTCGTCGCCTTTTGCTTCAGGGGATGAAGATCATGGGTTCTCTCTTCCTGCTCCTCAACCGGCCAAGGGGCAAGAGCCTCGTGCTTCTCCTGCCTTCAAACACCTGCCAAGATCATCAAAACAATAGAAAACCCATTAGAAAACTTGTGCATGAAGAATCCATTCCAAAAATATGAAGAAACATACACTATTATGGAGGGAACTCACATGGGGTGGGTTTTAACCCCTTTGGGTGATTAAGATCAGTGTGTGTGGGGTGTTCTAATGAAATCAACGAAGAAAACTATACTAAGCGTGCATGAATGAAGAGGAAAACTTGAAGAAGAGGGGAGAGAGAGAAGGCATAGTTGAGGAGAGAACGCCCTGGGGGCACTTCCTGGTCGTCTGGAGGCGGAGCACTCTTCTGAGGAATCGGAGGTCTCTGGGAGGTGAAGCAATAGACGCCGACCTTGCCCAAAAAGATGTAGTATTGAGAGATTTATAGGTGATTATTCCTGGAAGGGCTGTGAGGGGAATAATAGGAAAGACTCCGGGTTTGGGTAGGCATGGCCGCGCATGGGCGATTGCAACTCGGAAAGGAGACTTTAAGGAAGGTCTCCACGAGTTTTGGTAGGATTTGGATGCATTTAGGTCGACCAAAAGAGGGAATATCCATGCATGGCAAGTGTTCAAGTCATGCTCGGAAAGGATTACCTACATGGGGTCCAGAACGCGACGGCCATCTGGTCGCTACCAAGGTGGCGATGCCTCGATACGTCGCCTTCCTTACAAGGAAGGGTTCTCAAGTATTTCTGGCGATTTTTCAAGGAATGAAAGGCCAATTTATGAACGCGACGTATCGAGGTGTCGCCTTCTGAAGGAGATCGATTCTGACTTAGCAAATTGTTATGGGGCCAGGTAGCGACAGGAAGGGCGTCGCTTTGTGAATCAGACAACGACAGAGAGGCTGTCGACTTCAAGGACTTTTCAGCACATGGCCATTCAAAGTGTCCGATCTCTTTGCACGGGCATCAGATTGACGTACGGTTTGGAACGTCGGATTCCTAACCCAGAGAGCTTCGAGATGATGATGAAGATTGATTGATTTGACCAGGAAGAACCCACTAGGGTGATGAACTAATGAAGAAGATATCATGATCGGAGAAAGCCAACTTGGCAATGATGAGCCAACGTGGGGCATCAATGATATGACAAGGAATTTGGCCCGACTTATGGGTCAGAAATGGGTGTCTACACTCCTCAAACTCAATTGAAAATGTTTTGTTAGTTGATGGTTTGGATTACAATTTGTTGAGCATTAGTCAATTGTGTGACAAAGGTCACAAAGTTATTTTTGAGTCAAACTCTTACAAAATAATTGACTCTTCATCTGAAAAAATAATCTTCTTTGGAAAAAGAGAGAACAATATTTACTTGATAAATGTTGACAAGAATTTTGATGAAAATATATGTTTGGTTGCTAATAAAACTGAAATTGCATGGACATGGCACAAGAGACTTAGTCATGCAAGTTTCAACACAATGAATAAACTCATAAGACTAAATCTGGTTAAAGGACTTCCTGAATCTTTTCCGAATGTTGAAAATCATATTTGTGGGATATGTGCTCAAGGAAAACAAATCAAAAAATCTTTTAAAACCTTTAATGATGTACTCACTACTAAGCCACTAGAATTACTTCACATGGACCTTTTTGGGCCAACAAGAATTCTCAATCTCAGTGGCAAACGTTATGGATTTGTCATCATTGGTGATTTTACTAGATACACGGGGGTTATCTTTCTACCCCACAAAAGTAAAACTTGTCAAGAATTTAGGAAATTATGTAACATTGCCTTAATGAGATTTTCACACAAAATTAAGTCCATCTTGACTCACCATGGGGGTGAATTTGATAATAAAGCTTTTTCTAATTTATGTGCTGAATTGAGCATTTTTCACAAATTTTTCTCTCCAAGAACTCCAAAACAAAATGGAGTTGTGGAAAGACAAAATAGAACTCTTGTGGAAATGGCTAGGACTATGCTCTTGGAAAGCAAACTACCTAAATTCTTCTAGGCTGAAGCTATAAACACAGTAAATCACATTCTGAATAGAACATTGGTCAGACCACAAATCAGAAAACCTCCTATGAACTCTTGAAAAACAAAAAACCCACTTTGTCTTACTTTAAAGTTTTTTGTTGCAAATATTTTGTACATAACAACAATAAGGAAAACCTTGATAAATTTGATGCTAAGAGTCATGAAGCTATTTTTCTTGGTCTAAAAAGTCTAGAGCATATAGAGTCTACATTCTGAAGAATAAAATTATGGAAGAATCACCACATGTAGTATTTGATGAAAGCTCTTATAAATCTGATAGTTCTACTTCTTGCAAGACTCTACAAAATGCAGAAGAGGATGATTTTATTGTTGAATCTTCACCAACTGTTGAGGAGCATGAAGGAGCCTCTAAAAATCTGAACAATCTAGCACTTTCCACAAGTGGATCAGGTAATATTGTTCCATAACTGAATGAAATTCAAGAGGTAATATTTGAACCCAGACTTTTAAGAGATCATCCTATTGAGAATGTAGTAGGTAATTTGCAAGTTAGAGTTAGAACTAGATCATCTTTTTAGAATGTAATAAATGAAGACCGTTTAACATTACTTTCCCAAATTGAACCAAGTCTATTGATGAAGCTCTAACTAGTGAAGACTGGATCAATGCAATGCATGAAGAACTTTATCAATTTGACAGAAACAATGTATGAGAATTATTATCAAAGCCTAGTGACTAGTCTATCATTGGCACTAGATGGGTCTTTCGAAATAAATTAAATGAAGATTGGCAAGTTGTCAGAAATAAAGCAAGACTTGTTGCTAAGGGGTATAATGAAGAATTCGGTATTGATTTTGAAGAGTCAAATGTCCCTGTAGCAAGACTTGAAGCTATTCGAATTTTTCTTGCATTTGCTGCCTCTTTAAAATTCAAAGTTTTTCAAATGGATGTCAAGAGTGCATTCTTAAATGGTTATATAAAAGAAAATGTTCTTGTCAAACAGCCCCCTAGGTTTGAAAATGAAAAATTTTCTTATCATGTTTTCAAGCTTAATAAAGCTCTCTATGGTCTTAAGCAAGCTCTAAGAGCTTGGCATGATCATTTGAGCTCTTTCCATGTAAATAAAAGTTACAGTAGAAGAAAAATTGATCAAACTTTGTTCACAAAAACTGTAAAAAATCATTTCATTGCTGTTCAAATTTATGTGGATGGTATCTTTTTTGGATCCACAAATAATGATTTGTGTACTGAATTTGCAGATCTTATGTAGCCTAATGGGTAAACTCAAATTTTTTCTAGGTTTGCAAGTGCATCAAACTCCTGAAGGAATCTGAGTCAAACAAAATATGTCAAGGATCTACTCAAAAGACTTAATTTCCATCACATCAAGCCATCTAGCACTCCAATGGCTACAAATGTAAGACTTGAAAGTGATGCTTCTAGTATGTCTGTAGAGACTTGAATGTGATGCTTCTAGTAAGTCTGTAGATGCCAAAATCTATAGAGGTATGATTGGCTCTCTTCTTTATTTGACTATTTCTAGACTAGACATCCAATTCAGTGTATGTATGTGTGCTAGATTTCAAGCAAATCCTAAGGATAGTCACATGACTGCTGTTAAGAGAATCTTTAAATATCTTCTTAATTCATGTGATCTGGGGCTTTGGTATCCTACTGGATGCAAATTAGATTTGATTGCATATAGTGATGCTGATTATGCAGGGTGCAAACTTGACAGAAAAAGTACTAGTGGTTTGTGATTATATTTAGGTGCTTGTCTTATTTCTTGGGCTTCCAAAAAGCAATACTATGTACCTCTCTTTACTGTAGAAGCTGAGTATGGTGCTGCTGGTAGCTGTGGAACCCAGGTTCTTTAGGTCAAACATCAACTCCTAGATTATAATCACACATTAGGATGCATTCCAATTCTTTGTGATAACACTAGTGTTATAAATTTGTCTAAAAATCTCATTCAACACTCCAGCACAAAGCACATTGATATCAGACATCATTTCCTTTGAGTGAGGTTTCTAAGAAATCATTTGAACTGTACTTCATTGACACAGAAAAACATATTGCAGATATTTTCGCTAAGCCTCCCTCAGAATCTAGATTCACATCTCTTAGGAGAAAGCTTGGTTTGTGCAAACTCAACAATTCTTGATTATTTCCATTTTAGTTTGTTCATAACCGTTTTTTTTCTTTGCACCAATAAATTTCCCATCCTCAATGGAAATATGTTGCTCATAATGAACATATTGAGGGGAGCTTTGTCATTCAATAATACACTCTTTGGTTTTATCTTCACTTATTCATCAATAACTTTCACTCCTTGCATCTAAATCCATGAGTTTTTATGATATTTCTATATGAGGGAATTCAAATATAAAGACTAAAATAATTGTGCACTCAGTTTAGTCTCAAAGATATAATCTAAAAACAAGTTTATGCTAATTTTTTAATACTGAACTCATTTTGTAGCGTATTGACCATTCAGATCATGGCTAAATGGTTATGGAGGTCTGTGTGTGGCCCATTAGTGTGTGTTTCAGGTGTTTACGTAGGTAGTGAGGCTTCGTGGGCCGATAGTTTGAGCCCAAAGCACTCACTGGTTCACTGTATGTGAACGCGACAGTGCTAGGCGTCAAGTTCTGAACGCGACGGCCCTGGGTGTCGCATTCTTGAAACCACTGTTTGGCGGTCGTCGTCTACATGCACGCAGCGTGTCGCGCGTTGGGGACTTGCTGGCGTCGGCCTTGGGAAGGCGACGGCCTCCTACGTCACGTTCAGGTCACGACGGAGGGCTACATCGTGTTCCCAACTATGATGTGTTTTTATGTAAGGTCGGACAAACAAAGCTACCATGCTAGGGCATTGAGAAGAACATGAAAAATGGGTTTAAACACCGGTTTACAGGGTTTAAGGGGAAGATCTGGAGAGGGGTCCCCAGATTAGGGTTCCTGCCTGTGAAGGAGACAGACCCTCCTGTCGCATTCTAAACGCGACAGGCCAACCAATCTTGTTCAGGTTTCTGAATGCGACCTATGGGGGTGTCGCATTCAGAAGGTGACATGGGACCATGTCGCGTTAACAGGTCCGAGGGGTTTTATGTGTGTACATGTTGGCATAGCTATCCGATTATCGTGGTTTGTTGTATTTGGTAAAGGTAAGCGGTGCATTGGCACCTGTAGCACTCTTTAGCGTGCTGTTCACGAGGTTGACGTGGTGTTCACGTGGTTTGTGCAGTGTGCACGTGGTTTGTGTGTGCGTGGCGAGTAGTACGACGCCTACCGTGGTTACCTCTTCAGTTGGGAGCCCCAGGTTTCATGTGAGCTAGGCACGTAAGTGCTCGGGGCTTGTCCCGGTACTTGTGTACCTTCGATGTCTGTGTCGTCTTCCTGGACACCCTCACTCTTGTGTAGAGTTGTACGTCTGGCTGAGGGAAAGACGGCAGTGGGGCATCGACTTGTGAGAGTTTGTGTTTTGTCGCTTGTAGCACCCTCGTGGTTGGGGGTTACGGACACTAGTAGACGTATTGGGCCCCAGCTAGTCCTATTTTCTTGTAGCAACCCTAAATTTATGGGAAAAAAATTAAGTATTTATATTATTTAATTAGAAAATCAAATAAAAAGAAGATGTATTAAATCAACTAGGAAATCAAATAAGAGAGAATTAAATAAAACCCATTAAAAGAAAATGAGTAATGGGTTTTGCTATATTGACCCATTAGAAATGAGTGGGCTAAAATAGAGATTTTAAGAAGGGGAATAATAGAGAAATACCCAAAATTCGTAACTAAAATATTACTAAAATAGAAAAGAGATATTTAATGCATTAAATAGCTAGTTTGAATTAGGATTGGATTCTTAAACCTACCCCAATTGATTGGCCACGAAATTTCCCCTCTCCCAACCCAAATAGGAGATCTCTTGCTTAAAAAGGGGAGAGGAAAATAGGAAATTTGGAATTTAATAGGAGTTAGGCTTAAACTAGGAAAGAGAATAGGGAGAAGCTTAAATACTTCTCTTAAACCCTCATGGCCGGCCCTAGCTCGTGCCAAGAGGTTCCTGGACCAGGCGGAGAGGCCAAGAGGAGGAGAATTCATGGAGAGGAAGGATCTCTCAAGTTCTTCCCCGAGTTCTTCAAGTCCTAACCCTAGAAGAGGAAAACGATCAAAGGTAGGCATTCTCACAAGCATAAACCATGAAACTTTTTCTGTAGGATGTCTCGTCTATCAGGAACAAAAGCCCTTTGGTTTCATAATTTTCCATCGAGCATATCTGTCGTTCTTGATTTTCATGTTCTGTAACTGACATGACCCTGAACCCTCTTCTTAATGCTTGATCTCCTTGTATACTCAATCCCATGCCACGAGATTTTTACTGTAGGAATTGATGCATGTTAGGCATCTTTTGCCCTTAAATGCCCTAAATTTGATTCATCATATCTTGTGAATTTAATAGTTGATCTCAACAACTATGTAGTGTTTCATGTTCATCATGAATACCCGTATTTAAAACATGTCCAAACCCTGATTGTTTTCCAATTCCTATTTATTGTAAGTACCCATGCATGTCTAGGTCGTTTTGCAACTGTTTCATGATTTTTCGTCGACTATACAATTAGTTATGATTTTTTGAATCACCCTGTGTCAAATAGGGTAAGTTCTGGCCAGCAATCAAATGTAATGTCCTTATCTTGTTGGACCCGAGCGCAAACCCTGTGAACGCGACGGCCCGATAGGCCGCGTTCACAAGGGTCATCGCGACAGCGCCCTCTGTCGCGATCTGATCGCGACAGGGCCTGTCGTCGCGATCTGTTGCCCGACCTGACTAAGCCTGTCGCGACCCGTACAAGCACCCGTCGCGGTCTCAGTTGACCCCATCGCGACCCTCATCAGGGTACGTCGCGATCTGGGTTCTTTTTGCAAGAAACCCCCTGCCTCAGCAATGCTTGATTATCTACAGTGTTTGTACTCTTGTTTAACAGTCATACATCCTGAAAATAACTCTTGTTATAAATTAAATATTTATGTATGATTAAAATACATGCACATGATCTTTTCTATCTAAAATTTCATGACACTTACACACACTTTGAACCATCCAATTATGGCATAATTTGGGATGAAACTATTTCATAATACATCTGGTAATTTATGTAATTAAATTACCCTATACTTGTCTATCGTTTCTCGCGATGTTTTGGGAATACCGATATCGACGCTCCACTGTTCAAGAATTTCTCGAGAACGTCGAGCACTTGTTTCTATATACACTCTCTCTTGACTTGGACGAACTCTCCGTCGGATACTCCTTCTTCCGGACTAGTAAGTCTTTGTTCAAGGCCTCCATAAGTCTCCTCTGTCCATGGATTCCCACATGGTCGATGAGTCGGTTGTACCCTAACACCTGTTACCCCCATTAGGGATCAATATGGTCCAAACGACTATTAGAAATTCACTCTCAACTCGAATCACGCCGGACCTCTGGACTTGTGCTTAACATGGCCAGCAGAAAGGTCGTGAGTTCCGCCTGACTGCCAACACCATGTGCGCCTGTTGTGCAACGGTTACTATCGCTCGTTACTCGACGTTTCATGAGCAAGGTCCACTAACTCTCATCTATACTCTGCTCGCTCATCTATTGATGCTCACTCTACTATCTCGTCTATTCATCTAGTGCTCTCATCTACTTCTCGGTACTCTATATTGGCCATTGACTGATTGTCTAAAGATAAACAATATAACTAATGCCTGGCAATATATAAAGGGCCCGATCTGGTCCTGGGATGTGCGCCCGAAAGTGCTAGTGCCCATGGGAGTTAAATGATCAGAGTGTTTGGCATTACACTCAAGTGCTATCTATCTTGACTATCTAAATGACAATCAAAAGTGCTATGTTCTCTCGTTGTCCATTGACAACAAAGTGCTATGCTATACTCGTTGTGCTATGCTATACTCATTGTGCTATCTGTACTATGGCGATCTTTGTATACTTGACATTGTGCTATCTTACTATTATTGTGCTATACCCGACACTTGTGCTATTCTTGGAAAGTCTATATTTGGAAAGTCTTGCTATTTCGTTCACGTACTGTCCTGCTATATTTTTACTTGACACTCTCTTCCATTCTATCATTAGTTACTCTGCCTTTAATGTATTAATTACCTAAAGCCTGCTTGAGCCTGGGATTTAAGTCCTATTGGGCGATGTTCGCTCACCCTGCGTTATTTGTCGTTGTGTTCTCAGGTGAGACCGAGGATGAACCATACACTCAAGAGGACGGGAACGACCTGGAGTGATGTCATGAGTACCCTAGTGTGACGGAATGCCTCGTCCAAACCCGTTAAACTGATAACAAGTTTGATCCGAGTCCATCTCCCGCGAACGAGCCGGAGCCTCGCAAGGGATATCACACAACAATCCGTGAAAAACACAAAGGAACACACCATTCCAAATATATATTTCACAAATTTACATAGCCATATTTCCACAAAACTGAAAGAAAGTACAAGAGCCTGGGGCATACCCTGGGGTACAACTGGAAGAAGTAAATAACTAGCTACAGTACACTGCTGGAGGTGCTGACCCTGCACCGCTATGACGTGGCTCCGAACTGGACGATGGCCGAGAAACGTCCTCCTCGCCTTCACCTGTGGGGGTAGGGGTGAGCCTCTCTAGTCACTGGCTTAGTAGGGAACTCCCCCAATACTGAGCAAACCCAACACAGGTACGAAAGCAGTAAACTACGCTAGTAATTTATAGAACAACTAAGCAGGATATTATAGCTGTAAATATACTCACCATTTGCCGACTACAAAAAGCAACTATATTAAATAAATGGCAAACCCAAACAGGTGTACGAGCTAAAGTAGAGACTGCCATACGTGAGCCACATAAACTGGTTCGCGACACCAGTAACTGACTCGGACAAACACACACAGGTCTACCTCTCAGTCTCGCAGCCACGGACAAAAGGTCCAGCTGCCGCTCCACGTGAAAAGGTCAAGCAACTGTGGAGACCAACTAAACACCACCAGTTGCGGACCACACGGTCGCAGGCCCATGCCTGGCACCTCTAGAGACCCTGGCCTGAGCCCTCTAGAGTGAGGCACTGGAAAAAGGACTACCTGGGGACCAGTGTCGACTACTGGTGTCCGTGCCCCCAACTAAGAGCATGCCACAAGTGACTAGAAACAAACACAAGAGTCATTGTCCCATTGTCGTCTTTCCCTCAGCTGGACATACAACTCAAGCAAAGGAGTGAGGGTGTCTTGGTCAGATGACACAGACCTCGACGGTACATCACAAGTACCGGGACAAAGCCCCGAGCTAACAGCCTGGCTCACAGAGAACCTGGGGCACCCAACTGGAGAGGTAACCACGGTAGGCGTCGTACTACTTATGACGCACACAAAATCACATGCACATCACACACAAACCACGTGTAGCCTTGCACAAACCTCGTGCACTGGTAGTTCACCACACGTAAACACCACGTAAATACGTAAAGAACTAGCTAGGGCTGTACCTTGTACGCTAGTCACAGAAACCTCATGCACCCAATGCACCACAGGTGCCAACATACCACTCGTTATCTTTAAATATTCAATATAGCAACATTTAAATAAATGCATGCTGGCGGCAACATCGACTGCCGTTGATGAGATGTAAACGGCAAGATATCTAGCCGTCAATCTCCTAGCTGAAGAACCCGGCGTCAATCGATATTGACGCCAAGCTCCTCGGCTATCAGCTCTCATAGAAACCCTAGGCCGATTCCTCAGGTATCCTCGGCCATAAAATCAGCGAAAAAACACGAGGAAACACTTCCTCTAACATGCATGCATCTCAATCAAACCGAAACTACAAGTTTCACTCGTTAAATTGCTCAAACCACCCATTATCCCCACATGGAGTACCTTTACCCAAAAACATAATTAACATGCAGATTCATGCGTTCCAGATGCATTATCACAACCAGAAGGAATTAAAAGGGATCATTCCCTACCTCAAGATGCATTTAAACCTCCTAAATCCTCCCAATTCGTACCAAACCCTCTGCGAGCTCCTACGGAGATTACACCTCGCTCCAGCATTTCCTTGCCCGATTCGTCACCACCTCACGTTCCACGATCCTTCAACTAGCCTTCTGCAACCATTGAAAGTAGTGGGGAAGCAAGGGCATGAAAATAGGGTGAGGGAGAGGGAGAACGGAGTGAGGGAACTGCCCTCGGGTAGACCTATATCCTGCAAGTCGCACAGGTTGGCGTCAACCCTATTGTCGTTTAGGGAACCGTCACCATAAACGTCCACAAAGCCCACCGTTAAGTTCTTAAAGTTGACGTCACCTTCGGTGGATGCCAAACCAGTCAACGACCACACCTGGCCATCAACCCCTAATCAACTGTAGCAGGTCCTATCTTGTTTCAGGACCAAACCTGCGCGCATCACACATCCAAACCACATTGGCCTCACGATGGCCACCACAACCACTATACACATGATCCATAAGGATCCGAAAAACACGCGACATTACATTACTATCATCTAAAAAGAAATTTTCGACCTCGAAATTCATAGCACAATTCAAACATAAACAACTTAAATATGCACATTTTTACAAGTACTATCATCTAAAATGAAATACAAAACCTTATTCAAACAGATAGGGATACCCCTTAGCCATCTCCTCGGCTAATTCCCAGGTATCCTCACCATCCAACCTATTTTCCCATCGCACTTTAACTAGCTCGATTTCTTTATTTCTCAACTTCTTTGTTTTTCGATCAGTGATCTGCACCAGATATTCTGGCATGGTCATATTCGGCCTCAGGTCACCACCTTGGGGACTGATTATTTGAGCTGGATCTTCAATACACTTTCTTAACATAGAAATATGAAATATATCATGGACGTCCGCAAAATATGCTGGCAAATCTAGTCTATAAGTCGTTTCCCCAATTCTTTCTAACACCTGAAAAGGTCCCACATATCTCGGGCTCAACTTTCCGGTCTTGCCAAACCTCATAATACCTTTACTAGGGGAAACTCTTAGAAAAAACAAGTCTCCTACTTCAAACTGAAGTGGTCTCCTCCGATTATCAGCATAACTCTTTTGTCTGCTTTGAGCTGCTTGCAATTTTTCTTTAATAAGTTTTACTATTTCTGTGGTTTGCTGAATCAATTCAAGACCCATCATTTGTCTTTCTCCCACTTCATGCCAGTTTAATGGGGTTCTACATGGTCTTCCATATAGAGCTTCATATGGTGCCATTCCAAGACTGGTATGATAACTATTATTATAGGCAAACTCAACCATACCCAAATGATGCTCCCAGTTATTTCCCCAAACTAAACAACAAGCTCGCAACATATCTTCAATCGTCTGGATAGTCCTCTCTGTCTGACCATCCGTCTGGGGGTGATAAGCGGAGCTATATCTCAATTCAGTACCAATTACCTTTTGCAAACTTCTCCAAAACCCAGAAGTAAATCTTGGATCCCTATCAGACACAATAGTTTTCGGAATACCATGCAGTGGAACAATTCTATCAACATAAACCTTTGCTAATCTGTCCACTGTCCAAGACATACTTACTGCCACTAATCTGCACACCTTGGTCAATCTATCAACAAATACCCATATTCCATTATGCCCAGAACTCGATCTTGGTAAGCCTGCCACAAAGTCCATGGCAATATCATCCCATTTCTACTGTGGAATGGGCAACGGTTGCAATAGACCTCCAGGCTTTTGATGCTCTGCCTTAATTTGCTGACACACAGCACATCTTGAAACAAACTCAGCTATTTCCTTTTTCATATGAGGCCACCAGAAATGTTTCTTTAAATCCTGGTACATTTTAGTACTACCTGGATGGATAGTATACCTGGATTTATGAGCCTCTTCTAATACTCGCTGCTTAACCTCTCTTTCTGCTGGAACAAACAACCTGCCTCTGAGCCTAACCACACAATTATCATCAATGGTAATTCCTTCCATTTTCACAATTTCGGTCAACTTTGTATCTGCTTTCTGAGCTTCCACAATCTGCCAATACAAAGATGGTTCTACAACACTACTAGCTATTACTGCCCGCCATTGACTGCTTGGCACATACAAGGAGTTCTCCGCTATCTCCTCATACAATTTCCATTCCTTGATCATCATTTGACTTATATATGCCTTTCTACTCAAGGCATCCGCTACCACATTGGCCTTACCCGGATGATAAGCCAAACTGAAGTCATAATCCTTCAAATACTCCACCCACCTACGCTGACGGAGATTTAAATCTTTCTGTGAGAAGATATACTTCAAGCTTTTATGATCTGTAAAGATCTCAAATCTCTCGCCATACAAATAATGCCTCCATATTTTCAAAGCAAACACAACTGCTGCTAATTCTAAATCATGGGTGGGATAATTCTCTTCTGCCGGCTTCAACTGCCTGGACGCATAAGCTATCACTCTACCATGCTGCATAAGCACTGCGCCAAGTCCTTTCCTTGAAGCATCTGCATATACCACAAAACCACCACTTCCTGCCGGTAATGCCAATATAGGTGCTATTGTAAGTCTTTTCTTCAATTCCATAAAGTTTTTTCTGGCATTCACCGGACCACACAAATGGTACACCCTTCCTGGTTAATTTGGTCATGGGTGCCGCAATCTTAGAAAAATCTTGTATGAAGTGCCTATAATAACCTGCTAACCACAAAAAGCTTCTAATGTCAGTGATTGTCTTAGGCACTTCCCATTTCATTACTGCTTCCACTTTACTCGGGTCCACTGCCACTCCTTTAGTTGACATGACATGACCTAAAAACTGAATTTCTTTCAGCCAAAATTCACACTTACTAAATTTGGCAAACAATTGGTTATCCCTTAACAACTACAGGATAAACCTCAAATGAGCAACATGCTCCTCCGCAGATGCTGAATAAATCAGAATATCATCTATAAAGACCACAATGAATTGGTCTAAATATGGATGAAAAATTCTTTTCATCAGATCCATAAAACCTACAGGAGCATTGGTCAGCCCAAATGGCATAACCACAAATTCATAGTGACCATATCTGGTTCTGAATGCTGTTTTATCTATATCCTCCTCTTTAATTCTCAATTGATGGTACCCGGACCTCAAATCAATTTTAGAAAATACCTTTGCTGATTGTAACTGATCAAACAGATCATCTATTCTTGGTAACAGGTACTTATTTTTAATGGTCACATCATTTAATTTCCTATAATCAATACACATACGAAAACTTCCATCTTTCTTTTTCTCAAATAACACTGGTGCTCCCCACGGGGAATGACTTGGTCTAATGAACCCTTTCTGTAACAGCTCTTCTAATTACTTTTTCAATTCTTTAAGTTCTGCTGGTGCCATCCGATATGGTGCTTTAGAGATTAACATGGTACCTGGCAGTAACTCAATGGTAAGTCCACCTCTCTATGTGGAGCTAAACCAGGCAAATCTTTCGGAAAAACATCAGCAAATTCCCTAACCACGGGAACTTCCTCCACTGACCGACTGGCCTCTACCAGACTAACTGAGGATAAATAAGCCACACACCCTGCATTTATTAGCTTTCTAGCTCTTATTGCAGAAATTATAAACTTAGAAGTACAGAAAGGCATACCTTGATACTCAGACACTGAACCATTAGGATGGCAAAACATGATCCTCTTCTTTCTGCAATCTAACAGTGCTCCATAGGCTTCAAGCCAATCCATTCCCAGAATAATATCATAGTCGGTCAACTACAAAGCATATAACCGACCCGGCATCTGGTTTCCTTCAATCATGACATGAGCTTCATCTATATAGCTCGAAGTGAGCATAAACTCACCTAAGGGAACTTCCACTACCAACTCACAAGATTCCTCTTTCAAAGGATGAACCATACAATCCAGGAATTCTTCAGAAATAAAAGAATGAGAGGCACCCGAATCAAATAAAACTTTTGCTGAATAATCATAAATGGGTATAGTACCTTCGATCATATTTGATGCCTCCGCCTGGGCTCGGGTGATAGCCATAATCCGGCCCCTTCCCCGCTGCTGCGGTACTCCTCTGCCATGACCTGCCTGTGGCTGATGAAACTAAAGCGGCTGCTGCTGCTGCTGCACACCTCTTCCATATCCATACTCTCTCGGATAGGGGAAATTACGGATCAAATGCCCCGGGTGATTACAGTTATAACATCTATACCCTGGTGGAATAATGGGCTGTCTGGCAGGACTCTACTATGACTCCTCCACCTCTGGCCTACCACGACCTTGCTGAAATTGCTGTCGACCTCCCCATCCTCTTCCTTTACCTTTAAATGCTTACTTCAATTTCTGGCCCCACTTACCAAAACCTGATGGAGAAGGTCCTGCTGGTGCTTTACCCTTACTCACACCCACTGACTGTTGTGGTAGCCGAAAACTACTTGAATCTGACTCACCCATCTGACGAGTCCTAATAGACCTTTCCAATGTAGCTGCCCTTTGAGCTGCTTCTTCCACTGTCTTACACATGAGTGGTATTATTGCATTCTGCAATTCTACCCTTAAACCCCGAATAAAGTACTCAACCATCATATTATTATCCGATACTACATAAGGCGCGTATCGGCTAATTTCCATAAACCTCATCTGATATTCTAAAACTGAAGAGTTACCTTGCTGGAGTGTCCGGAACTGCTATCTCTTCACTTGCTGCACTTGAATCGAAAAGAATGTATCGTTAAATACATTAAGAAACTCCGGCCAAGTGATAGTCTCTTCTGTCCTGCCTGCGAAGGTGGTCTGCATCTTCAATCGCCACCATTCCAGTGCAAAACCCCTCAACTGATAAGCAACTAACACAACGCTATCTTATGTCAGACACCTCATGGCCGTAAAGACCCTCTCAATCTCATGAACCTAGTGTTCTGCTGTATCTGGATTCGGCCCTCCTAAATAAGTAGGCGGCTGCAATCTCATAAACTTCTCAACTTGCATCACTGGTTCCTCTGCTACTAACACTGGCGGTGGTGGTGGCAAGGGTGCTACAAAAGGCACCTCCACTCCTGGCGGTGGCGGAACTGGAACTATGGTATAGTCTCTCTGTCCCCAGGTGGTATGGCAACCAGTGGTATCGGCACCTGCTGATCCATCCTCATTCGAATATTGGTGAGGCTCTCCCAGATCCTCTCTATTATACGCTGAGTGTTCTCCTCTGGATCATCTCCTCCACCACCCCAATCTCTTCTATCTGCCATTTCAAACTTCTACATAAACAAAACACCAAACAAAAACAAAAGAACAGATCATTAAAAACCAAGGTCACTACCAGCAGTGTACTACTACTGAAATAAGGCTATGTAACCTTCTAGTTCCCTTATATTAACACAGACCTTGCTCTGATACCAACTGTGACAGAATGCCTCATCCAAACCCGTTAAACTGATAACAAGTTTGATCCGAGTCCGTCTCCCGCGAACGAGCCGGAGCCTTGCAAGGGATATCACACAATAGTCCGTGAAAAACACAAAGGAACACACCATTCCAAATATATATTTAACAAATTTACATAGCCATATTTACACAAAACTGAAAGAAAGTACAAGAGCCTGGGGCATACCCCGGGGTACAACTGGAAGAAGTAAATAACTAGCTACACTACACTGCTGGAGGTGCTGACCCTGCACCGCTGTGACGCGGCTCCGAACTGGACGACGGCCGAGAAACGTCCTCCTCGCCTTCATCTGTGGGGGTAGGGGTGAGCCTCGCTAGTCACTGGCTCAGTAGGGAACTCCCCCAACACCGAGCAAACCCAACACAGGTACGAAAGCAGTAAACTATGCTAGCAATTTATAGAACAACTAAGCAGGATATTAAAGCTGTAAATATACTCACCGTTTGCCGACTACATAAAGCAACTATATTAAATAAACGGCAAACCCAAATAGGTGTACGAGCTAAAGTAGAGACTGCCACACGCGAGCCACGTAAACTGGTTCGCGACACCAGTAACAGACTTGGACAAACACACACAGGTCTACCTCTCAGTCTCACAGCCACGGACGAATGGTCCAGCTGCCGCTCCACGTGAAAAGGTCAAGCAACTGTGGAGATCAACTAAACACCACCACCTGCGGACCACACGGTCGCAGGCCCATGCCTGGCACCTCTACAGACCCTTGCCTGAGCCCTCTAGAGTGAGGCACTGGAAAAAGGACTAGCTGGGAACCAGTGTCGACTACTGGTGTCCGTGCCCCCAAATAAGAGCGTGCCACAAGTGACTAGAAACAAACACAAGAGTCATTGTCCCACTGTCGTCTTTCCCTCAGCTGGACGTACAACTCAAGCAAAGGAGTGAGGGTGTCCTGGTCAGATGACACAGACCTCGACGGTACAACACAAGTACCGGGACAAAGCCCCGAGCTAACAGCCTGGCTCACAGAGAACCTGGGGCACCCAACTGGAGAGGTAACCACGGTAGGCGTCGTACTACTTGCCACGCACACAAAACCACATGCACGTCACACACAAACCACGTGAAGCCTCGCACAAACCTCGTGCACTGGTAGTTCACCACACGTAAACACCATGTAAATATGTAAAGAACTAGCTAGGGTTGTACCTTGTACGCTAGTCACAGAAACCTCATGCACCCAGTGCACCACAGGTGCCAACATACCACTCGTTATCTTTAAATATTCAATATAGCAACATTTAAATAAATGCATGCTGGCGGCATCATCGACTGTCGTCGATGAGATGTAAACGGCAAGATATCTGGCCGTCAATCTCCTAGCTGAAGAACCTGGCATCAATCGATATTGACACCAAGCTCCTCGGCTATCAGCTCTCACAGAAACCCTAGGCCGATTCCTCAGGTATCCTCGGCCCTAAAATCAGCGGAAAAACACGAGGAAACACTTCCTCTAACATGCATGCATCTCAATCAAACCGAAACTACAAGTTTCACTAGTTAAATTGCTCAAACCACCCATTGTCCCCACATGGAGTACCTTTACCCAAAAAAATAATTAACATGCAGATTCATGCGTTCCAAATGCATTATAACAACCAGAAGGAATTAAAAGGGATCATTCCCTACCTCAAGACGCACTTAAACCTCCTAAATCCTCTCGATTCGTACCAAAACCTCTGCGAGCTCCTACGGAGATTACACCTCGCTCCGGCGTTTCCTTGTCCGATTCGTCACCACCTCATGTTCCACGATCCTTCAACTTGACTTCTGCAACCATTGAAAGTAGTGGGGAAGCAAGGACATGAAAATAGGGCGAGGGAGAGGGAGAACAGAGTGAGGGAACTGCCCTCGGGTAGACCTATATCCTGGAGGTCGCACAGGTTGGCATCAACCCTATTGTCATTTAGGGAACCGTCACCATAAACGTCCACAAAGCCTGCCATTAAGTTCTTAAAGTTGACGTCACCTTCGGTGGACGCCAAACCAGTCAACGACCACACCTAGCCGTCAACCCCTAATCAACTGCAACATGTCCTATCTTGTTTCAGGACCAAACCTGCGCGCATCACACATCCAAACCACATTGGCCTCACGATGGCCACTACAACCACTATACACATGATCCATAAGGATCCGAAAAACATGCGATGTTACACCTAGTGTCCTATTGCTATGTTAGCGTTGTAGTAGTTAGGTTTGAAGTTTAGTCTTTTGCTTGATCCCAATGTAATCGGGCCCTATAGATTGGCTCTGATATTAGTGGTTGTAACTAGGCATTGAAAAGTATTAATGAAATGAATTTGCTTTATCATTATTCATTTTGAAATGGTTTGATGTCTAGTATTCGCTCTATACCCTTTTCTTGCAACTGTCTCGCGTTCCCATATTCCGCGTCGGGGCGTGACAGTTTTGTGGTATCAGAGCCTAGGTTATTCTTAAGTATAGGATGATCTAGGTTAACCTGCCTCGACTAGAGTCAATTATCCACCAATGTGAGTTGAGGTTAGAGGAAAGGGTAACTAGTTAAAATAAACTCACACACGCACAAATTAAATTCCACATCGATATCATGACAAGAAGTTCTTTTGTAGGAACTAAGCAATCAAGATGACAGTCGAACGTGCTCAAATGAGGGGTATGCAACAAACCATCCAAAAACTGACACGCACCATTGTGCAAGCTACTCAAGGAGGTGGCAATCGTAGTGCAGGCGACCTGCATCGCAACTTCAGAAGTTTGACCCCACCTAGGTTCAGCAGATCCACAGATCTGGATGAAGCTAAGCACTGGCTCCAAGAGATGGAAAGAATTTTCTGTGTCATGCAATGTGCAGCGGGGGATAAGCTGCTACTTGCCACGTTCCAACTGGAGAAGGACGCCCGCGCCTGGTGAGAGTCAGTGGAAGCTACTAGAGAGAATGGGCCATTCACCTGGAACGAGTTTAAAGAAGCATTCAACTCCAAATACTTCTCCGAGCGTGTTCAAGAAAGGAAGACTGCGGAATTTGCTGCTCTTAAACAGCGGAGCTTGACTGTGGCCGAATATGAAGCCCAGTTCTCTGGACTGGCATGCTATGCTGTACATCTGGTGAACACTAAAAGGATGAAGGCTAAGCGCTTTCTAAACGGCCTTAAGCCCCACTACATCACTCAACTCGCACCGTTCGACATCCCGACCTACGTTGAGATGGTGAAGAGGGCTCAGCTACTAGAAGATGCTACGGACTTCACCGACCGTATAAAAGGGAAGTTCGTCAAGAAGGAAGTGACCTCGGGTCAGTCATTTGCTAAGCCTACCAACGGCAAGAAGCATCCCTTCAACATCACGGAGGGATCTAGCCAAGAAAGGAAATTGTCGACTGTAAGAAAGGGAAGGTTACCTTTAGTGACTTTCCTAAACTGACATTCTCCGGGATTAGACATAAGAGATGAATATCTCTAGTCTCTGCCATAAAAGCCCACAACATGATGAGGAAAGGTTGTATTGCTTTCCTAGCAGTCGTAGTAGTGGAAAGGAAGGGTTCCAAGATAGAAGACATACATATAGTACAGGACTACCCAGATGTATTCCCCGATGACCTTCCAGGGATTTCCCCTGAACGAGATGTCAACTTCACCATTGAGTTGATTCCTAGAGCCGCACCGGTATCGCGTCAACCATATCTGATGTCACCTACCGAGCTGAAGGAACTGAAGGCGCAACTGATGGAGCTACTAGAAAAGGGATTCATCAGACCAAGTACTTCCCCATGGGGAGCACCTGTGCTATTCGTAAAAAAGAAAGATGGATCGATGAGGCTGTGCATCGACTATCGACAACTCAATCAACTCACCATCAAGAACAAGTACCCTTTGCCCAGAGTCGACGAACTGTTCGACCAAATATTGGGAGCTCAATATTTCTCCAAGATCGATCTTCGATCTGGCTATCACCAAATGAGGATCAAGGTTGATGATATTTTCAAAACGACTTTCAGGAGCAGGTATGGACATTATGAATTCGTCGTTATGCCTTTTGGTCTAACCAATGCTCCTGCAGCCTTTATGCAACTCACGAACAACATATATCGGCCATACCTCGACAAGTTCGTGGTCGTCTTTATCGACGACATCCTCATATACTCCAAGACCAAGGAAGAGCATGAAGAACACCTAAAGACAGCTGTACAAGTTTTGCGAGACAACAAGCTATATGCAAAGCTTAGCAAGTGTGAATTCTGGCTCAAAGAAGTATCCTTCTTGGGCCATGTCATCTCGAAGGACGGCATCTCTGTTGATCCCTCCAAAGTCGAAGCTGTACTCAACTGGGAGAGACCAACTAATGTCACCGAGATAAGAGGCTTCCTAGGACTGGCTGGCTACTACAGGCGATTCATCAAGGACTTCTCAAGGATCGCTGTTCCTCTCACGCGTCTGACACGAAAGGAGAATCCATACTCCTGGGGTAAAGAGTGTGAGAAAAGTTTCCAAACCCTCAAGGACTGTCTTACCTCAGCACCTGTTCTCGCTCTGCCAATAGAGGGAGAAGGTTTCTCTATCTACACCGATGCCTCAGGAATCGGGCTAGGTTGTGTACTCATGCAAAAGGAGAAGGTCATCGCCTATTCTTCAAGACAACTGAAGACTCATGAAATCAACTACCTTGTACATGATCTCGAGCTGGCTGCCGTGGTCTTCGCCTCGAAGATTTGGAGACACTATCTATATGGCGAGCAATTCACTGTCTACTCAGACCATAAAAGTCTGAAGTATTTATTCTCTCAGAAGGAACTCAACATGAGACAAAGGAGATGGCTGGAATACTTGAAAGATTTTGACTTCCACATCCAATACCACCCAGGCAAGGGAAATGCCGTGGCTGATGCTCTTAGTAGGAAGCCAATGGCATTTGTCTCAAGTCTAGTCCTTGGCGAGATACAACTACTAGAACAATTCGCAAGGTTAGACTTAAATATAGAACATAGAGATGACCGAGTCTTGGTTGCCAATATCAAGATTCAATCTGATCTGCTAGAGGAGATCAAAGCTCAACAAGACGATGATCCATTCTTAGTTCGCGTCAAAGAAACTCTAACTGAAAGACCAGACTTTGCAATGACTGAAGACGGAAGGCTTGTCTTTCAAGGAAGGACATGTGTTCCCGACAATGAAGAACTAAAGAGAAGACTAATGGATGAAGCTCACAAGACAAGATATACTATTCATCCGGGAGGTACCAAAATGTATCAAGATATGAAAAGAACATTTTGGTGGCCGAACATGAAAAGAGAGGTAGCTGAACATGCCGCTCACTGCCTTACTTGCCAACAAGTAAAAGCGGAACACCTGCGCCCTACTGGTGTACTCAGACCGCTTGATATTCCGGAATAGAAATGGGAAAGTATTGGCATGGACTTCATCATGGGTTTGCCCAAGACTCGTGGTGGACTCGACGCCATATGGGTCATTGTGGACCGACTAACTAAATCCGCCCACTTTCTGCCTATAAAGAGTAAATGGTCAGTAGAGGTACTAGCTGCCTTATACGTCAAGGAGATTGTAAGACTACATGGCATTCCATCATCTATTCTTTAGGATCGAGATCCAATATTCACATCTCATTTTTTGCAAGGACTGCAAGGTGCACTGGGTACTAAACTCAACTTTAGTACCGCATTCCATCCATAAATCGAAGGGAAAACTTAAAGAACCAACCAAATAGTGGAAGACATGTTAAGAGCTTACACTATAGATTTTCAAGGTTATTGGAATGAGCACCTACCTCTTATTGAGTTCGCCTATAACAATAGTTACCAGGCGAGTATCAAGATGGCACCGTTCGAAGCACTCTACAGAAGGAATTGCAGATCCCCTGCATGCTGGAATGAGGTTGGAGAACAGCAATGGCTAGGCCCAGACATGGTGCAACGGACAACGAAGGACATTCAGGTAATCAGAGATCGGCTCAAGATTGCCCAATCCAGACAAAAGAGCTACGCCGACAAAAGAAGGCGAGATCTGGAATTTCAAGTGGGTGATCATGTGTTCCTAAAAGTGTCACCTACTCGTGGCATCCAAAGATTTGGTGTCAAGGGAAAGCTCAGCCCTAGATTCATCGGTCCTTTTGAATTACTCGAAAGGGTTGGTGAGGTTGCATACTGGCTGGCGTTGCCACCAGATTTGTCATGTGTACACAATGTGTTCCATGTTTCCATGCTTAGGAAATATGTGTACGATCCCACGCACATCATTCGCCACGAGAAGTTGATATTGAACAAAGATGTGACATACGAAGAGAAGCCAGTCAAGATACTGGAACGGAAGATACAACAACTCAGGAACCGTCCCATCTATGTGGTTAAGGTCATATGGAATAATCGTGGAGTGGAAAAGGCAACCTGGGAACCGGAAGGAATCATTAGACGGAACTACCCCGCTCCTTTCGGTAAGACATTCTCTTCTGAATGATCACATGAATTTGGGGACCAAATTCTTTCTAAGAGGGGGAGGATGTAGCAACCCTAAATTTATGGGAAAAAACTTAAATATTTTATTATTTAATTAGAAAATCAAATAAAAGGAAGATGTATTAAATCAACTAGGAAATCAAATAAGAGAGAATTAAATAAAACCCATTAAAAGAAAAGGAGTAATGGGCTTCGCTATATTGACCCATTAGAAATGAGTGGGCTAAAATAGAGATTTTAAGAAGCGGAATAATAGAGAAATACCCAAAATTCGTAACTAAAATATTACTAAAATAGAAAAGAGATATTTAATGCATTAAATAGCTAGTTTGAATTAGGATTGGATTCCTAAACCTACCCCAATTGATTGGCCACGAAATTTCCTCTCTCCCGACCCAAATAGGAGATCTCTTGCTTAAAAAGGGGAGAGGAAAATAGGAAATTCTGAATTTAATAGGAGTTAGGCTTAAACTTGGAAAGGGAATAGGGAGAAGCTTAAATACTTCTCTTAAACCCTCATGGCCGGCCCTAGCTCGTGCCAAGAGGTTCCTGGACCAGGAGGAGAGGCCAAGAGGAGGATAATTCGTGGAGAGGAAGGATCTCTCAAGTTCTTCCCCGAGTTCTTCAAGTCCTAACCCTAGAAGAGAAAAATGATCAAAGGTAGGCATTCTCACAAGCATAAACCATAAAACTTTTTCTGTAGGATGTCTCGTCTATCAAGAACAAAAGCCCTTTGGTTTCATAATTTTCCATTGAGCATATCTGTCGTTCTTGATTTTTCATGTTCTGCAACTGACATGACCCCAAACCCTCTTCTTAATGCTTGATCTCCTTGTATACTCATTCCCATGTCATGAGATTTTTACTGTAGGAACTAATGCATGTTAGGCATCTTTTTCCCCTAAAAGCCCTAAATTTGATTCATCCTATCTTGCGAATTTAATCGTTGATCTCAACTATGTACTATTTCATGTTCATCATGAATACCTGTGTTTAAAACATGTCCAAACCCTGATTGTTTTCCAATTCCTATTTATTGTAAGTACCCATGCATGTCTAGGTCGTTATGCAAATGGTTTCATGATTTTTCGTTGATTATACAATTAGTTATGATTTTCTGAATCACCCTGTGTCAAATAGGGTAAGTTCTGGCCCGCAATCCAATGTAATGTCCTTTCCCTGTCAGACCTCGGCGTAGACCCTGTGAAGGCGACGGCCCGATAGGCCGCGTTCACAAGGGTCATCGCGACAGCACCCTCTGTCGTGATCTGATCGCGACAAGGCCTGTCGTGGCGATCTGCTGCCCGACCTGACTAAGCCTGTCGCTACCCGTACAAGCACCCGTCGCGATCTCAGTTGACCACATCGCGACCCTCATCAGGGTACGTCACGATCTGGGTTCTTTTTGCAAGAAACCCCCTACCTCAGAAATGCTTGATTATCTACAATGTTTGTACTCTTGTTTAATAGTCATACATCCCGAAAATAACTCTTGTTATAAATTAAATATTTATGTATGATTAAAATACATGCACATGATCTTTTCTATCTAAAATTTCATGACACTTACACACACTTTGAACCATCCAATTATGGCATAATTTGGCATGAAACTATTTCATAATACATCTGGTAATTTATGTAATTAAATTACCCTATACTTGTCTATCGTTTCTCGCGATGTTTTGGGAATACCGATATCGATGCTCCACTGTTCTAGAATTCCTCGAGAACGTCGAACACTTGTTTCTATATACACTCTCTCTTGACTTGGACGAACTCTCCGTCGGATACTCCTTCTGTCGGACTAGTAAGTCTTTGTTCAAGGCCTCCGTAAGTCTCCTCTGTCCATGGATTCCCACATGGTCGACGAGCCGGTTGTACCCTATCACCTGTTACCCCCATTAGGGATCAATATGGTCCAAACGGCTATTAGAAATTCACTCTCGTCTCGAATCACACCGGACCTCTGGACTTGTGCTTAACATGGCTAGTGGAAAGGTCGTGAGTTCCGCCTGACTACCAACACCATGTGCGCGTGTTGTGCAACGGTTACTATCGCTCATTACTCGACGTTTCATGTGCAAGGTCCACTAACTCTCATCTATACTCTGCTCGCTCATCTATTGACGCTCACTCTACTATCTCGTCTATTCATCTAGTGCTCTCATCTACTTCTTGGTACTCTATATTGGCCATTGACTGATTGTCTAAGGATAAACAATATAACTAATGTCTGGCAATATATAAAGGGCCCGATCTGGTCCCGGGATGTGCGCCCGAAAGTGCTAGTGCCCATGGGAGTTAAATGATCAGAGTGTTTGGCATTACACTCAAGTGCTATCTATCTTGACTATCTAAATGACAATCAAAAGTGCTATGTTCTCTCGTTGTCCATTGACAACAAAGTGCTATGCTATACTCGTTGTGCTATCTGTACTATGGCTATCTTGCTATACTTGACATTGTGCTATCTTGCTATTATTGTGCTATACCTGACACTTGTGCTATTCTTGGAAAGGCTATATTAGGAAAGTCTTGCTATTTCGTTCACGTACTGTCCTGTTATATTTTTATTTGACACTCTCTTCCGTTCTGTCATTAGTTACTCTTCCTTTAATGTATTAATTACCTAAAGCCTTCTTGAGCCTGAGATTTAAGTCCTACTGGGTGATGTTCGCTCACCCTGCGTTATTTGTCGTTGTGTTCTCAAGTTAGACCGAGGATGAACCATACACTCAAGAGGACGGGAAGACCTGGAGTGATGTCATGAGTACCCTAATGTCCTATTGCTATGTTAACATTGTAGTAGTTAGGTTTGAAGTTTAGTCTTTTGCTTGATCCCAATGTAATCAGGCCCCATAGATTGGCTCTGATATTAGTGGTTGTAACTAGGCATTGAAAAGTATTAATAAAATGAATTTGCTTTATCATTATTCATTTTGAAATGGTTTGATGTCTAGTATTCGCTCTATACCCTTTTCTTGCAACTGCCTCGTGTTCCGATATTCCGCGTCGGGGCGTGACATTTCCAGTGCCTCACTTTAGGGAGCTCGGGCTGGAGTCCCTAAAGGCGCCAGGCATGGGCCTGTGGTAGTGTGGTCCACAGGGGTGGTGTTGGTTGGTCTCCACAGTTTGTTGGCTTGTTCTAGTGGAGCGGCAGCTGGACCTTACGTCTGTGGCTGCAAGACTGAGAGGTAGTCCTGTGTGGTTTGTCTGGGTTAGTAGCTGGTGTCGCGAACCAGTCTTCGTGGCTTGAGTGTGACATTTTCCTATTTTAGCACGTACACCTGGTTGTGGTTTGTTGTTTATTTATTAAAGCTGTTTTTATTAATATCATGTGCTATGTAGAGTTTACTGCTTTAATATCCTGCTATTTTTTCTTGTGAGTTGGTTTGCTCGGTTTCTAGGGGAGTTGCCCTACTGAGCCAGTGACTTGTGAGGCTCACCCCTACTCCTTTCAAGTGAAGGAGAGCAGGAGGCTTCCCATCCTTCATCTAGTTCCGAGCCGCACCGTAGCGTGGTAGGGTCTGCACCTCCAACAGTGTAATCTTCTTTCTTTGTGCACCTCGGGGTATGCCCCAGGTTGCTGTTGTTGTTGTGTCTGGCTACAGTTGAGAAATGGCTATGTATATTTCATGTAAATATTTGTGAGATGGCAATCTTATATATATTGGAGTAGTTTCCTTTATATTTCTACGGACTTGTGAATGGTATCCCTTGCGAGGCTTCTGCTCGTTCGCGAGAGGCGGCGTCAGATCAAGCACGTTATTAGGTTAACGGGTCTAAACGACGAGGACCACTATAGTTGGTATCAGGGCAAGGTCCGTGTGGATGTAAAGGAATCAGAAATCTGCATAGCCTTTTCTCTACTTTAGCCCACTGCTGGTAGTTGACCCTAGTTTTTGTATTGATTAGTTGTATATGTGTGGTTGGAATATTGTTTGTGCAGGATCAGAAATGGCAGATAGAAGGGATTAGGGAGGTGGTGGAGATGAGTCGGGAGAGGAGTCTACGCAACGGATGATAGAGAGAATATGGGAAAGTCTTACAGATATTCTGACAAGGTTGGACTAGCAGGCACTGGTACAGCCAGCAGCCGTGGTACCACCAATTGTAGAGGAGGTAGTACCAGTAGCACCAGTTCCACCACCAGGAGTAGAGGTACCCCCTGTAGTACCCATACTCCCAGCAGTACCAACACTGCTAGTCAGTGCAGAGGAGCCTATGGCACTTGTGGAGAGGTTTTCGAGGTTGCAGCCCCCTACGTTCTCAGGAGGCCCCAACCCGACATAGCGGAGCATTGGGTACACGAGATAGAGAGTGTTTGTGACGATGAGGTGTTCGCAGACAGATAGGGTGATTCTTGCCACCTACCAGTTGCTAGGCTTTGCACAGGAGTGGTGGAGATTGAAGTTGCAGACGGTGTTTGTAGGGAGGCCATAGGATACCATTACTTGGCACGAGTTTTTGACGGTCTTCAACGACACATTCTTTCCAGTCCAGATACAGCAGGCGAAGAGGGAACAGTTCCGGACTTTATAGCAGGGGAATCTGTCAGTGTTATAATATCAGATGAGGTTTATGGCATTGAGTAGATATGCTCCATATGTGGTGACTGATAACACTATGATGGTGGAGTACTTCATTAGAGGTTTACGAGCAGAGTTGCAGGATGCAGTGATTCCCATCATGTGCAGTACGGTGGAGGAGGCGGCGCAGAGAGCAGCGATACTAGAGAGGACTGTTCCGGCCAGATAGGGACGGTCATAGGCAGGCGGTTCAGGCAGTTTTCAGCTTCCTCAGTAGTCTACTGGCATCAACAAGGGTAAGGCACCCTCAGGAGCTTCATCATCGTCAGGATTTGCAAAGTGGGGTAATAAATTGAAGAAGATTATTAGAGGAGGTGGTCGAGGTGGAGGCAGACAGCAGGGTTTTCAGCAGGGTCGAGGTTACAGGCCAGCTCCGGAGGAGTCATAGCAGAGCACAGCAGGGCAGCCCATAGCTTTTCCAGGTTTCAGGTGTTACACCTGTGGTCAGCTAGGGCACTTAGCCAGAAATTGTCCGTAGTCTCGAGGTTACGGCTACGACAGAGGGACTCAGCAGCAGCAGTAGCCATACCAGCAACCAGCAGAGCAAGGCATAGGTGCACCATACCAGAGAGGAGGACGGGGTCGAGTGATGGCAATCACCAGAGCTCAAGCGGAGGCATCCAATCTTATTGAAGGTATATTACCACTCTTTGACTTTTCTGCTAGAGTGTTGATTGATCCGGGTGCTTCCCATTCATTTATTTCTAAAGATTTTCTGGATAGCATGGTACATCCCCTAGAACAGAGACAGTGTGAGATGGTAGTAGAAGTTCCTTCCGGTGGTTACGTGCTCACTTCTTGTTTCCTGGATGAGGTTCCGATAATAGTTCAAGGCAATCAGTTGCCAGCTAGATTGTATGCTCTTTCATTGAAGGATTATGATGAGATATTGGGGATGGATTGGTTGGAAGCTTATGGGGGACTGGTAGATTGTAGAAAGAAGAGGGTCAGGTTTTGTAGGCCTGGTGGTGCAGTGTTTGAATTTCAAGGCATGCCTTTTTAAACTCCTAAGCTTATTATTTCTGCACTTAGGTCTAGGAGGTTGATTAATGCGGGGTGTGTAGCATATCTTGCCTCAGTTAGCTTAGTTGAGTCCGATAAGTCTGTAGAGTCAGTTCCCATGGTTAGAGAGTTTTCAGACGTGTTCCCAGAGGACTTGCCTGGGTTGGCTCCAAATAGAGAGGTGGACTTCACAGTTGAGTTACAGCCAGGAAGTATGCCGATATCAAAGGCACCAGCAGAGTTGAAGGAATTGAAGAAACAGTTGCAGGAACTGTTAGAGAAAGGCTTTATCAGACCCAGTCATTCGCCATGCGGAGCGCCAGTATTATTTGTCAATAAGAAAGACGGCAGTCTGAGAATGTGCATTGATTACAGGCAGCTGAATAAGGTCACCATTAAGAACAAGTATCCACTTCCCAGAATAGATGATTTATTTGATCAGCTCCAGTCAGCCAAGGTATTTTCCAAAATTGATTTGAGGTCAGGGTACCACCAGTTACGGATCAAAGAAGAAGATAATGACAAGACAACTTTCAGGATCAGATATGGGTATTATGAGTTTGTGGTAATGTCGTTTGGCTTGACAAATGAGCCAGCAGCCTTCATGAATTTGATGAACAGGATATTCCATCCGTATCTGGATTAGTTTATTGTGTTCTTCATTGATGATATCTTGGTGTATTCGACGTCAGAGGAGGAGCATGCAGCACACTTGAGGATCACTTTACAGACATTAAGAGATCACCAGTTGTATGGCAAGTTTAGCAAATGTGACTTCTGGTTGAAAGAAATTCAGTTTTTGGGTCATGTTATCTCAACAGAAGGAGTTGCAGTTGATCTAGCTAAGGTTGAGGTAGTAATGAAATGGGAAGAACCAAAGACAATGTCAGAGATTAGAAGCTTTTTGGGACTTGCAGGATATTATAGATGGTTCATCCAAGATTTCTCGAACATAGCAGCTCCCATGACAAGGTTGACAAGAAAAGGAGTACCCTTTGTATGGTCTTCAGATTGCGGGCGTAGTTTTGCAGAGTTGAAGAAAAGGCTTACCAAAACACCGATATTGGAGATTCCGTCAGGCAGTGGCAGATTTGTTTTGTACACAGATGCATCAAGGAGAGGTTTGGGAGCAGTGTTGATGCAGCATGGCAAGGTGGTAGCTTATGCCTCCAGGCAGTTAAAGAAGTATGAAGAAAATTATCCAACGCATGATTTAGAGTTAGCAGCAACTGTTTTTAAATTAAAGATTTGGCGGCACTATTTATATGGTGAGAGGTTTGAGATATTCACTGATCATAAAAGCTTAAAGTACATCTTCTCTCAAAAGGATCTGAATTTGAAGCAGTGTTGGTGGATGGAATATTTGAAAGATTATGACTTCAGTTTGGCATACCATCCAGGCAGAGCTAATGTGGTGGCAGATGCACTGAGCAGAAAGGCAGTTATGAATCAACTTATGATCAGAGAATGGAAATTGTATGAAAATGTGGTAGAAAATTCATTGTATGTGCCTAATAGTCAGTGGTGAGCAATATTAGGAAGCAGTGCAGTGGAACCTTCCCTACACTGGCAGATACTGGAAGCACAAAGGACAGATGATAGTTTAGCAGATATTGTAAGAATGGAAGAAGTGACTCTTGGTGATGACAGTGTGGTCAGACTCAAGGGTCAGTTATATGTGCCAGTAGATTTTGAGATCAAGCAGAAAGTGTTAGAGGAGGCTCACAGGTCGAGATACACCATACACCCAGGCAGTACTAAGATGTATCAAAATATGAAGAAGCACTTCTGGTGGCCCAATATGAAGAAAGAAATTGGAGAGTTTATAGCAAGATGTGCAGTTTGTCAGTAGGTAAAAGCAGAGCACCAGAGGTCAGCAGGACTGTTACAACCGTTACCCATTCCACAGTGGAAATGGGATGATATTGCTATAGATTTCGTAGTTGGTTTGCCCAGGTCAACAGTAGGTCATAATGTTATTTGGATTTTGTAGACAGATTGACCAAGGTTTGCAGATTATTGCTAGTAAGTATGTCATGGTCAGTGGATAGATTAGCCAAATTATATGTGGAAAGAATAGTACTTTTGCATGGGATTCCAGTTACCATCGTTTCAGATCGAGATCCTAGGTTCACATTAGGCATCTGAAAGAGTTTGCAGAGAGTGGTTGGCACCGAATTGAGGTACAGTTCGGCTTATCATCCATAGATAGATGGGCAAATAGAAAGAACAATTCAAACAATAGAAGACATGTTGAGAGCTTACTGCTTAGTTTGGTGAGGTGTATGGGAGTGCCACTTGAGTATGGTAGAGTTTGCCTATAATAACAGTCATCATGCAAGTATCGGAATGGCACCTTATGAAGAATTATATGGCAGACCGTACATGACACCACTAAATTGGCATGAGGTAGGTGAGAGATAGGTTATGGGTCCAAAGTTGATCTGGCAATGTGCAGAGATAGTAAAGTTTATCAAGGAAAAGCTTCAAACAACGCAGAGTCGTCAGAAGAGTTACACAGATACCAGACATAGGCCTTTACAGTTTGAAGTCAGAGATTATGTCTTTTTGAAGGTTTCTCCTACCAAGGGTGTGCTTAGGTTCATAAAAAGAGGCAAAAATTGAGCCCGAGATATGTTGGCCCATTCCAGATAAAAGAAAGAATTGGTGAGACAGCTTACAGATTGGATTTGCCAGCAGATTTTACAGATGCACATGATGTGTTTCACGTCTCAATGCTCAGAAAATACATTAAAGATCCTACTAAGGTGGTTAGTTATCAAAGAGATGATTTGATTCCAGACATGACTATGTCAGAATATCCAGTGCAAATCATAGGTCGCAGAACCCAGAAGCTCAGAAATAAAGAAATTGAACTAGTGAAAGTCAAATGGGAAAACAAGCAGGGTAGAGAAGATACGTAGGAATTAGCAGATAAAATGATGAAAGATTATCCATATTTATTTGAGTCAGATTTTAATTCTTTTAGGTGATAGTACCATGCTTGTTTAATTAAAAAATTTTAGTGTTGAGTTTCCGTTTTAAATTTCGAGGATGAAATTTCTTTTAGGTGATAGTAATGTAGCGTATTGACCGTTTGGATCGTGGCTAAATGGTTATGGAGGTCTGTGTGTGGCCCATTAGTGTGTGTTTCAGGTGTTTACGCAGTAGTGAGGCTTCGTGGGCCAACAGTTTGGGCCCAAAGCACTCACTGGTTCACTGTCTGTGAACGCGACAGTGCTGGGCGTCGCGTTCTGAATGCGACAGCCCTGGGTGTCTCATTCTTGAAACCGTTGTTTGGCAGTCGTCGTCTGCATGCACGCCACGTGTCGCGCGTTGGGTGACTTGCTGACGTTGGCCTTGGGAAGGCGACAGCCTCCTACGTCGCATTCAGGTCACGACGGAGGGCTACGTCGTGTTCCCATGTGTGATGCATTTTTATGTAAGGTCGGCCAAACAGAGCTTCCACAAGCTCTGCTCGGCCAGGGGAGGTTGCTGCGGTGATTTTTCGGGCGATTGGGCGTGTTGGTGTCGTTTTCGGCGTGGTCTCTCCGCGAGGACATGTTACGGAGCGGGGGAAACACCGGGTTGAGGTTGTTCTTCGCGTTCTTTGTGGAGGTAGGGAGATTCCACTTCGTTTTATTGCATGGATTGCATGTGGTGCATGTTTAGATTGTTTAATGCTTTATAAACGCTACCATGCTAGGGCATTGAGAAGAACATGAAAAATGGGTTTAAACACCAGTTTACAGGGTTTAAGGGGATGATCCGGCGAGGGGTCCCCAGATTAGGGTTCCTGCCTGTGAAGGCGACGAACCCTCCTGTCGCGTTCTGAATGCAACAGGCCAACCCATCGCGTTCAGGTTTCTGAATGTGACCTATGGGGGCGTCGCATTCAGAAGGCGACATGGGACCCTGTCGCGTTAACAGGTCCGAGGGGTTTTATGTCTGTACATGTTGGCATAGCTATCCGATTATTGTGGTTTGTTGTATTTGGTAAAGGTAAGCAGTGCATTGGCACCTGTAGCACTCTTTAGCGTGCTGTTCACGAGGTTGATGTGGTGTTCACATGGTTTGTGCGGTGTACACGTGGTTTGTGTATGCGTGGTGAGTAGTACGACGCTTACCGTGGTTACCTCTTCAGTTGGGAGCCCCAGGTTTCGTGTGAGCTAGGCACGTGAGTGCTCGGGGCTTGTCCCGGTGCTTGTGTACCGTCGAGGTCTGTGTCGTCTTCCTGGACACCCTCACTCTTGTGTAGAGTTGTACGTCCGGCTGAGGGAAAGACGGCAATGGGGCAGCGACTTGTGAGAGTTCGTGTTTTGTCGCTTGTAACGCGCTCGTGGTTGGGGGTTATGGACACCAGTAGATGTACTGGCCCCAGCTAGTCCTATTTTCCAGTGCCTCACTTTAGGGAGCTCGGGCCGGAGTCCCTAAAGGCTCCGGGCATGGGCCTGTGGCAGTGTGGTCCGCAGAGGTGGTGTTGGTTGGTCTCCACAGTTTGTTGGCTTGTTCTGGTGGGGCGGCAGCTGGACCTTACGTCTGTGGCTACGAGATTGAGAGGTAGTTCTGTATGGTTTGTCCGGGTCAGTAGCTGGTGTAGCGAACCAGTCTTCGTGGCTCGAGTGTGGCGTTTTCCTATTTTATCACGTACACCTGGTTGTGGTTTGCTGTTTATTTATTAAAGTTGCTTTTATTAATAGCATGTGGTAAGTAGAGTTTACTTCTTTAATATCTTCTTGTTGTTTCTTGTGAGTTTGGTTTGCTCGGTTTCTAGGGTAGTTTCCCAACTAAGCTAGTGACTTGTGAGGCTCACCCCTACTCCTTTCAGGTGAAGGAGAGTAGGAGGCTTCCCATCCTTCATGTAGTTCCGAGCCGCACCGTAGCGGGGCAGGGTCTGCACCTCCAGTAGTGTAATCTTCTTTCTTTGTGCAGCTCGGGGTATGCCCCAGGTTGTTGTTGTTGTTGTGTCTAGCCACAGTTGAGAAATGGCTATGTATATTTCATGTAAATATTTGTGAGATGGCAATCTTATATATATTTGAGCAGTTTCCTTTATATTTCTACGGACTTGTGAATGGTATCCCTTGCCAGGCTTCGGCTCATTTGCGGGAGGCGGAGTCGGATCAGGCACGTTATTAGGTTAACGGGTCTAAACGACGAGGACCGCTACACATTTGCACTGAGTTGCAAAACACTTGTAAGCACATGAGTAACTGTAGTGTTTAACATGTGTATGTTTTGTTGCTTTATCTTTAACTCATGTTCAGGATAATTCTTCTACACTCATGATCATGCCTATTCTAATCAATGAAAATCTGTTCTTGCAAATTTTCAAAAATAATTTAAAAAAAATAGAGAGATATAGACAGAGCAATGAAATTTTCATTTTGTCACTGAGTAACCAGGCTAATTTCACCTCAACAAGTGTCTTAGCTCGCGTCAAAAGGTGATAATATATTTTTCAACTCTGTATAAGATAACGAAGGTTACACCACTAAGTAATCAAGGGGTCTTGCATTGAGTGAATGTGGCCTCTTGCACTGAAAGGTATGAGTTGACCAATTTATTCTTGTATTCTCTCTCATAAATTGATAGCAAAACTCAAAGTATAAAAAGATGAACATGTGCATTGACCTAGATGAAGTTCATGATAATTGAGTTTATAGTTATTATTCTACTTTGTGTTAAATGTTTAACTACTAAACTAATGTGATACACACTATTGGCAATTCATATAAGTCACCTTCAATCACATTTGCTTCATCTTTTTAAATGTATTCAGATTATTAAAACCTTGAAATATGCTGTGAATTGAATGTCTCTTTGTTCTTAAACTTTGTCGCACAATCACAAGACACAATAATTTATCTCTTATATTCTAATATCTAAAGATCTCATAGATTCTGATACATCCATCTCCCAATTCCCCTCCATATTTTCATGTCACTCATACTTTGATCTCCACTCCTTGATGTTCTTTGCTGTCACATCTATGTCCCATTTTAGGAGGAGAATGTTTTGCCATGAGGGTGCATATACCAGTCCTTGATTAAGCGGGAGGTTTCTCTTTTTGTTGTTGTCAAAAAGGGGGAGAACTTTTAGCTGTTGAGATTACTTGAGAATATTTTGTCATCATCAAAAAGGGGGAGAATGTTGAGTTATGGTTATTTGAATAACCATAATTACTGTTTTGATGATGATTGATTTGATATGTTTTGATGCTGACATAATCATGGCTCATTTTTTTGTCATCATAATGCCATTGGTTTGTTGATAAACTTAAGTGCTTTTATGCTGCAATTCATTTGATTCATGTTTATAGCTCATAAATTAACTGGCCTCTTTGAAATCATGCTTAAATGAACATCGCATGTTCACTTTTGGTCGTAGTTAGCTGAAGCACAAACATCAGATGTACAATTTTGGTCGCAGTCAGTCGAAGCATAACATCTTCATATAAGAAACTGACTTTGGATATGATGAAGTAGAACTTCATCATTTACGAAGCTAAGCTTCGGATATGACAAAGTCACTTCGACTGATCATGACTATTTTATCTCTATGCCTTCGGATGTTCAAATTTATTCTTTATCAGTCGAAGTAGAACTTATCATATATGAAGCTTGACTTCGGATATGATGAAGCCACTTTGACTGATTAAGACTAAATTCAACACTGACTTCGGATGTACTCAATTGCTCTTTGTCAGACAAAGTGTAACTTCGTCATACACGAAGCTGACTTTGGATATGACAAAGTGGAACTTCGTCATATACAAAGCTAAGCTTTGGATATGACAAAGTCACTTCGACCGATGAAGACCATTTTGACATTATGACTTCGGACGTTCACTTTTACACTTGGTCAGTCGAAGCCATGACCTTTGTATATTTCTATTTTCATCGCTATCATTTGAAGCTCTGTGACTTCGGATGTTCACATTTAAACCTTGCTAGTTGAAGCTATGGAACTTCATATATTCACATTGTATCTCTGCCATCCGAAGCACCTTGACTTCAGATGTCACGATTTACACTTGGTTAGTTGAAGTGCTGAGACTTCGTATAATCATGTTATAATTTGATAGTCGATTAAACATTGATTGTTGACCAATCTAAACATCGATTGCTTTGTCAAACATTGATTTCTTCATGTTTTAACATTGATTGGTTGAAAATTAAAGTATATGACTGTCTTTTATCCTAAATGCCTTATGATGCTATCTGTGCGGGACATCATGTCACTGGCACATGTCTCACATAAAGGTTTGGGGTACACGTAACCCTAGGTATGAGGATTTGGGCATCTGGCTATAAATAGGCCCTTGTCTTTTGTGAAAGGTGTGTGGCTAAAAAAAGGAGCGGCGGCCAAAAAGTAAAGCGCAGAAAGAAGCAGGAAAAAGGGAGTGCTCAGAGAGAGGAGCAGTATTGCACCGCCAGGAAGAGAGAGGAGCAGCATTGCACCGCCAGGAAGAGAGGAAGTAGAGGAAGAAGAGAAAAGCTACCAGATCGAAGCAATTCGTCGATCTTCTTCCTGATCTAGAGATTCAGCCTCAGAGGAAAGACATCACGTTCACCAAGCTTTATCGATGTTCAGTTGTTCTCTAACATAGGAGATCACCAGCAAAGGTTATTGGTTTATGTGTGTATTTTCTAAGTGTTCATTGATTTGCACAAGTGTTCTATGCAAATTAATCTCTATCAGAGAGTGTGTCTCAGTATGGGTGTTCTTTGAGTGTTTTTGCTCAAGTGTGTGGACTGAGCCGTCGTGCTCTAAGTGTGTGTGGTTTTTGAGCCGTAAAGCTCTTGTGAGTGTTGTACTCAATTTCATTGAGTAGCGTGTGCCTCACTGTGTAAGGGATGGATGTAGGAATCACCTTGTGATTTCCGAACCACCTAAAAATCTCATGTGTAGTGGTTTATTGATTGTCTCTTCATTAGATGTATACATAGGGATTTCGATCACACACTGTTTGTCTGATTGTCTCACACATCAAATATACACACCCACATCAAATCAGTATAGTTATCATTGAATTGAGTTATAATCTAAAGTAATTTCTTTAAATTGCTTAAGCTTTCGTTGTGTTGGGGATAGATCTATTCAACCCCTCCTTCTAGATCTTTTCACCCTGCTCATTCGATCCTACAATTCTTTTATGGATTCAAGCTCCAAGCATCATTCCCAGGCTAAGGAGATCCAGCTCCTTGATTCTTGAACTCAAATTCCCAGGATCCCCACTTCTTTTTCTTGTTCTTCGAAATTTGATTCCTGTGTGTGTGTTGAACTTGATCTATCAGGTTCTACTGATCAGATCTCACTAGTGTGTGTGTGTGTGTGTGTGTGTGTGTGTTGTACCCTTTTTACTTCAAAGTGAAGGGAATTTGTATTTGTGTGTGTTGGTGGATGGAGGATCACTGTGAAGTCATCTGAACCACCTTAAATCTATTTACACTATGGTTTGATCTGATTATTCACTAGGTGCATGCTAGGCACACTTTTGAGTTTCTTGTGTAATTCATGTCTATTTGATTAGTAACACATCACACACACTCACTGGTTGGTGTTCGAAGTCCTATAGTCCCGTTTGACTTAGATCTGGTCAATCATACAGTAATCCTCCCAGATCTTAAGTTTGGACACACAGACTTGTTGTGCACCTTGTTCTGTGCATTTGAGTATTGTTTTAAGGAATTGATTAGTAATTTAGAAGGGGTGAATCTATTCAACCCTCCCCCCTTCTAGATTCACATTCGTAGTTTAATTTCTGCAACTCTTCAACATGTAGATGTACTAGCTTTGGAAAAATTAATTACTATTAGCAACTTTCTCATTGGTGAATTTAAAATTTTCTTTATTTCATGTCCCTTCATGATTCGGTATTTTATAAATGTCGGGATGTGATACCCTGTTAAGCATTCCTCCTATCGGACTAGAACTCTCTCATCAAGGCCTCTATAAGTCTCTGTGAGCCTAAAAATCCTCTAGGACGTCGAGCTAGTTGTACAATTAAGATTTGAACAACCTTAGGGACCATGCTATACCTCTACAGCATGTTCCAACCAGCCTAGATTGTCTCACTATGAACATGCCATGTCTATTGACCACCATAAACATTATTTTGATAATGAATGTTTAGATTTGTTTTGATGATGACATAGTCATTGTTCATCTTGTTAATATCATAATATCATTGTTTTGTGATGAACTTAGGTGCTTTCATGTTGCATATTGTTTAATTAATGTTTTCAAATCATAGACAGACTGGCCACATTGAAAACTTGCTTAAATGAACATTAGATGTTCATATTTGGTCTTGAACAGCCGAAACTGTGACTTCGGATGTCACATTTTGGTTGTAGTCAGCTGAAGCCAGGATTCGACTGGGACTTCGACCGATCATGTTTTGGTCACAGTCAGCTGAAGTCAGGATTCGACTGGGACTTCGATTGAACACGTTTTGGTCGTAGTCAGCCAAAGCACAGTCAATCAGATGTACACTTTTTTCCTTTGTCAGTCAAAGTAGAACTTCATCATATACGAAGCTAAGCTTCGAATATGATGAAGTCACTTCGACTGGTCAAGGCAAATTTAACATTGTGACTTCAGATATTCATGTTATACTCTTTGCTAGTTGAAGCTTTGTGACTTCGGATGTCATGTTTTAGTCACTGTCAGTCGAAGTGCTCACTTTGACTATTCTTGTCTATTAGTTACGGACATGACGAAGTGGAACTTCATCATATACGAAGCTAAGCTTTGGATATGATGAAGTCACTTCGACTGATCAACACAAATTTGTCACTGTGACTTCGGATGTTCACATTCACACTTAGTCAGTCAAAGCAATGGCACTTCAAATATTCCTGTTATACTCTTTTCCAGTTGAAGATCTATGACTTCGGATGTCACATTTTAGTCACTGTCAGTCGAAGTGCTCACTTCGACTGTTTTTGTCTATTAGTTGACATTCGAAGTTCTATATTATTTTAACTTGTTAATTTCATCATCTATTACTCAATGGCAATATGACACATGTCTTTATTAAATGTTTGGGATACATTTGTGCCATACATTTTGAAGAAGTTAAATTGCTTCATTAAATGACATTTCATAAATGCTCTACTAATTTCAGATTTTATGTGTGTAGGCTAGATGGAGCACATGTCGACTTAAAGGGTATACAGACAACCCTAAAGTGTGTGCTCACGCACTCCCAGCTACATGGTCACATGATTAGGGCTATAAATATGCCCTTATCCCATCTGGAAAGGTGGTGTGGAAAGAGGCGAGAAAAGGAAGAGCCCAGAAAGAGAAGAAGAGTTGCGCCACCAGGAAGGGAAGAAGAAGAAGAAGAAGAGCAGCAGAAGTGAAGGAAGAAGAAGAAGGGAAACATATGCAAAGCTGAGTAGAAGAAGAGGAAGCAGGAGATTGGATCTGAGATCATGAAGATCAGATCCAAAACTGAAGAGAAGATTTCTACCTTCTTTCTATTTTATGTTTTTAGAACTATTCAATGTGTGTGATCTATGTAAAGAGTTCTACACAGATCACCTAGTTGTTTCTATTTTATCTTCACAATTGTATTCGGATAGATTGCCCTAGAGGATCTACTCTCCAATTGAACTTGTTCTAGTAGGTTACTCTGGATCCATCGTGTTACAAAGGGTTGAGCACTGTGTGCTCAAGTTTTTGAGCCGTTGTGCTCATGTTTTCTAAGCCGCCGTGCTTATAGATTTTGAGTCGTTGTGCTCAGGTGCTTGTGAGTCATCGTGCTCACGTGGGTTTTGGAGTAGGTCATCATGCCTATCTCCATGTTGTTCTTGTGAGTCGTCGTGCTTACAAGGTGTTGTGGTGTTGAGTCGTCGTACTCAACAGTGTGTACTCGGGTTTGAGTAGTGTTCCTCTGTCGTGGGAGGTGGACGTAGGAGACACAATTTGTATTTTCTGAACCACCTTAAAAATCCCTTATGTACTATGGTTTGATCTTGCTGTGCTATATGATTGCATAGGAATTTTGTTTACACACTACTTGTTAATTTGTTCACACACATTATTCACTTGCTTGGCATTTACACTTCTTGATAAAATGTTTCACACATTTTAAATACAAATAGTGTATCAGATCTGTGGGGTTTGAATTGGATAGAATTTGTTTTTCAACGTAATTTTTTAATTACTTAAGTTTCCGCTGCAAATCTATTCAACCCCCTCCTAAATTTTGTCATATATTCGATCCTACAATTGGTATCAGAGTCTGGTGCTCTGTTCATCGGTTGTGATTTGACAGATTTGATATTTGGATATTTTAAGCATTTGGATCTCTAACTTGATCTTTTAAAACATCATCTAATCTGCTTGAACTATTTGATTGATTGAATTGATCACCAATTGTGTGCTCACTGGTTGATCTGATCACTGTTTTCGATCTAATAGGGTTTTGTATTAATCTGTTAAAATGTCAATTCTCTTTAACTTGCATGAATTTCCTACTATAATTTTAGAGAAATCCCCAAGCTCACTGTCATCTATTAAATTGCATAATTCATCAGAGGATTCGCATAGAAAAGGAGCAAAGGGAATTCACAAATGCTCAATGGCACAGAAGAACTCCAATGATTCAAGAAAATTGACAATCCAAAATATGTTAGCTCTCACAGCACATTCAATGAGTTCAAAGCATTCTTCATCATCTTCAGAACCTAAGAGATCAAATGGGTCTACAAGGTCAGGTAAACCAATTCCAAACCCATTTATGTACTCAAATTTTGATTCTGATTTAGATGAAGGTATGTCATATGATGATTTGGTTGAATTCTGTGAGAAGGTAAAAAATCATAATGAAAAGTTGAACACTAGAAATAAAGATTTTGAAAAGACTTTAAAAAATTATCATGAATAAAATGAAAAATTGAAGTCTAAAAATAAAGAAAATCAAATTGAAATTGATGCGCTTAATGAGGATTATAAGTCATTAGAAACTGAAATATTTACATTGAGAAATAAGTAAGAAAAGTTAGAAAAACATATTGAAAAACTTGCTCAAGAGAAAGGTCAATTGAAAGATCAAGTTTCTAATATGGCTCAAGATTCTAAAATCAATGAGAAATGCAAATAACTTCTTGAAGAAAACCATCATCTGAAAAAGAAGATTGAATGCATGTTGCATGATAAACCATTAACTAATGATTGTAGCAATTTAAGTAATATAATTGTTGATTTGGAAAAATAAATTGCTCAATTTGACAATGAAAAGAATAAGATGAAAAATGGGTTGGATGTCATGCTAAACAAACTTCAACTTTCAGAAAAAGAAGTTGTGAGAATGCGATGGAGTACAGTGTCACATTTTGGAAATGCGACCACCTGCTACGTCGCATTCTCATCGCCACTTTTCTATAGGGCGCGGCTGCATACGCACTGCGTGGTGGATGCAGGAACGTCGAGGTTTAATTGCAACAACGGGGGTCGTCATGTTTTGACGCGATGACCTGCTACGTTGCGATTTTGATTGTTGTGTTGTTTTGGTTGAACCTTGGCCAAATAGTGTAGGAAACACTGTTCGGCTGGGGAGAGGTTGTTGTAGGGTTTTCGAGTGATTCGGAGTTCGTGGCTTGCAGTTCAACATGGTTCCATCGCGAGGTGGTTGTTCGGATCATGGGAAATGCCAGGGCAACACTATTCTTCGCGTTCGTCATGTTGGTAGAAGAATTCTCCTCGTTTTTGGATGCATGGATTGGTTTAAAAGTATTCAGTTCATGGAATTGCAAATCACCTATAGCATGCTTGCTTGAGTTGCTGTGGGAATGCATGTGTTCAAGTTTTATGACTAGAAAATGTGGTTTTTTATGGGTTTTTTTGAAGAGGATGGTCTGGTTGGGAGACTTCGGCTGAGGAGGCAACGGACCCAATCGTCGCGTTTTGAATGCGACGACATGCTCCACCACAATTCAGCTTTTGAAGGCGACGATATGTTCCGTTGCGATTTGTCTTTTAAATAGTGTCGTCTGTGTACGTCACGTTTTAAAAGTAGTCACCTGACCCTCTATCTTTGCTCCTGAGGGTACTTATGTCAGGTTATGTGACTGTTGTGGCTGTTATTTTATGTATTTTAAAGTGTTAAGCGGTGCATTGGTACGTGTTGAGTTTATGAATGTCGTGTTTGCTTGGTTTGTGCGTACGTGGCGAGTTGGGTAGTACGACGCCTTCCTTGGTTACCTCTCGAGTTAGGTACCTGAGGTTCTTGTGAGCTAGGCACGTTGTGCTTGGGGTTTGTCCCAGTACAATGTGTACTGTCAAGGTCTGTGTCATCCTTTTGAACACCCTCACTACTTTGTTTGAGTTGTACGCCCAACTAAGGGAAAGACGACAGTTGGACATCAACTTGTGTGTTGTGTTGAGTTAATTGTGTGCACATACATTGTTTCAAAATGTTTTTATGATGACATACATCATGTGTGACTTGATGATGATGTATCATGATGAAGAACACAAGAAGCTTACATGATTGAACTGATGTGTCGACACTTGTGACTCACATGTCAACACACAACCGTGGACATGAAGTCATGGCCCTTATCTTGTAAAGAATATTTCACTTTGACTCATAAACTTTTGTTAATGATATCTAAGTTGATGATACTTTCTTGTAGGAAAATACATGACTCAAGGGAAAACACAAATACCAAGCTCTATCGGAAGTTGATGAGATTCAAGAAGTTCCACAGTAGTTGTCGACAACCACAGACTTGTCTGTCGACAACTAAAAGCAACACACAACAGCAAGCTTCTAGAAAATCAAGTTAAGCAGTAGCTGTCAACAACCAGGATGTGTCTGTCAACAACTAGTGATAGCCCTCATCAACAAGCTTCTGGAAAAATCAAGTCGAGCAATAGCTGTCGCCAACCAGGATGTGTCAGTCGACAGCCCAGCTAAACAATCAAGGATTCAGTTCTGGATAGAGGATTTGCGACAGTAGATATCGACAACCTTCTTGCGTCTGTTCACAACTGTCGTCCCAGCACCAACACGTGAGACGCATGTGCTCTTTATTAGGGCGTCCTATTCTCGTACACATGAATCCCAATGTACGTGTGAGATGGGGACACACCTATATAAACTCCTTTTCCTCCTTTTCGGACTAAGGAGACACCACAATCTTTTCAAGGTCTAGAAGCAACAAGAGGAAGGCTCCCCAGTGCTCTACTAAAGCTCCAAGGACCAACAACCAGAAGATTCTTGTTAGGAGATCAAAATGAGGCAAATTCGTCATCAGAGCTCAAGCATTTACACCAGTTCATCTGCAATCTGAAGTCAGAAGAAGATCTGGATGCAAAACCTAGAGAATTTGATTCTCTCATCTGTTCTTTCTAAGCTCTGATTTCTTTCTTTGCACTTCATTTCATCAATTCAGAGCGTGTGCTGGTGAATTGAGCAATCCTTGTGCTCAATTCTCATTTGTGTGATCTGATATGAGACTTTGAACATCTCAGATCGTGTGTGTGTGTGTAATTGTACGTGTTGAAGTTGCTGATAAGCAGTTTGATGTGTGTGTGTATGGATGGTGGATATAGGATACACAAGTTGTGTAATCCAAACCACCTTAAATCTTCATATCATGTGGTTTGTTTTGCTCAAATGCTAGATGTTTGATAGGCACGATTGATTGTCTTCACTTCCATCACTTATCAATCTTGAATTCACATTCTGCACACACAACTAGATTTAATCTCTATCTCTATTCACACTAGTTCTTCATATCCATCTTAATTTCAAATTTGAGTACTAATTAATTTTAAATTTGAGGTAATTTATTCTCCCTCCCCCCCCTCTTCTAGATTCCCTTTAGAGTAATTTCGCATTCTTGTCAATTGGTATTAGAGAGGGTTTCTCCGATTTTTCAGTTTAATTGCTTGATCTAACTATCAGGAGAGATTTTGCATGATGAATACTAGTAAGGGATTTTTAGCTGAAGGACACTAAGTGTTCAGGCCTCCATTCTTCGATGGAACTGATTATACTTACTGGAAAAATCGTATGCAAGTGTTTCTGAGAGTAAAAGACTATAAGCTTTGGAAGATTGTGAGAAAAGGTCCCTATAAGCTGCCTACTGATGAGGATACTTGGACAAGGGAGCAGATTCGAAGGGAAACTCTGAATTTGAGTGCCATGAATATGATGCAGTGTGTTGTGCATCCAAAGGAATATTCAAGAGTGCCCACATGTTCATTTGCAAAGAAGATGTGGGACAAACTGGAACTGATATATGAAGGTACGTCTGAGATAAGAGAAACCAAAGCTAGTATGCTAGTTTCAGAATATGAAATGTTTAAAATGAAAAATGAAGAAACTATCTCAGATATGTTTTCTTGATTCATGATAATCATTAATGGTTTGAAAAGCCTTAAGAAGGAATACAGTGAAAGTGACTTAGTGAGGAAGATACTTTGGTCTCTTCCATCTATATGGCACACTAAGGCCACTGTCATTGAAGATTCTAAAGACTTGTCAACAATGCAATTAGATGAGTTGATAGGCTCTTTAATGACCTATGAGATTAATCTAAAAAGAAAAGGATCTAAGGTCATTCAAAAAAAATCAATTACATTGAATGCTTCAGGTAAAGCCTCATCCAGTTCTAAAAATGAAGTTAAAGAAGATGAAAATGAAACATCCAGTAAAAGTGATAATGATGATATGGTCATACTGACCAGACAATTTAGAAAATTTCTCAAAATCAGAAAGAAAGGGCATGTAAGACCTGGCCCTCTTGGGCCCTTGGCCCTATCCTCAGGGTCGCGACGAACACCCTGGTCGCGACATGGTCGCGCCAGAGGAGCCCGTCGCGACAAGGTTTTGGTCGCGGCACACCTGGCCATTGTGACATGGTCGCAACGGGGGTGGATGTCGCGTTATTGTCGCGGTGTCTGGAGGCATCGCGACTGCTTTTCTGACCGTTCTGATCGCTGTCCTTTCTATGAAAATGGCCTTGTCGGGTGTCAGGTGCGTACAATGTTGACGCGACCTGACAATCCGTCGCGTTCTGATTTCCCGATCTTTGAGGTTTGACTACCTTTGGGTGTCGTGGAGGGTTCGGCGGTCGCGATGCCCGGGGGCGTTGCGACATGCTTGCTGTTGTGACATGCTTTCTATCGCACTGGCTCGACCCGTCGTGTCTCGGGGGTCGTCGGTTCAAAACCAAGGCAGGCGACCCCCTTTCTTCTTCCCCTTCCATTCGTCTTCTTCTTTCTTCTTCCTCCCCTCCGAGCCCTCTTCTTATCCAGAAATTCTTGTATTGTTCTTGGGTGCTCGTTGTGAGGAGGTGCTCATGGTGCTTGGAGCGAGGAGGAGGTGGTCATTCCAGCGTGAAGGCCCCAACGGGTCGGCTCTACTCATTGAGGTAGGGACCCCTTGTTCTCCTCTCTTTCTAGCATGCTCCCTTCCCCTTGAGAGCTTATTTCTCTGTGGTTTGGGGTCGTGGGGTGTGAGGATCATGCTCGTGGTGAGTGAGGTTTCCCTCGAGCGTAGATATCCTTGTAATCCATGTTTTGTGGGGTTTGTGGGTGGTTTGGTTGTTTTATATGCTTTCCTACATGTTTCCCATGCTCCCCTCCCCCTTATGGATGTGTTTGTACGATTTTGAGACAGTCCTTAGGAGGACTGTATCGGGACGCCCCTCGGCTGAGATCGCGACCAATATAGAGGTCGCGATGATGTCACGACTGCCGCGGCCGTTGCGACATCATCACAATGCTCTAAGGCGTTGCGACATGGTCGCAACAGCCTATGGCATCGCGACAATGTCACGATAGCCTGTAGTGTCGTGACAGCACAAGAGACAGGTATGTTCGTGCGCCTTAAAGGGAGCGTTGGGGGCGACGAGCGTACTCGAGTCACGGACTCTAGAGTTGAGGGGAAAATAGTGGTTAGTACGGCGGCGTCGAGTCGTTTGCAGAGCTCTCTTGGTTGGTCTGGGACACCGAGGATGGTCGGAGTTCTACACGGTGCAGGCCAGCCAGTCCTTTTTCTCACTGCCTCGCTCTTTGTGGCATCGAAACCACCTAGAGAGGCCAGGCGTGGGACCGTAGTCCGGCCAAACTACGGCGGTTACTGTTGTGTACTTTGTGCTCCTACCTCCACTCAGACGAGACGTGGAGGTTTGGACCTGGGTCAAGAATAAGACGTCAGTGGACGCACCTGACCGGTTGACTAGTGGTAGCGGTTTCCATAGCTAGTGTCTCTTGTCCAGGCAGGGTTCACTTTGTCTGTGTTACTAGTCGTGTGGTGGTCACAACGTGCAGGTTGTACGGAGTTTCCGACCGTGGTGTCCCTTCCATACCATTGCTAGTTAGTTAGCTTTGCTTCTGCACTTTCCTGTGTAGATTGGAATATATAATTACTGTCATTTAAATTGTTTATATATATATATATATATATATATATATATATATCTCTTCTGCCTGTTAGAGCCACTAGGAGATTGGTAGTCCCTACTGAGCTTCTGTTGTGAAGCTCATCTCTTCTTTCCCAGGTGAGACTTCTCAGCAACGGCAGGGCGCGCGTTAGGCAGAGTAGGCGGGGCGGTAGTCATCGTCCCCGCAGCTAGCAGTGGTTTCCCACTTCAGTTGTACGTCACCCTCGGGGTATGCCCCTAAGGGCTTTGTCCTTCCCTTTTTACTTGTACTAGTTGTGTGTGTTCGGACTGTACTTAGAGTGATACATTGCGATCTCACTCTTCTTTCTGCTTCCGCTTGTGTGCTTCTAGTTCAATAGTTGACATTTATTTCCCTTACATATTCTGTTACACTTGTGTTATAGCCCTTCCGGGTCCCCAAATCCGTGGGTGGCGACCGCGAAAATTGGGTCGTCGGCTTGGGCCGAGGGTCGGGTTCTCAGGGTCGTTACAGTTGGTATCAGAGCTAGAGTTTAACAGGACTTGTAGCCGATTTAAACTGCAACAGGAAGTCCCAACAGTAGTACAAGTACACTGCTAGTTGCCTGAGTCAGTATTGTTAACCTTGTTGGTTGTGTGCCGTGTAGGATATGGCTCCGCGTAGGCGTAGATAGGCCAGAGAGCTGATAAAGCAGCAGGGTGAGTCAAATATGCCAGCGCTAGGATAGGTTCAGGAGGAGATGCCATCAGAGGAGTCTGTGGCACAGCATCAGGAGGCAGCGGCAGCAGTAGCAGGTGGGCAGCAGCAGCAGCAGGGGTAGCAGCCCCCACCACAACAGTATGCAGATAGGTTTCCTTTGGCTGAGCAGTCCTTCAGGACCCTGTACCAGGAAGCGTGGCAGCCTGGGCAGGCAGCAGCGGGAGGTCAGTCGCCAGTACCTCCCCCAGTAGTACCAGAGCAGCACGTAGATCCACCAGTGGAGCAGCCAGCAGTTCAGCAGGCATCGGGTACTGGGAGTACCAGGGTCGGTAGGAGGAGGATGGCTATCACTGAGGATAGGACCGCTTGCTTGGAGAGGTTCCTGCATCTCCGACCATGCATATTCTTCGGCGACTATGACCCAGACAGAGTTGAGAGTTGGACGCACAAGTTGGAGTGTATGTTCGAGACCATGGAGTGCACCGAGGAGGATCAGGTTAGATTGGCAGTGTATCAGCTCAAGGGACTAGCCCATGAGTGGTGGGGAGTTCAGAGGTAGACTCACTTCCCAAGGTAGCAATTGGATCAGGTTTCTTGGTAGCGGTTCTTGGAGGTCTTCCACGGTGAGCATTTCCTTAATTATGCTCGACGTGAGAGATGAGATAAGTTTCATGAGTTGGTTCAGGGTGATCTAACGGTTGCTCAGTATCACCAGAGGTTTGTCAGATTGTTGAGGCATGTTCCTCATGTGGCAGGCAGTGAGCAGGCTTGTGCATAGAGGTTTATTGCAGGACTGACACCAGATTTGCGGTGGGGCATGACCGCCCATATGTGCACCACTTTGGGAGTGGTAGTGGCTAAGGCCACTGCCTTGGAGAGAGAGACTTGGCAGCCCCAGTAGCAGTAGCAGCAGGGAGGATCTTCTTCTAGGACCACACCGTACCAGCGTCCCACACGTAGTCGTGGTAGTGCGACTTCTTCTTCTTCTGGTTCGGGTAGTTTGGGCAGTTCCGGTTTACGCTCGAGGTTCAAGCAGATGACCACTCGTGGAGGTGGTCGGGGCACGCACCAGAAGCGCCAGTCGAGGTTTGCAGAGTAGTCGATCCATCAGGGAGCCGATGTCACGCCCCGAGAATTACGCAACGGATATTGATTATTCGGAATAGTTCGAGTCGATATCCCGAGACGTGAATAGTCAGCTAATAAGCCTCTAGCTAGCACGCACTAAATGTGTAACAACATACATCATCATAGGGCCCAAATATTGAACTCAACTAATCTTTTATTCAAATCTCAACTCATTGTATTCCAAATGGAAACTATTACAGGACTAAGACTCAATAAAAAGAAAAGTACATGACACCTCACTTCCTACTACATGAATCTAACGCTCAAAGCAAACTAACTATAGCTAGACACATAGTTGGAACGCTCATCGCTCGGACGCATTCCCATCCTCGACTTGCTCCTCCTCTTGAACTTCATAGTCACCTAGATTGGGTAAAAGTAGGGAATGAGCAAACTAGCCCAGTAGGATTTATATCTCAATGTGTGGGCAACGATATAAGTGATTAACATTTAGAACTAGGTAAGCACGATGAATGTCATGATACGCATGTATGAGTAAACCTCATTAAAACATGATACATGAACAAGCTAGATAGAGTGATCATTGTAGAACAAGATTTAGAATGATATAACAAGATAGAACTAGCAACAGATCACTTGGTACGAGCACGCAAGATTTCACTTGATGTCAATAGCTTTCAAGAACGCAAGATATCACTAATTGCAATAAATGCAGGATGGCCATATCACGCAAGCAAGCAAGAATGCACGAGCACGATCATGTAACACTAATCATGCACGTAGACACTAATGTACACCAAGAAAAGATCCATCAAGAATGCACACCAGGACATGTGTATGTGGTTATTGTATCTATCATTCAACACACACGCACGACTCCCAGTGCAGATGCAATGCCAGTAATCATTATACCCCATGGTTAACAGAATATTTATGACTCTCCGTCATTGGGGCTAGACTGGAGCCCTTGGACACTCACCGTGCCCAGTCAGCATCTCACTTAAGTTTTAAATGTAGATACCCACAGTCATTAATAATGGTGAATGAGAGTTTCAATAAGTAAGCATGTGTAATGTCATGTTCATGATGATGTTGAGAACAAGTAATAAGTAATTGAACATGATTCATGATCACGATGGTCAAGAGATAAATTCGGCAGCATAACGGTACGATTTATACTTTAGTTCAATCTTTACATTGATGGCTTTAGTCTAGATTGTAAATCATACTCACGAGAACAAGATGAGAGACGAAGTGCACGCTATCTCTAGGGAACTTCAATGGTACAACCAACTCGTCGGCCATGTGGGAATCCATGGTCAGAGGAGATTTACGGAGGCCTTGGAGAAAAAAGGTCGCTAGTCTACCAATTTGGAATGACCGGTAGAGAGCTTCCAATTTCCCAAGAAAGGGCTGCCTAGATGTGCAAGTTTGTAGTGATGTATGTGTCTCAATTCACAACCATCAATTTCAAACATGGCGGAAAGCACTTAGCATGAAGGCATGCAATGAACAATGCATTTAACTACACATGGGTTTGCAAGATTTAAAGATAATAATCATCATTTAAATAAGCTAGAACAGTAAGAAGAGTGAATCACAAGTTACATGAATAGTCATGTCATTAAGAAAGCGATTAGAATAATGTTTGGGTACTTAAAGCTTTTTAAATGGGTTAAACACTTTTAAGCCATTAAACAGATATCATGTAATGATCAGATCCAAGATATGCAAATGACATACTGGATACCATGATAAACAGACCTCGGGTAGACCTTTGAATATGCGTCCAACACATTGGACGCACTTCGGTACACATTGCACAATGAAAACTAGCGAAACGAGGAAAAGTCAAAATCGCGTCCAAGAGGGTGGCCGCCTTCATGATTGAAACGTGTCGGGGGTCTCGGACGTGTCTACAAGAAAAAAAAAAATTGGGCGGGAAAAGCCTCTGAAACGCGTTGAGGTCGGACGCCGCGTTTCAGAGCGGCCCGGACTCCCAGGAGGCGCACAGACCCACGCCGGCGTGGATTGGTCAACGCCGAAATCGCATCCGGGTGCTCGGACGCCTTTCATCTTGAATCGCGTCCTCCTGCATGGACGCGGTTCAGGCTCAGACAGAAAACGTAGAAAACTGCACTTAAGGAGGGGTTCGATCATGCAACGCTTATATCTACTAAACTAGAGCTCTTTAGACAAAAGTCTCAACACGAAAGTTGTAGGGAACATGGAATAGGTACGAACTATGATTTTTAAATAATTTTAAATGATCTCGAGATGTGTGATAAATTGACACAATTGTAAAAAGTCTTAGACATGCGCGACTTTGGAAAAATGCCTATAATTCAAAATCTACTCATTGGAATTCGATGAAACTAGTGGGAAACGAAAGTTAACTTGATGCTCTCCACATTGGCATAGGATTTGTTAAGGTTTGGTTTGAGAAAACCTACCTTTTGGGTTGATGAAGTCACATTTTTTAGAAAACCTGTGTTCAGACCACTTGGAGGAGAACGCTTACTGCACCCGATCTACTGAATGAAAAATAGTCAAACCAGTGGCATTAGGAAGTAGACCCAACCCTCTTTCCACGTGTATAAGCCTTGCAAGGTTTGGTTATGGTTTGACTCACCTTTGGTCGACCACAAAAAGGGTTGTCTACACAGGTTGAAGCAGAAGGCAGCAGGGAAGAAGCTCCGAGTTGGGGCAGTTTCCTCCTCCCTTGGGTGCTCAAGACCAGCCTCCCACGATGCCAACAATGTATATTTTTGTCCCCTAGGGTTTGGGTGAAGAGTATTTAAGCTACCATCGTGTTTAGGAGTCCTATTGTGACAAGGAAAGCCAAGTTGCGGTTTTGGCTTATTAGTTTCCTAATTTGAGGATTTCTTCCTCCATTAGAGTGTGTGAGACTTTAGAAACCTCCCACCATGGTTAAGCACGAATTTGGGTCGCCAAGAATGCATGTTCTCATCTCAATTCAACTCTAATTGCCTCTTTCTAATTTTAGCTTATTTAAGCTACGAATTTCCATGCATTTTCTTGCTTCATTTGATTTTTGGGTCAAATGTTGTCCATTGGCCCAATTATGATATTGGGTCATTAATATATAATGTTGGAATTCTCTCCAATATTTCTATTTAATTTATGGTTGCATCGTATTTCCGTGTTAACGGTTTTCCGACTTGTTTCCTAATTTGGATAATCGGTCACAATAACTCTTAAACCTAGCCCAAATAATTTTTATTAACCAAAATTTCTTGATGGGTCATTAGAGGATATTATTTGAAGTCCGTATATGATTTTTATTTAATTTTCTGACTCAACCAAGTACGTGTGATAATGATTTTTCGACTTATTCATGAATTATGATAATAAGTCGCAAAACACTTTAAACTTGGCTAGTCCAATTTTTCTTGGCATGAATTTCTAGTGGTACAGTTAGGGATAATGTGTAGGGTTGATTTATAATTTTTACGAAATTTTCCGATATGTTTTAGCACATACGATAATGATACGTATGTTTTAAATACTATGATATTATGGAAATTATTTATTTCTATTTATTTGAATTTTTATGTAATTAAAATTTCTGGGGTACTACAGCCGAGAAGGGCAGGCAGGAGGCGGTTTGTTACACTTGCGGTTTACCAGGCCACTTTAGGAGGGATAGCCCGATGGGGAAAGTCTAGCAGCTGCAGCAGCTAGTGTAGTACAATCAGCAGTTGCCGCAGTATCAGTACCCTCAGCAATAGCAAGCACCCACTCAACAACAGCAGGGGTAGTACCATTTGCAGCCTTAGCAGTTTTAGCAGCATCAGTAGCCTTAGCAATTTCAGCCATACTAACAGTAGCAGCAGTAGTTCCTGCAGCACCAGCAGCCGTCGTCGACGCCGCAGCCCCAGCAGGTGCCGCAACTGGGCGTGGCTGTGTGATGGCTCTAACCAAGGAGGAGGCCGAGGCGTCGAACCTGGTTGTAGGTACTTTGCCTATCCTTGGTAGAGCTGCTCGTGTTTTGGTTGATTCCGGTGCTTCGCTTTATTTTGCTTCTGAGGAGTTTTACGAGTCGCTGGTTCATCACACACCTAAGAGGCAGTGTGATGTCATGGTTGATCTTTCGTCCAGTGATTACATGCGTTCTTTTGGTTACTTTGAGGGTGTCATAGTTGAGGTCTATGGACACCAGGTTCCGGCCAGGTTGTACGCGTTGCAGCTTTGTGTCTTTGACGTCATCCTTGGCATGGACTGGTTGGAGGCTCACTCGGCTGTGGTGGATTGTCAGCAGAAGATCATGCGGTTTGAGATACCTGGAGCGCTCGTTCTTAGCTTCTGAGGTATCCGGTCTACCCGCCGACCTTTTATTTCTTTCTGTAGAGCTCGTCGTTTGATCCGCGATGGTTGTGTAGCATATCTTTCTTATGTTTGTTCTTTGGAGTCAAGCGGGTCGTCGGTTTTTGATGTACCTATTGTTTGTGAGTTTTCTGATATATTTCCGGTGAGCGGGAGGTAGAGTTCTCCATTGAGCTTTTGCCTGGTACGATGCCTTTGTCCAAGGCACCATACCAGATGGCTCCGACTGAGTTGCGCGAGTTGAAGTGCTAGTTGCAGAAGTTGCTTGAGTTGGGTTTCATCCGTCCGAGTCGTTTGCCATGGGGTGCCCTAGTGTTGTTCGTGAGGAAGAAGGATGGCAGCTTGAGGTTGTGCATCAACTACAGGCAGCTGAACCAAGTAATAGTGAAGAACAAGTATCTGTTGCCAAGGATCGATGATTTGTTTGATCAGTTGTAGTCGGCCAGAGTGTTTTCGAAGATTGACTTGAGATCGGGTTACTACCAGCTGAGGATCAGAGAGTCAGATATTGGCCTGACAGCTTTCTGTTCGAGGTACAACCACTTTGAGTTTGTCGTGATGCCGTTTTGGGTCACAAACGCACCAGTAGCTTTTATGGATTTGATGCACAAGGTGTTCAGTGAGTACCTAGATAGGTTTGTGGTCATCTTTGTAGATGACATCTTGGTCTACTCAGCTTCTAAGGAGGAGCATGAGGTGCATCTGAGGATCGTGCTAGAGACGTTGCAGAGTCACCAGCTTTATGCCAAGTTTAACAAGTGCGAATTTTGGCTGAGGGAGGTGCACTTTCTCGGGCACGTGATCTCAGGTTCTAGTGTGGAAGTGGATCCTACCAAGGTTGAGGCAATGTTGTCTTGGGAGCAATCCACTTCAGTGTTAGAGGTTCGCAGCTTTCTGGGTTTGGCAGACTATTACAAGAGGTTTATCCATGATTTTTCTAGGATTGCAGAACCGTTGACCAGATTGGCGAGACTTGAGGCCAGATTTGTTTGGTCAGAGGACTGTGAGTAGAGCTTTCAGGATCTAAAGAGGAGGTTGACTTCAGCGCCAGTGTTGGTCTTTCCGTCAGGTAGCGGAGGTTTTGTGGTTTACATAGACGCTTCGAGATCAGGTTTGGGTGCAGTGCTGATGCAGCATGGTGGGGTCGTGGCCTATGCTTCTCGACAGCTGAAGAAGAATGAGGAGAACTACCCTACTTATGACTTACAGTTGGCAGTAGTAGTGTTCTCCCTAAAGTTGTGGAGGTATTATTTGTACGACGAGGTGTTCGAGATCTTCATCGACCATCAGAGTTTGCAGTACATCTTCACTCAGAAGGATTTGAACGTGAGGCAGCATAGATGGATAGAGTACCTGAAGGACTATGACCTTACCCTCTCCTATCACTCGGGAAGGGCTAACGTTGTGGCAGATGCTTTGAGCAGGCTAGTTCGCCTTAGTTCGTTGATGGTCAGAGAGTGGCAGTTGTTTAAGGACTTGTCTCAGGGAATTTTTTGCCCTTCGAGGCACAAAGATCGTACAATGATGACCAATTTGTCAGTTCATCTATCAGTGTATCGTCAGGTGCTGGAGGCAAAGTAGGAAGATTCAGAGTTGGCAGATATTTTGTAGATGCCAAATGTTGAGCTGGATGAGGACAGTGAGGTCAGGTTGAGAGGCAATTATACGTTCCCTGTGATGCGCGGCAGGCGCTATTGTTAGAGGCACACCGGTCGAGGTATGCTATTCATCCTGGTTCCACCAAGATGTATCATAACCTGAGGAGGTTCTTCTGGTGGCCAGGGATGAAGAGGGGCGTGGAAAAGTTTGTCGCTCGGTGCCTTACCTATAAGCAGGTGAAGGCTGAGCATCAGCGTCCTCGTGGTGAGCTGCAGTCATTGCCCATTCCTGAGTGGAAGTGGGACGACATCACCATAGACTTCATGGTTGGTTTGCCCTGTACTGCGTAGAGGCATGATGGTGTTTGGGTGATCGTGGATAGGTTGACCAAGTCAGCGCACTTTCTTCCAGTCAGGATGTCTTAGTCAGTGGACAGGCTTGCCAGACTGTACGTGGACCGAGTTGTTCCATTGTACGGGACCCTAGTTTCCATTGTTTCTGACAGAGATCCGAGGTTCACTTCAGGGTTTTGGCGCAGTTTGCAGAGAGCTCTTAGTACAGAGTTGAGGCTGAGTTCAGCGTATCACCCGCAGTCAGATGGTCAGTCAGAGAGGACTATATAGACTTTGGGGGATATGTTGAGAGCTTGTTGCTTGGACTAGGGTGGCACCTGGGAGTCCAACCTTCCGATGGTAGAGTTCGCATACAACAACAGTTATCACTCGAGCATTAGAATGGCACCATACGAGGCTTTGTATGGTCGGCCATGCAGGACACCACTTTACTGGTTTGAAGTAGGTAAGAGGTAGCTTTTGGGACTAGAGATGGTACAAAAATGTGTAGTCACAGTCAGTTTAGTTAGGCAGAGGCTTCAAACAGCGCAGAGCAGGCAGAAGAGCTATGCAAATGTCCACAGAAGGCCGTTACAGTTCAGCGTGGGTGACCTTGTGTTCTTATGGGTCTCACCGACCAAGGGTGTCATGAGGTTTGGAAAGAAGGGAAAGCTCAGTCTGAGGTATATTGGGCCTTTCCCAATTATAGAGAGTATCGGTGAGGTCACGTACAAGTTGCGTCTTCCAGCAGAGTTCGAAGGTGTGCACGAGGTTTTTCATGTTTCGTAGCTCAGGAGGTACGTTGCTGATCCGTCGCACGTGTTATATTACTCGCAGTTAGAGGTTGCACCAGACTTGTCAGTGCCAGAGTACCCAGTCAGAGTTGTGGACCGTAGAGTGCAGCAGTTGCGTAGGAAGCAGATCCTGCTGGTTAAGGTTGTTTGGGAGAACCGCGTTGGTGGCGAGGCCACGTGGGAGTGCGAGGATGAGATGAGAGAACAATTCCCTTATCTGTTCGATTGATCGATACGTTGTTTTCCCTTTTATGTTGCTTCCTGTTGAAACTGAGTTTCTTTTAATTTCGAGGATGAAATTTCCTTAAGGGGGTAGGATGTAAGACCCGGCCCTCTTGGGCCCTTGGCCCTATCCTCGGGGTCGTGACGAACACCCTGGTCGTGCCAGAGGAGCCCATCGTGACACGGTTTTGGTCACAGCACACCTGGCCGTCGCAACCATCGCGTTCTTGTCACGTCATCTACAGGCGTCGCGACTGCTTTTCTGATCGTTCTGACCGTTGTCCTTTCTGTCAAAACGGCCTTGTCGGGTGTCAGGTGCGTACAGTGTTGACATGACCTGACAGTCCGTCGCGTTCTAGTTTCCTAGTCTTTGAGGTTTCACCGCCTTTTGGTGTCGCGCTAGGTTCGGCGGTCGCGACATGCTTGCTGTTGCGCCGGCTTGACCCGTCGCGTCTCGGGGGCCGTCGGTTCAAAACTGAGGCAGGCGACCCCCTTTCTTCTTCCCCTTCCTTTCTTCTTCTTCTTTCTTCTTCCTCCCCTCCGTGCCCTCTTCTTCTCCAGCAATTCTTTGCTTGTTCTTGGGTGCTCGTGGTGAGGAGGTGACGTCCCCTTGGTGTAGGCGATGTGCTCATGGTGCTTGGAGCAAGGAGGAGGTGGCCATTCCGACGTGAAGGCCCCAACGGGTTGGCTCTACTCCTTGAGGTAGGGACCCATTGTTCTCCTCTCGTTCTAGCATGCTCCCTTCCCCTTGAGAGCTTGTTTCTCTGTGGTTTGGGGTCGTGGGGTGTGAGGATGATGCTCGTGGTGAGTGAGGTTTCCCTCGAGCATAGATTTCCTTGTAATCCATGTTTTATGGGGTTTGTGCGTGGTTTGGTTGTTTTATAAGCTTTCCTACATGTTTCCCATGCTCCCCTCCCCCTTATGGATGTGTTTGTATGATTTTGGGGTGATCCTTGGGAGGACTGTACCGGGAAGCCCCTCGGATGAGATCGTGACCAATATAGAGGTCGCGATGATGTCGCGATCGCCGCGGCCGCCACAACATCATCGCGACTCTCTAAGGCGTCGTGACATGGTCACGATAGCACCAGAGACAGGTAAGTTCTTGCGGAGTTCCGTTTCTCGTGGAGTCTTCGTCGTTCCTGGTTCTTTCTGTACCCGTGGCACCAGTGCTAGTTCCTAGTACGGTCCTACACTAGTCGTTCGCCCGGTGCTTGGCACATGAGGGCTTATCCCATGAGAGAGGTTGTTACCGTTTGCCTGGGACCCCCATCCTCGTGCGCCTTAGAGGGAGCGTTCAGGGCGACGAGCGTACTCCAGTCACGGACTCGAGAGTTGAGGGGAAAATGGTGGTTAGGACGGCGGCCTTGAGTCATTTGCAAAGCTCTCTTGGTTGGTCTGGGACACTGAGGACAGTCGAAGTTCTACTCGGTGTAGGCCAGCCAGTCCTTTTTCTCTCTGCCTCACTCTTTGTGGCCCCGGAACCACCTAGAGAGGCCAGGCATGAGACCGTAGTCCAGCTAGACTACAACGGTTACTGTTGTATACTTTGTGCTCCTGCCTCCACTCTGACAAGACGTGGAGGTTTAGACCTGGGTCGAGGATAAGACTTTAGTGGACACACTTGACTGGTTGACTAGTGGTAGCGGTTTCCATAGCTAGTGTTTCTTGTCCAGACAGGGTTCGCTCTATCTGTGTTCCCAGTCGTGTGGTGGTCACGACGTGCAGGTTGTACGGAGTTTCCGACCGTAGTGTCCCTTCTGTACCATTGCTAGATAGTTAGCTTTGCTTCTGCACTTTTCTGTGTAGATTAGAATATATAATTGTTGTCATTTAAGTTGTTTATATATATATATATATATATATATATATATATATATATATATCTCTTCCGCCTATTAGAGCCAGTAGGAGATTAGTAGTGCCTACTGAGCTTCTATTGTGAAGCTCATCCCTTCTTTTCCCAGGTGAGACTTCTCAGTAGCGGTAGGGCGGAGTAGGTGGGGCGGTAGTCGTCGTCCCCGCAGCTAGCAGTGGTTTCCCCCTTCAGTTGTACGTCACCCTCGGGGTATGCCCCTAAGGGCTCTGTCCTTCCCTTTTTACTTGTACTAGTTGTGTGTACTGGGACTATACCTAGAGCGATACGCTGCGGTCTCGCTCTTCTTTCTACTTCCACGTGTGTGCTTCTAGTTCAGTAGTTGACGTTTATTTCCCTTACATATTCTGTTAGACTTGTGTTATATCCCTTCTGGGTCCCCGGATCCGTGGGCGGTGACCACAAAAATTGGGTCCTCGGCATGGGCCGAGGGTCGGGTTCTCGGGGTCGTTACAGGGCAAGGTAATTTCAAAACTCCTCTTAAGAAAGATTTTTCAATCAAGCATGACTCTAACAAAAAGAATGATATAATTATTTATTATGAATGCAAAAAATAGGGGCATATGAGAGGTGAAAGCCTAGAGCTCCAGAAGAAGCTGATCAAAAAGAAGTTTGCATACAAGAAGCCGCGAGCCATGATGGCTACATGGAGTGATGAAGATGATATAGATCAAGAGGAATCTGAAGATGAAAAAATTACATGTCTCATGGCTAGAAGTGATGACACTAGTGAGGTAAATTCCTCTTTTGAAAGCTATACTATTGAAGAGTGGGAAGAGGCTTACACTGTGTTATTTGAAAATCTTTTGTGAATATCGCTATGAAAATTAGGCATTAAAGAAGAAAATCAATAATCTTATGCATAACTCAAATGTAGTTGAACAAATTGAATTTCTAAACAAAGAAGTAAATCTATTGAAAAATGTAAAATAAAATCTTTATGTTGAACTTGACTGTGTGAAAAATAAACTTCAGAAGAAAATGGAAGAAGCACAAAAAGAACTAAAAGATAAGAATGAAACCTTATCAAGGTTTGGGAAAGGCAAAGAAAATCTTGATGCTGTGCTAGGAGTCAGAACAAACACAACAAAACATGGACTAGAATTTCAAAATGAAAAACAAAAGAAGTTTAGACAAACATTGATTACATCATTTGTTCAGAACAAGTCAAATGCAAATAAGCAAGTTTATCTTGAAAATAAAGATTTGAATGAAAAGAAATCCAAGCAAAAGAATCGGACTTGTCGACAAGTGAGATTGCCTGTTGACAGGTATTCACATCAAAATTTTAACTTTAACTGTCAACAAGTATGGCAGTCTGTCGACAGATCAAGACCAACAAGGCATTAAGGTGAACAAAAACTACAAATCAATAGAAATCCACATGTGCAGAACAACAACAAGAAAATCTCAAGAAATCAAACCCCAACATATGACTATTGCAAAAATCTTGGCCACACTGAGTTACATTGTTGGCATAAAGTGAGTATGATAAAATGCAAACAAATGTGGATTCCAAAGCATTTACTTTCTAGTGTAGATGAAAGTATGGGACCCAAAGTAATTTGGGTACCAAATTTCCTCTTCTGATTTGCTTTTGCAGGAATGTCTAGCAGCCCAAAATCAAAATAAGTGGTATCTAGATAGTGGCTGCTCAAGGCACATGACGGGAGACTGAGAAATTTTGCTTGCTTGTTGAAAGAGATGGTGGTCAAGTTCTTTTTGGAGGTAATAATAAGGGTCATATTATTGGCACAGGTAAGGTAGGTAAGAATGCTTCTAACTCTATTGAAAATGTGTTACTTGTAGAAGGCCTTAATCATAATTTGCTAAACATCAGTCAATTGTGTGATAAAGGCTACAAAGTGATCTTTGATTCAGAAGCATGTCATATAATTGATAAGGAATTAGGAACTATTAAATTTTCTGGCAATAGAGTCAATAACATTTACCTACTTGATTTAAATGAACCCAAAAAAAAATGTGTGTCTTGTTGCAAATAAAAATGACCAATTTCATTTGTGGCACCGTAGGTTAGGACATGCAAGTTATAGTGTTTGAATAAACTCATGAGATTAAAACTAGTTAAAGGTCCTCTTGAAATTCATTCAATAAATGAACTGAGTTTTTGTGATACATGTGCACAGGGTAAACAAACAAGAAAATCATTCAAATCTATTGCACCAATAATCACTTTAAAACCCTTTGAACTGTTGCACATGGACCTATTTGAACCTACTAGAACACTTAGTCTCAATGGCAAACACTTTGGTTTTGTCATTGTAGATGATTCTCTAGGTTCACTTGGGTCATGTTTTTAGCTCATAAAAATGAAACTCTCAAAAAATTTGAAACCTTTTTTAATAAAATTAAGCATGGAAACACCAACAAAATTTGTTCAATCCTTACTGATCATTGGGGAGAATTTGATAGTAATATATTTTTTGAATTCTGTATGGATAAAGGAATTGAACATAAATTGTCTTCTCCGAGAACTCCAGAACAAAATGGAGTGGTAGAGAGAAAGAACAGAACGTTGGTGGAAATGGCTCGCACACTTCTGGTGGAGAGTCAACTGTCAAGAAATTTCTGGGTAAAAGCTGTGAACACATCATGCTACATCTTGAATAGAGCTATGGTAAGACCTGTAATAAAGAAAACCACATATGAACTTCTAAAAGGTAAAAAACCAAACATTGGGTACTTCAGAGTCTTTGGTTGCAAGATTTTCATTCATAACAATGACAAGATAGACCTAGATAAATTTGAAGCAAAGAGTGATCCAGGAGTCTTCTTAGGATATTCTGAACATTCTAGGGCTTACAGAGTGTTTAACCTCAAGAACAAAACAGTGGAAGAAACTCCACATGTTGTCTTTGATGAGCTTTATGCAAAGACTGATGATTCAAATGCTTGCAGATATGATGAAAACGAAGAAGAAATGCATGAAGAGGAAATTGAAAAGAATCTATTGACAGACCAAATAGAGGTTGTCGACAGACCTTTAGTAGATCAACAACATGGATCAACAATAACAAATGTCAGACACTCAAAAGATCACCCTCTTGAGAATGTCATAGGAAATGTGAATGACAAAGTTCAAACTAGATCTCATTTTAGAAATATCATTGAACAAGATCAAATGGCCTTCATATATCAAGTGGAACCTAAGAACGTTGAAGAAGCCTTAAAAGACATTTCTTGGGTAGAGGCAATGCATGAAGAATTAAATCAATTTTAGAGGAACAATATTTGGAGCCTAGTACCTAAAACCCCAGAAAATTCAATAATCAAAACTAGGTGGGTTTTCAAAAATAAATTAAATGAAAAGTCATAAGGAATAAAGCACACTTGATTGCAAAATGGTACAATCAAGAATTTGGGGTAGATTTTGAGGAATCCTTTGCACCCGTAGCTAGGCTAGAGGCTGTGAGAATTCTGTTAGCATATGCTTGCTCAAATAAAATCAAGATGTTTCAAATGGATGTAAAAATTGCTTTTCTGAATGGTTATATTAAGGAAGAACTTTTTGTTGCACAATCACTAGGCTTTGAAATTCCTAATAAACTTAACCATGTATACAAATTGCACAAAGTACTTTATGGTTTGAAGCAGGCACCAAGGGCATGGTATGATAGACTGAGCAACTTTCTTGTGAGTAAACGTTATTCCAGAGGTAAGGTGGATCAAACTCTTTTCACAAATGTGTCCACAATCATATCATTGTTGTTCAAGTATATGGGGATGACATAATCTTTGGCTCCACTAATCCTTCATCAAACATATGCTTCATCAAGTATATGAGGCAATGCATGAAGAATTTTCTAAACATATGCACAGTGAATTTGAAATGAGTCTTATGGGTGAGTTGCAATTTTTTCTTGGTCTGTATGTTAAACAATTTGAAGATGGATTCTTCATCAATAAGGAGAGATATGTCAAAGAGTTGCTGAAGAGATTTCACTTTGAACAAGCCAAGCCAGCATCTACACCGATGAGCACAAGTATTAAAATGGAAAAATGATGAAAAAGGTAAACTGGTAGATGCAAAACAATACAGAGGTATGATTGCCTCTCTCCTATATCTTACTGCAAGTAGACCTGACATACAATTTAGTGTTTGTCTCTGTGCTAGATTTCAATCTAGTCCTAGAGAAAGTCATTTGCTTGCAGTTAAGAGAATTTTTAGATATCTCTCTGGTTCATGTGATTTTGGTTTATGGTATCCAGTTGGTTGCAACATTAATTTGATTTCTTACTCAGATACTGACTATGCTGGATTTAAAATCGATAGGAAAAGCACTAGTGGGTTTTGTCAATTTCTAGGAGGTTGCATAGTATCGTGGGCATCCAAGAAGCAACACTCAGTTGCACTCTCCACTACAGAGGCAAAATATATTGCTACATGGAGCTGTGCAGCTCAAATATTGTGGATCAAAAGTCAGTTGCTTGATTACAACATTGATATTGGATTCACAAATATCCTATGTGACAACACAAGTACAATCAATCTTTCTAAAAAACCCAATTCAACACTCGAGAACTAAACATAGAGAAATAAGACATCATTTTTTGAGAGATGAAGTTGCCAACAAAAACATTGAACTAAATTTCATTCCAACAGAAAAACAAGTGGTTGACATCTTTACAAAACCCCTGGCAGAGGATAGATTCACTTCCAACATGAATTGAAATTCTCCTTGAAAATTGTACATAATCTAACCTCTTATGTAACGACTATGTGGTATATCAAATAGTGACATGTGGAAGGACAAGTCATGCTTGTCTGGAAACTATCATTATACGTGAGGAAAATCCTTCACTAAGTATCAATAGTCCTTTCTTGCATAAAGGTCATCAAATCAGAACTTTTGATTTTGATAATTTCTCTTTTGAATAAAGTGCCTGTTTATGTACATTTGTTCATGCCCACGATTTTCTATGCATATTATTAGGCATAAAACTTTTGTTATTGCTTGAAAATCATTTTATATTTTGCACATGCTAAGAAGGAGTGAGTTAAAAGGATCCTTGAGTGAGGTACTTGAAAATCAGCTTTTCATCTCTGTCACGTCGACAATCTTCATGATCTGCTAACAGACAATCTTCTTCTGATTGAAATGGTTCTGTCTCTACAGTAGCTGTCGACAAGCTTAAAACCTTGTTGTCGACAGATCTTCTTTTCAGAATTCAATGTTTTTGTGGTTCAGTTCTTGTCGACACATGTCCTCTGGTTGTCGACAAATAACTTGCAAGTTCATGTCCTTCATTTTTCATAATCCAACATTTCTTAGACATACTTTGTTGAAACTCTCTCTTGAATGAGATTATTAATTACATCTTTAAGGGGGAGAACTGACAACTTATACTATTTACAACTTTTCATAATCAAATGGTAAACAAGGCATTCAATTAACCACAATGATTTTGAAATAATGATCTGTGAATGAGTTAAGGCATGTATCATCTAGAAAAACACTGAACAAATCTAATTTCTTAAAATGACTCTATTGAATAATCTTTTTGTGGGTGACCTTATATCTGAAATGCTTTGATAAGTAAGAAGACTCTTGACCTTAATGTTATGAATTTGCCTTTGACCTCAAACATTCATTAAACTTAAAAATAATAATAAAAAAGGAAGGAGGAAAGCTACTTGTTTCTTAAATTATTTTTTTTAAAAGAGAAAAGACAGAGCAATGATGGTTAATTACTGAGTAACTGGAGACATTGGCATCACAAATATCTATCTTCACATAAAAAAGTCAAACAGTCACCTTTGTTCATGGTATGATAGTTAACTATACTAAGTAACAAGGGGTATTGGCATCACAAATGTCTGTCTTCAAGTCAAAAGGTGTATACAAAACTTAATTACCACCTACCCCATAAAAACATACAAATTTTCTGAAAATTGAAATAGAGTGAAGCCTCCTTTCATTCAATCAAGTTCATTCTTAATGTTTTCTATCAAATGCTAATTTGAATATTCATGTCAAGCGTCGACTGAACTTCACATTATAAAGACATAAGTGACTCTTCAACAAAGATCTCATTCAATGAGTTATTTTATATAAATCTATTTTGTAAGGTGCATTCTTTTTGCTACATTAACCAAGACTCCTAGAATATTATCTCCAAATCATTGTGAAAAATGAAATACATTACTATCATTGAATATGAAATTTTGTAATGAGTGCATCACACTATTCTATCTCTCAAATATGTATTGAACACTCATTCTCATCTTGTACTGATCAATGCCAGTTCTGTGCATTTTCTCTCAGTGGTTGTCGATAGACGACCTAGTGGTTGCCGATAATCGAAACCCAGTTCCAATCAGACTTTGAATCGGTTCACATCTCATTCGGTTCTCTTGTGTCAGTTCACTTTCAAAGGGTTTTCAATAACCCTAGTTGTCTACACACACCTCTTCACCCCTTCATTTTCCACCAATAGCCGCCTCTCATCCTTTTTAAACATAACCCCTCTCTCCCTTCAGGGCAACATCTCTAGTGTCCCTCCCCATTGCTATCCCTCTTCTATCTTCTTCCTTTAATTCATTCCTCATTCTGCTACATCCTCAGCATGTCCACGAGGCAGAAGATGGTCCCCTCACGTCAACGAAGATCCTCTCAAGATGTTTCTGACAGTTCTAGGGTTCCTGTAGAGCGTAGAAGCAAGCATAGTGCATATCATACCCCAGAGTTGAATGTGCCCCAGAACCTTGATCTAGGTAGAGTTCGTGGTGTATTCAAGAAAATAATGCAGCCTAGATTTGTGAATTTTCCTTCTCTTGAAGACACATTTCAAAGTCTGGAAGTTCTGTTCAATCAACGAAAATGGCTTCCCTTTTTGAAATCACAAAATAAATACTCTCCAACAATTGTTATAGAGTTTTTCAACAATCTGGGTATGTCTGAAGAACAAAAATTTTACTCCACTGTCATGGGTATCACCTTTAAAACTCACCCCAAATATCTTCAGTCGAGCCTTAAAAATACCAAATTCTAGGGCTGATGTCTTTCTTACCCATTTACACACTTCTGACTACTATACCCTAATCGCTCAATAGCCTTATGATCCCACCAAAGCTTTTGCCAAATTGAACGTCAACACTTTTCCACCTCTCCATTGGATGATCCATCATATATTCACTACTCTCATTGTTCCAAAAGATGGTAGTAGAGAACTTGTCACTGAGGTTCACAAAATCCTCTTCTACTATTTTCTTCAAGGCCAACAAATAAATCTTCCAACTATCATGTATGACCTTATCAAACAATGCTACAATAATCCCAAAGGCTCCATGCCATATGCCTGTTCCATAACTACAATTCTATCCTTTGTTGGGATTCCTATTACCTCGGGTGAGATTGTCACCCTCAGAAGCAAAAGTGCATATGATATCACCACTGCACACAGAATGGGATATAAAATGATTGAAGGAAGAGTTACAAGAACTCTAAAAGGTCAAGAGGCTGAGGAAGAACAAGATTTTGAAGAAGAGGAAAATGATAAAGATGAGCCACAACAAGGTGCATATGGACATTTCTGAAATCCATGAGGATATACCAAACATTACAACTAAACCAGATATTCAAACTGCACATCAAGTTCCATCATCTGGAGATATAAAAGAATTCCTTGTTGATCAGTTGCTTAAATTTCAGACAACCATCACACAACATATTGACAATCAATTGGATCAATTGAAGCAGCATCTGAACACTAGACCGGATGCCATTGAAGAAAGTCACGATCATCATCAGAAACATTTAGATGGCATAAACTATGGTCTAATGAAGCTTTGTGATGATTTTCGACATCTCCAGAATTTCTACAATCCACCCAATCCTCAAGATGATAACTTGTCCTTCTTTGGAGCTCAGGGTCCACATCATCCTACTCCTCCTGGGGATAACAATCCTTAGACTTGTGTTGAAAAAAAAAATTGGGAACAAGGTTGGGTAGAGGTGCCTAAGATTTTTTTTTTGTCAATCATTGAAATGCATATGTATGCTATGTGTCTGTCAAATGTGATGATTGAATACCTTCTGAATGATGAAATCACATCTTATTTCTTTAATGTTCAATCTGCCTTACTGACAATTCCTTCTTTTTGAATGTTGTCGAAAAGGGGGAGAAACATGATTGTATTTTTTGTCATCATCAAAAAGAGGGAGTATGTTGAGTTAATTGTGTGCACATATATTGTTTCAATATGTTTTGATGATGACATACATCATGTGTGACTTGACGATGATGTATCTTGATGATGAACACAAGAAGCTTACTTGATTGAACTGATGTGTCGACACTTGTGACTCACATGTCAACACACAACTGTGGACATGAAGTCATGGCCCTTACCTAGTAAAGAATATTTCACTTTGATTCATAAACTTTTGTTAATGATATCTAAGTTGATGATACTTGCTTGTAGGAAAATACATGATTCAAGGGAATCCACAAATACCAAGCTCTATCTAAAGTTGAAGAGATTCAAGATAGTAATTGTCGACAACCACAGACTTGTCTGTCGACAACCAGTGATAGCCCTCATCAACAAGCTTCTAAAAAAATCAAGTCGAGTAGTAGTTGTCGACAACCAGGATGTGTATGTGGACAGCTCAGCTAAATAATCAAGGATTTAGTTCTGGATAGAGGATTTGCGACAGTAGTTATCGGCAACCTTCTTGCGTCTATCGACAACCGCCGTCCCAACGGCAACACATGAGACGCATGTGCTCTTTATTAGGGCATCCTATTCTCGTACACATGAATCCCAATGTACATGTGAGATAGGGACATACCTATATAAAGACTCCTTTGCCTCCTTTTCAGACTAAGGAGCCACCACACTCTTTCCAAGGTTCAGAAGCAACTAGAGGAAGGCTCCCCAGTGCTCTGCTAAAGCTCCAAGGACCTGATGATCAGTCCATCTCCATATAATTTATTATTAATTATATATATATATATATTTGGTGATTAACAAAACTTTGAAAAGTATTTTATAACAACATATTCTGAAGTTTATCCACAGGAAATAATTCAAGCAAAATCTGTAAGTTGTCTACACACACTACTATTTGAAGTTCAATGCATATGTTTTGTCTAAGTGCACATCAACTTCCTTGATAGAACAACGATTTCTTTACAAGAACATCGATTTCATCCCCACAACGATTTCATAAGTCACTTAAACAACGACTTCATAGAAACAACGATTTCATAAGTCACTTAAACAACGACTTCATAGAAACAACGACTTGGTCGCTGCATCGATTATGTTTCACTTAAACAATGACTTGGTCGCTACATCGATTATGTTTCACTTAAACAATGACTTGGTCGCTACATCGATTCAATTTCACTTAAACAACGACTTGGTCGCTACATCGATTCTATTTCACTTAAACAACGACTTGGTTGCTACATCAATTCTGTTTCACTTAAACAACGACTTGGTCGCTAGATCGATTCTGTTTCACTTAAACAATGACTTGCTCGCTACATCGATTCTATTTCACTTAAACAACGATTTGGTCGCCATAACGATTTGGTTATTGTTACAACGATTTGGTTGAAACAACGATTTCAGTAGAACAACGACTTCATGCTTATATCGACTTCGTTTCAAACAACGACTTCATCAGCACATCGACTTCAGTTAAACAACAACTTTGTACAGAACATCAATTTCATTAATACAAGGATTATGCTCACATCGACTTGATTTCAACATGATTACATTCTTACTTAACATATGATTATAACAATGATTTAATATCAACATCGAGTCTCTCTGAGTATAGTTTGTCTAAATACATCAACCCTCTATTATTGATTACATTTTAGATAGCTGTCCAACATTCTCGTTTAAATCTTCTTTTAACCATTCTTTAGTTCCATTCCACATGATATTCAAATGTATTTCAAATCATTGTGGATTTCAAAGTTTTCCCGCAAAAGCATGTTGTATCCTACATTGTCTAACATTTATTGTGACAGTACACAACTCTACACGATATATCTTTTACCTATCTTGCCTATTCACACAAAGTCAATGACAGAATGGCATTTCCCTTCTAGTGTATCTTCATACAACACAACTTCTAATATTGATTGACAGTTTAGACAAAGATAAGTTGTCTAGGTGTCAACATTTATTTTGTGCAGGGTTTCCGGAGGAAACACACGTCTTAAAGTTGGACCTGTCAACCTGACAAGAGGATATAAGATTCAGACAATCTTTCCTTGAGTATGTGTGTCTATCCAAGCATTAATGACTGCAGGCTCACTTGCTCTCTCCTTTTTACCAAACACTCCAACGTGCATGAAGATGTGAGACAACAGATATTTCAACGGATACTTCAACAGTAAAATGATTTCAAGAAGATAAAAGAAGACTGGTGACTCAAAGGAAAAACAACTGCTTCTTTGAACCCTTGAGAAGTTTTAAGATCTTAGTCACCTGACGAAAAACTAGAGCCATCTCGTCCATTCGAATTTTTTGCAGCTCTTAGCTCTCTATGAGATTATTGCATTTGTCTTTGGGGGCTTGCATTGATTTGTGAGAGAGTGCATCTGTGCTAATCTTGTATCTCTCAGACTTCGCCTCAGATCAAGCATTTTCTATAAGCTTGGTCTTGGGGCATGTCTCTTTCAACTCATTTCCTGTGAGTTTTCCTCTTCGGGTGAGAAGAGAAGACCTATTGCATCAGGTGGAGTGATCCCTCTTCTAGTAGAGAAGAGAAGGCCAGCTATTGCTGGATGTGTAAGTGTCCTTAAGGGGGACTGTACCCTTGTTTAGTGGAATCCCAAGTAGTTGCTTGGGGACTGGATGTAGGACTCCTTGGGATAGGAGATCCGAAACAGGATACAATTTTCTTTTGTCTATTTGATTGTTCTCTTTGTCTTGATTAAAACTAACTCTAACTATTGATCTTAGTGTCGTTTGTCAAGTGTGTTTATTTACAAGAATTTTTAGAAGAAGAATTTTTTGCAATCCATTCACCCCCCCCCCCCACCTCTGGGCTTGCTATCTGGGCAACAGGACCAACAACCAAAAGATTCGTGTCAAGAGATCAAATTGGGGCAAATTCGTCATCAGAGCTCAAGCATTCACACCAGTTCATCTACAATCTGAAGTCAGAAGAAGATCTGGATGAAGAACCTCGAGAATTTGATTCTCTCATCTATTCTTTCTAAGCTCTAATTTCTTCCTTTATACTTCATTTCATCAATTCAAAGTGTGTGCTGGTGAATTGAGCAATCCTTGTGCTCAATTCACATTTGTGTAATCTGATCTAAGACTTTGAACATCACAGATCGTGTGTGTGCAATTGTGTGTGTTGAACTTGTTGCTAAGCAGTTTGATATGTGTGTGTGGATGGTGGATGTAGGATACACAACTTGTGTAATCCAAACCACCTTAAATCTTTGTGTCCTATGGTTTGTTTTGCTCAAATGCTAGATGTTTGATAGGCACAATTGATTGTCTTCACTTCCTTCACTTATCAATCTCGAATTCACATTCTGCATACACAATTAGATTTAATCTCTATTTGTGTTCACACCAGTTCTTCATATCCATCTTAATTTCGAATTTGAGTACTATTTAATTTTAAATTTGGTGGTAATCTATTCATGTAGCACCCAGAAAAATTTAATAGGTAAGAAATTGAATAAATAGAAATAAATAATTTTCATAATACCAGAGTATTTAAACATACGTATCATCATCGCATGTTGTAAAACACATCAGTAAATTTCATAAAAATTATAAATCAACCCTAAACATTATTACTAAATGTTCCACAAAGCAATTTGTGCCAAGAAAAATCGGAATAGCCAAGTTTAAAGTGTTTTGTGACTTATTATCGTAATTCATAAATAAGCCAAAAAATCATTATCACACGTACTTGGATGAGTCAAAAAATTAAATAAAAATCATAAACAGACTTCAAATAATATCTTCTAATGACCCATCAAGAAATTTGGTTCAATAAAAATTATTTGGGCTAGTTTAAGAGTTATTGTGACTGATTATCCAAAATAGAAAATAAGTCAGAAAATCGTTAACACGGAAATACGACGCAATCATAAATTAAATAAGAGTGTTGGAGAGACTTCCAACATTATATATTAATGACCCAATATCATAATTGGGCCAATGGACAACATATGACCCAAAAATCAAATAAAGCTAGAAAATACATGGAAATTTGTAACTCTAAATAAGCTGAAATTAGAAAGAGGTAATTAGAGTTGAATTGGGAAGAGATCTTGCATTCTTGGTAGCCCAATTCATCCTTAACTATGGGGGGAGGTTTCCTAAAGCCCCACACACTCAAATGGAGGAAGAAATCCTCAAAATAGGAAACTAGTATGTCAAAACCGCAACTCTTCTTTCTTAGTTACAATAGGACTCCTAAACGCCATGGATGCTTAAATACTCTTAACCAAACCCTTGGGGATGAGTTTACATATTTTTGGGGTCGTGTGGAGGAGTTCTTGGTGGCTGGGAAGCAGGAGATCACCCACACCAAGCCGTTCTTCTTCCCCTTCTCGTCTGCTGCGACCTGCACAAACCGTCCACTTGAAGTCGACCAAAGGTGAGTCAAACCATAACCAAACCTTGCAAGGCCTATACCCTTGGAAAGAGGGTCAAGTCTACGTTCTAACCCAAGTGGAATGCCCAAATTCCATGCAGTATACATGGAGTATTAAGCGTTTCCTCCAAGTGGTCTGAACACGGGTTTTCTGGAAAAATGGGACTTCTTCAACCCAGAAGGTAGGTTTTCTCAGGCCAAACCTTAACATATCCTATACCAATGTGTAGAGAATCAAGTTAACTTTCATTTTTTACTGGTTTCATCGAATTTCAATGAGTAGATTTTGAATTATAAGCATTTTTCCAAAGTCACGCACTGTTAGGGCTTTTCCTGTTTTTTATATGTTGCATGTGATTCAAAACCGAATTAGAGCAAACCCACAACATGAAAGTTTTTCTACTAATTGTCCTAGTCATGTTTTGTGTTGAACATTTTGTCTAAATGTCAACTGATAGATAGTTATAAGCATGGTAAGAGGGTTGCTACATGAAACTATGTTTCAGGTTGCACTTGGCTTTTACGTTGTGTTGAATTATCATGAATCTCAAGATCATTTAAAATTATTTAAAAATCATAGCCTGCATCTATTCCATGTTCTCAAGAACTTTCATGATGAGACTTTTGTCCTACAAGCCATAATTATTTCGGCATCATACCTTGCAAAGTAAATCTTGCATTTGACTGTTCTCAGTCTTCTATACCTCATGTTAGACTTGATTAAAGCCTATCGAAACCATCAGTGTTTTCTAATTCCGATTTACTGGAAGCACCCTTGCATGTCTAGGTTGGTTTAAAACTAGTTTTGTTATTTTTCATGTACTGTACAATTTGATCTCTATTTTTGAAGCACCTTGTGTCAATATAAGGTAGTCCTAGACTGTAATCCAAGAACATGTCTTTTCTCTATCGGATTCAGGCACAGACCCTGTGAACGCGACGGCCCGATAGGCCGCATTCTGAGGTCTTGTCGCGACAGCAAACCCGTCGCGTTATGAATGCGACGAGCGCGTCGTCGCTATCTCTCTGCCTGATCTGACTGCCTTGTCGCGTTCTGAACATACCCTTGTCATGTTCTGTCCCGGCCCCGTCGCGACCCTTACTAGGGTGCGTCGCGTTCTCAGAATTTTGCATGAAACCCCACTTGTTTCTTTTGCAAAACTTACTGCTATACCTAAGGTCTGTTTACCATGGTGTTTAATGTGTAAATTGCATGTTTTTGGTCTGGTCATTACATGATGGTTATTTAATGGCTTAAAAGTGATTAACCCATTTAAAAACTATAATTACATGAACAATATTCTAATTATTCTCTTAATGACGTGATTATTCATGAAACTTGTGATTCGCTCTTGTTACTATTCTAGCTTAATTAAAATGATAATTATTATCTTAAAATCTTGCAAACCCATGTGTAGTTAAATGCATTGTTCATTGCATGTCATCATGTTAAGTGTTTTCCGCGAGTTTGAAACCGATGGTTTGAGAATTGAGACATACGTACATCACTACACACTTGCACATCTAGGCAGCCCTTTCTTGGGAATTTGGAAGCTCTCTACCGATCATTCCGAATCGGTAGACAAGTGACCTTTCTCCAAGGCCTCCGTAAATCACCTCTGACCATGGATTCCCACATGGCCGACGAGTTGGTTGTACCATTGAAGTTCCCTAGAGATAGCGTGCACTTCCTTTCTCTTCTTGTTCTTGTGAGTGTGATTTACAATCTAGACTAAAGCCATTAATGTAAAGATTGAACTAAAGTATAAATCATGCGGTTATGCTGCCAAAATTATCTCTTGACCATTATTATCATGAAATCATGTTCAATTACTTATTACTTGTTCCCATCATCATCATGAACATGACATTACACATGCTTACTTATTGAAACTCTCATTGGCCATTATTAATGACTGAGGGTATCTACATTTAAAATTTTACATGAGATACTGACCAGGCACGACGACTGTCCAAGGGCTCCAGTCTAGCCCCAATGACGGAGAGTCATAAATATACTATTAACCATGGGGCATAATGATTACTGGCGTTGCATCTGTGCTGGGAGTCTTGCTTGCTTGTTGAATGATAGATACAATAACCACATAAACGTGTCCTGGTGTACATTTTTTATGGATCTTTTCTTGGTGTACATTAGTGTCTACGTGCCTGATTAGTGTTATATGATCGTGCTTGTGCATGCTTGCTTGCTTACGTGATATGGCCATCCTGCATTTAATGCAATTAGTGATATATTGCGTTCTTGACATAATGTGAAATCTTGCGTGCTTGTACAAAGTGATCTGTTGCTAGTTCTATCTTGTCATCTTGTTCTAAAATCTTGTTCTATCATGATCACTATATCTAGCTTGTTTCATGTATTATGTTTTAACGAGTTTTATTCGTACTTGCATATCATTCATCGTACTTACCTAGTTCTAAATTGCTAATCACTTATATCATTGCCCGCACATTGAGATATAAATCCTACTGGGCTAGTTTGCTCATTCCCTACTTTTACCCAATCTAGGTGACTATGAAGTTCAAGAGGAAGATCAAGTCGAGGATGGGAATGCGTCCGAGTGATGAGCATTCCAATTATGAGTCTATCTATAGTTAGTTTATTTTGAGTGTTCGAACAATGTAGTAGGAAGTGAGGTATTATGTACTTTTTCTTTTATTGAGTCTTAGTCCTGTAATAGTTTCCATTTGGAGTATAATGAGTTGAGATTTGAATAAAAGATTACTTGAGTTCAATATTTGGGCCCTATGATGATGTATGTTGTTATACATTTAGTGCGTGCTAGCTAGAGGCTTATTTTCCGACTGTACACGTCTCGGGATATCGACTCGAATTATATTTCCAAATTATTATTAATATCTGCTGCGTAATTCTCAGGACGTGAAAATTCAACCCCCCCCCTTTCTAGATTCCCTTTTGAGTAATTCCGCATACTCTTCATGTTGTGGTTGTGTCCAGTCGCTTGTAGCGCACTCGTGGTTGGGGCTGCAGACTCCAATAGGCGTACTGGTCCTTAGCTAGTCATGTTTTCCAATGCCTCACTTTAGGGAGCTTAGGTAAGAGTCCTTAAAATTGCCAGGCACGGGCCTGCAGCTGTATGGTCTGCAGGTGTGCTGTTGGTTGGTCTCCACAGTTTGTTGGCCCTGTTGAGGTGGAGCGGCAACTGGACCTTACTTCCGTGGCTGCGAGACTGAGAGGTAGTCCTGTGTGGTTTGTCCAGGTCAGTATCTGGTGTCACGAACCAGTTTTCATGGCACGTGTGTAACATCACCCTTCTTTAGCTCGTACTTTCGAGCGAGATTTGTCATTTATTTATTGATGGTTGATCCATGTTATTAGTTTAGAATTGTTTATTTATTTACAGTAATAGTACCATGTGTAGGAAGCTCTATTAATTGATTAATTTAGTTCTTTACTCCTGCCTCTCGTGAGATTGTGGTTGTTTCGGCTTTTGAGGGAGTTTCCCTACTGAGCCTGTGACTTGTGAGGCTCATCCCTACTCCTTTTAGGTGCATAAGAGCAGGAGGGTTCTCGTCCCTTGTCCAGTTCAGAGCCGCACCGTAGCAGAGTTGGGTCTGCACCTCCAGCAGTGTAATTTTACTTTCTGTTTCACCTCAGGGAATGCCCCAGGCTGTTGTACTATATACTTCGAATCTAGTTGAGCACTTGCTATGTAATTCTCATGTAAATTTTTGTGAGACGTGCGATCTTATTTATGTTTAATGTATTCTTTTATATTTCCTCAGACATTTGTGTTGATATCCCTTGCGAGGCTACGGCCTATACGCAGGAGGCGGAGTCGGGTCAAGCTCGTTAATAGGTTAACGAGTTTGAACGATGAGGACCATCAGAGTTGGTATGAGAGCAAGGTCCATGTGAATAATGGAATAAGAGATCTACATAGCCTGGTCTCTACTTTAGTCCACTACTGGTAGTTGGTTCTGGTTTTATATTGATTTATTTGTGTGATATGTGGTTGGAATGATGTATGTGTAGGATCATAAATGGTTGATAGAAGATATTGGGGAGGTGGGGGAGATGAGAAGGAGGAGACTACTCATCAATTGATTGAGAGACTATGGGAGAGTATCATAGAGATTCGGACAAGGTTGGACCAGTAGGCACCAGTTTAGCCAGCAATTGTGGCACCCCAGGTTGTAGAGGAGGCAGTATCAGTACTAGTGACACCACCCCTACCGCCACCAGGAGTTGATGTACCACCTGTTGTACTTGTACCTCCAGTAGTACCAGCACGTCCTGCCAATACAAAGGAACCTACACTATTAGTGGAGAGGTTTTTGCCATTGCAGCCACCTACATATTTAGGAGGTCCGAATTCGGATACGGCAGAGCACTGGGTACACGAGATTGAGATGGTTTTTTTCACCATGAGGTGTCTGCAGGCTGAGAGGATGATATTGGCTACATACCAGCTGCATGGGTTTGCACGGGAATGGTGGGGACTAAAGATGCAAACAGTGTTTGCAGGCAGGACGAAAGACTCTATCACTTGGCCAGAGTTCTTGAGAGTGTTCAATGATACATTCTTTCGAGTATAGATCCAGTAGGCAAAGAGGGAGCAATTTAGAACAAAACAACAGGAGAATTTGTCAGTGTTGGAGTACTAGATGAGGTTTATGGCGTTGAGCAGGTATGCACCATATGTGGTTACTGACAATGCTATGATGGTGGAGTACTTCATCCGAGGATTACGACTATAGTTACAGGATGCGATGATTCCCCTTATGTGCAGGATAGTGAAGGAAGCAGCTCAACGAGCAGCTATTTTAGAGAGGACTGTGCAGGCTAGGCAGTCAGGGAAGACAGGTAATTTATGGCTTCCGCGGTGTTCCCCGGGTGTTAGCAAGGGCAAGGCACCATCAGGAGCATCATCATTAAGGTTCACCAAGTGGGGTTCCAAGTTGAAGAAGATATTCAGAGGACAAGGAGGTGGTAGACAGCAAGCTTTTAAGTAGGGTCGAGGTTTCAGGCCAGAGGCAGAGGAGTCTCAGCATAGTACGGCTAGGCAGCCAGTGGTTCCTTTAGGATATAGGTGTTATAATTGTGATCAACCCGGACATTTAATCAGGGACTATCCTCACCCCAGAAGATACAGTTATGGTAGAGTAGCACCAGAGCAGTAGCAGCCCCCGACAGATCGAGGTAGAGGTCTGCCTTTCCAGAGGGGTCGAGGATGGGTCATGGCCATCACCAGGGCACAAGCAGAGGCATCAAATTTAATTGAAGGTATACTACCATCTTTGAATTTTCTACAAGAGTGTTGATTGATCCGGGTGCATCGCATTCTTTCATTTCTGAAGATTTTCTAGATAGCATGGTTCACCCTTTAGAGGAGAAGCAGTGTGAGTTCAACGTGTTAGAGGTTCCTTTAGGTGGTTTCATGCTTACTTTTTGTTATTTAGATGAGGTTTCGATAGTGATTCAGAGGAATCAATTACCAACTAGATTGTATGTATTATAGTTGAAAGAGTATGATATGATTTTGGGTATGGATTGGTTGGAGGCCTACGGGGCAATGGTAGATTGAATAAAGAAAAGAGTCATATTTTGTCTTCCCAGTGGGGCAATGTTTGAATTCCAAAGTATGTCGTTCTATACCCCTAAATTTATTATTTCTGCACTTAGAGCTAGAAGATTGATTAATGCGGGGTGTGTAGTCTATTTAGCTTCAACAAGTTTAGTTGGGTCTGATAAGTCAATGGAGATGGTACCAGTGGTCAAGGAGTTTGTAGATGTGATCCCAGAAGATTTGCCAGGGTTAGCTCCGCATAGAGAGATGGATTTTACAATGGAATTACAGTCGGGCAACATGTCGATTTAGAAAGCACCATACAGGATGGCACTAGCTGGGTTGGAGGAATTGAAGAAATAGTTGCAGGAGTTGCTAGAGAAAGGTTTTATCAAGCCCAGTCATTCACCATAGGGAGCTCCAGTGTTTTTTTTTTTGGGGGGGGGGGGGGGGGGGGTTGGTAAGGGGATGGGAATTATGAGGGGAGGGTGTGGGTTCGAACCCACGCCCTCTCGCGTCCTCCCCTCCTTTTGGCACGGAAAGAAGCCACTGCGCTAAGTGCAGCTCTCCCACAAGACCAAATGCCCTTGTTTTGCTCTAGTGTTATTTGTTAGAAAGAAGGATGACAGCCTCAGAATGTGTGTAGATTACCATCAGTTGAACAAAGTTGCCATTAAGAACAAGTATTCACTCCCAAGAATAGATGATTTGTTTGATCAATTGCAATTAGCTAAGGTTTTCTCCAAGATTGATTTGAGATCTAGGTACCATCAATTGAGGATCAGAGAAGAGGATATTGATAAGACAACTTTTAGAACAGGATATGGTCATTATGAGTTCATGGTCATGTTGTTTGGGTTGACAAATGCACCAGCAGCCTTTATGAACAGAATATTTCATCCACTTGGATTAATTCATTGTGGTGTTTATAGACGATATATTTATGCACTCAGCATCAGAGGAGGAGCATGCAACACATTTAAGGATTACTTTGCAAACTTTGTGGGAGCACCAGTTGTATGCCAAGTTAAGCAAATGTGTGTTTTGGTTATGAGAGATTCATTTCTTGGGTCATGTGATTTCGGGAGAAGGTGTAGTAGTAGATCTAGCCAAAGTTGAAGCTATTATGAAATGGGAAGAGCCAAAAACAATGTCAGAAATCAGAAGTTTTTTTGGTTTGGCAGGATACTACAGATGGTTCATTTTGGATTTCTCGAAGATTGCAGCCCGTATGACAAGGTTAACCAGAAAGGGAGTGCCATTTGTGTGGTCAGCAGATTGTCAACAGAGCTTTATGGAATTGAAGAAGAGACTCACTACAACACCTATTGTAATACCCCTGATTTTTTTTAAATAAACAAAATAATAATAATAACAACAATAATAATCATATATATATATATATATTGGATCAAAAATAGAAGGTAAAGGTAAAAAGGAATAACAAGAATAATATTGAATTTGACAATATCTATTAATCTCTAAAGGAGGACTCTCAATAAATTAAATTCTATTAAAATAAAGATAAGTAATAGGCTTTATCAAATGGTCCACATAAAAGTTAATGGGCCAAATAGGAGTTTAAAAGATGGAATAAGAAAATATACCCTAAAAATTCATAACCTTATTATTTCCTAAATTAAAAAGGGCAAGGGAATCAATAATATGGTTAGTATACACCCAAATTGGACTCCTAAACCAACCCTCATTAGTTAGGTACGAAATTGGAACCCCAACCTAACCCAATTAGGAGGAACAATGGTGGGAAGGTTGGATAATACAAGGGAAATTCGGAGTTTAATAGAAGTTGGAGTTGTATTAGGACTTAACAAAGCTAGATGTATAAAAGCACCCCAAATCCTTCGTGGCCGGCCCTATTGCTCTGCTGGGGAGTTCTTGGACGAGAAGAGAAGGCCACAGGAGGAGGGAACCGTGGGGAGATAGTAGCTTGAAGCTCTACACCCTACTCTTTGCATCCAAAAAACCAAAGGAGTTACATCAAGCAAAAGGTAGGTATTCTTGGGCAAAAGATGAACAAGACTCATACCATCGTGTAGAACATCATGTCTAGTTTGCTTTGCACTTGATTTGCCTAATTTTCATCAAGCATGCTAGGAGATATAAGTGTTTTCCCGTCATTACGTAAGTCTAGGGCTACTTGTGTTCATCCTGCTATACATGCCTACCGAGACCAAATTGATCTGGTCCAAAGGCATAGTTCTTTTCTATTCATCGTTCCCTACATGTTTCATGTTCACAACTTTGTCCCAAGAGCCCTATATTTCAAGTTATAAGCATCGCATGTAAGATCACTGCATGTTTTCTGGTTCTCGGTTTGTATGTTGAATCGCGACCGACACATACGTCACGTTTCATTGACTGGTATCGGACTGTCATGTCCCGACGCGCAATATCAGAACTCGAGGTCATTGCAAATAAACGGGTACAGAGCGAGTCCTAGACACCACACCATTGAACAAGAAATAAACACTAAAGCAAATTCTTCTCATCAATAATTTCCAATGTCTAGTTACAACCACTACTATCAGAGACATTCTATAGGGCCCAATTACATTGAATAAAAGCAAAAGACTAACCGACACTCTAACATAGTACTAAGACACTATGGTACTCTTGACTTCACTCCGGGTCATTCTCGTCCTCTTGAGTGTCAGGTTCATCCTCGGTCTCACCTGAGAACACAATGACAAATAATGCAGGGTGAGCTATAATGCCCAGTAGAACTTAAATCTCAATAGTCAAGCAAGCTTTAAATGATTAATGTATTAATAGGCAGAGTAACTAATGATAGAGTGAGAGAGTCAAGTAATGTGAGAGATAGCATGATAGCACGTGATTGAAATAGCACAAGTTTCCAAATATAGCACAAGCGTCGAGTATAGCAGAAATAGCAGGATAGCCATAGCACAAATAGCACAAGTATATCAATAGCACAACGAGTATAGTATAGCACTTTTGTTTGTCATGTAGACAACGAGAGAATATAGCACTTTGATTGTCATTTAGATAGTCGAGATAGATAGCACTCGAGTGTAATGCCAAACACTTTAGTCATTTAACTCCCATGGGCAAATAGCACTTTCGGGCGCACATCCCAGGACCAGACCGGGCCCTTTATATATTGCCAGGCATTGGTTATATTGTTTATCTTTAGACAATCAGTCAATGGCCAATATAGAGTACCAAGAAATAGACGAGATCACTAGATGAATTGACGAGATAGTAGAGTGAACGTGGATAGACGAGCGAGTAAAGTATAGATGAGAACTAAGGGACATTGCACGTAACACGTCGAGTAAACAGGCGATAGTAACAGTTGCACAACACGTGCACATGGTGTTGGCAGTCAGGCGGAACTTCACTACCTTCCACTGGCCATGTTAAGCACAGGTCCAGAGGATCAGCGTTATTTAAGATAAGAGCAAATTTCTAATAGCCGTTTGGATCTTACTGATCCCTAAAGTGTATCATAGGTATTAGGGTACAGCCAGCTCGTCAATCATGTGGGAATCCATGGACAGAGGAGACTCACGGAGGCCTTGAACAAGGATTCACTAGTCCGACAGAAGGAGTATCCGACGAAGAGTTCGTCTAAGTCAAGCGAGAGTGTGTATATAGAAACAAGTGCCCGACGTTCTAGAGGAATTCTAGAACAGTGGAGCGTCGATAACGGTATTCTCAAAACATCGCGAGAATCGTAGACAAGTTCATTTAAAATAGGGCAATTAATATACATTATTAAAATAATTACCAGATACATTATGAAATATTTTCATGCCAAATTAAGCCATATTGGAGGGTTCAAGTGTGTGCATGTGTTAAGAGAATTATGGAGATGAAATAATCAAGTGAAAGACTTTTTCAATTAACTAATTACATGTCCATGATTAACAATTTTGTTTACTGAGTTTAAGACAGTTAACAGGGTAATGGGTTACTGTAGAAAGTCAAGACTTGCAGAGATAGGGGGTTTCATGCAAAATACTGAGAACGCGACGTATCCTGATGAGGGTCGCGACAGGGTCAAGCGGAACGCGACAGGGTCTTGTACAGAATGCGGCGGGTCTGTCAGATCAGGCAGACAGAATGCGACGAGCGACCAAACCTGAGAACGCGGCCTATCTGGCCATAGCATTCTCAGGTATTGCGCCTAAGTCCAATAGAGAAAAGACATGTTCTTGGATTGCGGTCCAAACTTACCCTATTTCGACACAGGGTCGTTCTAAAATTAAGAACAAACTGTACAATGTATGAAAAATCACGAAACTAGTTCTAAACAGATCTAGACATGCAAGAGTACTTCCAATAAATCAAAATTTGAAAACAATCATGGTTTCGACAGACTTTTATCAAGTCAAACATGGAGAATAGAAGATTGTGATCAGTTGAGATGCAAGAATTAATTTGCAAGATAGGGTGGATGAAAATTAGGGCTTTTAGGGGAAAAAGATGCCTAACATGCATCAGTATCTCCAATAAAAATCTCATGGCATGGGGGACGAGTAAGCATGAAGATATAAATTTCTCAAGGGGGTTCGGGGTCATTGGGTTTGCAGAACTTCAAAAATCACGAAGAAAAGATTTGCTCGATGGAAAAATATGAAACCAGAGGGCTTTTGTTCCTGGTGATTGGAACAAACTACATACAAAGTTTTATGATTTTTGCTCGTGAGAATGCCTACCTTTAGTCATTTTCCTTTCTAGGGCTAGAACTTGATGAACTCGGGTTGAAGCTTGAGTGATCCTTCTCTCCACGTTTTCCCCTCCTCCTTGGCTTCCTCTCCATGCCCAGCAAGCCTTTGCTACGAGCTAGGGCCGGCCTTGGGGTGATTAAGAGAGTATTTAAGCCTCTTCTCTTTCTATTTCCTAATATGACTCTAACCCCTTTTAAATTTCGGGATTTCCTAATTCCTTTCACCCTTCTAAGCATGCAACCTCCCAATTGGGTTAGGAGAGAGGTAATTTCATGGCCAATCTAATTGGGTAGAGTTAGGAATCCAATTCCAACCCAAACTTCCTATTTAATGAATTAAATATCTCTTTTCTAATTAAGTAATAATTAAGTTATGAATTTAGGATATTTTCCTATTATTCCCCTTTTAAAAATCCTTATTTTGGTCCACTAATTTCTAATGGGTCCATTTAACAAAGTCCATTACTTTTTTTCATTTAATGGGTTTTATTTAATTCTCTTTTATTTGACTTTCTAATTACTTTTATTTTTATTTTTATTTTTATTATTTTTTTTTGAAAAATTCAAGTTGCTACATCCTCCCCCTCTTAAAAGAATTTGGTCCCCAAATTCATATGATCATAACGGAGAGAATGTCTTACCGAAAAGATCGGGGTAGTTCCGTCTGATGGTTCCTTCTGGTTCCCATGTAGCTTCTTCCACTCCGTGATTATTCCATAAGACTAACCACGTGAATGGGACGGTTCCTGACTTGTTGCACCTTTCGTTCAAGTGTCTCGATTGGCTTCTCTTCGTAGGTCATGTCCTTGTTTAACACCAACTTCTTGTGGCGAATGATATGCGTAGGATCATAGGCATATTTCCTAAGCATGGAAACATGGAACACATTATGTACGCATGCCAGGTCTGGCGGTAATGCCAGTCGGTATGCAACCTCACCAATCCTTTTGAGCACTTCAAAAGGACTGATGAATCTAGGACTAAGCTTTCCCTTTACACCAAACCTCTGGATGCCATGAGTAGGTGATACTTTTAGAAATACATGGTCACCTACTTGAAATTCTATATCTCTCCTTCTCTTGTCAGCATAGCTCTTCTGTCTGGACTGAGCAATTTTGAGCCGATCTCGAATCACCTGGATATCCTTGGTTGTACGTTGTACCATGTCCGGGCCTAGCCATTGTTGTTCTCTAACCTCATTACAGCATGCAGAAGATCTACAATTTCTTCCATATAGTGCCTCGAACGGTGCCATTTTAATACTCGCCTGGTAACTGTTGTTATAGGCGAACTCAATTAGGGATAGGTGCTAATTCCAATAACCTTGGAAGTCTATCATGCAGGCTCTCAACATGTCTTCAACAATTTGGTTGGTTCTTTCAGTTTGCCTATCAGTTTGTGATAAAATGCGGTACTAAAGTTGAGTTTAGTACCAAGTGCACTTTGTAGTCCTTTCCAGAAGTGAGACGTAAATCTCGGATCTCGATCCGAGACAATAGATGATGAGACTTCGTGCAATCTCACTATCTCTTTGACATATAAGGCAACTAGTACCTCTACTGACCACTTACTCTTGATAGGGAGAAAGTGAGCGGATTTGGTTAGTCGGTCGACAATGACCCATATGGCGTCGAGTCCACCACGAGTCTTGGGTAAACCCATGATGAAGTCCATGCCAATGCTTTCCCATTTCCACTCCGGGATATCTAGTGGTCTCAGTACGCCAGCAGGGCGCATGTGTTCCGCCTTTACCTATTGACAAGTAAGGCAATGAGCAGCATGTTCGGCTATCTCTCTCTTCATGTTCGGCCACCAAAATGTTCTTTTCATGTCTTGATACATTTTGGTACCTCCAGGATGAATAGTGTACTTCATCTTATGTGCTTCATCCATCAGCTTTCTCTTCAGTCCTTCATTGTTAGGAACGCATGTCCTCCCTTGAAATACCAATCTTCCATCCTCGGTCATAGCAAAGTCTGGCTTCTCAGCTAGAGTCTCCTTGATACGAACCAAGAATGGGTCGCTATCTTGCTGAGTTTTGATTTCTTCCAGCATGTCAGACTGAATCTTGATATTGGCAATCAAGACTTGATCATCCCTATGTTCAATATTCAAGTCTAACCTTGCAAATTGTTCTAGTGGTTGTCTTTTGCCAAGAACTAGACTCAAAATAGATGCCATCGGCTTTCTACTAAGACCATCCGCCATGGCATTACCCTTGCCTAGATGGTATTGGATGTTGAAGTCGAAATCCATTAGGTATTCTAGTCATCTTCTCTGTCTCATGTTGAGTTCCTTCTGGGAGAATAAATACTTCAAGCTTTTGTGATCTGAGTAGATAGTGAATTGTTCTCTATACAAGTAATGTCTCCAGATTTTCAAGGCAAAGACCACGGCAGCCAACTCAAGATCATGCACAGGGTAGTTGACTTCATGATTCTTTAGTTGTCAGGAAGAGTAGGCGATGACTTTCTCCTTTTGCATCAATACACACCCTAACCCAATTCCTGAGGCATCGGTGTAGACAAAGAAACCTTCTCCCTCTATTAGCAGAGCGAGAACAGGTGCTGAGGTAAGACAATCTTTGAGAGCTTAGAAACTCTTCTCTCACTCTTTACTCCAGGAGTAGGGATTCTCCTTTCGTGTTAGACGCGTGAGAGGAACGGCAATCTTTGAGAAGTCCTTGATGAACCGCCTGTAGTAACCAACTAGTCCTAAGAAGCTTCTAATTTCTGTGACGTTGGTTGGTCTCTCCCAATTGAGTACAGCTTCGACTTTGGAGGGATCAACTGAGATGTCGTCCTTTGAGATGACATGGCCCAAGAAGGACACTTCTTTGAGCCAGAATTCGCACTTGCTCAGCTTTGCGTACAGTTTGTTGTCTCGCAAGACTTGCAGTGTGACCTTCAGATGTCCTTCATGTTCTTCTTTGGCCTTTGAATATATAAGGATATCATCGATGAAGACGACCACGAACTTGTCAAGGTATGACCGATATATGCTGATCGTGAGTTGCATAAAGGCTACAAGAGCATTGGTTAGACGAAAAGGCATAACGATGAATTCATAGTGTCCATACCTACTCCTGAAAGCCATTTTGAAGATGTCGTCATCCTTGATCCTCATTTGGTGATAACCAGATCAAAGATCGATCTTGGAGAAATATTGAGCTCCGGATATCTGGTTGAAAAGTTCATCGACCCGAGGTAATGGATACTTGTTCTTGATGGTGAGCTGATTGAGTTGGCGATAGTCGATGAATAGCCTCATCGATCCATCTTTCTTCTTAACAAATAGCACAGGTGCTCCCCATGGGGAAGTACTTGGTCTAATGAACCCCTTCTCTAATAGTTCCATTAGTTGCGCCTTCAATTCTTTCAACTCGGCAGGTGACATCTGGTACAGTTGACGCGATACCGGGGCAACTCTAGAGATCAACTCAATGGCGAAGTTGACATCTCGTTCGGGGGGAATCCCTGGCAGATCTTCAGGAAACACATCTGGTAAATCCTAGACTATGTGGATGTCTTCTATCTTAGAACCCTTCTTTTCAACTACTACGGTCGCAAGGAAAGCAAAATAACCTTTCCTTATCATGTTGTGGGCCTTTATGGTAGAGACTAGAGACCTCCATCTCTTATGTCTAATCCCGGTGAATGACAACTTAGGGAAATCACTAAAGGTAACTTTCCCATTTTTATAGTCGACACTTGCCCCATACGTGGACAACCAGTCTACTCCCAAGATTACATCATAGCCTTCCATGGGCATACACACCAGGTCGACTTTTAGGTTATGGTCTCTGATCATTACATCAGCTGATGGGAAGTATTTGTTCAATTTCTCCTTCTCTCCCAGTGGTGTTGTGACAAAAAATTCACAACCATGGATATAGGTTAGCATTCAGGGCATCAGCAAAGTTTTGAGATATAAATGAATGAGTTGCTCCAGTATCAAATAAAACAAATGCTGATAAGGAGAAGACTTGTAGGGTACCTTCCACCACGCCACCTTCCTCAGTGGGCTCTTCATCATGCAGGGCTTGCAATCTACCCTATTTCTTAGGCACATGGGTGCGTCTCTCATTCTCCTTCAGTAGCGAGCACTTGGGGATGCGGTGCTCGCGGCTTCCACAGTGCAGACATGCGTCGACTTTCCTCCAGCATTCATCAGCCGTGTGACCCGGCTTGTCACAGTGTTTGCAGTTGCTTTTAGCTGGAGTGTAGGGGACAATAGCTTTGGGTTTTCTCTCTTGGCTGGGTCTCTCCGTGATGTTGAAGGGACACTTCTTGCCATTGTTCGGCTTAGCAGATGATTGACCAGATGTCATTTCCTTCTTCACGAACTTCCCTTTGATACGGTTGGTGAAGTCCGTAGCATCTTCCAGCAGCTGAGCTTTCTTTACCATCTCGGCATAGGTCTAGATGTCGAGAGGTGCCACTTGGGTAATGTATTGAGGATTAAGGCCGTTGAGAAAGCACTTAGCCTTCATTCTCTCCGTATTCACCAGGTGTTCAACATACCTTGCCAGTCTATAGAACTGGGCTTCATACTCGGCCACTGTCAGGCTCCTCTGCTTCAGAGCAGCAAATTCCGTAGCCTTCCTTTCTTGCACACGCTTGGAGAACTATTTGGAATTGAAGGCTTCTTTGAATTCGGCCCAAGTGAACTGACCATTCGCTCGGGTCACTTCCATAGACTCCCCCCAAGCGCGGGAGTCCTTTTCAAATTGAAATGTGGCTAGTAGCAGTTTATCCCCTGCTGCACATTGCATGAAGCGAAAAATTCTTTCTGTCTCTTTGAGCAAGTGCTCAGCCACATCTGGATCCGTGGATCCATTGAAACTTGGTGGGTTCAAGCTCCTAAAATTTCAATGCAGCTCACCTGCGCTGCTGCGCTTTCCACCTCCTTGGGTAGCTTGCATAATTGCACGAGTCAGTTCTTGAATGGTTTGTTGCATGCCCCTCATTTGAGCACGTTCAGCAGTCATCTTGATGGCTTAGTTCCTAAAAAAGTAACTTATTGTCATGATATTAATGTGGAATTTAATTTGCGCGTGAGTTCATTTTAGCTAGTTAACCATGGCTCTAACCACAACTCACGTAGGTAGGATAATTGACTCTAGTCGAGGTAGGTCAACCTAGATCTTCCTATACTTAAGAATAACCTAGGCTCTGATACCACAAAACTGTCATGCCCCGACGCGGAATATCAGAACGCGAGGAAGTTGCAAATAAACGGGTACAAAGCAAGTACTAGACATCACACCATTGAACAAGAAATAAACACTAAAGCAAATTCTTCTCATTAATAATTTCCAATGTCTAGTTACAACCACTACTATCAGAGCCATTCTATAGGGCCCAATTACATTGAATAAAAGCAAAAGACTAACTGACACTGTAACATAGTACTAAGACACTAGGGTACTCTTGACTTCACTCCGGGTCATTCTCGTCCTCTTGAGTGTCAGCTTCATCCTCGGTCTCACCTGAGACCACAACGAAAAATAATGCAGGGTAAGTGATAACGCTCAGTAGGACTTAAATCTCAATAGTCAAGCAGGCTTTAAATGATTAATATATTAAAAGGCAGAGTAACTAATGATAGAGCGAGAGAGTCAAGTAATGTGAGAGATAGCATGACAGCACGTGATTGAAATAGAACAAGTTTCCAAATATAGCACAAGCGTCGAGTATAGCACAAATAGTAGGATGGCCATAGCACAAATAGCACAAGTATATCAATAGCATAATGAGTATAGTATAGTATAGCACTTTTGTTTGTCATGTAGACAACGAGAGAATATAGCACTTTGATTGTCATTTAGATAGTCGAGATAGATAGCACTCGAGTGTAATGCCAAACACTCTGCTCATTTAACTCCCATGGGCAAATAGCACTTTCGGGCGCACATTCCAGGACTAGACCAGGCCCTTTATATATTGCCAGGCATTGGTTATATTGTTTATCTTTAGACAATCAGTCAATGGCCAATATAGAGTACCAAGAAATAGACGAGAGCACTAGATGAATAGACGAGATAGTAGAGTGAACATGGATAGACGAGTGAGTAGAGTATAGATGAGAACTAAGGGACATTGCACGTAACACGTCGAGTAAACAGGCGATAGTAACAGTTGCACAACACGCGCACATGGTGTTGGCACTCAGGTGGAACTTCACTACCTTCCACTGGCCATGTTAAGCATAGGTTCAGAGGTTCGACGTTATTTAAGATAAACACAAATTTCTAATAACCGTTTGGATCTTACTGATCTTTAAAGGGTATCATAGGTATTAGGGTACAACCAGCTCGCCGACCATGTAGGAATCCATGGACACAGGAGACTGACAGAGGCCTTGAATAAAGATTCACTAGTCCGGCAGAAGGAGTATCCGACGAAGAGTTCGTCCAAGTGAAGCGAGAGTGTGTATATAGAAACAAGTGCCCAACGTTCTAGAGGAATTCTAGAACAGTGGAGCGTCGATAACGGTATTCTCAAAACATCGCAAGAATCGTAGACCAGTTCATTTAAAATAGGGCAATTAATATACATTATTGAAACAATTACCAGATACATTATGAAATATTTTCATGTCAAATTAAGCCATATTGGAGGGTTCAAGTGTGTGCATGTGTTAAGAGAATCATGGAGATGAAATAATCAAGTGAAAGATTTTTTCAATTAACTAATTACATGTCCATGATTAACAATTTCGTTTACTAAGTTTAAGATAGTTAACAGGGTAAAGGGTTACTGTAGAAAGTCAAGACTTGCAGTGATAGGGGGTTTCATGCAAAATACTGAGAACGCGATGTACCCTGATGAGGGTCGCGACAGGGTCAAGCGGAACGCGACAGGGTCTTGTACAGAATGCGATGGGTTTGTCAGATCAGGCAAACAGAACACGACAGGCGACCAGCCCTGAGAACGCGACCTATCGGGTCGTCGCGTTCTTAGGTACTGCGCCTGAGTCCGACAGAGAAAAGACATGTTCTTGGATTGCGGTCCAAACTTACCCTATTTCGACATAGGGTCGTTCTAAAATTAAGAACAAATTGTACAATGTATGAAAAATCGTGAAACTAGTTCTAAACAGATCTAGACATGCAAGAGTACTTCCAGTAAATCGGAATTTGAAAACAATCATGGTTTCGACAGGCTTTAATCAAGTCAAATCTGGAGAATAGAAGACTGTGATTAGTTGAGATGCACGAATTAATTCACAAGATATGGTGGATTAAAATTAGCGCTTTTAGGGACAAAAGTCGCCTAACATGCATCAGTATCTCCAATAAAAATCTCATGGCATGGGGGCGAGTAAGCATGATATATAAATTTCTCAAGGGGGTTCGGGGTCATGGGGTTTGCAGAACTTCAAAAATAAAAAAGAAAAGATTTGCTCGATGGAAAAATATGAAACCAGAGGGCTTTTGTTCCTGGTGATTGGAACAAACTACAGACGAAGTTTTATGATTTTTGCTTGTGAGAATGCCTACCTTTAGTCATTTTCCTTTCTAGGGCTAGAACTTGATGAACTCGGGTTGAAGCTTGAGAGAACCTTCTCTCCACATTTTCCCCTCCTCCTTGGCTTCCTTTCCACGCCCAGCAAGCCTTTGCTATGAGCTAGGGCCGTCCTTGTGGTGATTAAGAGAGTATTTAAGCCTCTACTCTTTCTATTTCTTAATATGACTCTAACCCCTTTTAAATTTCGGGATTTCCTAATTCCTTTCACCCTTCTAAGCATGCAACCTCCCAATTGGATTAAGAGAGAGGTAATTTCGTGGCCAATCTAATTGGGTAGGATTTGGAATCCAATTTCCAACCTAAACTTCCTATTTAATGCATTAAATATCTCTTTTCTAATTAAGTAATAATTAAGTTACAAATTTAGGGTATTTTCCTATTATTCCCCTTTTAAAAATCCCTATTTTAGTCCACTAATTTCTAATGGGTCCATTTAACAAAGCCCATTACTTCTTTTCAATTAATGGGTTTTATTTAATTCTCTTTTATTTAACTTTCTAATTGCTTTCATTTTTATTATTATTAAATTTTTATTTTTTGAAAAATCCAGGTTGCTATAGCGACAGATGAGACCGTCGTGATTACCTTAAAGGCGACCACCTATGTCGTCACGTTTTAGTTTGTTTCTGACGAATACCATTGCATCAAACTGTGTGCCCTCTTACTGTTAGTTCATGCCTAAACTGCAACCACCACGGTCGTCGCATTCTTAAGTTATTTCCCGCTTTTGGGGATCTGTGTTATTTCGAAATTTAGGGTTTTGCAACAACGCGTCAGACCTTACCGTCGTGATTCTGTATCGATTCCCATGAACGCGTCAGACCTGCACGTCGCGTTTCTGTATCACCAATCGATTCGCCCTGTCTAGTTACCCTAAACACGACAGCCGACGTCGTCGCATTTCTGTCAAGAGTTGAAGTTCAGGAATCGATGTGTTAAACGCGTCAGCCAACGTCGTCGTATTTCTGTTCAGAATTGATGTTGTTAAACGCGACCATTAGACCCGTCGCAATTTGACTGTGTGTTTCCAGCAACTTTATTGTTCTATTTAATGTGATTATTTAGGCTTGGTAATCATGATTATACCCTGTAATACTGTGTAGAGAATAGTAAACAACCATGCTAATGAACATTGGATATATAGCATATATTTCTTAAATTAAAAGACATTGTGCACGACTATCATATGTTCTCTTAATTTCTCTCACATGCACACACCAAACGTTTATCTTTACCATGAGACCATGCAGAAAATATGTGAATAAAATATATGGTAAATTACTTCAATAATTGCACAATATTAACCCATGATAATAATGATATTATCTTCGCTTTTCACGTTCATTTGGAATACCATTACCGCAGCTCCACTGTTTTAGAATTCCTCTAGATCGTTGAGCAACTCGTTTTCTTTACACACTACTCTCTTGATAAGTTGGAACCTCTCTGTTGGACATTCCGTTCTGGCAGACAAGGGACCTTTTGTTAAGACCTCTGTAAGACTCCGTACTCTATGGATTCCCTCATGGAGACCGAGCTGGTTGTACCGTAACACCCATAACACTTTTAGGGATCAGCATGATCCAAACGGTCTTAGAAATTCTCTCTTATCTCGAGATCACGCCGAACCTATGGACCTGTTCATTAACATGGCCAGTGGAGAATGAATGAATTCTACTTGACTGCCAACACCAATCACGCGTGTTGCACAACTATTACTATCGCCTGTTTTAAACCGTCACTTTATGTGCAATGACCTATAGTTCTCATCTATACTCTACTTGCTCATCTATTCAAGTTCTCTCTACTTTCTCGTCTATTCATCAACTACTCTCATCTATTCTTGGTACTCTTTATTGTCCATTTGATTGATTGTCTAAGATAACAAACATGACTAATGCCAGGCAATATTATAGAGGGCCTGATCTGGTCCTGGGAGGAGCGCCCGGAAAGTGCCATTTGCCCGCAGGAGTTTAGTGATCAAGATGTTCGGCATTACATCCAAGTGTCATACTATCTAGATTAATCAAAGATAATCAAAACAAAGTGCTATACTCTCTCTCTCTCTCTCTCTCAACTATCTAATGACAACCGAAGTGCTATATTATTTTGATCGATGAACATCGGTCCAGCTACTATACTATTTCGATTGATGAAGATCAATCAAAGTGCTATTTGCCCAATGGGGTATTTATTTGCTACATGGCCAACTACTCTCTCATTGCTATACTCGTTACTTGCTATTTACTCAACATTGACATATTACTTGTTATCAACTTGCTATCGTTCTTTATCGCAACTTGACAATTACCTTGTTACCTTGTATTCTACTGGATTCATGTGTTACTTGAACCATGCTACTCAACTTAATTTCTTTCTCGACTATACTTGGCTCTCTCTACCATTAGTGACTCCGCTCTTTAATACATTAATCATGTAAAGCATGCCCACACCATGAGATATAATTCTGACTGGACATTATCGCTCACCCTTCGTTACTTGTTGTTGTGTCTCAGGTAAGTCGAACGATGACATTACACACACCAATGGGTCAGAACTAGAGCGATGAGTGACCTGGTGTCAAATGATGAAGTTACCCTAGTACAATAGAGTCTAGTAGTTATTGCATTTGATTTCTTTTCCAATGTATTGCTGTCATTGAGCCCTATGCGTTGGCTCTGAATTAGCAGTTTTAATAGTCTTAGTGAAATTTATAATGAAATGAAGAGTTTATTCCAATCATTTTTCATTAGATGCTCTGAATCACGTGACTGTGGTGCAATTTACACTACTATGCACTTTGCTTACGTCTCCCCGTTTTATTCCGCTGCTAAATTGGCGGGGAGTGACAGTTGGTATTAGAGCATAGAATGTCTTAATCGGATATCTTAGGTTTAGGATGTTCTAGGACATCCTCATTAGATCTCTTAAGTCTAGGATGTTCTAGGACATCCTCATTAGATCTCTTAAGTCTAGGATGTTCTAGGATGAACTGCCATGACACTTGTCTAAGTCAATTATCATACCTATATGAGAATTTGGTGGAACCATGCTTAAGATCTAAGTATATATATATATATATATATATATATATATATATATACATCACCTCAATGCTACTTTAGCACCGTGACGTTAACCTTATTCTTGAAGAAATTCCTAATGGACGCCAAGCGTATGCCACCACAAGATGAAATGGGAACAACTCAATGGTTAGTTCTAGCATGTCGGCAAGCCACCCAACTGCTTGAAAGAGCTTTAAAGCCGACCAGAAAGATTAGGAAAGTGAATAATAAGAAAGGGAAAAGAAGACATCATCTTGGCAAGGAGGCGAACCAGGAAAAGAAACGTAACAAGGAGTTTTTCAGGATTATCTGCCATCATTGTCATGAGCCGGGACATTTAACCAAGGAGTGCTGGCGTAAGGCTGGTGCATGCCTACGCTGTGGTCATTTAGGACATCAAATGCTAGATTTTCCTCTCTTGAAAGGAGCCCCTACTAGCACAAAGGATCTGAACTCTAAGATTAAAGGGAAGAGACCAAATGATAGTAACGGAAAGATGACGAATAAGAGGAATGGCAAGCGATTAGCCCATGGTCACGAAGATCGATGTAACCACTGCAATAAGGCAAGCCAGATATCGAAGGATTGTTGGAAGAATCAAGGGAAATGCTTTCAATGTGGTAGCTCAAACCACAAGATTGAAGAATGCCCACAGATGGAGAGCAAACGTCAAGAAGAATCAACACATCAAGATCCACGCAAAGCTTTGGCACAACCCTCTCTAAATGACAAGGTGGTAACTGTAAAAGGTAACTCTAAACTCACTCTGATTATTACCTCTTAGCATAGAGTGATGAGTCATATGTAACTGAAGGAGTCATGGAATTTGGTGGACCAAATTCTTTTTAAGAGGGGTAGGATGTAATACCCCAGATTTTTTTAAAAAATAAACAAAATAATAATAACAACAACAATAATAATCATATATATATATATTGGATCAAAAATAGAAGGTAAAGGTAAAAAGGAATAACAAGAATAATATTGAATTTGACAATATCCATTAATCTTTAAAGGAGAACTCTTAATACATTAAATTCTATTAAAATAAAGATAAGCAATTGGCTTTATCAAATGGTCCACATAAAAGTTAATGGGCCAGATAGGAGTTTAAAAGATGGAATAAGAAAATATACCCTAAAAATTTGTAACCCTATTGTTTCCTAAATTAAAAAGGGCAAGGGAATCAATAATATGGTTAGTATACACCAAAATTGGACTCCTAAACCTACCCTCATTAGTTAGGTACAAAATTGGAACCCTAACCTAACCCAATTAGGAGGAACAATGGTGGGAAGGTTGGAGAATACAAGGAAAATTCGGAGTTTAATAGAAGTTGGAGTTGTATTAGGACTTAACAAAGCTAGATGTATAAAAGCACCCCAAATCCTTCGTGGCCGGCCCTATTGCTCTGCTGGGGAGTTCTTGGATGAGAAGAGAAGGCCACAAGAGGAGGGAACCGTGGGGAGATAGTAGCTTGAAGCCCTACACCCTACTCTTCGCATCCAAAAAACCATAGGAGTTACATCAAGCAAAAGGTAGGTATTCTTGGGGAAAAGATGAACAAGACTCATACCATCGTGTAGAACATCATGTCTAGTTTGCTTTGCACTTGATTTGCCTAATTTCCATCAAGCATGCTAGGAGATATAAGCATTTTCCCGTCATCATGCAAGTCTAAGGCTACTTGTGTTCATCCTATTATACACGCCTATCGAGACTAAATTGATCCGGTCCAAAGGCATAGTTCTTTTCCATTCATCGTCCCCTACAAGTTTCATGTTCACAACTTCGTCCCAAGAGCCCTAGATTTCGAGTTATAAGCTTTGCATGTAAGATCACTGCATGTTTTCCTGCTCTCGGTTTTCATGTTGAATCGCGACCGACACATACGTCGCTTTTCATTGACTAGTATCGTGACAGATGAGAGCATCACGATTACCTTAAAGGAGACCACCCATGTCGTCGCGTTTTAGTTTGTTTCCGAAGAATATTGTTGAATCAAACGGTGTGCCCTCTTGCTGTCAGTTCATGCCTGAACCACGACCACCACGGTCGTAACGTTCTTAAGTTGTTTCCCGCTTTTGGGGATCTGTGTTGTTTTGAAAATTAGGGTTTTGCATGAACACGTCGGACCTTGCCATCACGATTCTGTATCGATTCCCATGAACACGTTGGACCTACACGTTGCGTTTCTGTATCACCAATCGATTTGCCCTGTCTAGTTACCCTAAATGCGATAGTCGACGTCGTTGCATTTCTGTCAAGAGTCGATGTTCAAGAGTCGAAGTTCAGGAATCGATGTGTTAAACGCGTCAGCCAACGTCGTCACATTTCTGTTCAGAATTGATGTTGTTAAACACGACCATTAGACCCGTCGCGATTTGACAGTGTGTTTCCAGCAACTTTATTGTTCTATTTAATGTGATTATTTAGGCTTGGTAATCATGATTATACACTATAATACTGTGTAGTGAACAGTAAACAACCATGCTAATGAACTTTGGATATATAACATATATTTCTTAAATTAAAAGACATTGTGCACGGCTATCATATGTTCTTTTGATTTCTCTCACATGCACACACCAAACGTTTATCTTTGCCATGAGACCATGCAGAAAATACGTGAATAAAATATATGGTAAATTACTTCAATAATTGCACATTATTAACCCATGATAATAATGACATTATCTTCACTTTTCACGTTGATTTGGAATACCATTACTACCGCTCGACTGTTCTAGAATTCCTCTAAATCATCGAGCAACTCGTTTTCTTTACACACTACTCTCTTGACAAGTTGGAACCTCTCTGTTGGACATTCCATTCATGTAGATAAGGGACCTTTCGTCAAGACCTCTGTAAGACTCCGTACTCTGTGGTTTCCCTCATGGAGACCGAGCTAGTTGTACCGTAACACCCATAACACTTTTGGGGATCATCATGATCCAAACAACCTTAGAATTCTCTCTTATCTCGAGATCATGCCGGACCTCTGGACCTATTCATTAACATTTCTAGTGGAGGATTAGTGAATTCTACCTGACTACCAACACCAATCACGCGTGTTGCGCAACTGTTACTATCACCTGTTTTAAACCGTCGCTTTATGTGCAATGACGTATAGTTCTCATCTATACTCTACTCGCTCATCTATTCACGTTCTCTCTACTTTCTCATCTATTCATCAACTACTCTCATCTATTCTTGGTACTCTTTATTATCCATTTGACTAATTGTCTAAGATAACAAACATGACTAATGCCAGGCAATATTATAAAGGGCCCGATCTGGTCCTGGGAGGAGCGCCCAAAAAGTGCTATTTACCCGTAGGAGTTTAATGATCAAGATGTTCGGCATTACATCCAAGTGCCATACTATATAGATTAATCAAAGACAATCAAAACAAAGTGCTATACTCTCTCTCTCTCTCTCTCTCTCTCTCTCTCGACTGTCTAATGATAACCAAAGTGCTATATTATTTTGATCGATGAATGTCGATCCAGCTGCTATACTATTTCGATTGATGAAGATCAATCAATGTGCTATTTGCTCAATGCGGTATTTATTTGATACATGGCTAACTGCTCTCTCATTGCTATACTTTTTACTTGCTATTTACTCAACATTGACGTGTTACTTGTTATCAACTTGCTATCGTTCTTTATCACGACTTGACAATTACCTTGTTACCTTGTATTCTATTGGATTCATGTGTTACTTGAACCATGCTACTCAACTTAATTGCTTTCTCGACTATACTTGGCTTTCTCTATCATTAGTGACTCCGCTTTGTACTACATTAATCATGTAAAGCATGCCCGCACTATGAGATATAAATCATACTGGGTGTTATCGCTCACCCTTCGTTACTTGTTGTTGTGTCTAAAGTAAGTTGAACGATGACGTTACACACACCGATAGGTCAGGACCCGAGTGATGAGCGACCTGGTGTCAAATGATGAAGTTGCCCTAGTACAATAGAGTCTAGTAGTTATTGCATTTGATTTCTTTTCCAATGTAATGATGTCATTGAACCCTATGCGTTGTCTCTGAATTAGTGGTTGTAATAGTCTTAGTGAAATTTATAATGAAATGAAGAGTTTATTCCAATCATTATTCATTAGATGCTCTGAATCACTTGACTGTGGTGCAATTTACACTACTATGCACTTTGCTGACGTCTCCCTGATTTATTCCGCTGCTAAATTGGCGGGGCGTGACACCTATATTAGAGATACCATCAGGCAATGGAGGTTTTGTGTTGTATATAGATGCTTCAAGGAGAGGACTCGGGGTAGTATTGATGCAGCATGGAAAGGTTGTGGCATATGCGTCCACGCAGTTGAAGCGACATGAAGAGAATTACCCAACACATGATTTAGAGTTAACGGCAGTGGTATTTGCTTTGAAGTTGTGGAGACATTATTTGTATGGAGAAAGATTTAATTTTCACAGATCATAAGAGTTTAAAGTATATTTTCTCTCAGAAAGATTTGAATCTCTGGCAGCATAGGTGGATGGAGTATTTGAAAGATTATGACTTCAGTTTAGCATATCTCCCCAGTAAAACCAATGTAGTTGCAGATCCACTAAGCAGGAAGGTAGTTTTGAGCCAGATGATGATAAAAGAATGGAAATTATATGAAGACGTAGCAGAGAATTCTTTATTTATTCCGAATAATCAGCAACGAGCAATGTTGGCTAGCAGTGCAGTGGAACCTTCATTGTATTAGCAGATAGCCGAAGCCCAAAGGACAGATGAAAATTTGACTGAGATTGTGAAGATGGAAGATGTCACTATTGATGATGATTGTATAATAAGATTCAAGGGTCGATATATGTACCAACAGAAGCAGAAGTAAAGCAGAAAGTATTGGAGGAGGTGCACAAGTCCAGGTATTCTATTCATCTAGATAGCATAAAAATGTATCAAGATTTAAAGAAGCGCTTTTGGTGGCCGAATATGAAAAAGGTAATAGCGGAATTCATAATAAGATGTCTGATTTGTCAGCAAGTGGAAGTAGAGCATCAAAGGCCAGGAGGATTATTGCAGCCATTGTCGTTTCCACAATGGAAATGGGATGATATTGTTATGGATTTTGTGGTAGGACTGCCCAAAACAACATCAGGTCACAATGGAATTTGAGTTTTTTGTTGATCGATTGACGAAAGTGTGCAGGTTACTAGCTGTAAGTATGTCATAGACAATTGACAAATTGGCTAGACTGTATGTGGACAGAATAGTGTCAATGCATGGTATTCCAGTGACTATTGTTTCAGATAGAGATCCAAGATTCACATTAGGTTTCTGGAGGAGTTTTCAGCGAGTGATTGGTATTGAGTTGAGATACAGTTCGGCTTATCATCCACAGACAGATGGGCAAATAGAAAAGACAATTCAGATAATAGAAGACATGTTACGAGCTTGTTGTTTGGCATGGGGAGGTACTTGGGAGCATCATTTAGGAATGATAGAGTTTGCTTACAATAACATTTATCATGCAAGTATTGGAATGGCACTGTATGAAGCTTTGTATAGAAGACCGTGCAGAACACCCTTGAATTGGCATGAGGTAGAAAAAAGGCATGTTATGGGGCCAGAGTTGATTCAGTAATGTGTAGTAATGGTTAAATTTATAAAGGAATAACTTCAAACAGCTCAGAGTCAGCAGAAACGTTATGCAGATGCAAGACGGAGGCCGTTGCAGTTTGAAGATTCTGATTATGTGTTTTTGAAAGTTTCTCCAATTAAAGGTATTCTGAGATGTAGCTGGAAAGGCAAATTGAGTTCGAGATATGTAGGTCCATTCCAGATTTTAGAAAGAATTGGAGAAACAACTTACAGAATAGATATCCCAGCAGCTTTTACAAATGCACATGATGTATTTCACGTCTCCATGTTGAGAAAGTACATCCGAGACCCATCACAAATAATCAGTTACACCAAAGATGATCTGAAGCCAGATATGCCTATGCCGAAGTATCCAGTTCATTTCACAGGACGAAGGACACAAAAACTAAGAAATAAAGATATTGAGTTAGTGAAAATCAGATAGGAAAACAGGCAAGGGGGAGAAGATACACAGGAGTTGACAGAGGAAATGATGAAAGTGTATCCATACATGTTTGAGTAAGCTTTTAATTCTTCTTAGGTGATAGTACTATGCATGTTTAGTTGTGAATTATGTATTAAGGTTTCTTTCTAAATTTCAAAGATGAAATTTCTTTTAGGTGATAGTAACGTAACGTCGTGACAGTTTGGATCGTGGTTTAATGGGTTTGATGGTCAATGTGTTGCCTATAAGTGGTGTGTGGGTTCGCTTAGCAGGTTGGGTGGGGTAGTGGGAATACACCCCTAGTTCTCTTTTTTAGAACATGATGGAGTACAACATCACGTTTTGGAAATGCAGCCACCTGCTATGTCGCGTTCTCGTCGCCGCTTTTCCGTAAGGCGCATGCAAGAATGTCGAGGTTTGATTGCAACAGCGGGGGATGTCACATTTTGAACGCAGCGACCTGCTATGTCGCGATTTCAATTGTTCTGTTGTTTTGGTCGAACCTTGAGCAAATAGTGCAGGAAACACTGTTTGGCTAGGGGAGAGGCTGTTGCGGGGTTTTCGGGCGGTTTGAAGTTCGTGGCTTGTGGTTCGACGTGGATCCATCGCGAGGAGGTTGTTCGGAGCACAGTAAACACTAGGGCAGTGCTATTCTTCACATTCGCCATGTTGGTAGGGGAATTCTCCTCGTTTTTGGATACATGGATCGGTTTAAAAGTATTCAGTTCATGGAATTGCATATCACTTGTAGCATGAATGTTTGAGTTGCTGTGGGAATGCATGTATTCAAGTTTTATGACTGGAAAATGTGGTTTTATGGGTTTTTGGAGAGGATGGTCGGGTTGGGGGACTTCGGCTGAGGAGGCGACAGACCCAATCATCGCATTTTGAATGCGACGACATGCTCCATCGTGATTCGGCTTTTGAAGGCGATGGTATGTCCCATTGTGATTTGGCTTTTAAATAGCGTTGCATGTGTACATCGCGTTTTAGAAGTAGTCACCTGACCCTCTATCTTTGCTTCCGAGGGTAGTGAACTTGTGTCAGGTTATGTGATTGTTGCAGTTGTTATTTTATGTATTTTAAAGTGTTAAGCAGTGCATTGGTACGTGTTGAGTTTATGAATGTCGGGTTTGCATGGTTTGTGCATACATGGCAAGTTGGGTAGACGCCTTTCGTGGTTACCTCTCGAGTCGGGTACCCGAGGTTTTTTGTGAGCCAGGCATGTTGTGCTCGGGGTTTGTCTCGGTACGGTGTGTACCATCAAGGTCTGTGTCATCTTCCTAAACACCCTCACTTCTTTGTTTGAGTTGTACGTCCGGCTGAGGGAAAGACGGCAGTGGGATAGTGACTTATGTGTTGTGGTTATGTCTGGTCGCTTGTAGCATGCTCGTGGTTAGAGCTATAGACACCAGTAGATGTACTGGTCCCTAGCTAGTCTTGTTTTCCAATGCCTCACTTTAGGGAGCTCAGGCCAGAGTCCTTAGAGGTGCCAGGCATGGGCCTGCAGCTATGTGGTCTGCAGGTGTGGTGTTGGTTGGTTTCCACAATTTGTTAACTCTGTTAAGGTGGAGCGGCTGCTAGACCTTACGTCTGTGGCTGCGAAACTGAGAGGTAGTCCCATGTGGTTTTTCCGGTCAATAGTTGGTGTCACGAACCAGTTTTTCGTGGCCAGAGTGTGGCGTCACCCTTCTTTGGCTCGTACTCTCAAGCGAGGTTTGTCGTTTATTTATTTATGGTTGATCCATGTTATTAGTTTATAATTTTTTATTTATTTGCAGTAATAGTACCATGTGTAGGTAGCTCTATTAATTGTTTAGTTTAGTTCTTTACTCCTGCCTCTCATGAGATTGTGGTTCTTTCGACTTTTAAGGGAGTTTCCCTACTGAGCTAGTGACTTGTGAGGCTCACCCCTACTCCTTTCAGGTGAAGGAGAGCAGAAGGGTTCCAATCCCTCATATAGTATGGAGCCGCACCTAGCAAAGTTAGGCCTGCACCTCCAACAGTGTAATTTTACTTTTTGTTTCACCTCGGGATATGCCCCACGCCGTTGTACTATGTACTTTGACTCTAGTTAAGCACTTGCTATGGAACTCTCATGTAAATATGTGTGATATGTGAAATCTTATATATGTTTAATGTGTTCTTTTATATTTCCATGAACATTTGTGTTGATATCTCTTGCGAGGCTACGGCCTGTACGTGGGAGGCAGAGTCGGGTCAAGCTCGTTATTAGGTTAACAAATTTGAATGAGGAGGACTGTCACACATTTCACCTAAACAAGTGTCTTGGCTCACGTCAAAAGGTAATAAGATATCTTTCAACTCTATATAAGATAACAAAAGTTACACCACTGAGTAATCAGGAGGTCTTGCATTGTGTAAATGTGGCCTCTTGCACTAAAAAGTAAGATTTGACCAAGTTATTCTTGTATTCTCTCCAGAAAACTTCAAGTACAAACGAACAAACTAAACACTGACCTAGATGAAGTTCATGAAAATTGAGTTTAGAATTATTACTCTAAACAGTGTTAATTGTTTAGCTTCTAAACTCATGTGGTAAACACTTTTGTTAACTCACATAGATCACTTTCAATCACATTTGCTTCATCTTTTTAATTGTATTCAGATTATTAAATTTTGACATATGTTATGATTGAGTGTGTCTTTCAATTTCAAGACACACTAATTTCTCTCTCATATTTTAATATCTATTATCTCATAGATTCTAATCATTTCTGATACATCCATCTCCCAATTCCACTCGTTGCTTTCATGTCACTCATACTTTGATCTCCACCTATTAATGTCCTTTGGTATCACATGTGTGAGCTCTCATTTTTCTCTTGCTCTATTGGTACTATCACAAGGGGAGAGTGTTCTACCAAGGAAGTGATTACACTTGTCCTTGATTGAGGGGGAGAAATAGTCTTTTTGTTGTTGTCAAAAAAGGGGAGAAATTTCAGTTGTTTGAGGTTGTTTGAGCTTGTTTGAGAATGTTTTGTCATCATAAAAAAAGGGGAGAATGTTGAGTTATGGTTATGTGAATAACCATAATCATTGACAACCATAATCATTGTTTTGATAATGATTATTTAGATTTGTTTTGATGATGATATAATCATTATTCATCTTGTTGATATCATAATATCAATGTTTTGCGATGAACTTAAGTGCTTTCATGTTGCATATCCTTTGATTAATGTTTGCAAATCATAGACAAACTGGCCATATTGAAAACTTGCTTAAATGAACATCGGATGTTCATATTTGGTCTTGAACAGCCAAAACTGTGACTTTGGATGTCATGTTTTGGTCGAAGTCAGCTGAAGCTCCTTTATCTCCATGACTATATATTTTGGTGATAACAAAACTTAACATAAAATTTCTACATTTCAGAATATTTAATATGTTTTACCTTAATATCATTTTGGTTAAGTCTGTCACGGGAAACTTAAAAGAAATAAATAATACTTTAAGGATCACCATTGTAAGTATTCCAAGAATTTCTAAGTTCACTAGATGGTGTTCAAATTTCTTGTAAGCCTTTGTTGTCATTTAAAGTTTCCATTCATAAGCTCATGATTTAAATCATTGACAACTTTTTCATAGTCTCAATCGAAGTCAAGCCTCATCATCATAGCTTTAAACTTCATCATCCGAAGTCATGCATGTTTTGCTTCTTGATCAGTCGAAGCTAACTTTGTCATATCTGAAGTTTACATCATCATATCTGAAGTCTACTTCGTCATATACGAAGCTAACTTCATCATATCTGAAGTTCACGTCGTCATATACGAAGCTTCACTTCGTCATACATATTTTTGTCTTGAACAGTTCAAGTTTATTTCGTCATATACAAAGCTATATACGAAGCAAACTTCGTCATATCTAAAGTCGTATACGAAGCTTCAATTCGAACGACAGCGTTTTTGTAACGACCCTCCTTATACCGGTACAATTATACCAATCCACATCGATATAAAGGGCGTCATTACAGTGAGACATTTACCCAACACAATACAATAGGTTGAGATGTACATAAATAACAAAAGAGTACAGCGGAAATAAAATAGAAGTCTTATTCCATCATCATTCATAATTCAACAGTCTATATAGCAATAAGAGAATAACAACTATCCACATTATTACAAGCCCATATGAATACATAATGACATCGTTCACATACTATGAAAGGAAAGAGTAAACTACGCAACACTCCGCAGGCAGCTACTCCTCTCGCTCGGAGTCGCTCCTCATTATGTCCTCCTCAAGTACGGGGACACCTGTCTCACCTGTATGTTAAAGCAAGTATGAGTCTTTCAACAATAAGAGAAATACATAGTACATGCTTCATGTTAATTGAGTAAATAACATGACAACCTACACATGCTTTCTACACATAACATGTAACATGATTCATGGTTTCAAATTCTATTCATATCATTTCACAATTCTACACAATTAAAATATGGAATTATGCCCATAGTAGCTAGCAATCCTAGTATGATATCTAATCATTTTCACATGCTTTTAAAACACATATACACATCTTTAGCTTGTTGTTTTAACATGAATAATTCTCATTCACATGGTTTCACATCTTTTCACATGTTATCACATTCACATGACACTATCACATGTTCACATTTCACATATTCACATATTTCACACTTTTACACTTAATTTGCCGTGACAGATAGTCCGAACCACCATAAAGAAGGACACACATTCACATAACAGATACCTGTCCCCTAGGCAATACAGTGACGAATCTTGGTAACTGCGCAGAACCAGGAGAAGTCCTCTCCACCCTAACCAGTGGTACTTGTCCACCTCCAGGATTTCATCCTAATGTCCATAGGATATCACATACACAATGAGCCTTCCCATAGGGAGTTTACTACAGTACGGATCCACAGCCTTCTATGGTAGCAGTGTCAATGTCGGCACAATTTACACATTATCACTTAATCACATGGGTTTATTCACTTATATGCACAGTTTAATCCATTTCACATGCACTTTATATAAACATTCATATCTCAGGTTACAGAACTATACACTACTATTCCGCAGAGATAAATAATTCATAAAAGAACCCTAACATGCTGCTAAACAGTGAAATTCACATGATTTAACTCAACCATGTTTAACATGCCTTAATTAACCTCTTAAGATACAAACGGTACTCACAGGTATCAAAATAGTACAAAATTTTTATCACAAGCTTCATACAGGCAATATATCACATGCCTGTAGACACACGAATTCGGCTCCACCGCGGGCAAATTTCATATTGCGCCATAATGCCACAAATGGCCTTCACTTTGCCTTGAAAGAGTGCTTTCCCTATCATTCTGGATCACCCCCATTCTTCCTCGGTGTTTCCCCTTCATTTTCGGAATCCCTCGGGCACAATAAGCTTCAATTCCTTGTCGCGACGGGTATGGCAACCGCATTATGAAAGGCGTCCAGGATGCTGGACGCGATTCAGGATCTTATCGCGACGGCCTTCAGGGCCGCAACCTTATTGCAGCCTGTATGTCGGCCGCGACATAGTTTGTAGTTGCGTCCTGCCGCCCGGACGCGATTCAATATGGCCCAGAAAGTCGTCGCGCTCAGGCTCGTAATCATGAGAAAAGCCTGAATCGCATCCTTGTGAGAAGACACTATTTAAAAGGTCAAATCCTAAAAGCTTCTAGCAGACAAGTGCATTTATAAGCTAATTGCCTCGGAAATTTCCTCTAGGGTAATCACATCGGCCATGGCTGTCGCGTTTCAAGTCGCGGCAGCCCTGGCGGACGCGATTCCATTCCTTAATGCGGCGTCCTGACAGGATGCGATTCAGAGATATTGACGGCAATCAAGCGCCTGTCTCATCAAATTGACCTTCTGAAACGCGGCCTGCCACCCAGACGCATTCAAATCCTTGTCGCGGCGCCCAAGCTCGATGCGATTCAAGTCCCGGCCTGCAGCCCAGACGCCATTCAAATCCTTATCGCGGCTTCCTGTTTGGACGCGATTCAAGAAGTTGTTGCTTATAAATTGGACCCGAGGGTCATTTGTTGAGGGGGGTTCCACGAAGCGGCGAAGCTCTTCTAGATCTTCGCCTCGACTCCGAGCTATTCCTCGTCGAACCATTCTTCTTCCTCGGAGTCCGACGCCATTGTCGCCTTCTTCCACGAGTACCAGAGCGGAACGAGGCGGGAGCATCTTCCTTCTCTTCTTCCTCCATCCAACCGACAACGGCCCATCACGCCGCACCAATATTTGGGGAAGCACCCCCTCCCCTCTCTCTCTCTCTCTCTCTCTCTCTCTCTCTCTCTCTCTCTCTCTCTCTCTCTCTCTCTCTCTCTCTCTCTCTCTTATCTGCATTTTTACTCCCTCCGGGCCCTACGTGGCTCTTTATGTGTTCACCTCTTTTGAGCCCCACGTGGCCCTCCTTTTCCTTTCACACACACATGCATGCATACACACACATACCTATTTTAGGGGTTTAAAAACCACCACAAGGTATGTTCTTCTCCCTCTATTCATATTCATTTCATTCATTTTGAGGATTTGTATACTACATCCAGCTAATCCGCTCCTCTCTTGTTTGTCTTTTTTGCAAGGGTAATCAAACGAGGAAACGCCCTCTACCGTGGCCGTCCGTGTTCGTAGAGGAAGAAAGGGCCCACATCAACCCCGTGCAATCTCCCGGCCAAAAAGGTAAGCTTGCGATCACTCCTCCATTTGCACCCTTCGCCATGCCGTCTCCATTCGACACCCTCGTGTGCCTAGCGATCATGTTTTTTTTCTTTACTTTATGCTTTTCACACTCCATATCCACACACCACACACTTCACACACTTTTTGCAATCAATATTTTTATTTTTATCACCACCCTCTTTGTGGACTGTTCTTCGTCCCCCGCTAAAAAAGGGAACAGAAAACACATCTACAAATTTGGCGATCATGGTGGGACTTCTTTTCGTGTTTCCCTTTTGATTACCCTCCTCCCTCTGTGCCCCATGTGGCACTCTTCTTTCTTTTTTTCACTTTAAAAGCATGCGGTGTGTTTAAACTTTTTTCCTTCCTTGTTATTGTGCATATTTCCTACTTGTTCCTGCTTTGTTTCTTGCTTTATTTTTTGTTCTCGGGTTGCCTTTGTAATCGCGCCCACTACAGAGGACGCGATTCAGTTTTGAAAACGCAGCCTGCTATCTGGACGCATTTCTGTTTTGTGTCGCAGCGGCCAAGGCCGATGCGTCACTGATTTCTATCGCGGCGGCAAAGGCCGACGCATTTTTGCCCGCAAACCATCCACAGGGACCAGGCGCGGCGCTGACAGCCTTCCGAGGCTCTCGGTTCCGCGTCCAGGTAACTGGACGTAATTACTGATTTGCGGCCCCTTTGTTGGACGCGATTCAGAGTGCTGACAGAAACGCACCCCTTCTACCATCTTTGTTATAAACTGTCGCATGTAGGGCATTTTTTGCATTGGTCGGGGGACCTCCCTCCCTCATATCCTAGGCTCCACACACCTCTCTTGGTAAGGGCAACCTCTCCTTTAGGCATTCCACCTCATTGGACTAGGGAACCTTTGCCAAGAGCCCCGTAAGACTCCGTACCCCGTGGATTCCCTCACGGCGGACCGAGCTGGCGGTACCCTTCCGTTGACCGGGTTTAGTTATCCCATTGCGTGGTGAGGGTGAGACTAGTTGTGCCCCGAAGTTTTCATCTTCTACCCAACTAAGGTCTCACCTGGAGTGACACAATATTCTTCAATCTATTTAAATAATTGTAAAACTCCTTAAAAACAAGCGTTAATCATTACAACTTGTTTGAACCACGTATTGATTGATTAATCCTTGTTCAACTTTGTTTGCTTATTACTTTTTTAAAAATGGACCCATATTATCATGCCGATTTTTATTATGAGGACTATGAGGATAATGTTAGATCTCCATCTTTCCAATCCCATGTCTGTCCATCTTACTAGCGTGAGGGACAACCTTCCACTTCTTATGGTTATGTGTGCACACCACGCACTAACCAATTTGATGTCCCCTCACATTTACCACCAATTAGAACCCAGCGAGAGCCTACCCCCCACCAAGATCCAACTGTCCAGCATGTCCTGCATGCCATTGATCAGCTCACACATCAACAACTCAATCTGATCTAATCTTTAGTTGAGGGTGTGACTCCTTCTCCCTCTCCTTCTCCCTCTCCTTCCCCCAAGCACCCGCCTTTGCATATTCCGGCGACTTCACCACACACCCCTGTACATTCTCCATCACCTCGGCCCCCTGGCCATTTGCACTCCCATGCTCCGGTCCGTACAGACCAACCCTTGGGAAGGCCCATTAATTCAAGGCCACCCACATGTGCTTCCTTAGTTGCCCAGCAGCAACCCACTCCACTCCAGAATGCTCTTCTCCAAAAATTGAACAATCTGAAGAATCAAATCAATAAGCTTTCAAATCTTATGGGTGACCCCGTCGCCGCCATGTCGGCTCTCCCTCAAATTTATAGTCATCCTTTGGAGATGCCAACGTACCGACTGTACAATGGCACGGGGAATCCCTACCTCCATATTAAAGAATTCCTTTATGAGTCTTCTCATTGGCAATGTGATCCCATCACGTTAGCATATTTACTTAGAAAGTCTCTTGACGGCCCTGCACTCGAATGGTTCTACTCCCTAGAGCCAAGTGAGGTAGGAGACTTCCGCTCTCTGCATAAGAAGTTCCTTCAGAGATACAAAGACCGCGTCAGCCCTTATCTGTCTGTCACGGATCTAGCATCCGAGAAGATGAGGGCCAACGAGGCCTTTGTACAATTTACTGACCGTTGGAGGTCAATGGCCACTCATTTATAGCATGAGCTCTCGGAGTCAGAGCAAATCAAAATCATTATTTCAAACTCTACTTTGAGATTCAAGCACGTCTTGGCCATGAGTCAAATCACCTCCATGGAGGAGCTCTATGAGCAGGGACGTTACATTCAAGCCCATTTAATGGACTCCCCGATCGTGGAGCTATTTGATCAAATTAAACCGAGAAAGAACGGATCAGTGGACGCCATCCACCATCCACCTCACCACTCTACAACATACACTCCACGTACACCTCCACAACTACCCATCTACTATGGCCTGCCGCCACCCAGGCGTCTACTGATTCGTCATTTCCGAACTCAGCAACCTCCAACTGAGCCCTACGAAGCCCCTGTTTTTAATGAATAAACTCTTGCGCCCTACGTTGCGCCTGCTCCAGCACCCATGCTAGCTCCCATGCCTCCACCACAACAACCACAACAACCCCCACCTCCATCACAGCCTGTTGCTCGGGATGAAGTTGCCAATACCAAACCCATCCAGGAAGCCACTTGGTGCTACAACGATGAACCTTCCGAGGTCTTGTTCGTATGCCATTTACCTACACCTCCTACACTGTTATCCATTATCATCAAACCTTCCATTATTTAGCCTCCACCGACCATTACACCAGTCATTACACCTTCCATTTCACCAGCGCCATTGGCAACTCAAACCGAGCAAATCTTTCCCTTCATACCCATTGCTCCTCCACATGCCATACAATCTTCCATTACGCCCACCGTATCCACCCCCATCCAACGGAGCGGGTGCAAACGTTTAAGGAGATTTAAGCGTCAACAGAAGGAAGCCTCGGGACCGGGCATGCTTTTCAAGTTCCAAGATTGTGTCCCTCGCATGCCAGTCATTGTCAAAATATTGGGCACATTTACCGAGCAAAAGTCCTCCCTTCCAATCATGGCCGTCAAGAGGCCTTCTAAGTCGATGCCAATCATTCCAGTTGCCAGCCAGCGTCATTTCAAAATACTCATAGGGAATCAAACCCTCCAAGCTCTCATGACCCCTCACACCATTTTTGTGAACCTTCCCACTCCAGTGAAGGGGTCGGCTTCTCAGATTGTGCTCATGCACTCCAATGCCAAATCATTGGCACAGTCTATTATCCAAGGGGTCGTGCCCCCTTCCATATCCAACATTTTAAAATCTTTGGGCACGATCCCGTCTTTGTTTCTTCCAACTCCACCGGTGGAACTCCCCACCTTTTAATTAAACTACATTCCAATGGAGTTACCACTGTTGCTTGAAACTCTAACGGAAGTCAACAACCCCATTCTTAAGAGCCGTTCAATCCCTTGGAGAAGAGCAAGACCATCTGCCCGCTGGGCAAAATTTATGAGGAAGTACTTGGGGGTCAAAACGCTAATTCCCAAGTGGAAACCCAAACGCCGGACAAGGTAAATGGCTAGGGGATCTCCTCCATCTTTTTCATTCGCTTTCCAATCGTCTTTTGTGCTCCTCAGCACCTCTCTGTGGGTTCTCCACATTCCCTCCCCACGGGAGGTATTTTATTTTCATCTTTTGTACAACCCATCTTCTTGCACTGGGCATCACGCCCCTCTTTGTACTTCTTACTCTCCATTTCATGCCCCTCGTGGCACATCTTCCCATTGTGCCATGCCTGGCACAACTCCCTCCTGTGCCCCACTTGGCACATCTCCACTCCGTGCCCCACATGGCACATCCTTCTTTTTGGCCCCTCATGGCCCTCTTGTTTCCTTCTCTCCTCCAGCTCATCCGATTCTCTTCCTCTTTCAGGGCATCGCGCCCTCCTTCTTCTCCAAACCCCTCCGGCCCCGCCGGAGTCTCCAAAGTCTTTCCTCCGCTCTCTCCTCTCTATTTTCAATCGGGTCCTCCGACCCTTCTCGCACAGTTTTTGGGGTTTTAGCCCCCATTCTTCATTTTAATTTCAAACAAAAAATGTAAATTCTTGTAGACCTCTGAGTCTTGCCCCAACGTGGGGCATTCATTCTTCCTTTACCCTACAAACTCTTACTATATTTATCAAATGTCAAAAACCCATAAAAAGATAAATATTCCAGCATTGCCATGGTATCATAGCATTCCCGTTATGGGGATTCTGAGCCAGGAGTCCTAAGTTCCCTCCTGAGTTATTTAAGTTTACCCTTAGCATGGGCACCTACACACACTTCACGGCTCCCTAAACCGATTGCTCCGGTAGACACCGTCACAGCCACGCCTGAATGGCACAAAATGTCTGTTTCTCCTCTCTTTTGGCCGAAGTATAGGTAGTAGAGGTAGTTTGGGCGAAGAAACCTTTCTAAAGCACTCCGTCATAAGAGAATGTCCTCCAAATGGGCAAAGTCAAATGACCAATAAAAGTCAAATTCAAAATGCATGTCAAGAGTGGCAAAGTCCCCGGAGAGATCTAAATGGACCCGATTGTGTGCATGCAAAATGGAAAATCAAATCAATCATAATAGGGCATGGCAAAGAGTGGCAAAGTCCCCGCAGGGACCCAAATGGGCCTGGCCGTATGCATGTCCCTACAATCAAGTGGTCATCACTCAAGATTCCAAAATAATTGGAAAAGCCCCAATAATCAAGTGAGACTAAACCTTCTGACGGTTGTGCCAAGGAAGGAAGTCAAACCCAACTCCTCAACACCCATACCAAGCTTACCCCCAAGCTTTCTTCCTTTCTCCCTACATGACTTAGTCGTCTTTTCAGACATGGCTTTGATAGTAACACTGTCAACCAAGTGTAATCAGCTCTGGGCACCACCTTAAATTGCACTCCCTACTCTGGGCATCCTTTAATGACGCGGGAGTCAACAAGGACCCCTTACCAGTCAGTTTTCATAACCCTAATGTCGCCATGGCATGGCAATGCTTCCAAAACTCAAAAAAGATGAATATTCTCAAAAATCTACAAAAATCCAAATATTTCCAAAATCCCATAAAATCAAATATTTCAAAATTCCAAAAAAATCAAATATTTCCAAAAAAATCAACAAAAATCAAATATTTTCAAAAAAAACCACAAAAAAATTCAAATACTTTTTCAAAACCCATAAAAATTCAAATATTTCTAAAACCCCACAAAAATCCATAAACATTAAAATATTTTCAAAAATCCAAAAAAAATCTTGATGGTATTGCACAAGGCAAGCTTCTCCTGCCTACGTCACATCGCTTCAATTCTTCTAATTAGGGGTTCCTCCCCACCTTGCACTCCAATATCTTTGGCCAAGCCCAATTATCCTCATGGTTAAAACAAACAAACCAAGATGAGCTATTTATTTAATGTTTTATTAATGCTCCAAGGCATGCTTTGAATGAATGCTGTTTTTCCATGACATTTGTTTTCATGGCTAATGAGTGTTTGAGCGCAGGATTCGAGTTACCTCATCTGGTGCTACATCAGGCTGATGCTGCCTTTACCATCCCTATCTGCATCTACTATATGTTATACTTCTAGAGCATATCAAGGACCTTGTGGCTTTGAGGAATCTGGGATTTGAGTTCCCCTCTACTAAAAATAATGATTAGCCTAGAGGATCCTTAGCCTCACGGATAGGCCGTTACGCTTGGCATGTGAGGATGACGGACCCATGCATAAAACCCCGGTCCTGACTCACCAGCATAACAATATTATCTTTGGTTATTTTCTACTCCTCTTTTAATCTTATTTTCCTTTTAGCCCAGCATACATGCATATTGAAATCTCAGTGGGAAACCACTCTTCCAAGTCAATTTAAGGGTCATACGTGCCTCGAAATTCAAAGCAACCTTGAAATATTCCATTCCGGGTCGAATACCCAACTCCCTTTGTTGTTGCCTCCGAGCCGATTTCCTTAAGAATCCTGTGTTTGGACTTATCCCTTTTATTATCCTTCTCCCAGAGATCCACCTGAGGCAATGGCAGATGCCCCCGATGGTGCAACCTAACGGATTGTGTCCTTAGGTACTTCCCCGACGCTAGAAGTTGATCTCTCCTTCTATCTCCCAAGACCCACCTGCGGTAGTGGCAGATGCCTCCAATGGTGCAACCTAACAGATCGTGTCCTTAGGTACCTCCCCGACGCTGGAAGTTGGTATTTTCCTTTCTTGTCCTTTTCCTCTATCCAAGCATTTGTTTCTTTAGGTCTTCTTCCTGGTGGTGGCTTCCTTGGGTTTTGGTGAAAGACTCTTATCAGGTGGCAGTCCCAATTGATTATGCGTGTCTATTTTTCACCTTGGCGTCTACTTTCATTCTGCTCTCGCTACACTCCACTTCTCTACACTTCATTTCTTTTAATTCCATTTCACTCCACTTCGTGTCTCTTCACTTCGCTCCCCTGCAAAATAGATGCCAAGGCGTGGCAGTTGTAGACACGCGAATTCGGCTCCACCGTGGGCAAATTTCATATTGCGCCATAATGCCACAAATGGCCTTCACTTTGCCTTGAAAGAGTTCTTTCCCTATCATTCTGAATCACCCCCATTCTTCCTCGGCACTTCCCCTTCATTTCTGGAATCCCTCGGGCACTATAAGCTTCAATTCCTTATCGCGACGGGTATGGCAACCGCATTATGAAAGGCGTCCAGGATGCTGGATGAGATTTAGGATCTTATCATGATGGCCTTCAGGGGCGCAACCTTATTGCGGCCTGTATGTCAGCCGCGACTCAGTTTGTAGTCACGTCCTGTCGCCCGGACGTGATTCAGTATGGCCAAGAAAGTCGTCGCTCTCAGGCCCATAATCATGAGAAAAGCCTGAATCACGTCCTTGTCAGAAGACGCTATTTAAAAGGTCAAATCCTAAAAGTTTCCAATAGACAAGTGCATTTATAAGCTGATTGCCTCAGAAATTACCTCTAGGGTAATCGCGTCGGCCATGGCCGCCGCGTTTCAAGTCGCGGCAGCCCTGGCGGACGCGATTCCATTCCTTATTGCGGCGTCCTGATAGGATGCGATTCAGAGACATTGACGAAATCAGGCGCTTGTCTCATCAAATTGACCTTATGAAACGCGGCCTGCCGCCCAGACACATTCAAATCCTTATCGTGGCGCCCAAGCCCGACGCGATTGAAGTCACGGCCTGCCGCCCAGACGCGATTCAAATCCTTATCACGGCTTCCTGTTTGGACGCGATTCAAGAATCTGTTGCCTATAAATTGGACTCAAGGTCATTTGTTGAGGGGGGGTTCCACAAAGCGACGAAGCCCTGCCGGATCCTCGCCTCTACTCCGAGCTTTTACTCGTTGAACCATTCTTCTTCCTTGGAGTCCGACGCCATTGTCGCCTTCTTCCACGAGTACTGGAGCGGAACGAGGCGAGAGCATCTTCCTCCTCTTCTTCCTCCATCCAACCGGCAACGACCCATCACGCCGCACCAATATTTGGGGAAGCACCCCCTCCCCTCTCTCTCTCTCTCTTTTATCTGCATTTTCACTCCCTCCGGGCCCCACGTGGCTCTTTATGTGTTCACCTCCTTCGGGCCCCGCGTGGCCCTCCTTTTCCTTTTACACACACATGCATGCATACACACACACACACACCTATTTTAGGGGTTTAAAAACCACCACAAGGTGTGTTCTTCTCCATCTATTCATATTTATTTCATTCATTTTGAGGATTTGTATACTACATCTGTAAGGCCCTCTAATTTCCGTCACATTATTGCAATTATGTGTGAATATTTGTGCTTGTGTATGTATGTACATATTTACGTACGCATTAATTAGTATAATTACGTGTACATGTGTTTATATTAAACATAAATAATGTATATATTGCATGATGATAGTGTGGATATAATACCATATACATATTGCATGTATATATGCTTGGTATGCATGGTTTTCTGCATAATTAGGGTTCTGGCCGAAGGCCACCTTGGCATCAAGCCCAGGCCGTTGAGCTGGTGTCAGCGTCCAGACATGGACGCCAACACTAACTCCGGCGTCCAGCGATATGGACGCCAACTTCTCTGGCTTGCATGCGCAGCAGAGCTGTAAGCTTCTGAAACAAGGCATGGCCACCATTGGGGGATGTCCCCCAACGGCTCTAAGGCTGTCAAATCGGTATGGTGAGTGGGTGAGGGGCTCTCATTAGGTCTGAACCCGAATTTGGTCTCTCCCACTTCTTACTTCACCTTGCAAGAGGAGAAAGAGAGGAGAGAAAAACTCTAGAGAAGCCTGTGAGAAAAACCCATTTTAGCACCCTCAAATCCGACCCCTTGGACCTTGATCCGGCGTCCCCCTGCTGCAAGGAGGTTGCTGGACCAACGAGGAAGGCTTTCCCGACATCCCCTCAGCGTGGAGATCACCCAGGAGCCCGGAGGAAGGCGATCTAGAGGGAGGTTCTGCAACTTTCTTGGAACTGCCCAAAGAGGTCTTCACTGAGCCATAAATCCCTTGGAGGAAATTTCTAAAGGCAAGTGACCTATCCCTGATGTTCCCTTATGAGTCTAGGTTGGTTTTGTGAATTTTATGGATTTTTCCTCGAGTCCTAGACCCTCCAATTCACCCAAGATTCAGAGCTCGGGTCTGTGTTTCTGCACAGACCTGGTTAGACGACAAGGTCCCTGGACGTCCAGATCATCCTTGGCGTCCATCGACCATGCCGCTGACCCTGAGTCAGCGGCTAGAGACCGCCGTCGAGTTCTTCTGGACAGAACAGTGAGCTGTTCTGTCCTTCTTATGCATTAATTTCGGTATGTTTTACGTGATGAGGATATATGGTAAACCTTATACTCTATGTATATTGTGCATTGTGGTGTGTGGATGAATGTGGTGTGTGTTGGTGGATGTGGGAAATGGTGTTCCTTAAACTTGTGAGCATGAAGTGTTGATTTTACAAATTTAGTTTTCCTGATTAGAATGTGTATGAATGCCATGGTTTTAGTCTAATCATGAAGATCAGTGGGTTAGCATATGTGTTTGCAAATTTTGGTAATTTATCCATGCTTGTGTAATTTGCAAATAAATTTGGTTCGGTAAAATAAAAGAATGCAAGAATGATTTGTAGTGTTCAATCCATAGATGTATGAATTAGGGAAATTTTGTGTTCTCAGTTCATGCATATGTGAATAGCTTATGTTTAAACAGCAAGTGACTAATTTGCAAAATGTGTTAGACCCATGTTAACTTAAGTTGTTAATAGCATGCTAATTAGGCGTTTTAATTTCTGTAAATCCTATTTAGCTCAGAAAAATCTGAAAAATTGAGGGTATGACCTTGAACCCGAAAACAGCATGTGGATAAAATTTTAGGTCTTTTGGATCAGTAAATAAAACGTTATATGTTTTTCATGTGAAATGTGATAATTCGTGCATATGATCGTAATGTGATTAGATTTTGTTTAAACCCAGCATGATTAGTGTGTTTACTGTATGTTAAACCTTGGAATTCTGTAGTACCATGTTAGGAAAAACAGAGGTATTCATGTGAGTGAGAAAGTGAATGAGATGAAGTGTTATGTGTAAAACCAAGTGTAAAACGGTAAATATGTAAATGTGTAACTGTGCCAATGTGACACTGCTTCCGTAGAGGGCAGTGGAGCTGTATTAGGGAAAAGTCCCCCTGAGAAAGTTCATTGTGTTAAGTGACCCTAAGGGCATTAGGGGGAAATCCTGAAGGTGGACAAGTACCACTGGTTAGGGTGGAGACTTGTTCTCCCGGTCTGCGTAGTCCAAGAGTCGCCATTGGAATGCCTAGATGGCGTCTATGTGTAATGTGATGTGTATATGTCCTTCTTTGGTGGTTTGGACTATGTGTCACGGCACCTAAAAATGTGTAATGTGAAATGTGTAAAGTGTATGTGTACATGTGTAAATGTGTAAGTGACAATGTGAATGTGTATGTGAAAAGTGTAACCATGTGAAAAGAGGAAACTAGTGTAAAGAAAAGTGTGAAATTCTAGATGTGTAAATGTGTTATTGGAACCCATGTGAGACTAAATCTGAAACCATGTGAATTCAGAAAATGCATGTTGTTATTCTCATGTTTATGTGTGCAAAAATGTTTAGAGTCCATGTTAGGGACAACTAATGATTATGTGTGCAAATAGCATGATGGATTGTTCATGTGACATGTTTTATGCATTATTGTAGCTCTCATGCATAGGTTTTCAGCCATGAAACTATATAAAATCAGCAACCTAAAGCATGTGTAAAGGTTCATGTATGTGTTTAAAAATGTGTAAAACACATGCTAGTTGCGTTACCTTTCATGCATGTAAATTGTTCATGTTGATAGCTCTTATGTTTGATTCTTTAAAGGGGTTAAAGTTCATGAGTAAATTGAATAGAGACCATGTGATAGGTGAATTTTATTTTAAAAATCTGAAAGCATGAGTTATGTATAAAATTGTAGAACTTTCATGATAGGTTGAAAACTTGAGTTGACCAGCATGCTATGTGTTGCTAATTGTAATGTGCATGTAGAAACCATTAGGACTTATAAGTGTATATCATGAGTAGTGTTGCTTGCTGAGTTCTTGGACTCACTCCTTGCTTCGGCGTACAGGTATAGTTGGTGACACAGTACCTTTGGAAGAGGCAGTAGAGACGGACTCCGAGCGCGGAGAGTAGCTAGTCTTGGAGCTTCCTTATGATTTGTGTACTTCATAGTATGTATTTGGAACATTGTATTAGAATTATCATGAAAGGAATGTATTATGTGGACATTTTGTAATCCTATTTCAGCAATTTAAATTATGTGAACTCTTAGTTCCTTAGTGTTAATTGCGAAAATTCATGTATGGTTAATGTGGATGATGAATGAATGGAGATAGTTCTCTTTTACTTCCGCTACTCTGTTGTATATTCGCGTGTATCTCAGTTGTATGTATCGTTTGGGTAAATGTCCCACTGTGGCAGCACTTGTTATACCGACGTGGGTTGGTATAACCGTACTGGTATAATGAGGGCCGTCACAACATCCGGCTAATCCGCTCCTCTCTTATTTGTCTTTTTTGCAAGGGTAATCAAACGAGGAAACACCTTCTACCACGGTCGACCGTGTTCGTAGAGGAAGAAAGGACCCACATCATCCCCGCGCAATCTCCCTGCCAAAAAGGTACGCTCGCGATCACTCCTCCATTCACACCCTTCGTCGTGCCGTCTCCATTCGGCACCCTCGTGTGCCTGGTGATCACGTTTCATTTCTTTATTTTACGCTTTTCATACTCCATATCCACACACCACACATTCCACACACTTTTCGCAATCAATATTTTTATTTTTATCACCACCCTCTTTGTGGACTGTTCTTCGTCCCCCCCTAAAAAAGGGAACGGAAAACACATCTACAATAACTAATTTTTCATATTTTTCGCAACAATAAAACTAATTTTAATAATTTAAACAAATGTCATGCTAGTTTAGCAAATTATTCACTTAAACATGGTTCACAACACAATAGTCATTCCTATCAGTTCTAAAACCTGAAAACAGTAACCATAAGATCATTGAAAATTTCTGAAATCCTAACATCCAACAAAACTAATTATTCAGAATTAAACACAGCCAAATCATGCTTATTTTTCAATAATAGAAATTAAACTAAATAATATCATGCTCAGAAAATTGACAGAACCTCATGATATGACCTACATACCATACCTGACAAACCCTAATTTTTACAACATGTACATATCACCAGAAGTCCAAAAATCACAACACAGATATCAAAACAATTGTTCTAAAAAACCTGAAGAACTTGACGGCAAGGGGCTTGTCGCCAACATGGGTTAACGACACACGATGCTGCTGTTAACTCAGGAACATGGCGGCAACATGGTTGTCGTCAACCTCCTATCTACAGAAATGCAGACCGAACTCACAAAAAGAAGAGAATTGGGGGTTCCAGAACTCGAATAAAAATTCGTAAAATTCCTGAGACCTAAAAGACATGTCTAGGGATGTAATCCCTCGATTACTTGCCTGGAATAAAATCTAAGAAGACCGAATATTGTCGAAGAAGCCCTCCTCGGCCAAGCCAAGAAGGTGCAAAATCCCCTCCCAAATCCGGTATGTTAGCTAATGTAGATGGATCTTCGGAGTCGGGGAAGATTCCTCAATGCCTGGAGTACCTCCCAGTCAAAGTAGATTGCCAGAAGACCTCCCCAAATCGTCGGATCAAGCTTGCAAAAGTTCTGGTTTCCCACAAGAAAACCCTAGGTTCTTCTCATGAGCCAAAAGACTTAATTTGAGCGAAAAATGGATGTTTTATATGGCTAATGGGTCGGGGTGCGCCTAGCATTAGGTTTCCCACCATTGGGGATACTTTCCTAATCAAGAACCAGAGAAAATGCAGTCGTTTTCATATTTGGAATTGCAACATAAATGGAGAAGTAAACGGCCACATTGATGTCGTTAACTGGAAGTCAGCGTCCATCGATCTGGATGTCAATCTCCCCTGCCCATGAAGTCAATGGTAACAGGGATTTTGGCAGAAAACAAAAACATCCAATAACCAATATACACCATATAGATACATACAACATGTAGAGTATTATTTAAATACAAATGTGCACAGAATTAAATAAATACAATATGTACATAAATAACATGTATATACATATGCACATAAGTAAATAAATAATTATAATATACACAAAGTTAAATAAGCATAATATGAACAAAATTCGAGGGCCTTACACCCTCTCCCCCTAAAAGAAAACTTCGTCCTTGAAATTAGAATGAAAATACTAACCAAACAAATAGGGATACTTCTTCTTCATGGCGTCCTCAAGCTCCCATGTAGCCTCCTCTCGCGAGAAATTCTTTCATAACACCTTCACAGATGCAATACTCTTGTTCCTGAGGTGCTGAACCTTCCAGTCTAGGATAGCTACTGGTTGCTCTACATATGACAAATCTGGCTAAATCTCTACTGGCTAGTGGCTAATAACATGGGATGGATCTCGCACATACCTCTTGAGCATAGACATGTGGAAAACTGGGTGTACGCTAGCTAACGGTGGGGGTAAAGCTAGCTCATATGCCACACTGCCCATCCTCCTTAGAATCTAAAATGGGCTAATGAATCTCGGACTCAACTTACTATGCTTCTCAAACCTGACAATGCCTCGAGTAGGCGAAACCTTAATAAATACATGCTCGCCAACCTCGAACTCCAAATCCTTCCTCCTACTGTCGGCGTAGCTCTTCTGCCTATCCTGCGTCGCAACCAACCTCTGCCTAATAAGCTGAATCTTATCCGAAGTCTCCTGCACCAACTCCGGACCAACTAACTGCCTATCGCCTGTCTCCTCCTAGCACAAAGGAGATCTACAGGGTCGCCCATACAAAGACACAAATGGAGCCATGCCAATGCTCGCATGAAAACTGTTGTTGTGGGCAAACTCCACAAGAGGTAGATGACGCTCCCAGTCACCCTTCCAGTCAAGCACGCATGCTCTCAACATATCCTCGAGTGTCTGGATAGTCCTCTTGGACTGGCCATCTGTCTGGGGATGGAACGCCGAACTAAGCTTCAGCTGAGAACCCAAAGCATCCTGAAGACCCTGCCACACCCTCGATGTAAACCTCAGGTCTTGATCAAAAATAATAGACTTCGGCACACCATGCAACCTCACGATGCTTCCGACATACAGCCTAGCCAAACTCTCCACGGACTGCTTCTTCTTCATAGGCAAGAATGCGTCGTCTTGGAGAAACGGTCTACAATCACACAAATGGAGTCATTGCCCTTGGTTGATCGGGGCAAACCCGTCACAAAACCATCGTGATTGCTTCCCACTTCCATACAGGTATCTCCATCTTCTGCATAAGGCATGGTCTCTGGCGCTCGACCTTCACCTACTGGCACACTAAACACCTGGATACGAACTCGGCCACATCCTTCTTCATACTAGACCACCAGAAAGATCTCTTCAAATCCTGGTACATCTTGGTGTTGCCTGGATGAATAGAAAACCTCGATCTGTGGGCTTCTGCAAGTACATGCTCACGGACATCCACAACATCAGGAAAACAAACTCGGTGCTGGAATCTAATAACACCATCCTCATCTCGAGCAATGCCTGCCTTGCCCACCATCTCATGAAGTCTAGGATCTGCTCTTTGCTGCTCGATCACCTCATTCAGAACTGTGGATCGAATAGCCAACTGAGCCACGAAAGCCCAACACAACTGTGGCTCTAGCTCAGTCATAGAACACGCTGCATCTTCAAGCATCTTCCAATCATCCCTAAGCAAAGACCTCTTCCTGCTGAGCGCATCTGCCACGACATTCGCCTTCCCTGGATGATACTGAAGCTCGAAGTCGTAGTCCTTGAGAAACTCAATCCACCGTCTCTGTTGCAGGTTCTATTCCTTCTGCGAGAAAATATACCTCATACTCTTGTAGTCAGTAAACACCTCGAACTTGACACCATAAAGATAGTGTCTCCAGATCTTCAGTGCGTGAACCACAGCCGCTAACTCCAAATCATGGGTTGGATAGTTACGCTCATGCTCCTTTAACTGGCGAGAAGCATATGCAACTACCTTACCATGCTGCATCAATATACAACCAAGACCTATCTGAGAAGCATCAGAATAGATGGCAAAACCCTCTACACCACTAGGCAAGATCAACACAAGTGCAGATGTAAGCCTCTCCTTCAGCAACTGGAAACTACTCTCGCAATCATCAGACCACACAAACTTCACACCCTTCTTGGTTAGCTTAGTCAAAGCTGTGGCGATAGATGCAAAGTGTGATGGCCCTAGATATTTATGCCCATTAAGGCTCCATATCCAGATCCGCCCCTCGCGAACAGACCGAAGTCTCGCAAGGGATAGCTCACACAAGTGTCCAGTAAGAATATAAAAGGCAACTACACAGTATAAGACACAAGAAAGTACATGTGCTCATACCTGCATACAACAATTTACAACTGTCCCATTACATTATTACATGTCCAATTAAAAAGTAAAACTACCTGGGGCATACCCCGAGGGAGCACAAGCTCACACAACACTAACTACTACACAACTGTTGGTGGTACAAGTTTGACACAACGCCGCAGCAAGCCAAACACTCTGCAAGTCCTGAAAAGAACTGTAGGGGAGTGAGCCTCAACAAGTCACAGGCTCAGTAGGTACCACCCAAGGACCACAGCAACCAACAGAAGAGACCTCAACCTCAATGAGTCTCACTGGCCACACATATAACCAAACCATTTCATGCTCACAACAATTGTATTTAATACTATAATTAAATATAAACACATTAACTATTCACAACCTCGGAAAGTAAGAGAGAACAATAGGACTAGCTCCACACCACTAGTCCACTTAACAACAGTAACGCCTAGGCCTCAAGCCTCATAGGCAAACCATAGTCTCAACAAATCATTTAAGCTATAAGCCGCACAAGTAAATCACCGCCTAGGCTATAAGCTTCACAGGCAAATCTCAAGTACGTGGGTAACAGGACTGCTAACTAAAAGTTGGCCCTTTATACCTCAAATCACAATATGTCAGAAGTCACACATAGAATAGCAGGGTTGGCTACAACGGCCAATCCTTCATACACGAAAACCATATATGGAAGCTTACCCGAGGAAGGGTAAAGCACATTGAGAGGAAGGTCACACCTCACGACCTCCACGAAACACAGTTCCACGTCAACACCAAAACAGACTGGTACACGACGTACCACCACAAACCATTACCCACACAAGGTACAGGTACCTATTACCACAAGGCACCAGCACGGAAATCACAAGTAAACCAGTGCTGTAACAGAGCACACCATAGCGAGCTAAACCACATTTGGTGAGTCAACATTCACCAACCATAACCAAATCTGTGCCACCACTCGGGCACACCACAAGCCACAACTGTAGTCACAACTGTGCCAACACCAGGGCACACCTCGAACGAGTCAAACCTCGACTATGAGTCACAAACTCATGAACCATGACGAGTAGCAAAGATTGAGTCGGAAAGGAACAACGCCACCACACGGGAACGGACTACTGGCTGATCAGGCCAATATCCAACCTGGACAACACAACACAAGAACAACCTCTCAGTCTCGCAGTCACGAATGAAAGGTCCAACTGCCACTCCACGAGAACAAGTCAAACAACTGTGGAGACCAACCAACACCACACCTGTAGACACACAGCTGCAGGTCCATGCCTGGCACCTCTAGAGTCTCTGGCCGGAGCACCCTAAAGTGAGGCACTGGAAAATAGGACTAGCTGCGGACCAGTGTCAACTACTGGTGTCCGTACCCCCAACTACGAGCACGCTACAAGCGACTGCACACCCACAAACACAAGCCGCTGCCCTACTGTCGTCTTTCCCTCAGCCGGACGTACAACTCAAACACAGGAGTGAGGGTGTCCAAGAAGACGACACAGACCTCGATGGTACCACACTGTACCGGGACAAACCCCAAGCACAACAAACACACGTGCCTGGCTCACAAAGAACCTGGGGTACCCGACTAGAGAGGCATTTCGGAATAGGCGCCGGACCACCACACTCGGTAATACACAAACCACATCACTTACACATTTATTACAAATCACGATACACGTGTGAGGAGTAGCTTGTCCTGGTCACTCGTGACCTACAAGCTAGCCTACACAAACACATATATGAACCATATTAATAATAACACTGTAAGACCCTCGAATTCCGTCGTATTTTTCGTATTTATGTGTGTATATTGTGTTGAGTATGTATGTACGTATTTACGTGGATATTAAAATAGTATAAATACGTGTACATGTGTTTATATTAAACGTAAATAATGTATGTATTGCATGATGATAGTGTGAATATAATACCATGTACATATTGCATGTATAGAAGTTTGGTATGCATGGTTTTCTGCATAAATTAGGGTTCTGGCCGAAGACCCTATTGGCGTCAACCCCTGGCCGCTGAGGTGGTGTCAGCGTCCAGCCCTGGATGCCAACACTCACTCCGGCGTCTAGAGATATGGACGTCAACTTCTCTGGCCTGCATGTGCAGCAGAGCTGCTATCTTCTGAAACAAGGCATGGCAACCATTGGGGGATGTCCCCCAACGGCTCTGAGGATGTCCCATCACCTTAGTGAGTGGGGGAAAGACCCTCTTTAGGTCTGAACCCGAATTGGCTCACCCCATTCTTCCCCTTCACCCTTGCAAGAGGAGAGAGGTGAGAAAGAAAAACCCTAGAGCTATCTGTGAGAAAAACCCAGTTTGAACCCCTAAAATCCGACCCCTTGAAGCTGGTTTTGGAGATCTTCTGCATCAAGGAGGGAGCTGAAGCAAAGGGGAAGGCTTCCCCATCATCCCCTCGGCGTGGAGATCAACCAAAAGCTCAGAGGAAGGCGATCTTGGAGGGGCTTCTGCAACTTCTTGGAACTGCCCAAGGAGGTCTTCTTCGAGCTATAAATTTCTTGGAGGATTTTTAGAGAGGCAAGTGACCTATCTATGGTATCCCCGTATGAGTCTAGGAGGTTTTTATGATTTTTATGTAATTTCCCTCGAGTCCTAGACCCTCCATTTCACCCAAATTTCAGAGCTCGGGTCTGTGTTTCTGCACAGACCTGAGTAAACGACAAGGTCCCTGGACGCCTGTGATGATCTTGGCGTCCATCGACCCTGCCGCTGACTCTGAGTCAGCGGCCAGAGACCGCCGTCTAGTTCTTCAGGACAGAACAGTGAGCTGTTCTGTCCCTCTTATACGTTAATTTCGTTATGATTTCCGTGATGAGGATATATGGTATTCCTATAAGCTATGTATTTTGTGCATTGTGGTTGTGAATGAATGTGGTGTGTTGGTGAATGTGGAAAATTGGTGTCTTTAAACTTGTGGGCATAACTTGTAGATAATTCTTGCAAATTAATGTTCCATGATTAGGATTAGTTAAATGTCTTGTTTTCAGTCTATTCATGAAATATTGTGGGACATGTATGTATGTTCTGAATTTTTGTAATTCATGCATACTTGTGGAATTGCTAGAAAGTTCGATTCGGTAAAATGAAAGCATGTAAAAAAAAATGGGTTGTGGTAACGGATTTATAGATGTATGAATTAGGATGATGTTGTATCCTGAAATCATGCATTAGTGTTTTCTGTGCAAAACAGTAAGTGGGTAAATTTCAAATGTGTTAGACCCATGTTAGCATAAGTTGTGAATAATATGCTAATTAGGTGTTTGATTTTCTGTAAATCCTATTTAGCTCAGAAAAATCTGAAAAATTGAGGGTATGATTTTGAACCTGAAAACAGCATGTGGTTAAAATTTCAGGTTATTTGGAACAGTAAATAAAAAGTTATGTGTTTTCATGTGAATTGTGAATAATTCGTACATATGATAGTAATGTGATTTTATTTTGTTTAAACCAGCATGATTGGTGTGTTTACTATGTGTTTAATCTTGAAAACTCTGTAGTACCATGTTAGGAAAAGAGAGGTGTTCATGTGAGTAAGAAAGTGTGAATGAAATGAAGAGTGCCAAGTGTAAAACCATGTGTAAAACGTTAAATGTGTAAAAGTGTAAACTGTGCCAATGTGATACTGCTTCCGAGAAGGCAGTGGAGCTGTATCAGGGAAAAGTTCCCCCTGAGAAAGTTCATTGTGTTAAGTGACCCTAAGGGCATTAGGGGGAAATCCTGGAGGTGGACAAGTACCACTGGTTAGGGTGGAGACTTGTTCTCCCGGTCTGCGCAGTCCAAGAGTCACCATTGCATTGCCTAGATGGTGCCTATGTGTTATGTGATGTGAATGTGTCATTCTTTGGTGGTTTGGACTATGTGTCACGGCACCTAAAATATGTGTAAAGTGTATGTGACCATGTGTAAATGTGAAAGTGACATGTGAATGTGTATGTGTAAAGTGTAACCATGTGAAAAGAGGAAATTGTGAAAAAGGAAAATGTGAAAATCTAGATGTGCAATGTGTTATTGAAACCATGTGAGGCTAAATCTGAAACCATGTGAATTCAGAAAATGCATGTTATCCTTCTTGTGTATAATGTGCAAAGTGTTTAGAACCCATGATAGGGACAACAAATGAATATGTGTGCAAGATGGCGTGATTGATTGTTCATAGATTATGTTTTAAGCAACGTTGTAGCTCTCATGTGTTGAATTATAGCCTTTGGACCATGTGAAATCAGAAACCTCATGTGAAAAAGTTATGTATGTACTTAAGAACATGTAGAATCCATGCTAATTATGTTCTCCGTTTATGTATGTAAGTTGTCCATGTTGATAACTCTCATGTTTGGTTCTTTATAAGGTTAAAGTTCATAGTGAATGGATTAGAGACCATGTGATAGGTGAATGTTATATTTTTGAAATCTGAAAGCATGCGTTATGTATAAAATTGTAGAACCTTCATGATAGGTTGAAAACTTAAATGGACTAGCATGCTATGTGTTGCTAATTGTATGTGCTTGTAGAAACCACTAGGACTTGTACGTGTATATCATGTATAGTGTTACTTGCTGAGTCCCTGGACTCACTCCTTGCTTCGGCGTACAGGTCTAGTTGGTGACACCGTACCCTCGGAGGAGGCAGCAGAGACGGACTCCGAGCGTGGAGACTAGCCAGCTTTTGAGATCCTTGTGATTGTGTGTACTTCTTAGTATGTACTTGGACATTGTATTAGAACTATCATTAAAAGAATGTAATATGTGGACATTTTGTATCTCTATTTCAGCAATTTAAATCATGTGAATTTTAGTTCCTTTTTGCAAATTGTAAACTGCATGTATGTTTAATGTGGATGATGAATGAATGGAGATAGTTCTCTTTTACTTCCGCTACTCTGTTATATATATTCGCGTGTATCTCAGCTGTTTGTATCGTTGGGTAAATGTCCCACTGTGAGGACTCTCGCTATACCGACGTGGGTTGGTATAACCGTACCGGTGTAACGAGGGCCGTCACAGAGATTGGTATCAGAGCGACCGGTTGAGATTACACATGAATATAACTAAGTCATCATCCCCATTGCATGCTAAGTGTGTCCACATGTGTAGAAAACACTAATAAGAAGTGAAAAATAGATAAGAAAATGGTTAGAAAACTTAGTAACCTAGCTCTAATTGGTGGCTGAAATTTTATGACAGCCATGGCTTCCCGTGGACGACGTGGAGGTGCGCCAGCTCGCGACGACGAGCAGAGGCGTGAGGAGCGGGCGGAGCAGCAGGCCCCGGCCCCACAGGGTCCTGTGCTTCCCCCACCACCGCCAGTGGATTATGGAGTGTTCATGCAAGGTCTGGTGCAAGCCATGCAGACCCAGGCACACACTCAGGCAGCACTCCATGCCCAGTTGGAGGCCCAGGTAAATGATAAAACAACTAAGTAGTCTGCTATTTGAATTGTATGATATTGTGTTTATTGTATATTGCTTGTTGTTTAATGTAGCAGGCTCAGGCCCCAGCTCAGGACCATGGTGGACCTTCCATCATGGAGCGATTCAAGAGGATGACCCCACCCTCTTTTAAGGGGGAGAGTGATCCGCTTTTGGCAGAAAGCTGGATGAGGGAGATCGAGAAAATCTTCCGAGCTATCAGGTGTCCTGACGAGGACAAGGTGACCTTAGCCACCTACATGCTACAGGTATGCTTTAGTTTATGCTTGAATGTTGGTTGTTATTTGTTAGTTAGAGCTTATGAAGGTGTGTTGCAGGAGAGAGCTGATGTATGGTGGTCCTCCCTACTGCGTACGCGCTTTGAGGACGGAGCAGTAGATGTGGCGTGGGACGCGTTCGTGAGGCTCTTCCGAGCCAAGTTCGTCCCAGAGCACGTCCAGGACAAGATGGAGCAAGAATTCCTTTCCCTGACGCAAGGATCGATGACCGTCCTGGAATACGAGGCAAGGTTTTCTGAACTCTCTAAATATGCACCGCACATAGTAGAGGATGAGCGCAGGAAGACCAAGAAGTTCGTGATGGGTCTCAAACCATCACTGAGGACGAGGCTCGTGGCGTTCGACCACCGCACGCTAGACGAGGCCCTCAGCGCAGCCTGCAGACAGGAGGGAGAAATGGAGCAGTATCTAGAGGAGAAGAAGGCTTCGCAGAAGAGGCCGGCAGCGACTTTCCAGCGGCAAGACAAGAGGAAGACGGTGTACCAGACACCGCAGAAACAAGTGGCAGTCAGCAACTATCAGGTACCCTCTGTACGTTCCCCCGGTGCGAAGAAGGAGTGTCCCCATTGTGGGAAGACCCATGGAGGTTCGGAGTGTTGGTTAATAGCGGGTAGATGCCTAAAGTGTGGGAGCAGCGACCACAAGATCAAGGATTGCCCGAGGCTTCAGCAGGAAGCTCAGCGAGGAGCGCCAGTACCAGCAGTAGCGGCAGCCGCGCCAGCTACAGGACGACCAGGAAGGCCTCGAGCCCCAGCTCGAGTGTTTGCTTTAGCTCGTGAGGACGCCGAGCAGGCGGAGCATGTCACCGAAGGTACAGTTTTACTTTTCGGTGTGCACGCTCGGGTTTTGTTTGATACGGGTGCTACTCACTCGTTCATTTCCGAGCGGTTCGCTAGGCAGTTAGCCCTAGAGTCAGGCATAGAGTCTGAGGAGTTAGAGGTCCCTTTGTCTGTGCACACCCCTGCGGGCACGGTATCGACTAGGAAGTGCATTCCGTCGTTACCTGTGTGCATTGAGGATAGATTCCTAGATGGGTGTTTCTTCTTGCTAAAGATGAAGGACTATGATTGTATCTTTGGTCTGGATTGGCTAGAGGAGCACTATGCGTTAGTGGATTGTCGTAGAAAGAAGATTGTGTTCCGCATTCCTGGCGAGGACGAGTTCTCTCATCCCTTGCCAAAGAACTTAGCGGGAAAGTTAGTCATCTCTGCCATGAAGGCGATGCGTATGGTGAACAAGGGTTGTGACGCATTTCTTGCCAGCGTTATGCTAGTACCCGATGCTGGTTCGTCACTGACTCTTGCAGAGATCGATGTGGTGCAGGACTTTCCAGATGTCTTTCCCGATGACTTGTCTGGATTGCCACCGGATAGGGAGATAGAGTTCACTATAGAGTTGCTTCCAGGCACCTCTCCTATCTCGAAGGCCCCATATCGGATGGCCCCTGCAGAATTAGCCGAGTTGAGGAAGCAATTGCAGGAATTGCTCGATAAGGGATTTATTCGCCCCAGTGTTTCCCCTTGGGGCGCGCCTGTATTATTCGTCAAGAAGAAAGACGGGTCACTTCGGTTGTGCATCGATTATAGGAAGCTAAACCAGGTGACTGTGAAGAACAGGTATCCCTTACCTCGGATTGATGATCTGTTTGACCAGTTGCGAGAGGCATCAGTCTTTTCCAAGATTGACTTGCGATCTGGTTATCATCAGTTGAAGATTAAGAGTGAGGATGTGTCCAAGACGGCATTTAGAACCCGTTATGGACATTATGAGTTTTTGGTTCTTCCTTTCGGATTGACCAACGCCCCTGCAGCGTTCATGGATCTCATGAACCGGGTGTTCAGTCCGTATTTAGATAGCTTTGTTGTTGTTTTATTGATGACGTGTTGGTCTATTCTCCGGATGAGGCCACACATCGTCAGCATTTGAGGTTAGTCTTAGAGGTTCTCCGTGAGCACAAACTGTATGCAAAGTACAGCAAGTGCGAGTTCTGGTTGCGCGAGGTTCACTTTCTCGGGCATGTTATCTCCGGCGCTGGTGTAGCTGTTGATCCAGCAAAGATCCAGGCAGTTATGGATTGGGATGTTCCCAAGACTCCTTCGGAGATTCGTAGTTTCCTTGGGTTAGCTGGTTACTATCGGCGATTCATTGAGGGTTTCTCATCCATCGCCGCCCCTATGACAAAGCTGACCAGAAAGGGTGAGAAGTTTGTATGGTCTGAGGCATGTGAGCGCAGCTTTCAGCTATTGAAGGCTAAGCTTACTTCTGCTCCGGTATTGGTATTGCCCAGTGGTCTAGAAGGCTTTGCCATTTATACGGATGCATCTCGGATTGGTTTAGGCTGTGTGCTCATGCAGCAAGAGAGGGTAGTAGCTTATGCTTCTCGTCAGTTGAAGGAGCATGAGAGGAACTATCCGACTCATGATTTAGAGCTAGCAGCTGTGGTTCATGCACTAAAGATCTGGAGGCACTATCTTTATGGTGTCAGATTTGAGGTGTTTACCGACCACAAGAGCTTGAGGTATCTTTTCTCCCAAAAGGAATTAAACCTGAGGCAGAGAAGATGGATTGAGTTCTTGAAGGACTATGACTTCGACCTTCAGTATCATCCTGGAAAGGCGAACGTCGTAGCGGATGCTCTTAGTAGGAAGAGGTCTTCGCTCCAGCAGGATTGGAAGATGTTGGAGGATGCAGCGTGCTCTATGACCGAGTTAGAGCCATCGTTGTGTCAGGCTTTTGTAGCTCAGCTATCCCTTAGATCCTCAGTCTTGGATGAGGTGATTGAGCAGCAGAAAGTCGATCCTAGATTGTTAGAGTTAGTGGGTAAGGCGGGCATTGCTCGTGATGAGGACGGTGTGATTAGATTTCAGCACCGCGTTTGTGTCCCCGATGTAGTAGATGTCCATGAGCATGTGTTAGCGGAGGCTCATAGATCGCGATTCTCTATTCATCCGGGTAACACTAAGATGTATCAAGACCTGAAGAGATCATTTTGGTGGTCCGACATGAAGAAGGATGTTGCGGATTATGTGTTTAGATGTCTAGTATGTCAGCAGGTGAAAGCCGAGCGGCAGCGACCATCGGCCTTATGCAGAGGATGGATATCCCCGTATGGAAGTGGGAAGTTGTCACTATGGATTTCGTATCGGGTTTGCCTCGATCTAGAAGGGGCAATGACTCGATTTGGGTAGTTGTAGATAGATTCTCGAAGACTGCTCATTTCTTACCTATGAAGAAGAAGTAGTCAGTAGAGAGCTTAGCTAGATTGTATGTTAGCGGTATCGTTAGATTGCATGGTGTGCCGAAGTCGATCATTTCGGATCGAGATCCGAGATTTACTTCGAGATTGTGGAAGGGTCTTCAGGATGCGTTAGGTTCGGAGCTTAAGCTCAGTTCGGCGTTTCATCCCCAGACCGATGGACAGTCCGAGAGGACTATCCAGACGCTCGAGGATATGTTGAGAGCGTGTGTTCTGGATTGGAAGGATGATTGGGAGCGTCATTTACCTCTTGTGGAGTTCGCATACAACAACAGCTTTCATGCTAGTATTGGAATGGCTCCATTCGAGGCGTTGTATGGTAGGCCCTGCAGATCTCCTTTATGTTGGGAGGAGACTGGTGATAGGCAGTTGATCGGACCGGAGTTGGTTCAGGAAACTTCGGATAAGATTCAGCTTATCAGGAAAAGGCTTGTTGCGGCACAGGATAGGCAGAAGAGTTATGCCGACAACAGGAGAAAGGATTTGGAGTTCGAGGTTGGCGATCATGTCTTCTTGAAGATATCGCCTACTCGTGGAGTTGTCAGATTTGGCAGGCATAGCAAGCTAAGCCCTAGGTTCATTGGCCCATATGAGATTCTCAGACGTTTGGGCAACGTGGCGTACGAGCTAGCTTTACCCCCAGCTTTGGCTAGCGTTCACCCGGTATTCCACGTATCTATGCTCAGGAAGTATGTCCGAGATCCGTCTCATGTGATTAGTCATGAGCCAGTGGAGATCCAGCCAGATCTTTCGTATGTCGAGCAGCCAGTAGCCATTCTTGACCGGAAGGTTCAGCATCTCCGGAACAAGAGTATCGCGTCGGTGAAAGTTCTATGGCGGAACTTCTCGCGTGAGGAGGCTACGTGGGAGCTTGAGGATGCGATGAAGAAGAAGTATCCCCTTTTGTTTGAGTAGTGTCATTCTAACTTCGAGGACGAAGTTTCTTTAAGGGGGAGAGGGTGTAAGACCCTCGAATTCCGTCGTATTTTTCGTATTTATGTGTGTATATTGTGTTGAGTATGTATGTACGTATTTACGTGGATATTAAAATAGTATAAATACGTGTACATGTGTTTATATTAAACGTAAATAATGTATGTATTGCATGATGATAGTGTGAATATAATACCATGTACATATTGCATGTATAGAAGCTTGGTATGCATGGTTTTCTGCATAAATTAGGGTTCTGGCCGAAGACCCTATTGGCGTCAACCCCTGGCCGCTGAGGTGGTGTCAGCGTCCAGCCCTGGACGCCAACACTCACTCCGGCGTCCAGCGATATGGACGTCAACTTCTCTGGCCTGCATGCGCAGCAGAGCTGCTATCTTCTGAAACAAGGCATGGCAACCATTGGGGGATGTCCCCCAACGGCTCTGAGGGTGTCCCATCACCTTAGTGAGTGGGGGAAAGACCCTCTTTAGGTCTGAACCCGAATTGGCTCACCCCATTCTTCCCCTTCACCCTTGCAAGAGGAGAGAGGTGAGAAAGAAAAACCCTAGAGCTATCTGTGAGAAAAACCCAGTTTGAACCCCTAAAATCCGACCCCTTGAAGCTGGTTTTGGAGATCTTCTGCATCAAGGAGGGAGCTGAAGCAAAGGGGAAGGCTTCCCCATCATCCCCTCGGCGTGGAGATCAACCAGAAGCTCGGAGGAAGGCGATCTTGGAGGTGCTTCTGCAACTTCTTGGAACTGCCCAAGGAGGTCTTCTTCGAGCTATAAATTTCTTGGAGGATTTTTAGAGAGGCAAGTGACCTATCTATGGTATCCCCGTATGAGTCTAGGAGGTTTTTATGATTTTTATGGAATTTCCCTCGAGTCCTAGACCCTCCATTTCACCCAAATTTCAGAGCTCGGGTCTGTGTTTCTGCACAGACCTGAGTAAACGGCAAGGTCCCTGGACGCCTGTGATGATCTTGGCGTCCATCGACCCTGCCGCTGACTCTGAGTCAGCGGCCAGAGACCGCCGTCTAGTTCTTCAGGACAGAACAGTGAGCTGTTCTGTCCCTCTTATACGTTAATTTCGTTATGATTTCCGTGATGAGGATATATGGTATTCCTATAAGCTATGTATTTTGTGCATTGTGGTTGTGAATGAATGTGGTGTGTTGGTGAATGTGGAAAATTGGTGTCTTTAAACTTGTGGGCATAACTTGTAGATAATTCTTGCAAATTAATGTTCCATGATTAGGATTAGTTAAATGTCTTGTTTTCAGTCTATTCATGAAATATTGTGGGACATGTATGTATGTTCTGAATTTTTGTAATTCATGCATACTTGTGGAATTGCTAGAAAGTTCGATTCGGTAAAATGAAAGCATGTAAAAAAATGGGTTGTGGTAACGGATTTATAGATGTATGAATTAGGATGATGTTGTATCCTGAAATCATGCATTAGTGTTTTCTGTGCAAAACAGTAAGTGGGTAAATTTCAAATGTGTTAGACCCATGTTAGCATAAGTTGTGAATAATATGCTAATTAGGTGTTTGATTTTCTGTAAATCCTATTTAGCTCAGAAAAATCTGAAAAATTGAGGGTATGATTTTGAACCTGAAAACAGCATGTGGTTAAAATTTCAGGTTATTTGGAACAGTAAATAAAAAGTTATGTGTTTTCATGTGAATTGTGAATAATTCGTACATATGATAGTAATGTGATTTTATTTTGTTTAAACCAGCATGATTGGTGTGTTTACTATGTGTTGAATCTTGAAAACTCTGTAGTACCATGTTAGGAAAACAGAGGTGTTCATGTGAGTAAGAAAGTGTGAATGAAATGAAGAGTGCCAAGTGTAAAACCATGTGTAAAACGTTAAATGTGTAAAAGTGTAAACTGTGCCAATGTGATACTGCTTCCGAGAAGGCAGTGGAGCTGTATCAGGGAAAAGTCCCCCTGAGAAAGTTCATTGTGTTAAGTGACCCTAAGGGCATTAGGGGGAAATCCTGGAGGTGGACAAGTACCACTGGTTAGGGTGGAGACTTGTTCTCCCGGTCTGCGCAGTCCAAGAGTCACCATTGCATTGCCTAGATGGTGCCTATGTGTTATGTGATGTGAATGTGTCCTTCTTTGGTGGTTTGGACTATGTGTCACGGCACTAAAATATGTGTAAAGTGTAATGTGTAAAGTGTATGTGACCATGTGTAAATGTGTAAGTGACATGTGAATGTGTATGTGTAAAGTGTAACCATGTGAAAAGAGGAAATTGTGAAAAAGGAAAATGTGAAAATCTAGATGTGCAATGTGTTATTGAAACCATGTGAATTCAGAAAATGCATGTTATCCTTCTTGTGTTTATGTGTGCAAAGTGTTTAGAACCCATGATAGGGACAACAAATGAATATGTGTGCAAGATGGCGTGATGATTGTTCATAGATTATGTTTTAAGCAACGTTGTAGCTCTCATGTGTTGAATTATAGCCTTTGGACCATGTGAAATCAGCAACCTAAAGCATGTGAAAAAGTTATGTATGTACTTAAGAACATGTAGAATCCATGCTAATTATGTTCTCCGTTTATGTATGTAAGTTGTCCATGTTGATAACTCTCATGTTTGGTTCTTTATAAGGTTAAAGTTCATAGTGAATGGATTAGAGACCATGTGATAGGTGAATGTTATATTTTTGAAATCTGAAAGCATGCGTTATGTATAAAATTGTAGAACCTTCATGATAGGTTGAAAACTTAAATGGACTAGCATGCTATGTGTTGCTAATTGTATGTGCTTGTAGAAACCACTAGGACTTGTACGTGTATATCATGTATAGTGTTACTTGCTGAGTCCCTGGACTCACTCCTTGCTTCGGCGTACAGGTCTAGTTGGTGACACCGTACCCTCGGAGGAGGCAGCAGAGACGGACTCCGAGCGTGGAGACTAGCCAGCTTTTGAGATCCTTGTGATTGTGTGTACTTCTTAGTATGTACTTGGACATTGTATTAGAACTATCATTAAAAGAATGTAATATGTGGACATTTTGTATCTCTATTTCAGCAATTTAAATCATGTGAATTTTAGTTCCTTTTTGCAAAATTGTAAACTGCATGTATGTTTAATGTGGATGATGAATGAATGGAGATAGTTCTCTTTTACTTCCGCTACTCTGTTATATATATTCGCGTGTATCTCAGCTATTTGTATCGTTGAGTAAATGTCCCACTGTGAGGACTCTCGCTATACCGACGTAGGTTGGTATAACCGTACCGGTGTAACGAGGGCCGTCACAAACACTATAGCCTAACATCGGCCACCTCGTGACCTCCGTGGCAGCACACACACCACTTAACACATAAATCAGTATAATATTCTTTGAAGGACAACAACAGACCAGGGCTAGGTCGATGTGGACCTTCACTGCCCAAGTATTACAATAAAACCACATAAATCACATTATAATAATCATAATATCGACCTCTAGTCATGCTTACGCATGCATGTCATCCGAATCATAAAAACACTTCCAATTTTTTGCTAGGCTCACACAAGAACCTCACTGCCATAACACCACAAACTCACCACAATTTTTGGAATACAATTAACACAATAACATACAATGTGCCATGCACACACAAACCACATGCACAACACCCAAACCACGTAGATACCACGTGTAAATACACCAACCAGGTGCACCACACGTCCAACACCATAAATCGCGGAAAAAGGAAACACAGCTTGCTGGGAACTCACCAGCAGATAGACGGCAACATCGACTGCCGCTAACAAGGGACTAACGGCAACATCGATTGTCGTCTAATAGGTTAACGGCAACATAATGGACGTCTAACAAAAGTAGATGGTCACTTGTTGGCCGTTTACTTAAACTCAGCGACAACGTATTTTGTCGTTAATATTTTACCTGAAGAACCTAACGGCAACCAACCTTGCCGTCAAGATCTTCCCTAAAGAGTTTAACGGCAAACGATCACGTCGTTTATCTCTTCCCTGAAGAACTCAACGTCAAAGTCCCTTGACGTCAGCTCCCATAACTGAACCATCCACAAACCACATCCCCTGAGAGCAATCCAGCCCTCAAAACCGCGACGTGATGAAGAGGGAACACTTCCTCTCATCACCACACACCACCGCAATGCCGGAAAAACACGATCCAATGCATGGATCGGCCAAACCACCCTAAAACTCAACAGAAAGGAACACCTCCCCAAAATCACGATTCCACGCAAATTACACACAACAGGCATGGAATAATACACAAGAGAAGCTAAAGGGTTTACGTCCCTACCTCAGAAACGCATATAAACCCCGATAGAACCTCGATTTACACCGAACCCCCAGGAGCTTCCCGTGAATACCGCCCTCCAATCCATCATTCCCCGCCTGATCTACCACTGCTGCGTGCATCACGGCCTTCCCACGTGCTCCCGTCGAACGCCGGAAGTAGTGAAGAGGCACAAGGGTACAGGTGGGGGAAAAGGAGGGGAGAAGGTGGGGAAAGAAGAAGGCTTGGGTTGCCCCTAAAAACACAGGCGCCTCAGGTTAACGTCAACCTCTGCACCGCTAACCAAACCGCCCCAACTAGGCATCCACAACGCTCGCCGCCAAGTTCAACGGTAGACGTCTACATCGATGGACGCCAAGAACATGTTAACGGCAACACCATTGCCGCCAACACATAGTAGACGTCACACACCTGGACGCCAACCCACTGTTGATGTCCAGCGCACTGAACACCAACACATATCCATAACCAACTTCAGTAAGGATCCAATAAGAAACACACAACACAAGTCGCACTGGTCAAGGTGTGACCACCCCATACGCTAAACTTAGGATCCACGAAGATCCGAAAAATGCGCGACGTTACACAAAGCCTTCTATGAATCACCTGTAATAGCCCTCTAAGCCAAGAAAACTCTGAATCTCCGATGGGGCCCTTGGAATCTCCCAATCTAACACTGCCTAGACCTTTGTCGAATTAACTGCAACTCCAGCGCCTGAGATAACATGCCCAAGGAAATGAACCTCGCACATCCAGAAATCACACTTGCTGAACTTTGCATACAGCTTGTGCTCTCGGAGAATCTCCAAAACAATCCTCAAATGCTCACGGTGTGTAGCCTCATCAAGAGAATAGACTAACACATCGTCAATGAACACCACAATGAAGCTATCCAAATATGGTCTAAACACCCTATTCATGAGATCCATGAACACTGCAGGGGCATTAGTCAGACCTAATGGAAGCACAAGAAACTCAGTGTCCATAACGAGTCCTGAAAGCAGTCTTGGACACATCTTCATTATTAATCCTCAACCAATGATAGCCAAACCGTAGATCAATCTAGGAGAACACTGATGCATTCTGCAGCTCATCGAGATACCTGTTCTTCACAGTCACCTGGTTGAGCTTTCTGTAATCAATGCACAGCCTGAGGGAACCATCCTTCTTCTTCACGAACAATACAGGTGTGCCCCATGGTGACACACTAGGGTGAATAAATCCCTTATCCAACAAATCCTGCAACTGCTTCCTCAGCTCAGCTAACTCTGTAGGTGCCATCCGATATGGAGCCTTAGAGATAGGAGAGGTGTCACGTCCTAATAAAATTCTATTTATTAGAAGTGGCAGAAATCAGGCACAAAAGGTAATAATAACATTTATCCATTTATAACACAATAAGCAGAAGTCTTATTATAAAGTACTCATCATTACAAACTAAATGAGGAGCAGGAAAGAGTAAACTTTATTCATTACATTTCATATTCACATTACTAAAAAAAAATAAAATAGTAATGGTTTGACTGCTTGAGGTTGGTAGGTCCACTCAGCTCACATGCCCCATCTTGATCACCTAAAAAGGGTAGGATATGTGAGCTAACTAGCCTAGTAGAATTCAAATCCTCAAATCAAAAGAATTGAAATACATGATAACCAAGGTAAAGGACATGACTGATATCAAAGAAGGACAGTTAAACATCTTAATATGATGACCATAATATCAAAGAAGGACATGACTGATATCAAAGTAGGGCATGCTCAGGAATTCACAATGAAACTCATATTCTGGTTCATATAGTCATTCATACAGGACAAATAACATGATGACCATAATCAAACTAGTATTGATGCAATGTCAAGAATCCTAATGTCCTTTATCATTTTGTACGGCCCGTAAATGAATTCGGGTGCTCCTCCCAGGACTAGACCAACCCTATTTGCACAGGCATATTAGTCAAGTGGGGTTCAAGGACCCAATAATTGTCATCACAGGTTGTTCATAATCAACAGGGATACTCAAACATTCAAACTCTCAGGACATCAAAGTCTTATGAATTCAGTTACTAAACACAGGGAAATAGAATTAATTAGGTACCATTTGTAATTGGTAACTTCAAGAATAATCCAAGGAAGGGTGAAGGAAGCAATGTGGATGATTCTTACAGTGATATAACAGTGAATGCTCAAGGACATTAAGATGGTAACTTGTTAGGCTAATAGCATGAAGTGTTAACCAAAAACTAGGCAAAGAAAGGTGCTGGAATACTGGCCAGAATAGGGGTTGTCGACAGCCAGGAGGTGGTTGTCGACAGGTGCAAGTATCCAGAAGCAAATTTCTGGTTCTGGGATAGTGCCTGTCGACAGGCATGGTCTATCTATCGACAGGGCAGTGTGTCTGTCAATGGACAAGGTCCATCTGTCGACAGCTGTTGCTGTTTCCAGCAACCTGGAGTTCTGGAAACCTGGGCCTATCGACAGGTATCTCCTGTCTGTCGACAGCCGCCAGTCCCACTTCCAGAAATAGTGTAACTACGGCTCTAAGGGTCCCATTTATGGAATCAATGGATCTAAACAAGATTCATAATAAATAGAAGAACCTATTTCTAGCCTTCCCTACTGACTTACATGTCGGATAAGAGGAAAACATAAGTTGGCAATCTTCTATAAGACTATCTAAGAACCAAATACAATAAGGCACTGGAAGAAGATCCTTTCCCAAAGAAGTGATTACCCGAATTCAAAGAGAAACTTCTACAGTAGTACATGATACACCTACAAGGCTAAAGGGACTCATGGAACTAAAACAAGAGATTGAACATTCAAACAGTAGGTTTGATAGCAAGTTCAAGAATAAGAGTTAGAGAGGAAGGAAAGAGGACTGAATCCTACCTTTTTTTTCGAAGGGTAACACTTCCACCTTGATGCTTCCTAGTTGATGCAAGGAAGATGATGCCAAAGTGCAACGTAGCTACCTCCAACTGTTACAACTCTTAGCACCTCCATCCCAAGCAAGTGGAAACAACAGGAAATAGGAGAGCAGCTGAAACTTCTTCTAAGCAAAGGAGCAGCTCCAGCAGCAGCAATCTCCTCCAGGCAACGACATCAGAAGAGGCAGCAAGAACAAGAATGGAAAAGGGTGTGTATGAAGGGTGAGGGAAGGTTTTTATAGCCCAACCACCTTACTAAGCGCAGTGACACCTCCCATGCGCAGGTGTAACAGTAAAAACCATTTAGTTTTTACTGTTGACACATTAAGCACGCACATCTCATAGCTTCACACATAAGGGGTTAACGTGTGAATCCCCCACTTAAGTGAGGTGGCTAACCCAGTTCCTCACACGTAGACAAACTAAAATTCTCAGAAAATCACCACCGTAAATAGCCCATAATTCAGCTTGCCCAATAACCCTCATGTAAATATATTCAAATGATGTCTATTTGTGTTGAAATTTCATCCATAGGCTAATGTAATGGTTTTACAAATTATGGTGACTTTAGTTTAATTTTTAGAATTTATTTTTCACTGGGTGAAAAATCGCCTGGAAAATAGTTGCGTCAGCTTAATCTCAAAATCCGCACGTCAACAAATCCGGATATTTACATTTCTGATATCACCATATTTTTTTGAAAATTATGATGTTTTCGAATTTCAATTTCGTTACAGAATTCTGGTGTCGCTCTGTCGGAGCGCGCACCTCTGTGTACGACACTGGGGTAACATTTGTTAACACTAATTAATCCTAGATATTAATTATTTCAATCTCATAATAATAATCAGGTGTAATAACCATATTATTCATGTTTTCTAATAAATAAAGTTTTCTGGGGTGTTACAAGAGGTGCCTGAAAGCAACTCTATAGTGAACTCTATCTCCCTAGCTGGTGGCAATCCAGACAAATCATCAGGAAACACGTCTGGAAACTCCTACACTACCTCAATCTCCTCAAGGGTCGGTGACTGATCAGCCTTAGGGACTAAGACCACACTGGCAAGAAAAGTATCACAACCCTTGTTCACCATCCTCATTACCTTCATGGCGGAGATCACAAACCTTCCTGCTAAGTTCCTTGGCAACGGATGTGAGAATTCATCCTCACCAGAAATACGGAAAGTAATCTTCTTCCCTCTACAATCCACCAAGGCATAGTGCTCCTCAAGCCAATCCAAACCAAGAATGGAATCATAGTCCTTCATCTTAAGCAAGTAGAAGCACCCAAATAACCCTCAGTCCTCAATGCACACAAGTAAAGACAGAATACACTTCCTTGTTGATACCGTACCTGCCGATACAAACAAAGGGACTTCTAACTCCTCTGCCTCTACTTCAGACTCTACTGCTAACTACTTGGCAATCTGCTCAGAAACGAACGAGTGTGTGGCACCGTATCAAACAATACCCGAGCATGCACACCCATGACTAGAACCGTACCTTCCGTGACGTTCTCGGCCTGCTCCGCATCCTCTCGTGCTAGTGCAAACACTCGAGCTTGGGCTTGAGGCCTTCCTGGTCTCCTTGTCATTGGCACTGCCACTGCTGCTGCTGCTGGGGCTGGCGCTCCATGCTGCACACCCTGCTAAAGTCTGGGACAATCCTGGTTCTGGTGCTCCGTGCTGCCGCACTTGAGACACTTTCCTGCCAACTTCCAACACTCGGTGCCTTCGTGTGCCCTACCACAGTGAGGACACGCCTTCTTGTCGCTGGGCCTGAAGCTGAGTGACTGTGATGTAACCGCCTGCTGACTCGATGCCACTGGACACTGAGGTGATTGGTACACGGACTTCTTCCTATCCTGCCTCTGGAAAGGTGGCGCGGACCTCTTCTGTGCTGCCCTCTTCTCCTCCAGGTATTGGTCCATCTTGCTCTCCTGCCTGCACACTGCACTGAGAGCCTCGTCTAGATTGCAGTGGTCAAAATCCACAAGCCTGGACCTCAGTGATGGTTTGAGACCCATCACAAACTTCTTAGCCTTCCTGCGCTCATTAGCAACTATATGGGGAGCATATTTAGAGAGCTCGGCAAGCCTGGCCTCGTACTCCAGAACCGTCATGGAGCCCTGAGTAAGAGAGAGAAACTCCTACTCCATCTTGTCCTAGATGTGCTCAGGGATGAACTTGGCCCGAAAAAGCCTCGTGAACTCGGCCTAAGTCACCTCTATGGCACCATCCTCGTACCTGGTGCGAAGTACGGAGGCCCACCAAACATCGGCTCTCTCCTGCAAAACACAACTCATAAGCACCATCTAACAACACTTTAACTTAACAAAAGTACATAAACTTTAAGTACCTAAAGCATGTAGGTGGCCAGGCTAACTTTATCCTCCTCAGCACACCTGATGGCTCGGAATATCTTGTCAACCTCCCTCATCCAGCTCTCCGCTAAGAGTGGCTGACTCTCCCCCTTGAAAGAAGGCGGAGCCATCCTCTTGAACCTCTCCATGATGGACGGACCACCATGGCCATGCTCCTGCGGAACTGGAGCTGGAGCCTGAGCCTGAGACAACAAGCAACATATAAGCAATACAAATAACAATCATGCATTTAACAAAACAGACTACTCCTATTAACAACTCTAACCTGAGCCTGCAGTGCCGCCTTAGTCTGTGCTTGGGTCTGCATTGCATGAACCAGGCCTTGCATGAACATGCAATAGTTCACAGGTGGTGGTGGAGGAAGTACCGTGGGACCCTAGGGTGCTGGGGCCTGCTACTCACCCCTCTCCTCATGCCTCTGCTCATCCTCCCTAGCCTGAGCACCACGCCTACCACGGCTCGCCATAGCCTATAAAACAATTTAATCTAGTTAGAATCTAAGTTGTTTAGTCCTAACCATTTTCTTATCTATATTTAATCCATTATTAGATATTTTCCACATATATGGACTAATTCTATAAAGACTTTGCAATATCGTGAACATAATGGCATATTCATGTACTATCTCAACTTGTTGCTCTAATACTAATCTCTGTAATGACCCTCCTTATACCAGTACGATTATACCAATCCACATCGATATAAAGGGCGTCATTATAGTGGGACATTTACCCAACATAATATAATAGGCTAAGATGTACATAAATAACAAAAGAGTACAGTGGAAATAAAATAGAAGTCTTATTCTGTAACGCCCCACTTCCACCCGGTATGGTTATACCAACCCACATTGGATGAGAGCAAGTCGCTACAGGGGAGAAAACCCCAACGATAGTCACATGGGCTGAGATATACATAAATAGAAAGGAATATTACAGCGGAAATTAAATAACTCTTATTCCATCAACTTTATAAACCACATACCACAGTCTATATAGTCCAAGGAAAGAAATAACATAACATACATCCACTAAACATATAGCCAGTTCCCAAGTACAATTAACCAAAGTTCAAATTACAATTACATCACATACTATGAAATAACTCAAATCTTCAATCTACTCTTCACGCTCCACGTCAGATCCTACTAACTCCTCGGCTTCTAAATCTCCTAAAATGTTTAGCAAGGGAGAGTCTACACAATAGACTCAGCAAGCAACTTAAAAGTTCAAACCATGTACTTACCACGCATGCTTTCTAACAATTTAACACTTTATAGCTATCACATGATCATTAACTATTTGCAATTTACAATTAAACTAACACATGCTCATACTGTTGGATATCTTATTTTGATGATAACCAAATATGATTCATTGACATACTGAAATTATGTTTGTCATGCTTAAATTCATATCTCACAATGTTTCCTTCATGTACAGATCAAAGAAAAAGTCATATGTGATCAATGGTGTCGACACTGCTCCATTATGTGTCGACACTAGTTCCCTGTCCCAGAACCAGGATTTCAGTAAGTACCCAGTGGTGTTGACATAGTCTAGTTGTGTGTCGACACTAGTACACTGTCCTAGAAGCTTGTTTCTCAGCCAGGAACCTGTGTGTCGACATATAACAGTGTAGTGTCGACACAGTTTGGATAATTCTCCAGATCTAAAATTACCAAGACACGTGGAGGATTTTGGTAAGGGCTTTTTGGGTGGGAATTCCTATGCTCCCATTTCCCAAGATATTTTGTGGACCCTTGGGGCTATAAATACCCCCTATCCACTTGGCTTTAGTGAGAGCCATAGAGACACACTTCTGCTCCTCCAATACTCCAGAATATTCCAACCGAATCTTGAAGAAGGCTCCATCCTAGCCATTCGCTCCCAGATTTGAAGCAATCAAAGTCTTGAGCACCTTGGATGATCCAATTGAAGAAGAATTTCGAGCCATCAGAGTCTTCCTCCTGGAGCTGAAGCAAAAGAACTTGTCTCCTTCTCTAAAGTAGAAACAGGGATCTACGAACCAGTCCTTCTCAATTTGGGATCTAATTGCTATAACTGGTTCCTCATCTTAAACTCATTCTATATTGTGTGCTTTATGAAATTGGTGCAATCCTTGTGCCCAATTTCGTGTGTGTGTGATTGGATCTGAGATTTCTGTATCTTAGAGTGTGTGTTCTCCTGTGACTTCTCTAAACTGGCAAGATAAGCCACAATTGTGTGTGTGTGTGGATGGTGGATGTAGGATACACTATTGTGTAATCCGAACCACCCTAAATCTGCTTGTCATTGTGGTTTGCTTGTCTCTTGCGTTAGATGCTTGATAGGCTCGTTGCTAATTCATCATCTAATCTATCCAGATTGTTCAGATTTGTGAATAAGCTATAGATTCTAGTTTAATCTCCATCTCTCAAAGAATTTAATCAATTGAATTATAAAATTCTGTGAAATCTATTCAACCCCCCCCCCTTCTAGATTTCCTATAGTAGTTTTTCCGCAACATTTCATTTGGTATCAAAGAAAGGTTCTCTTTGCACTTTAAGTGTTTGATCTAACGATCAAGAGTTTATTGCTATGGAGAATGTCAGGGGATTTATTGTTGAGGGTCACTCAGTAACTAGGCCTCCTTTTTTCGATGGATCTGACTATGCCTATTGGAAAAACAGGATGCAAGTGTTCCTGAGAGCATAGGACTATGAACTTTGGAAGATTGTTGACAAGGGAGCAGATGAACTCCCTGAAGATGAAAGCCTATGGACCAAGGACCAGATCAAGAAATCAACAATGAGCTAGAGTGCCATGAACATGATGCAATGTGCCATCCATCCCAAGGAGTACTCCAGAGTCTCCTCATGTAAGTCTGCTAAGGAGATGTGGGACAAGCTACAGCTCATCTATGAGGGAACTTCTGAGGTAAGAGAGACCAAGGCAAGTATCTTAGTCTCAGAATATGAAATGTTCAGGATGAAAAGTGATGAAACTATTTCTAAGATGTTTGCTAGATTCATGCTCTTGGTAAATGGTCTTAGGGGTCTAGGAAAGGACTATACAAATAGTGACCTTGTCAGGAAAGTCCTTAGATCACTTCCATCAGCCTGGCACACAAAAGCAACTGTAATTGAGGACTCAAAAAATCTGTCAACCATGCAACTGGATGAGCTAATAGGTTCACTCATGACATATGAGATAAATCTGAAAAGAAATGCATCTGTGACTACATCTAAGAAGCCTATTGCTTTAAAAGCTTCATCTAGTTCAAAAACTGTTACTGACCAATCTGATGAAAGTGATGAGTCTTCTGGTGAAGAGAATGATGAGGAGTTAGCCTTATTGACAAGGTAATTCAAAAAATTCTTGAGAAAGAAAGGAAAAGGTAAGTTCAAACCCTTCATTAAAAAGGATATCTCAAAGAAAAATGATTTCAATAAAAAATTGGAAACCACAAAAAAGACTGACATTATTTGTTATGAATGCAGGAAACCAGGACACATGAGAGGAGAGTGTCCTGATCTAAAGAGGAAGTTGAAAATTCAGATGTTTAAGAAGACAAGAGCAATGCTAGCTACTTAGAGTGATGAGGAAGAAGAAGATCAAGAGGAAAGTGGTTCAGATGAAGAAGAAGTAACATGTCTTATGGCTAGACATGAAGAAAATACTGAGGTAAGTCCTTCATTTGAAGACTTTACAACTGATGACTGGGAGGAAGCCTATGCTGTCTTATTTGAAAAATTGTGTGAACTAAAGTCTGAAAATAAGACATTGAGAAGAAAAGTTAACAGTATGGTGCAAAGTCCACAAGAATCTAAACAAATGAAATTGCTGACTGATGAAATCAATAACCTAAAAAAGGAAAAAGAATGTGTGAATGAACAACTTGATGTGATCAAGGAGAGATGTCAATCAATTGAAAAAGAAAAACAGATCTTAATGAATGAAAATAAAAAACTCATAAATGAAAAAGAAGTGATTCAAGGAGAATTGAAAATTGTTCAGAAAGAATTGGATGATAAGAAAGAAATGTTATCAAAATTTGTCAAAGAAAAACAAAACCTAGATGCCATTTTAGGAATTCAAATGAACCCTACCAAACATGGTTTGGGCTTTCAACTGGAAAACAAAAAGAAAATTGGGCAAACCTTGATAACTTCTTTTGTTCAAGGTACTTCATCTTACAGCAAATCTGAAAACAACATCCAAGAAAAACCACAACCAAACTTAAAACCTAAAAATAAAAATCAATTCAATAATTCAAAAACTCAAGTGAAAAATGGAAGAGTACAAGCCAGTCAACAAAATTCTAAATCCAATATGAGACCAACTTCAAATCCAAAGATCAATAAAAACCCTTCAGTTAATTCCAAATCATACATCAATAAGAATAAGAGTTTTACACCACAAAGAATCATGATGTGCACTATATGCAAAAAATCTGGTCACACTGATGAAAAATACAGATCAATAATGAATTCAAAGAAAATAAGGCAAATCTAGATTCCAAAACATCTTGTTGCTGAGCTGAAACAACTGATGGGACCCAAAGCAATTTGGGTACCAAAATTCTCTTTCTAAATTTGTTTTGCAGGAATGTCTTATAGCCCACAAGAAAGATAAATGGTACCTTGACAGTCGCTGTTCAAGACATATGACTGGAGATAAGGAAAAATTTTCAACATTGATTGAAAAGATGGTGGACAAGTAATTTTTGGAGGTAAGAACAAAGGGCAAATCATTGGAACAGGAAGAATTGGTAAGAATCCTTCAAGCTCAATTGAAAATGTTTTACTTGTTGAAGGTCTTGATCATAATCTCTTGAGCATAAGTCAACTGTGTGACAAAGGCCTTAAGGTTATTTTTAATTCTAAATCATGTGAAATTGTTGAAAAAGACTCTGGTGAAATAAAATTTTTTGGTCAAAGAATAAATAATGTTTACCTGGTAGATTTGAATGATCACCAACATGAAAATCTTTGTCTTGTTGCCAATCAGCATGATCTATTTCAACTGTGGCATAGAAGATTAGGTCATGCTAGTGAAAATATTCTGAATAAATTGTTGAGACTTGATCTTGTAAATGGTTTACCAAAAATGAAGAAAAATAAAAATGCAATTGTATGTATTTCATGTGCCCAAGGTAAACAAACCAGGAAATTATTCAAATCTATTGCACCCTTAATCACTTCCAAACCTTTTGAATTATTGCATATGGACTTATTTGGTCCAACTAGGACACTCAGTCTTAGTGGACATAGATTTGGATATGTGATTGTGGATGATTTTTCTAGATTCACATGGGTGTATTTTCTATCTCACAAGAGTGACACTTCAGAAAATTTCAAAGAATTTGTTGATAAAATTGAAAATGCAAAAACAAATAAAATTCACTCCATTCTTACTGATCATGGAGGAGAATTTGACAATAATTTGTTTTTCGATTTTTGCAGAAATAAAGGAATTGATCACAAGTTTGCTTCTCCAAGGACTCCTGAACAAAACGGAATTGTTGAAAGGAAGAATAGGACTTTAGTGGAGATGGCAAGAACATTATTGATTGAAAATCAGCTTCCAAGAAAATTTTGGGCAGAAGTCATTAACACTTCATGTTATGTCCTCAATAGAGTGATGGTAAGACCAGTCCTTAAGAAAACATCCTATGAACTTCTGAAAGGTAAGAAACCTCACATTGCATATTTTAGAGTCTTTGGGTGTAAGGTTTTCATTCATAATAATGACAAACATGATCTTGATAAATTTTAAAAGAAAAGTGATGTAGGCATCTTTCTAGGATATTCTGAAAATTCAAGGTCATATAGAGTGTTTAACAATGATTCAAACAGTGTGGAGGAAACTCCTCATGTCATATTTGATGAGAATATTGAAAAATCTACTGACCTTGATTTGTGCAGGAATCAAGAAGAAGATGTTGACATTCTCATAAAAGAAAAAGATCAATCTGTGGAGAATGAAGAGGTTGCTGAACCTGAAGCTGAGTTGACATCACAAGACATTGAGTTGACACCAGAACAGGTAAGTACAACAACAAGAGGTAATTTCAAATACTTTAAAGACCATCCACTTGAGAATGTTGTTGAAAATGTTCATGATAGAGTCCATACAAGAACTCATTTCAGAAATGTCATTGAACAAGATCATATGGCTTTCATATCCCAAATAGAACCCAAAAACATTGAAAAAGCACTAAAAGATAATTCATGGATAGAAGCAATGCATGATGAATTGAATCAATTCAAAAGAAATAATGTTTGGAGTCTAGTTCCCAAAAATCCTGAAAACTCAATAATTGGAACTAGATGGGTGTTTAGGAATAAATTGAATGAAGATGGAAAAGTTGTCAGAAATAAAGAAAGACTGGTTGCTAAAGGATATAATCAAGAACTTGGAGTAGATTTTGAGGAATCCTTTGCACCAGTAGCTAGATTAGAAGCAATGAGAATTCTATTGGCATATGCATGTTCCAAAAACTTCAAATTGTTTCAAATGGATGTGAAAACTACCTTTTTAAATTGGTACATAAAAGAAGAAGTGTTTGTTGCTCAACCTCCTGGATTTGAGGATCATGATAAACCTAACCATGTGTATAAACTTCATAAAGCTCTGTATGGTTTGAAACAAGCTCCAAGAGCATGGTATGACAGATTGAGCAGTTTTCTGGTTGGTAAAAATTATTCCAGAGGTAAGGTGAATCAAACTCTTTTCACAAAATCAGCCCACAATTATATCATTTTAGTTCAAGTGTATATGGATGATATTATTTTTGGATCCACTAATCCTTCACTGTGTGAAGAATTTTCAAATCACACGCATAATGAATTTAAAATGAGTCTTATGGGAGAATTACAATTCTTTCTTGGTTTGCAGGTCAAACAACTTGAAGACGAGTTCTTCATAAATCAAGCCAAATATGTAAAAGAATTGCTCAAAAAATTTCACTTTGAACAAGCCAAACCTGAAAGGTTGCGGAATTCCCTATGTATGGTAATCTAGAAGGGGGGTTGAATAGATTACTATCAATTGAAAAGCTTATCACCTTCTTTTCGCGAGAACAAGGGCTGTTGAAATACTAGCAGAGTTTAAACTATGTGTGGATGTGTGTGAATAGATGATAGATAGATAAACAAGCAATTAAGCGTGTGTAGTTATGTCGTGCCTACCAAACATCTAACGTAAATTCGTGCAAACCACGAGACACGCAGATTTTACGTGGTTTGGAGAACACAACTTGTGTATCCTACATCCATGGGCCACACACACACGCAGAACAACCTGCTTATGAGCTAGTTCGAGAACTACAACTCACACACACACAAGTTATTTGATGTGCAACCACGATCAAATGAACTCCCACACGTGAATCAAGCACAAGGACTGCTTGAGACACAAACACACACACACGTTTACGTAAAAACGAAAAACAGAGAGAGTTCTGAATTGTAGAACAAATCCTGATTGAAGAACTTCTCTCGTGAACGATCGGCTGGGCTTCAAGCTTCGTCTTGATGATCACAAGTTGATGATGATGCTTGAATCCTCGACGTTCAAGCTTCACCTTCGCTGGGAAGAAGTATCTCCTTGAATCTGGGTGGCAGGTTGAAGCGGAGCAGCAAGAACAATTCTTCTGAAGAAGACTCATCCTCAGAGTCTTCAGACTCATCTGAGGCTCGAGTAGTCACCCCATCTCAAGTCGCAACTAAAGGTCATTTTATTCTCAAGCCGAGGGCTGTGGCTTTAGATGATAAAGCTCTTGCAAATGCTTTTCCAGAGCTTATACCCTTCTTTCAGTTTCAAGGGTGGCTGAAGTTTATCTCAAAATTCTGAATCTTTTATCCACGTTTAGTTCAAGAATTCTATTTGAACATGGTGGATGATCCAGAAGGTTTCAGGTCTGAAGTCAAGGGTGTATCTATCCTTTTCACTCATGATTTAGCTTCTAAGCTTTTTCACTTTCCAAATGATGGTGAGGATTGGAGTGATTTTGAATTCAATCTTCATAAAGCCTACACTTTGCTCACTGGTCTTCCTCATGATTCAATGGATTCAAGGCAAACCCATGTCACAAGATTCAATACCAACACCTTTCCTCCAATTCTTCATGTGATTCATCACATTCTTACCACCATCATCACACCACAGGGTAGTGGCAAAAACAGGTTGACAGACATTCAAAGATTTGTGTTGTATAGCATGAAGAAGAATGTGAAAATCAATTTGAACTTGATCATGACTCAGATCTTATCTGAAACCAACAGAAAAGATTTACGCAGATCTCTGCCTTATGCTGCCCATCTTACAGCAGTGTTCAAGCATTTTGGAGTATCCTTTGAGAATGAAAAGGTTCAGAAAATCCCTCAAAGCAACATTTATTGCTTACATCATGTGCAAAATTTTATGAGATTTAGAGTTGAGGGAGCTCAAGTCCTAAGAGGTCCAGTTGTAGAGCCAGAGCCTCCAGTTGAACATATTCAAGAAGATATTGCTCCATAAGGTGATGCACCTCAAATTGATCCCGTGGACCAGCCACAAATTGAGATTGAGATTCCCTTTGAACCTCAAGCTATGCCTTCACCTCATGGATCTCCACCTCCATCACATATACCTATTCCTCCAACCCTACTTACACAACCCCATAGCTCTGCATCCACTTCATCTGGTGGACCTACTGTTCCACCTGAGCTATATACATTTCTGCAAAATCAATTTGACACTCTCAATTCTACCATGACCGAAATGTCTAACAGATTTGAACTTCGAATTCAGAGATTAGAGAATTCTGTGAATGGTCAGTTTGTGACACAGCATGAAGTAGCTGACCATGCCACTAGGAGATTCAATAGGCTGATTGGTACTTTGGGTGACGCCTGTACCTAACTAAAAGATCTTCAGATCAAGACTCAAGCAGTTCTGGAAGAAATTTTGCTCAATACTCAACAAGGACTCTTCAACAGTCAAGAAGCTGTCACTCAAGTGTCCAAAAATCGATTGTCCTTTGCTCATCTAGTTGATGATATGGATGGCATGAAGACTTTAATTGCTCACATTGATCAAGAGATGGCAGATCTCAAGTCTGACTTTAGCAATTTCATGCAACATGGAACAGTTCCCAGCTCATCCTCTTCTTCTCAGCATGCAACTCACAGTCTTGGTGCCTTTCAAGAAAATATGTATGAAAATCATCAAAGAATGGAAGACCTTCTACACACAAGGCTCTCTACCATGCAAACTCAAATGAGAACAAGTTTGAATGCTATGGAAGCAAGAATGAAGACCATGGAGACCATCTTACTCCCAATTCCTCCTTCTCCTCCACCTCCTTCTGCATGATGTCTCATTTTTTTTTTTTGATGATGTCAAAAGGGGAGAAAGGATTCATTTTATTTTGGCCTACAGAAGTGAATGAGTCTATAGAAGTGAATGAGTCGACTTCAGTATTCGACTACAGTAATCGAAGTCAGCAGTCGAATTTAGCATTCGACTGTAGCAGTCAACTACAGCATTCGACTTCAGAAGTGGGAGTCAGCAGTGTTACTAGATGGATGGATACTAATGTTATGCTAATGTTACAGATAACTTTTGGATGTTAAACTTTATGGAAAACATGTCTTTTTGGGATAGTTTGGAATACATTTCTTCTTGGGACACATTTTGATTTTGGTTGATGGATGCATTGTTGGATGCTTGTATGACAGATTTTTTCTTTGGAAATGACAAATGAATGACATGCTTGCTTGCAAAGGGATGAAAAATTGTGGATGTCTTTGTTATGCTCATAATATGCTATGAAATTGTGAATGGATGACTTTTTAAATCACATTTGTGAGAAGCTCAAGTTAACTTGATGAATCATAGTTGCCATCATCAAAAAGGGGGCGATTGTTGGATCTCTTATTTTGATGATACCCAAATATGATTCATTGACATACTGAAATTATGTTTGTCATGCTTAAATTCATATCTCACAATGTTCCCTTCATGTACAGATCAAAGAAAAAGTCATATGTGATCAGTGGTGTCGACACTGCTCCATTGTGTGTCGACACTAGTTCCCTGTCCCAGAACCAGGATTTCAGCAAGTACCCAGTGGTGTCGACACAGTCCAATTGTGTGTCGACACTAGTACACTGTCCCAGAAGCTTGTTTCTCAGCCAGGAACCTGTGTGTCGACACATAACAGTGTAGTGTCGACACAGTTTGGATAATTCTCCAGATCTAAAATTACCAAGACACGTGGAGGATTTTGGTAAGGGCTTTTTGGGTAGGAATTCCTATACTCCCAATTCTCAAGATATTTTGTGAACCCTTGGGGCTATAAATACCCCCTATCCACTTGGCTTTAGTGAGAGCCATAGAGACACACTTCTGCTCCTCCAATACTCCAGAATATTCCAGCCGAATCTTGAAGAAGGCTCCATCCTGGAAATTTGCTCCTAGATTTGAAGCAATCAAAGTCTTGAGCACCTTGGATGATCCAATTGAAGAAGAATTTCGAGCCATCAGAGTTTTCCTCCTGGAACTGAAGCAGAAGAACTTGTCTCCTTCTCTGAAGCAGAAACAGGGATCTACGAACCAGTCCTTCTCAATTTGGGATCTAATTGCTATAACTGGTTCCTCATCTTAAACTCATTCTATATTGTGTGCTTTGTGAAATTGGTGCAATCCTTGTGCCCAATTTCGTGTGTGTGTGTGATTGGATCTGAGATTTCTGTATCTTAGAGTGTGTGTGTTCTCCTGTAACTTTTCTGAACTGGCAAGATAAGCCACATTTGTGTGTGTGTGTGTGGATGGTGGATGTAGGATACACTGTTGTGTAATCCGAACCACCCTAAATCTGCTTGTCATTGTGGTTTGCTTGTCTCTTGCGTTAGATGCTTGATAGGCTCGTTGCTAATTCATCATCTAATCTATCCAGATTGTTCAGATTTGTGAATAAGCTATAGATTCTAGTTTAATCTCCTTCTCTCAAAGAATGTAATCAAGTGAATTTTAAAATTTTGTGAAATCTATTCAACCCCCCCCCCCCTTCTAGATTTCCTATAGCAGTGTTTCCGCAACATTTCACATACTACAACATGGATAATAAAACATGAAATCTATTAACAACTATACTAACACATGTAACAAGAATTCTAAACATTGTTACTTATAACATGAGAGCATTCATACTAACACATGCTTGCAATTCTTACTAATACATGGCTTATATTCAAATTTATAACATGATACTAAACACATGCTTATGAAGTAGTTCTAACTCATGGACATATTTTACATACACCTACACATGGGACTAAACATGATATCACAATTAACATAAATCACATTAGCACATGCATCATTTTCTCATGACATGAACATATGTACTTTTACCTTGGATTTGACATGCACATACTCTCATATTAACATTCACTTTCACTTATGTTGGCCCTTTATGTACGGCAGCAAGGTAACCTAGCTAGAGGGGGGGGTGAATAGGTTTTTCTGAAATCTGAAATCAAAATGTGAACACTTAAAAGTTTGGTTAGTGTTAGTGTGATGAAGAGTGGTAGTGCGGAAGCAAAAGAACAATCACACAAAAGGACACAGGAGATTTATCCTGGTTCGGCCCTTCCCACATGGAAGTCCTACGTCCAGTCCCCAAGCAAACTCTTAGGATTTCACTAACCGAAGGTACAGTCCCCTTCAAGGACACTAAAACACCCTGGATACCCCACCAGGTCTTCTTCTCTTTCCCGGGCAAGAAGGCAGCCCACTTCTTTTCTAGGCTCGGAAGCAAACCTACTTCTTTTACAGGTTCAGAAGTAAACCTCCTGAAACAAACCCTAGTGCAGTTCTGCTAGACTTAAACCCCCAGCTAGGTCCTGTTGGTACAAACCCCAACAAGGTTCTGCTAGACACTAACCTCTAGCTAGGTTACACACTGTATACAGTCCTACAGCTGGACAGAATTCTTTCTTAGAAAAGAAAGATCAGACTGAGAGCTACTACAAGATGAACACTCAGGACTTAGCTCACAGTCACAGACTCTCCCCCAAAATTACAATGAGCACAGGGAGAATGGAAGAGAAGAAGGCTTGAAGGCGATGAAGACTTCTGCTTTGAAAGCTTCTGTAGATTTTTGGCTCGAGCTCTTCTCTCTTTCTCTGAGTGTTTGTGGCGTGAAGGTTCTTCTCACAGTTGTACACTCCTTGAAGGATTTTTAGGAAGGCTCCAATTTCTGTTCTTCAGCAATGCTCCATCTTTATATGAGCAGCTTTAGAATAGATCCGTTGTAGCTCTTCTAGTCGTTGCTGATCTCTTGTCTTGATCTACCTTTGGTGGTCTTTGAGATCTGTGAGCATGGAGCAGTGTGTCAGCACAAAATAGTGTTTTCACGATGACAGTGCACTCTGCTGTATTTCTCTTAACATGCTAAAACTGATAGGTCAAATCTTTTTCTGACACTGCTTTGAATCAAGCATGCAGCTTTATCTATCAGAAGATATTTAACTTTTCAATGAGCGCCAAAGACACTTTCAAAATATTCAAGAGAAATCTATGTGAATATGACTTATACAATCGTTGTTCATTTACAAGTAAATCATTCCAAGTTTATGAACAAATCAATGTGAAAGACAAGTCGTTATGATCATTGAAGAAATCGTTATGGGAACGATTTCTTAACAAATCGTTGTGAAGGCAAGTCGATGCGTTCACTTAAGAAATCGTTACGGTCTAAAGAAATCGTTGTGAGGACAAATCGTTGTGCTCACTTATCAAATCGTTATGGAATCGATTTCCTAGAAAATCGTTGCGCTTACAAAACAAATCGTTATACGATAAAATCGATGTTTCACTTAACGAATCGTTACACGATCAAATCATTGTGTAACTTATGAAATCATTGTTAGTGAAATCGATGTGGCACTTTTGAATAGAAATCGATGTATATTGAATGAACATCGATTTAGCATTTTAGTGCGCCATATTTGCATCAATGTGAGACTCAGCATTTTGCTATGAGATTGATGTGACTCAGATGAAACAAAATATTCAATAGTATTTAATCAACAAAGATATATATGAAATCATCATAAGTTTTGTTATCACCAAAATATAAGGACAACCATAAAGTGGTTCAACAATCTCCCCCTTTTTGGTGATGACAAAATTTATGCGAATTTTCTGATAAACATATATAAAGCATAGAGGTTTATGAAAATTCATACAAACTCTCCCCCTTTTTGTCACTAACCAAAAAGGAAGGATATTACCATGGATTTCTCTCCCCCTTTGAGAGAATTTCTTACCATAGAGGGGTTCAACAATAATAGTTGATAAGGAATTACTCCCCCTTAATCTATGCTCCCCCTGAGCATGAGACTCCCCCTTAATGTGAGGCAAGTCAAATCTTGTTGCTCTTGACCTTTGACATGTTGTTTGTCAAGTCTTCAAGATTTTTATCTGTATATAAAAAAAAACTTGCAAACATTGTTAGTAGCATTGTAGTTTACTGAATATAACAAACATAAATGAGGTTTAAAAATAGAAAACTAAAACTAAAGGATGACTACTTCCTCTTCAGATTGGAATGAAGTGAAGAGTTTGTAATCACCAATCGGATGTTTTTTAGCATCCTCTAACCATACCCATTTGAATGTCTTTTCCTTTTGTTCATCAAGAGTAGATAGGCATTTTCTTCTTTAATGTTGAAGCTACTTGAGGAGTTGTTTACAGAAGATGTCTCTTGAGAAGTTACTTGGATTTTATGAGCCTTATCCTCAGCTTTTTCATCATCAGAAGCTTCTTCAGCACTTATTTCTTCAGAGATATCCTTTTTGAAAAAGATATGAGGCTCCCCCTCAATCTGAGGTATATTGAATGAACATCGATTTAGCATTTTAGTGCGCCATATTGCATCAATGTGAGACTCAGCATTTTGCTATGAGATTGATGTGACTCAGATGAAACAAAATATTCAATAGTATTTAATCAACAAAGATATATATGAAATCATCATAAGTTTTGTTATCACCAAAATATAAGGACAACCATAAAGTGGTTCAACAACTTACACATTATTTCACATGGTTTTCACATAGTTTTCACTTTGCACATTCACGTATCACATGTCACATCACTTGCACTTACCACGTGCCACGTTTACATGTCACTTTACACATTGTTCACATTACCACTTTTACACATTGCCAAGACACAGCCCAAATCACCACTAGAAAGATCACTTAACACATACACGTACTTAATCACCAAGCAAAGTGACCAAGTCTTGGTTACTGCGCAGAACCAGGGGAAGCCATCCCCACCATTACCAGTGGAACTTGTCCACCTCCAGGATTTCACACAACCCGTTGCCTCGGGTATCACGTAACACATTTGAGCTTTCCCGTAGGGGCACTACTACAGCACAGCTCCACGCAATCTATGGTGGCAGTGTCTCATTGGCACAACTTATTTATCTTGTCACATTAACACATTTTCACACACACATGCCACATGTTCTCTCACTTTCCATGCACATGCACACATATTTCATGAAACCATTACTAATCACTTCTGGATATTCAATTTAATCAGTAACAGTAAGTAACAGAACCTAATCAGGATGCTAATCTCGTTTTTAATCATATTTGAGATCTATCCTTAAAACATGGTACAAAAAGCTTCAGAATTTAATAACAATTTGCACAGTAATCAGAATACTATCAAATTTTAACCCCAGGGTGAATACAGCACATGGAACATATCTGTAATTTTTTTTCATAATTTTCAAGATAGTACAACTATTTTTAATAATTAACAGAGATTACATGTAATTTGTTGAGATAATTCAATTTAGTATGGTAGACAGTAAAGCAGTCGGTTCTAATAGGTCCAAAATATGTGAACAGTCTCTCTAAGATCATGATAACTTCTTGAATCCATAACATGCAACAAAATTATTTATTCAGAATTAAACACAGTCAAAACATGCTTATTTCACCAATACAGAATTTATATTAATTATAGTCATGCTCAGAAATTCAACAGAGCCTCATGATATGACCTAATGACCATACCTAACCAACCACAATTTTTACAGCATGCACAGACTTCCAAACATTCGAAAATCATCACACAGAGATTAAACATGCATTTCTGCAGAAAGAAGATGAACTTGACGGCAAGGAGCTTACCGTCAGGAGGAGTTAACGGCAGGATCGACTGCCGTCGACCCAAGAACTTGGCGGTAACACTGTTGCCATCAACTTCCTGTCTATACATAGTATATACCGAACACATAAAATAGAGATTTTTGGGGGGTCCAAGCATGAAATAAAAATCCGCAAAAATCTTAAAACCCTAAAGGACAAGTCTATGCAGAGAAACCCTAAGTTACTTGCCTGAAATAAATTCTACGAAGATCAAATCTGCCGAAGAAGCCCTCCTCGACCAAGCCAAGAAGGTGAAATTGCAACCCCAAATCTGATCTTCACGCCTGCACAGAAGACCCTCCGGTGTCGGGGAAGATTCTTCAACACTTGGAGCTCCTTCCAGTCGTAGAAGATCGCCAGAAGACCTCTCCAATCGTCGGATCAAGCTTTGTAACAGTCTAGTTTTATCACAAGAAACCCTAGCTTTTCCTTCTCAACCAAAAGACCTAATCCGACTAAAAACACTAAGTTTTATAGGGCTAATGGGTCGGGGTATGCTTAGGATTAGGTTTCCTACCGTTGGGATGTGTTTCCTAATCGGGATCTGGAGAAAACGCACTCATTTCAGATCTGGAATCATAAACACATCCGGAGAAATAAATGTCTAGTTTACTGCCGTCAACCAAGAGTCAACGTCAATCGATGTTGACGTCAAGATTTTCTGGTCAGACAGTAAACGACACACTTGTTGTCATCGACCCACTCTTAACGTCAAGAGATGTTGACCTTAAGCAGAATTTCGACAGAAACACAGTAACCATCAAACAACATGTATGCATAGTAATAATTAAATACTATATGCACAGAATTTAATAAATATAATATAGATAGAATTAAATAAATATATTATATGCACAGAAATAAACATATATATTTATATCCACATAAATAAATAAATATCTATAATATGCACAAAATTAAATAAATATATGAGGACAAAGTTTGAGGGCCTTACATATTCCATCATCATTCATAATTCCACAGTCTATATAGCAATAAGAGAATAACAATTGTCCACATTATTACAAGTCCATATGAATACATAATGACATCGTTCACATACTATGAAAGGAAAGAGTAAACTACACAGCACTCCACAAGCAGCTAATCCTCTCGCTCGGAGTCGCTCCTCACTACATCCTTCTCAAGTACGGGGACACCTGTCTCACCTGTATGTTAAAGCAAGTATGAGTCTTTCAACAAGACCCAGCAAGCAACCTAAGGTACATCCTTACACATATCACATACACATGCTAGTCTTTTACACAATAAGAGAAATACATGGTACATGCTTCATGTTAATTAAGTAAATAACATGACAACCCACACATGCTTTCTACACATTAACATGATTCATGGTTTCAAATTCTATTAATATCATTTCACAATTCTACACAATTAAAGCATGGAATTATGCCCATAGTAGCTAGCAATCCTAGCATGATATCTAATCATTTTCACATACTTTTAAAACACATATACACATCTTGAGCTTGCTATTTTAACATGAATAATTCTCATTCACATGGTTTCACATCTTTTCACATGTTATCACATTCACATGATACTATCACATGTTCACATTTCACATATTCACATATTTCACACTTTTACATGTAATTTGCCATGACACATAGTCTGAACCACCATAAAGAAGGACACACATTCACATAACACATACTCGTCACCTAGGCAATATAGTGACGAATCTTGGTAACTGCGCAAAACCGGGAGAAGCCCTCTCCACCCTAACCAGTGGTACTTATCCACCTCCTGCATTTCATCCTAATGCCCATAAGATATCACATACACAATGAGCCTTCCCATAGGGACTTTACTACAGTACGGCTCTACAACCTTCTATGGTACTAGTGTCAATCTCGGCACAATTTACACATTATCACTTAATCACATGGGTTTATTCACTTATATGCACAATTTAATCCCTTTCACATGGACTTTATATAAACATTCATATCTAGGGTTACAGAACTATACACTACTGTTCCACAGAGATAAATAATTCATAGCGAGTCCTAACATGCTGCTAAACACTGAAATTCACATGATTTAACTCAACCATGTTTAACATCCCTTAATTAACCTCTTAAGATACAAACAGTACTCACGGGTATCAAAATAGTACAAAATTTTTATCACAAGCTTCATACAGATAATATGTCACATGCCTAATTTTTCGCAATAGTAAAACTAATTTTAATAATTTAAACAAATTTCATGCTAGTTTAGCAAATTATTCACTTAAACATGGTTCACAGCACAACAGTCATTCTTATCAGTTCTAAAACCTGAAAACAGTAACCATAAGATGATTGAAAATTTTTGAAACCCTAACATGCAACAAAACTAATTATTCCAAATTCAACACAGCCAAATCATGCTTATTTTCCAATAATAGAAATTAAACTAATTAATATCATGCTCAAAAAATTGACAGAACCTCATGATATGACCTACATACTGTAATCACGAGAATTGATCCCCAAATAAAGATGATGAAAATGAAGGAATGGACCGTGATCGCCACCAAAGCAGTTGCAAAGGATGATATGATGAATAACAGATGCTAACTACTCTGGAAAGGGAATAAAAAGTGCAGAAGAATACCTGGTTCTGAGAACGCGACAAGAAGGTCATCACCTTCTGAAGAACACGACCAGGAATGCGTCGCCTTCTGCAACAGAAGAGGGAAACTGTGGATTCTTGTTCTTCCTGCTCCTTGGCCGGCCAAGGGGCAAGAGCCTTGTGCCTGAGTTGTCTTCTTTAACCTGCCAAGAACATCAAAATGACAGAAAACCCATTAGAAATTTGTTAGATGTAGAATCTATCCCAAAATAATGAAAGAACATGAAAGAATTGGAGGGAACTCACGTAGGGTGGTGTTTTAACCCCTTTGGGTGTTTAAGATAGGTGTGTGGAGTGTTCTAATGCAAAGCTACGAGCAGAAACAAATCTAAACGTGCATACATGAAGGGGAAAACATGAAGAACAAGAGAGAGAAAGTGCAGAGGTGAAGAAATATCCTTGGTGGGCATTTCCTAGTCATCTAGAGGCTGAGAGTTCTTCTAGGGATTCGTAGCCCTCTGGGAGACGAAGAAGCAGACGTCGACCTTGCCCAAAACTGTGCTCTATTGACAATTTTATTGGCCATTATTCCTGAATGGGATGGGAAAGGAATAATGAGTTGGAGTCTGAGTTTTGGTAATTGTGCTCATACAAGGAGAGTCAAAACGTGGCAAGGAAGTTCTGAGGAAGGTTTCCTCTGAGTTTGGCAAGATTTGGAGATCTCTAGACCCACCAAAAGATGGATTATTCATGAATAGCAAGGGTCCAAGTCTGAAAAGGAAAGCCACGTTGCATGGTTCTGTGAAGGAAACCAGAACGCGACAGGCACTATGTCGCTACTAGGTAGCGACGCCTTGATACGTCGCCTTCCATAGAAGGAAGTCTTGAAGCATTTTCTGGCGAATTTTTAGGGAATTAAAATGCCAAATGAGAACGTGACGTATCGGGTGTCGCCTTCTGAAGGTGATCGATTATGTTCTGGAGGGAATCGGTGAAGGGATGAACGCGACATGAAGGGCGTCGCCTTCTAAATGTGAACGCGACAGGGACATTGTCGCCTTCAGGATCTTTCAGCATATGACTCAAAGTGTCTAATCTCCTTGCATGGGTATCAGATTGGCACACGGTTTGAAGCGTCAGATTCTTAACTCAGAAGGCTACGAGATGACGATGAAGACTGATTGATTTGACTAGGAAGAGCCCACCAGGGTGATGAACTAATAAGAAGATGCCATGATCGGATAAAGCCAGCTTGGCGATGATGAGCCAACGTGGGGCATCAATGATATGACAAGGAATTTGGCTCAGCTTATGGGCCAGAAATGGGTGTCTACAGATTGCCCCTCCTTGATGCCTACTTTGAAAGGGAGTAGAGCGATAGTGGAGAGGAGATGGCATGAAATGACGATGTAGTGGAATGAAGCAGAATGAGATGAAAAGCGGGCATCAAGGTAAAGAGACACCCATTCTGAACGAATAAGCAGCGAGAGTTATCCGGTGATCTTCGAATGTCACGCCCCGATATAGAATATCAAAACGTGAGGCAGTTGCAAGTAAGCGAGTATAGAGCGTAGAATAGACAACAAACCATTGGACAATTAAATGATGCAAAAGCAAATATCTTTCATTGATAATTCAACTGTTGTCTATTACATCAACTAACTCAGAGCCATAACATAGGGCCCATTTGACTCTAATGCATAAGATGGAAATAAAAGACTAACTAAGACACCTAGGAAAACTTGGTGACATCATGGCACTCGTGGATCACTCCTATTCCTCCCCATCCTCGTGAGTGTACTCATTCTCATCAGCCTCACCTGAGAACACAATGACAAATAATGTACGGTGAGCGACAACGCCATGTAGGATTTATATCTCATGGTGCGGGCAAACTTTACATGCTTAATGTATTAAAAGCGGAGTCACTATATGATAAACGAAAGTGTAAAAGATTGCACAATGACATGAGCCAAGATAGCATAATAGCACGTGATTGAAACAGCACAAGCTTCCAAATATAGCATAGAGCAGGATGGCCATAGCACAAATAGCACAAATTGTAAAAATAGCACAACGAGTATAGTATAGCACTTGATTGTCATTTAGATAGTCGAGATAGATAGCACTTGAGTGTAATGCCAAACACTCTAGTCATTTAAGTCCCGCTGGCAAATAGCACTTTTGGGCGCACCTCCCAGGACCTGACCGGGCCCCTTATATATTTTCAGGCATTAGTTATATTGTTTATCTTTAGACAATCAGTCAATGGCCAATAGAGAGTACCAAGAAATAGATGAGAGTACTAGATGAATAGACGAGATAGCAGAGATAGTGTGAATAGATGAGCGAGTAGAGTATAGATGAGAACTATAGGTCATTGCACATAAAATGTCAAATTAAACGGGTGATAGTAACAGTTGCTCAACACACGCAATTGGTGTTGGCAGTAAGGTGGAATTCACTACCCTTCCACTGGCCATGTTATGCACAGGTCCAGTGGTCCTGCGTGAGTCAAGATGAGAGAGAACTTCTAAAGCCATTTGGATCATATCGATCCCTAAGGGTGTTATAGGCATTAGGGTACAACCAGCTCAGTCTCCATGAGGGAATCCACAGAGTACGGAGTCTTACGGAGGTCTTAACAAAAGGTCCCTTGTCTACCAGAACAGAATGTCTGATAGAGAGGTTCCAACATGTCAAGAGAGTAGTGTGTAGTGGAAACAAGTTGCTCGACGTTCTAGAGGAATTCTAGAACAGTGGAGCGGCGATATCGGTGTTCCAAAACCACGTAATAAAGCAGAAATAATGTCATCATTAACAATGGGGAATAATATGCAATTATTAAAGTAAATTACCAGATAAATTATTCAAGTATTTTCTACATGATTTTATGGCAAGGATGTAAGTTTAGTGTGTGCATGTGCATGAAATCATGAACATTGAATGATCGTGTATATTATCGTTTAAATTAAACAATTATGTGACATAAATCAAATTTTGATAACATGATGGTTTACTGTTCATTACACAACTTTATAGTGTATACACATGCTTAAATAGTCTAAATAATCATTTAAATAAAGTTAAATTTGGTGCTGGAATAATGCAGGTAAATCACGACGGGTATCATGGTCGTGTTTATCAAGGGGTCAGAAATGCGACGACAGAGACCGTCGCATCCTTGAAACCCTAAATGTCCGAACGGCGCGCTTTCCCAGGGACGGGAAAACACAACGAAACGCGATGACCTTAGCGGTCGCGTTTCAGTGGTCATCTGACAGGTCAACAGCACACAGTTTGAGGTGGGGACGTGCCCAAAACGTGTCCACTTGGCTTGTCACCTTTCAGGTAATTGTGATGGTGGAGGTCGACGCGATACCAGTCACTTGAATCGCGTCGCCTGAAGCGGTTGCGATTCAAGCTCCAGACCGAAAACACAGAAAAAATGCAGGAACATGTAACGATCGTCATGAAATGCTTATATCTCACGAACTAGGGCACATGGGACAAAGTGATGAACATGGAACTTGTAGAGGACATCAAGTAGAAGAGATCTATGCCTTTGGACCGAATCAATTTGGTCTCGTAAGGCATGCAAATAGGCATGAATAAGAAACGACATAGATATGCGCAACGATGGACAAATGCATATAACTCAACGATTACATGATGGAATTTGGGCAAACCACTTGAAAACGAAAGTAGACAAGATGCTCTACAAGATAGGATGATTTAGTTTCATCTTTGGCTCGAGAATACCTACCTTTGTGAAGCTTAAAGTCTAGGTTGTGCACAGGTCGTAGCAGAGCACGGTTGGGGAAGAAGCTCCCTTCTCCAGCCAGTCTCCTCCATTCCTGATGCCCTAGCTCCGCCTCCCACAACCCCATCAAGTGTGTGAACCTTCCCCTTTAGTTTTAGGATGAGTTCTTATATGTTTAAGGTTTTTTCATGTCCTAGTGTAACTAGGAAAGGTGGGATGCGATTTCCAGCTCTTCCTTCCATGTTTTGGTGATCTCCCCTCCCAATTGGAGTGGAAAACCCTTTAGAAGGTTGCGGCTATGGTGGGTGACGATTTGGCTTGCCATTCGTGGCTAATTGCCATACTTTTAAACCCTAATTTACCCTTTCCTATTTTCTATATAATTAGGGTGACGAATTTCTAAGGTATTTTCCTCTCAACCCATACTCTAACTCCTAGCTTAGCCCATTAGCCTTTAAGTGAGCTAATATACAAGCCCATTACTTCTTAATATTTATTGAGTTTTATGTAATTCATTTCTCCCATTATTTTTATTTATTTAATTATTCAAATATCGGATTGCTACATCCTCCCCCTCTTAAAAAGAATTTGGTCCCCAAATTCATATGACCATAAAGGAGAGAATGTCTTACCGAAGAGATCAGGGTAGTTCCGCCTGATGATTCCTTCAGGTTCCCATGTGGCTTCTTCCAATCCACGGTTATTCCACAGTATTTTAACCACATAGATGGGATGGTTCCTGAGTTGCTGCACCTTTCGTTGTAGTATCTTGATTGGTTTCTCCTCATATGTCATGTCCTTGTTCAGTTCCAACTTCTCATGGCGAATGATGTGCGTAGAATCGTACACATATTTTCTCAACATGGAAACATGAAACACGTTGTGTACACATGTCAGATTTGGTGGCAATGCCAGCCAGTAAGCAACCTCACTTTCGAGCACTTCAAAGGACCGACGAATCTTGGACTAAGCTTTCCTTTAACACCAAATCTTTGGATGCCACAGGTAGGGAATACCATTAAGAGTACATGGTCCTCCACTTGAAATTCTAAATCTCGCCTCCTATTATCAACATAACTCTTCTGTCTGGACTGAGCAATCTTGAGCCAATATAGAATCACCTGTATATCCCTGGTTGTATTTTGCACCATGTCTGGGCCTAACCATTGTTGTTCTCTGACTTCATTCCAACATGTAGGAGATCTATAGTTTCTACCATAAAGTGCTTCGAATGGTGCCATTTTAATACTCGCCTGGTAACTGTTGTTGTAGGCGAATTCAATTAAGGATAGGTGCTCATTCCAGTAGCCTTGGAAATCTATGGTGTAAGCTCTTAACATATCTTCAACAATCTGATTGGTTCCCTCAGTCTGCCCATCAATCTACGGGTGAAAGCGGTACTAAAATTGAGCTTAACCCTGGGTTCTACCTGAATCTCACATAGGTGTGATAATTGACTTAGACACGTGTCAAGATAGTCCGTCCTAGAACATCCTAGACTTAATTATCCTAGTAAGGATATCCTAGGCTCTGATACCACAAAACTATCACGCCCTGACGCGGAATATCAGAATGTGAGGTAGTTGCAAGTAAGCGAGTATAGAGCGTAGAATAGACAACAAACCATTAGACAATTAAATGATGCGAAAGCAAATATCTTTCATTGATAATTCAACTGTTGTCTATTATATCAACTAACTCAGAGCCATAACAAAGGGCCCATTTGACTCTAATGCATAAGATGGAAATAAAAGACTAACTAAGACACCTAGGAAAACTTGGTGACATTATGGCACTCGTGGATCACTCCTGGTCCTCCCCATTCTCGTGAGTGTACTCATTCTCATCAGCCTCACCTGAGAACACAATGACAAATAACGTAGGGTGAGCGACAACGCCCAGTAGGATTTATATCTCATGGTGTGGGCAAACTTTACATGCTTAATGTATTAAAAGCGGAGTTACTATATAAACGAGAGTGTAAAAGATAGCACAATGACATGAGCCAAGATAGCATAATAGCACGTGATTGAAATAGCACAAGTTTCCAAATATAGCATAGAGCAGGATGGTCATAGCACAAATAGCACAAAGTGTAAAAATAGCACAACAAGTATAGTATAGCACTTTGATTGTCATTTAGATAGTCGAGATAGATAGCACTTGAGTGTAATGCTAAACACTCTGGTCATTTAACTCCTGCGGACAAATAGCACTTTTGGGCGCACCTCCCAGGACCTGACTGGGCCCCTTATATATTGCCAGGCATTAGTTATATTATTTATCTTTAGACAATCAGTCATTGGCCAATAGAGAGTACCAAGAAATAGATGAGAGTACTAGATAAATAGACGAGATAGCAGAGAGAGTGTGAATAGATGAGCGAGTAGAGTATAGATGAGAACTATAGGTCATTGCACATAAAACATCAAATTAAACGGGCGATAGTAACAGTTGCTCAACACGTGCAATTGGTGTTGGCAGTCAGGTCGAATTCACTACCCTTCCACTGGTCATGTTATGCACAGGTCCAGAGGTCCGGCGTGAGTCAAGATGAGAGAGAACTTCTAAAGCCATTTAGATCATATCGATAACTAAGGGTGTTATGGGCGTTAGGGTACAGCCAGCTCGGTCTCCATGAGGTAATCCACAGAGTACAGAGTCTTATAGAGGTCTTAACAAAAGGTCCCATGTCTACCAGAACAGAATGTCCGATAGAGAGGTTCCAACTTGTCAAGAGATTAGTGTGTAGAGGAACCAAGTTGCTCGACGTTCTAGAGGAATTCTAGAACAGTGGAGCGGCGATATCGGTGTTCCAAAACCACGTAATAAAGTATAAACAATGACATCATTAACAATGGGGAATAATATGCAATTATTAAAGTAAATTACCAGAAAAATTATTCAAGTATTTTCTACATGATTTTATGGCAAGGATGTAAGTTTAGTGTGTGCATGTACATGTAATCATGAACATTGAATGATCGTGCATATTATCATTTAAATTAAAGAATTATGTGACATAAATCAAATTTTGATAACATGATGGTTTACTGTTCATTACACAACTTTATAATGTATACACATGCTTAAATAGTCCAAATAATCATTTAAATAAAGTTAAATTCGATACTGGAATAATGCAGGTAAATCGCGACGGGTATCATGGTCGCATTTATCAACAGGTCAGAAACGCAACGACGGAGACCATCGCATCCTTGAAACCTTAAATGTCCGAAAGGCGCACTTTCCCAGAGGCGAGAAAACACAACGAAACGCGACGACCTTAGCGGTCGCGTTTCAGCGGTCGTCTGACAAGTCAATGGCACATAGTTTGAGGTGCGGGACGCGCCCAAAATGCTTCAACTTGGCTTGTCGCCTTTTAGGTAATCGTGACGGCGGAGGCCGACACGATACCAGTCACTTGAATCACGTCGCCAGAAGTGGTCTCGATTCAAGCTCCAGACCCAAAACGCAGGAACATGTAACGATCATCATGAAACACTCATATCTCACAAACTAGGGCACATTGGATAAAGTGATGAACATGGAACTTGTAGAGGACATCAAGTAGAAGAGATCTATGCCTTTGGACCAAATTAATTTGGTCTGGTAAGGCATGCAAACAAACATGAACAAGAAACGACACAGATATGCGCAACGATGGGAAAATGCTTATAACTCAACGATTACATGATGGAATTTGGGCAAACTACTTGCAAACGAAAGTAGACAAGATGCTCTACAAGATAGGATGATTTAGTTTCATCTTTGGCCCGAGAATACCTACCTTTGTGAAGCTTAAAGTCTGGGTTGTGCACAGGTCATAGCAGAGCATGGTTGGGGAAGAAGCTCTCTTCTTTAGCCGTTCTCCTCCATTCCTAATGCCCTAGCTCCGCCTCCCACGACCCCAGCAAGTGTGTGAACCTTCCCCTTTAGTTTTAGGATGAGTTCTTATATGATCAATCTCTTGATGAAGAGGTACCATAGCCATGTTAGGCTTGCAGGTTTCGTTCATTAGGGGATAGGTGCTGTCTCGGTGTGTTGATTCGACTCTGGCCTTCGAGCGATTCACGACTAATGAGCGGATCAGTAGGGAATGAGATGACTGATATAATGAATGGGGATGAGAGGAATCCTGAATAGGAACCATACTGGTAAACTGGACCAAGCAACTAGCTCCAAGAAAACTTTCAAATTCGAAATGGAATGAATTCCTTGTTTGGGAAATGAAGATCGGGTTGGACATCATTGCGAAGCTGGCTTTGACTAATCGTGAAACGTAAAGCTCAAAATTCCTACATGATGCATGCTGGGCTACAAGAAAAGAAATCATAAAATAAAATGCAAAGAAAAGGAGAAAATAACAAATACTCAAGAATAATATTGCTAGACAAAATGAGCAAGGGTCAAGACACTTCGCATCCCCGGCGTGCGATAGAATCCATCGTCCCCAAGACATACCATCTAACGGCCTATCAAACGATTAACAGTGCGTACTTAGATCATCCTCGTTTTTGTTGAAGGGGAACTCAGATCCCAGAACACACTAAGAACCAGCCAGTCCTTGAGATGATATAGTAGGGTAGATACCATATAGTAATGTAGAGATTAAGGTGAGAAATACTTACCTGAACTTACCTGACGAGCCATTTTTTTATTTTGGATTTTTCTAATGTTTTTGTGGATTTTCTACATTTTTTTATTTTTATGGATTTTCAGGATAATAAGAACAAGATAAAGAATTCAATTTGCACTAAAACAATTAAAGAATTTAAGTATAAGTGCGAGAATACATCTCAATTGGCAAAAATAGTCATGACAATGCAAAGAAGAAGCCAACAAATGTCAGACAGTGAACGCGACAAGATGACTGTCACTACCTAAATATGAACACGACTATGATTCTGTCGCGACCAGGTGGCGACGTGTCGATACGTCGCGACCTCAGTTTTTGTGTCCAGAGTGGAATTGGCAACCTGAGAGCACCATGCTTTGGTTTCTACTTGACTTCTAAGGCTTCCTAGTTCGGTTCTAACTCCCTTTAGACTTTCTAAACCCTCTCCCACCATGATTAGGAGTCTTAAATGCCTATAAGTAAGGAGGTGGAGGCCAAATTCGGAGTTCAGAACACCCCTTCTCTTCTTCAAGCTCTCAAGTCTCTCATGGCCATGAAGAGATCTCCAAGTGCTCCCATGGGTGGAGAGGCTTCCCATGATGGTCCCAAGCATGCCCGGACGTCCTACAGCGAGCTCCTGAGGCTGACGGAGGTTCCTAATCACTTGAGTAGCAATGCCGACATGAGAGAGGTATGTAAAGTGGTTTTTCAATTTTATGTGAATTTAAGCTCTGAATTTCCATGTTAATGCACCTTCCTCTTCTTCTCCTCTCTTTTTTTTTCCTTCTCCTTCCATAGCTCCTTCCTGGCTCCCGCCGATACTCCAAGCTCACTTGGATAGCACCCATGATCAAAGTCCTACCCATGCATGTGATCCACGCCTTAAGAGAGTGGGGTTTAGGGGGGATCTTTATAGCCGCCCACAACTACCATAAAATCTCCTTTGATTGGCATAGCATAACCGCATTGATAGAGTTATGGCACCCACAAACTCATACCTCTCTATTCCCAAAATTTGACGCTACCGTCTTACTAGAGGAAGTTGAGGCATTTATGGCCTTACCCAAGACTACACGGGGGGATGAGCACAAGATATGTTATACCGTTGAGCCCATTAATCCTAAACTCATCCTCGGTGAATTCATGATGGATACCAAGGACGTATATACCATGATTAGCCCTCAACATATTCACCTAATCCCCTTGTCTAAGTGGCTCATATCTCATTGCAAGAACAAGTGCGGGAATTACCAAGAGATAGCCAAAGCCGTGGCTATATGCTTATGTGGGGTGGTACTCTTCCCGTCTGGAGATCACCTCTTAGACCACACGAACTTGAGTGCCATTAGCGAGGTATGGTGTGGACTTAGCCTCTCTTATGCGGTCTTAGCTTTCCTTTATGCGGGACTCACATCGGCGGCTTCGGGGGGCCCACTCTATGGCTCTATGATCCTCTTAGAGTGCTGGTTAGGAGTGAGGATAAAGTTCAAACCTGTAGAAAATCACACTACAGAAAGCTGAATCTTGGGGTGCCATCCATTGTGCTTCATTGGCGGAGCGGCCAAATTCTCCAATCATGTTGTATGCATGACAGAGAATGTAACGACCCACTTTATACCGGTACGATTATACCAATCCTCATTGGTACAAAGGGCGTCATTACAGTGGGATAATAACCCAACACTAGACGATAGGTTGATATGTACACGAATAACAATAAATACAGTGGGAATAAAAGAAATAACTCACTCTTATTCCATCATCATCACATCATTCCACAGTCTCTATAGCAAAAGTAAATGACAAGTCTACATTATAACAATTCCAAAAGAAAAACATTGTCTATTACATTGTCCATATGATGACATTATTCATACTACGAAATAAAATAACTACTAAAAGGTCTCCATAATTACTACTCCTCGATTCCAGTGTCGGTCTTCACTACACCCTCCTCAGGCACAGGAACACCTGTCACACCCGTACACCGAAGCAACTATGAGTCTAAAAGACCCAGCAAGCAATCTAAAGACTCAACCTTACACATATCACACACATGTTAAACTACTAGCCAATAAAGAAACACATATCATCATTTAAACCATAACAATTTACAGTACATGCTTTAGATAGTTAACTACATACATAAACCACCTAAACACATTTTTTTCAACTAACACATGTTCATACTAAGTCATGGATAATAACACACACCTATACATGCTTTCTACATCTATCATGTAACATGATTTACCAACCTAACCATTATCCATATCATGATACAACTCTACCAACTAGAGCATGGAATTAAGTACAAGGTAAATGGCAACCTAGCATGATATCTATTCACATTTCACATGCACTTTTTACATTTAATTACACATTTCATTTGTTGTTTTAATATAAAAAATCACAATTACACATGATTTCACCTTTTGTTAAACATGAGTTGAAGATTTAAAACATATTCAAGTCGGTTGGTGATAGCCCACGAATGCATCGTTAAATACGTGGCTAACAATCTTAAAATTATCGGCCTACACTAAATATTTTGACAATAGTTAAGTGGTGAGAGCCGAGTCGAATCCACGGAGAAATAGATTTTAGAGTTGAAAACTTTGGGTTTTTGTTTAGGAAAGTAACGTGATGATATTAAAAATAATTTAGGAAAGTAACGTGATGATATTAAAACTAAGTTGCACTAAATAAATTTAAACTAAGCTAAATAAATAAAGAGAGAGAGAGAGAAAGAGATGAAGAGTAACAGGAGATGAGATTAAGAGACAAGATCTAAAATTACAATTCACTAAAAAATGTTGAACAAAAAAATTTGTTTTATACTAAACAAAATAAATTAACAACTACACTAAGAAAGTATGAGAAATAAAGAGAGAAGAGAGCGAACGGGAGAGACAAGAAAAGATAGAGAGAGAGAGATGAGAAGAGAAGAGAGAGAAGAGGGAGAAAACGAGATGAAAGAAGAGAGAAAAGCGAGTGGAGAGAGAGAGGAAGAGGGAACGAGAGAGGGGGGAGAGATGAGAGAATAGATGAGAGAGAGAGGGGCGAGAGGAGAGAAGGGGGGGCGATCGCCTCCTCTACGTGCATGCAAAAGCATGCACGTGGAGGAGGGGGCGGAGCGCGCAGGGGGCGCGCGTGGAGGCGGCGACGCTGGCGGGGCGCGGCAGGCAGGGGGCACGCGAAAGGCGCGCGGGCAGGCGGGGCTGGCGCGTGGCAGGCGGGCGCGGGCGGGTAGGCCGTGGGCGCGGGCGGCGGCGCGCGCAGGCGACGCGGTGAGCGCATGCAAGCAGAGGCAGCCGGGGCGCAGGGCGCAGGAACATGTGGTGCAAGTGGGGCTGCTAGCGGGCCTGGTGTGGGCGCGTCCGACTGCTGGTGCAGGCGCGAGCGTGGCAGGGGGTGCTTGCACGAGCATGGGCACCGGCCTGGGTGCAGGGGTGCACGGGCGATCACTTGGGCGGCTGCTAGCGGGCGCTGGCCAGCGCAGATCTGAGCGAGAGAGATCAAGAGAGAGGAAGAAACTGGGCCAGAGAGAAAGAAGAATAACATAAGAGGAAGAAGGAGAGGAAGGAGGGAGTTGGGTGTTTTCGCAAGAGAGAGAGAGAGAGAGAGAGAGAGAGAGAGAGAGAAGAAGAAGAAATCGAAGGAGAGGGAGAGAGAGCTGTAGGGGAAGGGAATGAGAGAGAGATAGAAGATCCAGAATATATGAGAGAGAGGAAGAGAATATTTGTAAAATAGATAGATAGAATAGAGGAAAGAGAAGAAATTAAAGGAGAGGGATTTTTTTGGAAAATAGGAGAGGAGATTTTAAAATTGAGAGGGAGTTTTAAAAATTGAAAAGAAAGAGAGGGAGAATATTTTAAAAATTATAATCTCTCATTATTCTCTCTTGATCCAATTAAATCTATTGGCCCATTTGAAACTTCATTTCTTGGCCCATTAATCCTGCAAACACAACACAAAAGAGATTTAATCAGTTGTTACACTTGTAATCGAACGAATGATAATAGAAATTTATAAAATTATCAATTATTTGTCAATGAAATTACATAATTATTTATAACAATTATGTAATTATCACATCCCCCAACTTACTCATTGCTAGTCCCTTAGCAATGCACACAAGTGAATAATTAGGACTAACAATAACTCAAAACATCATATTTCATGTCAAGAAATCAGAAATGAGACTGATCAACCATAAGTATTTCCAGTTCCAGTGGCAAGTGTCAAAGATAAACATGTCAGTTTATGTTATTAGATAGTTTTTCAAGATACACTTGAAATTATCATTTCCATTGTGAATGTGCTTGTGATCAATAGACATTAATAAGATGGTGCATGGGCTTTTATCTATTACTTAGAGATGATATCAACTCTACACTCCTTAAATCCAATCCTCGAATTACAGGTAGCTTTCACTCTGGCTTCTCTCTCTCTCTCTCTCTCTCTCTCTCTCTCTCTCTCTCTCTCTCTCTCTCTCTCTCTCTCTCTCTCTCTCTCTCTCTATCTAAATATTTTGTAAACTTGGATATCCTTTCACCGTTTGACGCGAACTTCTACATTTCTTGAGGTTCTGAAGCCCGGTTACTAAGTTAGGGATTTCCTTCTTCATTTTCATTTTTATTTTCATTTTTTTTAACTTGCAGGCAGGTAGTTTTTTCCCCACGATTAGTCTTCAATAAAAGTGTAGAATGTCAATCATCAATCTGAGTATTAGCTAAAACTCTTATCACCCTCATTAATGACACTTATTCATCATTTAATTCATGTGTGTAGGTTCAATAAAATTTCAAACGTATTTTGAGAAAAATTCTAAGAACATAACCACAAAACTCATCCTTTAACTTACCACTAGCACAAGTATATACTCAAAGTAAAATCATTCTAACATGAGGCATTCTTTTCTTGCATGAAAAATGATACATGAAGCATAATGTTCGGGATGTTTAGCAGGATTTTAAAATTTGAAAGATTTTCACAATTTTCCCTCCCCCCAACTTAAATGACGTTGTCCTCAATGGCAAATAGATAATAAAACCATCAGAAGTTAGGAAAGGAGAGATACAACCTGATATCTAAAATGGAAGCATTTTGCTCAATTCATTCATCAAGGGTAATGGGCCTCCAAAAACCTAGAACAAAATAGAAGAGAAGAAATAAATAAGTTAAATCTCCTAAAAATATTGGGTTGCCTCCCAATAAGCTCTAAGTTTAATGTCTTCGGCCAGACACAATAAAGTCCCTACGCATCTACTCAGGGTCATTCAAAGGAATGGATTCTTTAGGTGTGAGGTGCATGTTTTCCAAGTAAGGTTTGAGACGTTGACCATTAACAGTGGAAGTTTGACCATTTTTAGGATCAAGAATTTTAACAGCACCATGGTCAAAAGCTTTGACAACAATGAACGGTCCGACCCATTGAGATTTCAATTTACCTGGAAATAAGCGCAGCCTAGAGTTAAAAAGCCAGACCTTTTGGTCAGGATGAAAGGATTTCCTCAAAATGTGTTTGTCATGAACGATTTTAGTCTTGGCTTTATAAATCTTGGAATTCTCATAGGCTTCATTGCGCAATTCCTCAAGCTCATGTAGTTGGAGGGCTCTATGTGATCTAGCTTCGGCTAAGTCAAGATTGAATTGTTTGATGGCCCAATAAGCCCTATGCTCTAACTCTACAGGGAGGTGACAAGCTTTACCAAAAGTCAGCCTATAGGGAGACATGCCAATGGGAGTCTTATATGCAGTCCGATAGGCCCACAAAGCATCATCCAATCTTTATGACCAATCTTTCCTATCTGGCCTAACAGTCTTTTAGAGAATGTTCTTGATCTCCTATTGGACACTTCCACCTGGCCACTCATTTGGGGATGGTAGGGGGTGGCAATTTTGTGAGTTATCCCATATGTTTTAAGCAAAGCTCGAAATTGGGAATGAGTGAAATGAGATCCCCCATCACTTATAATAGCCCGAGGACACCCAAATCTGGAGAAGATATTCCTACGCACAAATTTTATGACAACCTTATGATCATTGGTGCAGGTGGCAATGGCCTCAATCCATTTAGACACATAATCAACAGCCACAAGGATATACTCATTGCCAAAGGATGAAGGGAATGGGCCCATGAAATCTATTCCCTAGACATCAAAAATTTCCACCACCAAAATGGGGTTGAGTGGCATCATGTCTCTCCTAGAATTGTTGCTCACAGCTTGGCATCTAAGACATGTCCTGCTGAATTCATAAGCATTTTTGAACAATGTGGGCCAGTAAAAGCCACTTTGCAAGACTTTAGCAGTAGTTTTCTTCCCCGAAAACTGTCCCCCACAAGCTAGAGTGTGACAGAAATTTAAGATGCTTTGTTGCTCTTCCTCGGGGACACACCTCCTAATGACATGATCAGGACCCATGAAAAATAATTCAGGGTCATTCCAGAAATAATGTTTGACATTAGAGAAAAAATGGTTCCTTTCATTCTTTGACCATCCTTCAGGAATTTGTCCCACAGCAAGATAGTTGACAATGTGAGCATACCAAGGGGCTGTTCTATGAGAAATAGTAAGGAGGTGCTCATCGGGAAAGGAATCATGCATGGGAGCACTTTCTGGGATGAGAATCCGGGATAGATGATCAGCAACAACATTTTCAGTACCTTTCTTATCCCGAATCTCCAAATCAAATTCTTGAAGAAGAAGGATCCATCTGATGAGTCTTGGTTTGGAGTCCTTCTTAGCTAGGAGATATTTCAAAGCAAAGTGATCTGAGTAGATGATGACTTTTGCCCCCAAAAGATAAGATGAAAAATTTTCAAGGGCAAAGACTACAGCAAGAAATTCTTTTTCCGTGGTGGTGTAATGCAATTGAGCATCGGCGAGGGTGTGACTTGCAAAATAAATCACCACGGGACGTTTATCAATTCTTTGTCCTAAACCACACCTATGGCATAGTCAGAGGCATCACACATGATCTCAAAGGGTAATGACCAATCAAGAGTTTGAAGAATGGGAGCTTTGGTCAAAGCCTCTTTCAAAGTAGTGAAGGCCTCTAAACAAGCATCATCAAAGTGAAATGGGACATCCTTTGCTAGGAGAAGAGTTAAGGGATGGACAATTTTAGAAAAGTTTTGAATGAACTGGCGATAGAAGCCGGCATGGCCAAGAAATGAACGAATATGTCTCACAGAGGTTGGAGAAGGAAGATCAACAATGTGGCCAACTTTGGCCCTATCTACCTCTATACCCCGCTCAGACACGATGTGGCCCAAGACTATGCCCTCTCAAACCATAAAGTGGCTCTTCTCCCAACTGAGCACCAAGTTCGTTTCCACACATCTAGCCAAAACTTTCTCCATATTTTTCAGACATTTTTCAAAAGAATCCTCATATATAGAAAAATCATCCATGAATACCTTAAGGAATTCTCCCACCATATCAGAGAAGATTGCCATCATGCACCTTTGAAAAGTGGCTGGTGCATTGCAAAGTCTGAATGGCATTCTCCTAAAAGCAAATGTGCCATAAGGACAAGTGAAAGTAGTCTTTTCTTGATCTTCTAGGTAAATTGCCACTTGATTGTACCTAGAATAACCATCCAAAAAGTAGAAGAATTGCTGGCCCGCTAGTTTCTCAAGAATTTGATCCATGAATGGGAGTGGAAAGTGATCTTTCTTGGTCATGGCATTGAGCTTTCTATAGTCTATGCACACTCTCCATCCCGTGGTCAATCTAGTGGGTATTTCCTCCCCTTGTTCATTTTTCAGAACTGTCAGTCCAGACTTCTTGGGAACCACTTGGGTTGGGCTGACCCACTGGCTATCTGATATTGGATAAGCAATTCCAGCATCTAGCCACTTCACTACTTCCTTCTTCACCACTTCCTTCATGTTGGGATTTAACCTCCTTTGTGTTTCCTGGCTTGGTTTAGCATTGTCCTCCAAGTAGATGTGGTGCATACAAATAGATGGAATGATCCCTTTAGGGTCGGCCACTGTCTAACCTATGGCACCCCTATGTTCCCCTAGGACTTCTATCAATTGGGCTTCTTGGGTAGAGCTTAGGTTGGAGGCAATGATAACAGACAAAATTTGGTTTGGGCCTAGGAATACATATTTGAGGGAGTCTGGAAGAGGTTTAAGCTCAAGATCTGGAGGGCTTTGAAGTGATGGAAGAGTAGGTTCAGATTGCAAGGCCGGTAAAGGTTCAACTTTGGGCCAAAGAGTAGAGTGGAGTGATGAATCATATAAAGCATTGGTCTCCTCAAGTTGGTCAACATCCAGATCATTATCAATAGACTCAGTCAAAATGTCAATAGAATGACATCCTTCTTCTTGATCTGGATATTTAGATGCTTTGAACACATTAAGAGAGACCGTTTGTCCCCCAAATGAAATGTCCATCATCCCCGTAGCACAGTTGATGTTGGCTTTGGCAATGGCGAGGAAGGGACGACCAAGAATGATAGGAGTGTGTCTCAACTCCTGGTTGGTGGACATATTAAGGATGAGAAAGTCCACGGGGAAATAACAATCATTGACTTTGACAATTACATCCTCTATCAATCCCCGTGGAGTCTTAACCAAACGAACGGCCAGCTACAGAATGATGGAAGTGGGCTTTGAAGCGCGCGACATTGTTGACTGTGCATTTTCGTTGTCTAGAGTTCCTCGAACAAGTCAATATGCGCACTTCCTCTAAACTGTCTCACAAACTTAAAAATAGCAAAGATGAACTAGTATAATGGTGAACACAGGTCATATCCACAGAGAGGCAGAATAAAGCTTGAATTAAACTACTTTGATTTGAAATCTCTATCGACAATGTATTAAAAGTAATTCTGTAAAAACCATCAACTCAACAGATCAAACTTAATAAAAGAACAAGATGATTTGAAGTTAACAGAAAATCGGCAACACTGTACCCTCTCAATTGAGGGATCAAACAAACCGAGAGAAATCTAAACTAGGCTCATATAGATGCACCTCTAAATCTGAAATAATTCGGAAAGAAATTCTCAAAAATCAACCCACTGTACCCCTATAGTTCAGGCAATGAACAGGCAACAACATCAGCTCTTCCACAAGCATTTGCCTACTATCTTCACAACTCAAAGATCGGACTGAGACAATGAAAAAGGAACTCAACTAGAAATTTAAATTGAGATCAGCAAGAATAGTAAGAATACCAGATTATTGTACCATCATAGCAGAAATGGAAAACACTCAATCGCTCACACAGCAGCTCTCAAAAAAAAAAATTCAAATGGCTACCACTACCACTCAACTATCCGAATCTCAAAAATGTTGAACAAAACCAGATGTTGAGGACCTCCCGGATGTTGGAGTGACCTCCAAACATAGAAGAGATGGGAGAAGCTAAAATCCAGAAAATTTCTATTGCTCTTCCCCAACAGTAGAACCAGCAAAACCCAGACAAAATTCTGAACAATCAGAAGAAGAAGAGAAGGGCATCCGAACAATTACACAGTAGTAGCAAAAGACTGGAAGAACAGAAACATTCAAAATTCTGAACACAAAAGAGATAAAATAGCAAATTAGAATTAGACTAGATCGATCTCCTCTCAGTTGCTCAAACAGTAAGATGAGAAAATGGAACCCAAATTGTTAAACTCAAATCCCCCAAAATAAGAACTCTCCATCTAATTCCCTTCCCAGCAGCCGAAATCCTCCACAGCAGTATAGACGAACAGAAAAAAAAAAAAATCTGAAATGCCGAACCAACAACAAACAATTAAATGCTCAAACACTTACCGAAGAAAGAAAAATTCTAAAAAAAATGGGAAAAACACCGAACTCCCCAACCAGAAATAAGAACCCTCCACTGCTCAACTCCCAGCATCAAGATTAGTAGGATAACCGAACACTCCACAAGATCGAATCATCCTCCCCACAGCAGGACTTCCACAGATCTCCAATGGAACAGATCCACACAGCACAGAGGAAATTGTAAGATTCGAATGAGAAATTAAACTAAGAACAGAAGATTGAGCAAATGCACTGGCTCGATTTCACTAAGAACAGAAGATAATACAGAACAAATTAAATCCTAAAAATTCTGACTCCCTCACTGCTCTGCTTGAAAGAAAAACTATAGAGAAAATAGCAAGAAATTCTAAAAATTACACCCGTCCAGCCCCCAAACTGTGAGGACCTTGGGGTCCTTTTATAGATGCCCGGGCGCCTCCTCTCGAGCTCCTCTGCGCAAGCCCTGCACAGTTGGGCTGGCCACCTCAGCAGGTCCTCCGCCAGAGCTGCATGACCTGGCCGCCACCTCAGCTGGCCCACGCCTCCATCTGCCCTGGCTTCACACACTGCCAGATCCGCACAAATCGCCATCGCGCCCAGCTTCATCCTCCAACTGTGCCATTGCCATACTCCTGCTCGCACGAACCAGCACCCATTTGCACAAATTCTGTGACGGCCCTCATTATACCGGTACGGTTATACCAACCCACGTCGGTATAGCGAGTGCTGCCACAGTGGGACATTTACCCAACGATACAAACAGCTGAGATACACGCGAATATACAACAGAGTAGCGGAAGTAAAAGACATCTGTCTTCAATCATTCATCATCCACATTAAACATACATGCAGTTTGCAATTAAGATAAAAGGAACTAAGAGTTCACATAATTTAAATTGCTGAAATTAAATACAAATGTCCACACTTTTACATCCTTTTCATAATACTTCTAACACAATGTTCAAATTACATACTTATGAAATACACAAATCTCAAAGAACTCCAAAAACTAGCTAGTCTCTGCGCTCAGAGTCCGTCTCTGCTGCCTCCTCTAAAGGTGCCACGTCACCAACTACACCTGTACGCCGAAGCAAGGAGTGAGTCCAAGGACTCAGCAAGCAACACTACTCAAGATATACACTTACAAGTCCTAGTGGTTTCTACATGCACATTTACAATTTGCAACACATGGCATGCTAGTCAATTTGAAGTTTCAACCTATCATGAACGTTCTACAATTTTATACATGGATCATGCTTTCAGATTTCTAAGAATAAAATTCACCTATCACATGATCTCGATTCAATTTACTCATGAAACTTTAATAAAGGGCTAAAACATGAGAGCTATCGACATGAACATTTTACATACATGAAAGGGAACACAACTAGCATGGATTTTTCATATTTTTAAACACCTACATAGACCTTTTCACATGCTTTAGGTTGCTGATTTCATATGGTTTCATGGCTGAAAACCTATGCATGAGCGCTACCATAATGCATAAAACATATCATGTGATCAAACAATCATGCTATCTTTTGCCCGTTTCCACCAATTAACCCTAACATGGATTCTAAACATCTTTGCACATAATAACATGATGATAATAACATAAATTCACTGATTTCACATGATTTCAGATTTGTCTCACATGGTTTTCAATAACACATTTTCACATTTTTAGTTTCACATTTTCTTTATACAAGTTTCATCTTTCACATGGTTCACTTTACACATACACATTCACATGTCACTTACACATTTACACATGGACACATACACATTACACATTTCACATTACACATTTTAGGTGCCGTGACACATAGTCCAAACCACCAAAGAAGGACATATACACATCACATTACACATAGACGCCATCTAGGCATTCCAATGGTGACTCTTGGACTGCGCAGACTGGGAGAACAAGTCTCCACCCTAACCAGTGGTACTTGTCCACCTCCAGGATTTCCCCCTAATGCCCTTAGGGTCACTTAACACATTGAACTTTCTCATGGGGACTTTTCCCTGATACAGCTCCACTGCCCTCTACGGAAGCAGTGTCACATTGGCACAGTTACACATTTACACATTTACCGTTTTACACATGGTTTTACATTTTACACTTTTCATCACATTCACTTTCTCACTTACATGAATATCTCTGTTTTTCCTAACATGGTACTACATAATTTCAAGATTTTAACACACAGTAAACACACTAATCATGTTGGTTTTAGACCATAACTAATCACATTACGATAATATGCATAAATTATCACATTCACATGAAAAATACATAACTTTTTATTTACTAATCCAAACAATCTGAAATTTTAACCACATGCTGTTCTCGGGTTCGAGATTATACTCTCAATTTTTCAAATTTTTCTGAGCTACATGGAATTTACAGTAAATAAAACGCCTAATTAGCATGCCATTCACAATTTAATTTAACATGGGGTTTAACACATCTTGCAAATTGCCACTTACTATTTAAACAAAGGTTACTGATATATGCATGATTTGAGAACACCAGATTACCCTAATTCATACACCTATAGATAAATCATCACAACCATTCTTACATGCTTTTATTTTACCGAACCGGATTTTATTAGCAAATTACACAAGCATGGATAATTCACCAAAATTGCAACCACACATATTGACACACTAACCTTCATGATCAGACCAAAACCAAGGCATTCATACAAATTCTAATCATGAAACCTAAATTTGCAAGAATCAACAATTCATGCTCACAAGTTTAAGGGATACCATTTCCCACATTCACCATCACACCCCACATTCCTTCACACATCACAATTAACAATATACATAGAGTATAAGGTTTACCATATATCCTCATCACGGAAATCATATCGAATTTAATGTATAAGAAGGGCAGAACAGTTCGCTGTTCTGTCCTGAAGAACTTGGCGGCGGTCTCTGGCCGCTGACTCAGGGTCAGCGGCATGGTCGATGGACGCCAAGCATGATCTAGACGTCCAGGGACCTTGCCGTCGAATCAGGTCTGTGCAGAAAACACAGACCCGAGCTCTGAAGCTTGGGTGAATAGGAGGGTCTAGGACTCGAGGAAAAAGGCTTAAAAATCATAAAACCGTCCTAGACTCATAAGGGGACATCATGGGTAGGTCACTTGCCTTTCAAAAATTCTTCCAAAGGATCTAGGGCTCGGTGAAGACCTCCTTGGGCAGTCCCAAGAAAGTTGCAGAAATGCCTCCAAGGTCACCTTCCTCCGGGTTCTTGGATGAGCTCCACAGCAAGGGGACGATGGGGAAGCCTTCTCCTTTGCTCCAGCTTCCTTCTTGTCGCAGTAGATCTCCAGATCAAGCTCCAAGGGGGTCGGATTTGAGGGTGCTAAGATGAGGTTTTCTCACAGTTTTCCTCCTAGGGTTTTTCCTCTCTCTTTTCTCCTCTTGCAAGGGTGAAGGGAAGAGTGGGGAGAGGCCATTTCGGGTTTAACCTGTAGGAGAGTCTCTCTCCCACTCACTAGGGTGATAAGACACCCTCAGAGCCGTTAGGGGACATCCCCCAATGGGTGGCCATACCTTGTTTCAGAAGCTTGCAGCTCTGCTGCGCATGCAGGTCAGAGAAATTGGCGTCCATATCGCTGGACGCCAGGATGAGTGTTGGCGTCCATGTCTAGACGCTGACACCACCTAAACGGCCTGGGGTTGACGCCAAGATGACCTTCGGCCAGAACTCTAAATTATGCAGAAAACCAAGCATACCATGCATATATACATGCAATATACATATGGTATCGTATCCATACTATTATCATGCAATACATACATTATTTATACTTAATATAAACACATGCACACGTAATTATACTAATTAATGCGTACGTAAATATGTACATACATACACAAGTACAAACATACACACATAAATACAAATAATGCGACGGAAATTAGAGGGCCTTACAAATTCCTTCCACCTCAGCACTCCAACGCCATTGCTGCATCGCACCGGAGCTGCTATAAATCGCCAAACGTCCCAGCGCCAACAACGGCCTGCACCACACCATCTTGTAATGGCCAGCAGCACACGAGCCAGCAGAGCTCCGCACGCTCAGCCCAAACCCCAGCTCATCGCGCCTCCACATGAGCCATCTCCACAGCCCAGCCGCAAACCATCGCCAGCCACACCTCCTGCACAGATTTGGCCACCCAACTCCGCCAGGTCCACGCCATCTACACACCACCCAGCCGCCATCGCTTGGGAGCCCCTCCATCTGGCCTCCAACTGCTTTGTATGCAGCAGCTTCACACGGCTGCCTCAGCCAAAACCCCAGCGCCGCCCTGCTTCCATCGGCCCTGGTCAGCACAAACCAACCCCACTTCCAGCAGCTTCTTTTGGCCTTCGTCCACCTAGTAGGGAAGAAACGAAAGGGTAAATAAGGGATTTAATGGTATGCGTGGCCCATTTAGGTTAGATGAGAGGTATGAGGTTTATATAATCTATTTAATATTTACAAATATTAGAAAGATGTTTATGAGAATTATTTATGTACAATTTATTTTGTAGAATGAGAAATTATTTTCTTAGTCAAACTATTCACAAAGAATTATTGACTTTATTTAATGAAAATCTAACTAGTGTATTCTACTAAAATTATTTAACTAATATACTCGAAAACCTATTAATGGATGAAAATGAGAATTAAAATCAAATTGTGCATTATTTATGGACAAAAGATGTCTAAATTACTATATGTATGAAATTTAACACGAAAAAATTAGTAGTTATTAGGCTTCAGTTCCCCGATGTTGAATTGTTCATAAATGAAGGTGGGGAGAAGATTGACACTCGCCCCTAAATCAAGAAGGGCACGATCGAAGGTTATACCACCTATATCACATGAAATGAGGGCAGCACCAGGGTCCTTCAGCTTCCTAGGGAGGTGGTTTGTCAAGACTGCACTAACATCTTCAGAGAGCCAAATTTTCTAAATTGCAGTCTTGGATTCCCTTCGTGGAGTGCAAAGATCTTTAAGGAATTTAGCATAAGTCGGGACATGCTTGATGGCAACCAGGAGTGGAATATTGATGTGGACTTGTTTGAACAATTCCAACAACTCCTCATCTTGGACCGACTTCTTCTTCTTCTTAATGGGCTTGGATTCTAGAGCACTTGGAAATGGCACTTTTGGTTAGTAAGAATTTGGATCTTCATGAACCTTCTCTTTCCCTTTATTCTCGCCCCCCAACTTAATTTGAATGGGCTCTTCTTCACTATCACTAGTATCATCTTGGATTTCTTGTGTAGGATTATTCACAACCTCTTTTCCCTTGTGTGGGTCACTTAGCACCTTACCACTTCTAAGACTTGAAATGGCTTTTATATTCTCCAATTGTGGGCCTTTTGGTTGGGCTTGCTGGGCAGGTTGAGGTAGGAGGCCTGATTATGAAGCAAAGTCTGGTGGTTGGTTCCTTGGGTTGGCCACAGGTTGGCTAGGTAATTGGCCCACTTCCCTTCTCATGGTGGTCTCAGCCATCTGGCCCACTTGGGCTTCTAGCCTGGCCATGGTCTGTTGGTTTGTAGCCAAGAGTTGTTGTTGTTGGTGCAATTGTTGTTGTTGGGCCAAGATGATTTGTTGGAGTTGATTAAATTGTTCTTCAAAATTCTGTTGAGGGGGTTGTTGAACTTGCTTGGGTTGAGGAGGAGGATATTGGGCTGCTTGAGAGAATTGGGCCTGAGGCCCTCTAGCATAAGTGCCATTGTAAGGATTAGAATGGGCTTGAAATTGGTTCTGTAATGGTTGTTTTGAGACTTGAGGCATGGAGGGGTTAGGTCTTTAAAGTGGAGCTTGTTGATTTCTCCAAGAGAAATTAGGATGATTTCTCCAGCCTGGATTGTATGAATTGGAGAATGGGTCCAGATTGGGCTTGGGGAATCCTTGGGCTGCTTGGACCTGTTCTTGGACTTGTTCTTGGATGAAAGGAGAGAGTTGAGCTGTAGTTGGACATTCATTAATGTGGTGGGCTGGACTAGCACACAAGCTACAGACTTCCTGATGATAGGAGTCTGGGCCAACATATGGGCTCGAAGGGGATGGGACAAAGGAATCCTGATGAGTCCTAGGCAAGATTTGATCCATCTTTTGAGCCAGAGAGGCAACAGTTTGGGCCATAGTATCAACTTTCTCCCACTTTTGGGCCATGAGATTATTCTCAAATTTGGGCTCCAATTCAGCCCGATTTCTCACTTCATACAACCCAGCCCGCTTGGATGGCCCAACAGATCTCTCATAAGAGGATAAAGAGGCATGATTCATAGAATTTTCACTCAACATTTCAAAGAGATCATAAGCCTCATCCTCACTTATGCTCATGAATGTCCCTCCACATGAAGCATCCACCATCTGTCTATATTGTTCAGTCAACCCCGCATAAAATGCTTGGACAATTTGCCATTTTGAGAAACCATGGTGGGGGCATTTTCTCAAAAGCTCTTTCAACCTTTCCCATGACTCATGAATTAATTCTCCTAGTGATTGCGAAAATCTAGTAATAGCCCTTCGTATGATATTGGTTCGGCCTATAGGGTAGAATTTCTTTAGGAATTCTTGTTGCATTTCTGCCCAAGTTCGAATGGTTTTCCCCACAGTGCCCAACCAATATTTTGCCTTATCTTTTAGAGAAAATGGGAAGAGGGTCAATCTAAGGCCATCATTAGAAGAATTCTGAATTTTCACAGTTGAGCATATTTCCAAGAATTCATCAATATGCTTATAGGGGTCTTCATTGGTATTTCCATAAAATGATGGGAGCATTTGGATGGTGCTGGACTTAATCTCATATTGGATGGCTTGATGTTGTGGGAGATGAATACAAGATGAGGGCTGATATTGATTTGGGATGAAGTAGTCCTTCATTTGTTTGGGCGGCTCTTGATGATCATGATTATCCCCATTGTGATTTGGCAATCCATTTTGATTTTCAGCCATTTGATTTTATAGAAGATTGTTCCTTGGATGGAGAATTCTCTCAATTTCTGGAATTGGTCCTAGCAAATTAGGGCTTTGTGATCTCCTACCATGCATGCACTAGGACCAAATGAGAGAAGAGAGAGATTTTTTTATAAAAAAAAATACATTTTTTTTATTTTAACAAAGACAAACAAGTTTCAAACAATTACCCTATTTGACCTAGAGATCTTGGACTTGAAAGTGAGATTTCTCACAAAGTGACCTAGACCAACTTAAGTCCACTATTAGGTATATCCACTGGCCAGGTAAGAGGTGGGGTAGTGGGAGGATCCCCCTACTTTCGTAGGGACCTAATTAGAGAAGCACTTTTCCACTTAGGCGTTTGCCTTTTAACCTCTAGCCTTAGACACCAGTTTCCAAAACCAAGTAGTGGGCCCAAGTGGACCTAAACCTCAGTGTGAACCCTAAGGCCAATGTTTACTAATTTTTATTAAGGCATGGGAATGCAAAAGATACAGGAAATTGTGGTTTGTGGGCTAAGGAAGGGTGATCAAATCCCCACCTTATCTTGTTCAGAAAATTGCTCTTAAAATATTTTAGAAATGATGTGCACACCACAAAATCAAGCAAGGGGTTCTATGCAAGCATGGCAATGCATGATCATGCTTTTTAAAGAAAGTTGTAAAATTCTCACCTTGCCTCCTGCAATCTTCGACAAGAAAGGAAATTTTTCAAAAAGAAAAATACCTAAAGAAGAAAGTCTAAATGATGCATGTCCTAAAGATGGAAAGTTTCTAATCTTGACATGACATCTTTTGATTGGATTCAAGTGATTGATTATTATTTTTTAATTATATAAACATGGCAACTAGGAAAAGGAAACTCAATCAAGAGGGTTTTAAGGGTACTTACCTCCAACGCAATCCCTCGTTCTTTTGGAAATTAAAACAAATAGAAAGAGTGAGAGAGAGAAGAAACCTCACCTCAACTTACCTTTATTTTTCTGATTTTTTATTTCTACAATTTTCAGGCTTTTTTAGTTTTTATTTGACACCTACAAAATGAAAGAAAATGTTAGCATGAATATATACAAAAGACACCAAGATTATCAAAACTAAAAATCTAATACCCCAGCAACGGCGCCAAAAATGGATAGCCCACGAATGCGTCATTAAACACGTGGCTAACAATATTAAAATTATCGGCCTACACTAAACAGTTTGACAATAGTTAAGTGGTGAGAGCCGAGTCGAATCTACGGAGAAATAGATTTTAGAGTTGAAAACTTTGGGTTTTTGTTTAGGAAAGTAACGTGATGATATTAAAACTAAGTTGCACTAAATAAATTTAAACTAAGCTAAAAAAATAAAGAGAGAGAGAGAGAGAGAGATGAAGAGTAACAGGAGATGAGAATAGGAGACAAGATCTAAAATTACAATCCACTAAAAAATGTTGAACAGAAAAAATTGTTTTATACTAAACAAAATAAATTAACTACACTAATAAAGTATGAGAAATAAAGAGAGAAGAGAGCGAACGGGAGAGACAAGAAAAGATAGAGAGAGAGACGAGAAGAGAAGAGAGAGAAGAAGGAGAAAACGAGACGAAAGAAGAGAGAAAAGCGAGTGGAGAGAGAGAGGAAGAGGAGGGGCGGAGTGCGCAGGGGGCGCGCGTGGAGGTTGCGGCGCTGGCGGGGCGTGGTAGGCAGGGCGCGCAGGGGGCACGCGGGTAGGCGGGGATGGTGCGTGGCAGGCGGGCGCGGGCGCGGGTGACGGCACACGCAGGCACTGCGGTGAGCGCGTGCGGCCGGAGGCGTCCTGGGCACAGGGCGCAGGGGCGCGTGGCGCAGGCGGGGCTGCTGGAGGGCCCGGCGTGGACGGGCTCGAACGCGTGGAGGCGGGGCACGTCCAAGCGCTGGTGCAGGCGTGAGTGTGGCAGGGGGTGCTTGCGCGGGCGTGGGCGCCGGCCTGGGCGCAGGGGGTGCACGGGCAATCGCCTGGGCGGCTGCTAGCGGGTGTTGGTGAGCGCAGATCTGAGCAAGAGAGATCAAGAGAGAGGAAGAAATCGGGCCAGAGAGAAAGAAGAATAACATAGGAGGAAGAAGGAGAGGAAGGAGGGAGTTGGGTGGTTTTCACGAGAGAGAGAGAGAGAGAGAGAGAGAGAGAGAGAGAGAGAGAGAGAGAGAGAGAGAGAGAGAGAGAGAGAGAGAGAGAGAGAGAGAGAGAGAGAGAGAGAGACGAAGAAGAAGAAGAGGGAGAGAGAGCTGCAGGGGAAGGGAATGAGAGAGAGATAGAAGATCCAGAATATATGAGAGAGAGAAAGAGAATATTTGTAAAATAGATAGATAGAATAGAGGAAACAGGAGAAATTAAAGGAGAGGGATTTTTTTGGAAAATAGGAGAGGGGATTTTAAAAATGAGAGGGAGTTTTAAAAATTGAAAAGAAAGAGAGAGAGGGAATATTTTAAAAATTAGAATCTCTCATGATTCTCCCTTGATCCAATTAAATCCATTTGCCCATTTGAAACTTCATTGCTTAGCCCATTAATCCTACAAACACAACACAAAAGAGATTTAATTAATTCTTGCACTTGTAATCGAATGATAATAGAAATTTATAAAATTATCAATTATTTGTCAATGAAATTATATAATTATTTATAACAATTATGTAATTATCAGTTGGCAATTATAAGCAATTTAAGCATTGAACTATGTACTAAATGAGTAGCATGTTTATCATGGAACCTAGACATTCTCTCATGTATTTACCACAATCATAATCACATTTTGCTTGCTGTTTTGATATGAAATAAACACAATTAGATGGATTTACATTTGTTCACATGCTATCTTATTCATTTAACAATTCCACATGCTCATGGTTCACATTGTATTACTTTACATGTTTACATACACATATTCACTTACTCTACCATATGGATGATATTAATCTAAATGACATGATACTAACATGACATTATATTCAACAATCAACACATGAATGAAATGAATATATATATTTTACCTTAGCTTTCACATGCATTTATACTCTCATTAACATTTACTCTCCCTTACATATCCTTTCACACATTTTTCACATATCTTTCTCTTGCACTTTCATTTATCTCATGTCACATCATTGCACTTACCACGTACATCCTGGGCACTTACCACATGACATATTCACATATCATATTACTTTATTCACATTTCATTACTTAAGTTGGCATGACACATAGTCCTAACTACCATCTAGAGGAAAACACACATTATTATCATTTAGTAATTAGCATATAGCCTTTTACTTCATTTATCCCACATTCGACACCTAGGCAAACTAGTGACGAATCATGGTTATTGCGCAGACCTGGAGAAGCCCTCTCCACCCTAACCAGTGGTACTTGTCCACCTCTAGGATTTCATCCTAATGCCCTTAAGATATATTTCACAACGTTGAGCCTTCCATAGGGACTTTTCTATAGTACAGCTCTCAGACCTCTATGGTAGCAGTGTCAATTAGGCCCAATTTTACATTAAGCACATTATCTCATTTCATCACATTGTTTACATATTTCACATGTACTATTTAATCACCTTATATGCATTATTTAACAATTGCACATGTTTCAATTGGCCTAATATGATACTACTATTCACAGTAATGAAATAACTCATATCATAGTCCTAGGCATGCTGTTAATTACTGAATCACACAAGATTAAATTTAGCATGCTCAATATGACTATTCTACATGGTTTAACTATCACTTGCTGTCATCAAAATAGATCCAAATTTTTATCACATAATATAAACAGTAAACACGTCACATGCTCAATATTCTAGATTTTTTGGGTTTGTAGAATAATTATAACAATTAAAACTAATTACAGGTGCATTCATCACTAATTTCCTATGAGTAGAAGTTTACATTATAATAGTTAAATCTAACAGTGCCAATGCTTGAAGACAGTCATTACATGATTGCAAAAAAAATTATGAAACCCTAACTCTTAACAGATCTATTTACCTCAGAGTAAATAGGGTCATATTATGCTCATTGTTCAAATTTCTAGAATTTTAATAATTCACGTAAATCATAAAAATTCAGTACAACCTCATGATATGACCTAATGACTGTTACTTACCACATATAATTTTTACAACAAGCATACATATCCAGAAGTTCAAATAATACATTTAAAAGATCAAACAATGCACTTTTGGAACTTTGAAGAACTTGGCGACAGGATGTGTGCCGCCAACAGAGTAAACGACACAATATGGTGCTGCCAACCTAGGAACTTGGTGGCACAGGATGTGGCCGCCAACCTCCTGTCAGCAGACCGTGCAGATAGCACACAAATGCAGGGGAATTTGGAGGTTCCAAGACACGAGGAAAAATCCAGAAAAAATGCTAGGACCTAAGGGGACATGCGTAGAGTTGACATCCATGGGTTACTTGCCTCTAAATAAATCCAAGAAGATCTAGATTTGTCGGTGAAGCCCTCCTCGGCCAAGCTAAGAGGATGCTCAAAACCTCTTCAGATCTGGTTCTTTAGTTGATGTAGATGGGTCCTCGGAGTTGGGAAAGCTTCCTCTACGTATGGACTATCCTCCTGCCGGTGTAGATCTCCGGAAACTCCTCCAGTCACCGATTCCAGCCCTCCAAAGATCAGCTTTTCTCCACCAAGGATGCTAGGGTTTCACAAAGGCCAAAGCCTTAATCCGGCCGCAAGAGTGTGCTTTTATAAAGCCAAGGGGTCGAGGCATGCTTAAGGGTAGGTTTCCCACGGTTTTAGGTGGGTTTCCTAAACTGGAACCGATCGAAATGCGGGCGTTACCAAATCTGAAACCGTCACACAGCAGGGATATTGGCGTCCACCTATGGTGCCGCCAATAGAGAGGTAGACGTCCATCGATCTGGACGCTAACCACTGTGGCCACGCAGTCAGCGGCACAGGATGCTGCCGCCAACTGTGCATCTCAGCCAGAAAATAAATATTCATTAAAATAAATGTACCAACACATCATAAACAATTCAATGGTTACGAAAATAAGTAGATATTACATGCACAAGGTTAAACATATATATATATATATGCATGTATACATAGCGTAATTACATACAACATGCATGGATTTAAACAAATGCAACATGTACATTAGATAATGCATGCACATTTAAATATATTGCATGTATAAGATAAACTCATATGTACTTACAAGGTATATAGCAATACTTACCTGTCATATGCACAACATTATTTAAGTACAATATACACTATAAACAATTTGATGAGTACAAAATTAGATAGATATCACATGCACAAGATAAATATACATATATACATATGTACAAAGCATAATTACATACAATATCCATGGAATAAGTAGTATAATATGCACATCAATAGTTAGACAGTATATGCATAGTATTATTAAGATGCAATATGCATAAGGTTAATTAAGAACAGTCTATACAACAATAGTTTATTTGCATACGCACACTTAAATTGATATATATATATATATATATATATATATATATATATATATATATACACATATGTACACAACATAGTTACATACATTATGCATGAATAGATAAATACAATATGTACATCAATAATTAGATTCAACATGCGCCTTTATACACATTACATGCATAGAAAATTAACTCATATATACCTACAAGATGTATAGCAATATTCACATATTGTATGCACAACATTACTTAAATATAATATACCTAGGTTTTTAGTAAGCACAATATGCACAAAATTGGCTAATTACTTATTCTCACATAAAATAACATATATATACATATATATGCACATGAGTAATTTAAAAATTGCAATATGCACAGTTTAATGCACATACTATATACATAACTAGTAACTATCACATGCACAATATAAAATGAATAAAATTCGGGGTCTCACAGCGGATAAGAAGACTAGGAGTGCATGGCGGCTATACCTCAACACACTCGCCATGGACATAGAGGCACTACGTGGAGTGGACATACGGCTTCCCCCTGGATGTGCATTGGACCTACAGCTCGTGGGGAACATGGCAATGGTTCTCTACAACCCGCAGCGGTGCTACCTTCAGGTCGGGAAGCCTAGGACAAAGCTACTTCAGCCATCACACTTGCCTCCGATATGAAAGTGAGACGCTTGGGAGACTCGGAGGATGAGCAGGCCGTGCAGAGCGCGCTAGTGATGTGGTGTGTATGTAACGACCCACTTCCATCCGGTACTGTTATACCAACCCACATCGGATGAGAGCAAGCAGCTACAGGGGAGAAAACCCCAACAAGTAACATATGGGCTAAGATATGCATAAATAGATAACAATATTGCAACGGAAAGTAAACAGTTTCTTATTCCATCAACCTTATCAACCACATTCCATAGTCCATATAGTTCGAGAAAGAAAATGACATAACATAATAAACATTAACATGTAGCCAGTTCCATTACATCTCCAAAGTTCAAATTAAATTTTACATCACATACTAGTAAAGAAAATACAATCTTCAATTTATCCTCCACGCTCCTCTTCTAATTTAGCCAAGTCCTCAGCTACTAATCTCCTGAAATGTTTAACAAGGGTGAGTCTACATAATAGTCTCAGCAAGTAACTAAAATTTCAAACTATATACCTATCACACATGCTTTCTAACAATTTAACACTATAAAATTCAGCAAATTAAAGTCATTCATGATCATGCTATAACATAAATAAATTAACATGAAATCATATTAAACAACTATTCTAACACATGTATAACAATAATCTAAACATGATTACTAATAACATGGAACCATTAGCATGAATACAAACATACCATCACATACTTTCATATTTTATTCAAATCATTGCATAATTCTACAAACTAAGTCATATAAACATGTACAAGATAGATAGCACTCCTAGTATGATCTCTAACTCACTCCACATGTAAACATAACACTATACTATATATCTAGCTTGCTGTTTTTTATAAAATTTATCGTATTTACATGACACTTGCATATATATCACATTAAACTACACAACACGATACTAAACACATGCACATCAGGAAAAGGATCAAATTCACGGTTAAGATAATACACATCTATTCATGGTACTATGCAGGTTATCTATTTAACAATATTGGTATTTACACTTGTACTATTTTCTTATAACATACACACATATACTTTTCTTTGGCTTTCACATGCACTTACTCATGTTTTCACTTTCATAATCACATGCTTCTTATCACCTCACTTTGCATATAACATGGCCACATTTACATATATCTTGCACATACCTTGTGCCACAATCACATAGGCTATTTTTCACCATTTACACATGTTCATTTTACACATTGTCAAGTCACAGCCCAAACCACCACTAAAGGATCATGTAGCACATACACATTCACATCCATGTACTTAATCACCGGGCATAGTGATCAAGTCTTGGTTCCTGCAGAAACTGGGGAAAGCCCTTCCCACAATTACCAGTGGAACCTGTCCACCTCCAGAATTTCACAAGACCCTTACCGCGGGTATCACAATTTATCAAGCCCCTTATCCAGGGTATCATAGTTTATCAAGCCCCTTATCCAGGGTTTCACATAATTTATCAAGCCCCTTATCCAGGGTATCATATAACATGTTTGAGCTTTCCCGTAGGTGCACTACTACGGTACAGCTCCAAGCATCTAGGGTGGTAGTGTTTTATGGGCACATTTATTTATCTTGTCAACTTTACATGTTTCACACACACATGCTCTTTATTTCCTTACGTCCCATGCACATGCATTTTACATACACACATGAGTTCTCATCTACTAATTTTAAACCTTACTGTTTCAATTGACAAATAACCATAATAAGGATCTAAACATACTGAAATTTACTAAATTACACCAAATCACATTAAACATGCTCACATGGTCATTTTCATGTGTTAATTTACAAATAGTACTTACTGTTGTCCAAACAGTATAAAATTTTTACCACCGACTATTCACAGGTTAAACATAGCATATACAAATTTTCAGATTTTTAAGAAACATATATAAATTATAGAAATTAAAACAAGCATTCTGCATTTTTATCAAGAAATCCAATTAACCATGGATCACAGTGTTACAAATGTATTTATCTATTCTAGAACCTGTGTTCAGCAGTCATAATTTCACTAAAGATTTCTGACACATTAATATGCACAATACATTATACTTGGAATTTAAAAATGTTAATTTATGCTTACTATGCTATTTCCAGAAATTTCAATAATTCACACAGTAAATAGAAATTCACCTTAATTTCATGATGTGACCTGACACATGTATATGACCTACAGAAAATTTGTGAAACCTTAATTCTCCACTAACCTATTTACACAGATTAAATATGGTCATTTTATGCTCATAGCCCTATTATCAGAATTTTTGTAATTTACACAAATCATGAAAATTTACTACAACCTCATGACATGACCTACTGATCACCTTTGACAATACATAAAGTTTACAGCTTGCATCCATACCAAGAAATCACATAAACAGCTTAAGAAGATCAAACAGCAGTTTTCATCACACTGGGGAACTTGACTACAAGAGATGCTGTCGTCTACAGTCAACTGCACACTTTGGTGCCGCCAACACAGGATATTGATTACAGCAGATGCTGCCGCCAACTTTCTCCCAGCATACTACACAGACAGTACGCACATGCACGGGGAAATTGGAGGGTCTAGGACACCAGGAAAAATCTAGAAAAATATGAAAACTCTAGAGGGCAAGTCTATAGAGTGAATCTATAAGCTACTTACCTCCAATAAAATCCTAGAAGATCAAACTTTGCCGATGAAGCCCTCTTCAGCCCTGCCAAGAAGGTACTTCTTAAATCCGGTTCTCCAATCATTGTGGGTTGATCCTCGTAGTTGGGGATGCTTCCTTGATGGTTGGACTACGCTCCAGTCGTTGTAGATCTCCAAGAAACTCCTCCAGTCGTTGGATCGAAGCCTTGGAACTTTAGCTTTTCTCACAGGAACCCTAGCTTTTCCAATCACCCCAAAAGACTTGGCGCGGCCAGAATAGGGTGTTTTTATAGAGTTGGACGGGTTGGGTACACTTTAGGGTAGGTTCCCTACTACTTAGGATGGGTTTCCTAATCTGGAACTGGGCATAACACAGACATTACTAAATCTGAAACCGTTACGCAGAAAGGATATTGACGTCCACATCGGTTGTAGTCAACTTAAAATTGACCTCCACATCGGTTGTAGTCAACTTAGGCAAGAAGTCAGCGGCACAGTGGTGGCCGCCAACTGTGCCAGACAGCCCGAACACAAACTTGCATCCAATTAAACATACATTTATGCTCCAACAATGTAGTATGTGTGGAAATAAATATATATGCATTCATCATATAAATTACATGCATTACATATTATATTTATTTAAATATAACTTGTACTAATCTTAATTAAAGATAATATACATAATTAACACACATATATACATATATGTATATACACACTACATGATTACATGTATTATGCATGAACATATAAATACAATTTGCATTTCACCAATTAGACAATACATGCACATGAGTAATTAATTATTTGCAATATGCTCCAAATAAACATTATCGAATGCACAAAATTTGGGGCCTCACAGTGTATGTGCCACTCACGCCCTACCGTCCACCGTGCAAGAGGAGTGCGAGACATATCAAGCGTACCTTAGAGAGTACAGAGAGATCCAGCCACGTGGGGACCGCAAGCTTGTGAGAGAGACTTGATTGCATTTTTGGAGATTTTTGAGAGATTTGATATGTTGGGAATATGAGAGTGATGTATCAGACAGTTTATGATGATTTTCAGCTTTTATATGATGTATGCATTTGAAATTTGCAATCAAAATGTGAATTTTTAAGGGTTCTGTGCACAGATTGAGAAGGCGACAGGCTGGTCGTCGCAACCCAGAACGCAACAAGTCAACGGTCGTGACCTGGATTGAGAACGCGACAGGAAGCCTGTTGCGACCTAAAGTGAATGTGACAAACTTGTTGTCGCGACCACAGGCCCGAGGCGATTTGAATTCCGGCCCCACACGCATCTCCTCCTTTCCCTATTTCACTCCTCTCTCTTCTTTCTCCCCTCCGGTGACCGAGTTCTCCTTTTCTCTTCTTCCTCCGGCGACCCCCCCCCCCCTACTGGCGGCAGGCTGCTCATGCCTTCTCTTCCTCTCCTTCTTGTTTCTTCTCCCTCCTTCTTCTCTTCCTCCCCGGTGGCCAAGGCGATGGAGGGCGGTGGAGACCAAGGCGGCGACGGCGGTGGGCGCTTGAAGAGGTCCAAATGGACCATCAGTCGTCGGCAGACGGCAGAGGAGCCCTCCACGACGATGGGGGAAGAGGATCCGACCCTCCCCATGAAGGTGGACCACTTGGAGGCACCGGGAGAGGAGGAGGTCGTCGGCCCCAAAAAGGTAAGTCGGCCAAACCCTAACTCCAAGTGTGTTTGATGGGGAAAATGGGTGGATCAAGGTGCTTAGCACCCATGTAGGGCCTTTGGCCCAAGGTGGAATGACCAGGGAACGACTATTGGCCGCCCTCGGTCACCCTGTGAATGCGACATGATTTCTGTCACCTTACCAGGAAGAACGCAACACACCTGTTGTCGCGTTCAGAAGGCGACGACTCGACCCGTCGCCTTCAGAAACCTGAACGCGACACCCATTGTGTTGCATTCAGAAGGCGACAGAGGCATTGTTGTGACCTAAACAGACTGTTGTGGTGTGGATTCTAACTAACCCTTGTGCTTTTTATGGCTGTTTTGCAGAGTGAGTTGCGGTCCCGGCTAAGATGGGCCGTCGTCTGGGCAATCTACCGGGGACTGCTAGACTTCCAGAGGATGCAGTTGCAGGAGATGGGGTTCGGCCCCATTCTCAGACTAGACGAGCTCACGCCCGATGTGGCACTGATCCAGGCATTGAAGGAGCGATGGGACCCCGAGTTCCACACCTTCCCTTCCCATGGGGTCACATGATCCCTACATTGGAGGATGTGGCATGGATCACCGGCCTGAGGGTGGATGGCTAGGAGGTGACAGGGGTGACCTACACATGCTACCAGGAGTTGGTGGAGAGGCTCCTGGGGCTGGAGGTGACGAGGGAGAGGTCGTCCTTGGTGTCGAGGACGAGGTTGCAGGTGAGTCTGGGAGTGGCTGATGCTCGCCACCAGACGGGAGAGGGCCAAGCAGAGTATATGGCCCAGCTGACAATGGATGCTAGGGTGGCATTGGCAGAGGAGGAGGGAGCAGCGGCAGATAGAGATTTGAGATGCTTCATGATCCTTGTGATCGGGAAGCTCATCCTGGGGACCCGAGGAGACCCAGTGAGCTGTAGGTGCCTACTCCTACTGGAAGATCTGACCTAGGTGGGGAGCTACGTGTGGGGTGCGGCCCTTCTGGCCCACCTCTTCGACAGCCTAGGCACCTCTAGTAGGGAGACAGGGGTGGCCAGTTTCCTCCCCTTCCTACAGGTATGCTTCTCACTCTTACTCTTTATTACTTTATCTGCTTATTATGGTTGACTGTGATACTGACCACCTTGTTTTGCAGGTTTGGGCATACTACTACCTCCCCTCCCTTGGTCGGGGGGTGTCGAGGCGACTGAGCACTATACCTCTCTTACAGCACTGGCGGTTCCGCCGCGACGAGCGGTCCCTACACCTGTAGGTGACCCTCATTCAGGACGCACTGAACATCGTCCCCTTTGGACATGTATCTCTCCACTTGTAACCCTTCTCTTTCTTTCTCATTGACAAGCGACTAATGAGTTCCTATATGTGATGTGCAAGTCGAGTGGACTCCCTACGCTGGGGACGAGGACGCCGACTAGCCGTGGGTGGAGCAGGGCCGCCCCTACTTCGGTAGGGAGATATGGCTTCACGCCTTCAACACGGTGGTGCCACTCCACCTACGGCTGGTTGCGAGGACACTGGGGCTCCATCAGGGGGTGGTGGAGTTCCCCGCTTGGCAGAGATAGTGGGAGAGACCAGGCCGTAGCTTCTGGGGCATCCAGCAGATCACAGACTGGAGGGAGCGAGCTCGGGACCAGCTCGAGGACTAGCGACAGCGGGGCCGAGAGGTGACCTCCGAGGCCACCAGTGACGAGGACTACTTCCGTGTCTACGCAAGGAGGTACAGGGCCCAAGTGTATAGGGGGACCCAACGACCAATGAGTGTTACTAACTTAACCTTTTCTAAATATTTTAATAATTAATTCCTTGGCTAACTTGACTTGCGTTGGCAGCTCGACCCCGAGCGTCGGATCGCCTCCATAGAGGGCATCCTCCACTCCAAGATTCTGCAGAGGGATGACCTCCAGCGGACTGTGACTGAGCTGGTGTGCTCTGCTTCTTCTCTCTCTTATGCTTAACTTCAATTAACAGACTCCTATGTTCTTCTTTTGTAGTGTGCTGAGCTGGAACGGGCCCAGCAGATGGTGGGCGGTGCTTCCACCTCCCGAGACAAGCATGGCCGCTCCGTGCTGGAGAGTCAGTTGGCAGCAATAGTGGCTTGGGCGGAGGAGGCCATGGGCCAGCTACGCGAGTGGGTGAGTTATTAATTTCATTCCCCTTGTACTTTGTTTCTCTTATTGACACATGTTTGGATTTGCAGGAGGCAGTGCTGAGGGACACTCTAGCGCGGACTGCTACGCTAGAGACGGAGATGGCGGAGGTGCGCCTATGCCCCCTGGTGGACGAGGCGATGGGAGTACGCCGGGAGGTGGACGAGCTCCGATCGCAGTTGGGGAGCGAGCGACAAACTGTCTTGGTGCTCAAGGCGGAGATGAGGGGGCTGGAGAGAGCCCTATCCTTGGTTGGCTGCAGCCGGACATCGGCCAGCAGGAGCGGTGCTCCTAGCACCTTAGCGGGGCATTACTTGACGGGTTCCTCTAGACGACGAAGGGACGAGGAGGGACGATGACATGAGGGAGCGGCCGAGGGGAGTACGACGGGACCGAGGGAGATGGCCCCTCCACCCTCTCGCCCGTCTGAGGGTATAGGGGAGAGCGGTTGAGGACTTGTACTCTTTTCACTTTTGTTTATCATGTATCATGATGATGATGTAGATATGGAATGGAATAGAATGGAATCTTTTTGTTATAGAAATGTGACTGTGTGATAGTGACGAGTGAGATATGAGTGTTGCTTCCTTTCTCTTGACGTGACCTGCACACTAAAGAAAACCATGAAAACAAGTTAGATCCGTTCTTCGACTTAGCCCCTTGCCTTAAGCATGACGAGTGACCAATCTTGATAAATGGTCAAGGGGCGAACCCTTATTAAATAGGCGAAAAGACATAAGTAAATAAATGGCATGCATGAATGAATGAGTAAAGTGTTTTTGGGATTTTGAAAATATTTTTTTGGAGTTTTAAAATATTTGATTTTCTTAAATTTTGAAATATTTGATTTCTTTGGAGTTTAGAAATATTTGATTTTTTTTTGAAGTTTTGAAATATTTGATTTTTTGGAGTTTTGAAATATTTGATTTTTTGGAGTTTTGAAATATTTGATTTTTTTGGAGTTTTGAAATATTTGGTTTTTTTTAGTTTTGAAATATTTGATTTTTTTTGGAGTTTTTGAAAGACGCCTAAAGCCGATGTTAGCCCTTCCTAAAATAAGACGCACGAGATGGAAGGTACTCGCCCTTTTGGGCCACAACACATAGACCAATTCAAACCGCTGGTTAGGAGTCTTGGTCACTTCCCCTTTTCGCCCAGGACTTTACTAAGGAAAGACGTGCGTTTTAGGGGTGGCATGCCATGGGCGACTACCCCTAGTTGATAGCACGGCTACTTAGGCCATACCTAAGAGATGACCCGATCTCATAGAGGGAAATGGAAGACTATTTTAATGAAAGTCTAATTTAGGTTTAAGGACGTTGGGTTTAGCTTCTTCCCGCAGCATATCCTTCAAAGATTAGGTCTGTTGCGTAGGGACTTTGTGGTCTTTTCTTATGGATTTGTACTGTCTGGGGCATACGTACGACCGGGCTCATGAGCGTCCCATGGGGACTTTGCCACTCTTTGCCATACCCCTATTCTATCAGGTGCTTTCCTTTCTTTCATTTGTTTCATTGCTCTTGCTATTGTTATTTTGACCGTCCCTGTTTGAGACTTCCTTTTGTAAGGGTATGCTTAAGGTTGATGACCTCGCCCTTACAACCCTTGCCCCTACACTTTGACCGATTTCGGAAAGAATGACCATCGCATCGCTATAGTAGGGCCTACACAGCTACGATACCTACTAGGTGCAAATGCTCGGGCTTGTTGTGTGTGTGTGTTGGTCCTACCTTAGATCAACCCTTGACGATTAGGGAAGGGACTTAACATGGGGTAATCCCTAATCTAAGTGTTGTGGCCTCACACCTGTAGACCTAGGGATAGAATCTTTTGAGGTACAACCCATTCCACGGATGTGACAATTCTACACCCTCAGCATTGATTAGGCGATAGGCATTTCCTAGATGTGCCTCTTTCACAACGTATGGACCTTCCCAATTTGGCTGTAATTTAGACCTTGGACCTCCAGGTTGTAATCACGGAGTTGCGCACCCCTCGAAACACACAACATGATTTAAAATCAACTTCAAATGGCATGGAAACAAGGATGTGATCGCCACCTAACAAGTTTCCTATGTATAGGAATTAAACTAGGCTAACTTTGCTAGGAAAAGGAATGAAAACTGAGGCACGTACTGTAGTCGCGACGGGTCGCCCCGTCGTGATGAAGCTGAGGTCGCGACGCCCAAGCAGAGCGGGTTAATGTTGTCGTGACGTTGGTGCCTTCCGCGTTCTCTACTGTGCGAGAGAATTGTTGGTGGACCTTCTTCCTGCCCTCCGACCGGCCAGAGAACAAGAGCCCCTCGTCAAATGATACTTGTGTACCTGCCAAAAAATAAAGAAAATAAACAAATAAACCCTGTTAGACCATGTTTATGTGTAGTATCTATCCAAAATTGAAGTAAAGAGGGAGAGTATGGAGGAAACGAACCTAGGGGTGGTTTTAAACCCCTTGGGTGGTAAAAAAAACATAGGAAGAAAATTAAGATGCGTTCCTATCTAATAAAACACATAGCGTGCATGAAAAATGAAAGGAGGGGAAGAGAGGAAGAAAGAGCCCCAATGGGGTGACTCCCTGGTTGCTGGATGGTGTCCTTCAATGCTGGAGAAGCCTCAGAAGTCGCCTCCTCCTCCACCAAGCTCCATGGATGAAGGAAGGTGCATGGCTTGATGAAGAGGATGAGGTGAAATGTGTAGGAAAGGATGAGCCACAAGCTAAGGGTCAAGTCCAGAGAAAATTTGGCAGCACTTCGTGGTAGAATTCGAGCTCTCCTTCCTCTGAAGAAGAAGGGCTCCTTAAATTGAGAATGGGAGATATTATCCTGTCATTAAGTGATAATGACCCAAAATGAAATGATAAAATGATGTAAATTTGTGGGAAAGAGTCCTAGGGCGGTCCCCAAGGATCTTGGAACCTCAAACCGCGGCCAAGGGGGTTCGGAGGTTGCTTAGGATAGAGATAAGGCTAATAGAGGATAATGTGGAGGTGGTTGCGGAGGCCAGCGTACGCAGTTGTTGACGCGACGGATCGTAAGGGCGCGATAAGGATAGTCGCGACGGCCATTCTGGTCGCGACCCTAAGGACACGTTCATGGATATGCATGGGTTGTCGCGACGGCAAAGGGGGGCGCGACAAGGATAACACAATGCCACGACCCCTCGCATTATGGAAAATTGATTATTCTCAAAATATTGGCCAAATAATTGGAGGAATAATCAATAATGGGGCTTGTGAACTCTTTAAAAAAATAATTGGACGGGATAATGTGATAATTGGGCTTTAATGGGCTCACAACATGGCTAATGAATGGGCTTAAGATGAATGACCAACTTGGGGCTCATTAAGAGAACAAGAATAATGGTTCGACTTATAGGCCAGAATCGGGTGTCTACAGATTGCCCCTCCTTGGCTTCCACTTTGCAAGGGAGCGAAGCGGAAGTGCAGCGAAGGCATCATGAAATGACGGTGAAGCGAAAATGATGTGGAGTGGACTTAAAAGATGAGAGCCAAGGTAAAAGACACCCGGTCTAATCAACAAGCAACTGGAATCTTTTTGAAAGCCCTGAGTTGGTTGCTCGAGTAGAATGCAAGAAAGACACAAGTCTGGATGAGAAGGAGAAAGAAAAGGACGATCAACCCCTTGATTGAGAGGTACCCTAGCCGATTGGCCTGCAGGTTTCATTTTGGAGGGACATATGCGTGCTAGGCAGGTAACACAGACTCTGTCGTGGGAGCGTTTCACAACCAAAATGGATCAAAAGGAATAAGGATGAAAATTGTATAGAGAATGCAGACAGGGAGATTCTTGGCAAACTGGCAAGAGCAACTTGCTTGGAGGCAAACCTTCCGATTCGGAGTGGAATATGGTTTTCTTGTTCTAACATGAAGAATGGTTGGGCACTCAACAAGAGCTCACCATTAGTCACGAATGAGTCATGTTAGCTCAAAGTCCTATATGATGCATGTTGGGCTAAAAGAAAAGAAATCATTAAATCAAATGGAAGGAAAGGAGAAAATAGAAAATATATCAAGGATAATATTGCTAAATCAAACAAGAATGGGTCGAGAGTGTAACGTCGCGCATTTTTCGGATCGCCGTGGATCCTTGTTTAGCGGGTTTGGTGGTCAATGTGTGGCCCATTAGCTTGCGTTTCAGGTGTCCGCGTGGGTTGTGAGGCTTTGCGGGCCGGAAGATTGGGCCCAAAGTGCTCACAAGTTCTCTGCTTGTGAACGCGACAGGGGTATGCGTCGTGTTCTGAACGCGACGGCCCTGGTGGTCACGTTCATGTTGCCATTGTTTGGTGGTCTTTGTCTGCATGGCTGCCGCGTGTCGTGCGCTGGGCAGTCAGCTGACGTTGGCCATGGGAAGGCGACGGCCTCCTACGTCGCATTCAGGTCGCGACGTAGGCTTGCGTCGCGTTCTTAACCACTGTGCATTTTTAAAGAAGTTTTGGCCGGACAGAGCTGTGGCAAGCTCTGCACAGCCAGGGGAGCTTTCCGCAGGCTCTCTCGGGCGATTTGGCTTGTTGGGGTCGTGGTTGGCGTGCTCTCGCCGCGAGGACGTCGCGTGGAGCGGGGGAGACGCCGTACCGTGGATGGTTTTTGCATTCTTCACGAAGGTAGGGAGATCCCACCTCGTTTTGATGCATGGATCGTGTGCGTGGTGTGTTTGATGTGTTTTTCATCTTATAAACCTTAGATATCATGCTAGGGCATTCATTAAAGCATGAAAAATGAGAATTAAGCGTGTTTTGTAGGGCTTGTGGGGGTAATCCGGGGAGAGGATCCCGGATTAGGGTTCCTGCCTAAGAAGGCGACGGAACCCCCTGTCGCGACAAGCTGACCCATCGCATTAGGATTCTCTAACGCGACATATCAGGGTGTCGCGATCTAAATGCGACAGTACCCCACATCGTGATCTCAGCCGTGAGGTCTTTTTGTGCATGTTTTCAAGGTACGATTATCCAATTATTTGTTAAGTGTTGTGCGTGGCACTGGCTAGTGATGCGTTGGCACTCATAGCGCTCGTGGAGCATGTTGCTCATGAGGTGAGCGTGTTTTTAAGTGGTTAACGTATTACATGTGTTGTATGCGTGGAGTTTACGTGGTTTGGGTGTGTGCATGGCACATACTCTATTGTGGTGTAATGTGTTAATCGTAATGGTTGGGTAGTGAGGTTCCAACGTAAACCTAGCCTCAGTCATGTGACGTCTTTTATAGGCTGATAAAGATGGTTTAATTAGTATTGTTTGAGTAAAGTTAAGGGTTAGTGTATGACATTTATACATTCTGTTTATGTGGCTACGGAGGTCATGAGATGACCAATGATAGGCCGAATTGTGAATGTTTAATGTGATTTATGGATATGTCTGTGTAGGTTAGCTTCTGGGTCACGAGTGACCAGGACAAGCTACCCTTTACATGTGTATTGGTTTGTGATAAAGAGTAAATGTATGTATATATATATCGTGGTTTGAGCTTGCCGAGTTTGGTGGTCCGGCGCCTGTTCCGGAATACCTCTACAGTCGGGTACCCCAGGTTCTGTGTGAGCCAGGCACGTGTGTTTGTTGTGCTCGGGGTTTGTCCCGGTACTTGTGTTGTACCGTCGAGGTCTGTGTCGTCTGTCCTGGACACCCTCACTCCTGTGTTTGAGTTGTACGTCCGGCTAAGGGAAAGATGACAGAGGGCAGTGACTTGTGTTTGTGGGTGTGCAGTCACTTGTAGCGCGCTCGTGGTTGGGGGTACGGACTTCAATAGTCGACACTGGTCCCTAGCTAGTCCTATTTTCTAGTGCCTCACTTTAGGAGGCTTAGGCTAGAGTCCCTAAAGGTGCCAGACATGGGCCTGCAGTTGTGTGTGGTCTGCAGGTGTAGTGTTGGTTGGTCTCCACTGTTCTTTGGCTTGTGCTTGTGGAGCGACAGTTGGACCTTTCGTTCGTGACTACGAGACTGAGAGGTAGTTCTTGTGTTGTGTTGTCCGGGTTGGATACTGGCGTCATGAACCAGTAGTCTGTTCCCGTGTGGCGGCATCGTTCCTTTCTGACTCGTGCTTTGCTACTAGTTGTAGTGTTTGTGTATTGGCTTGTTGGTTGTGGTTTTACCCGTTGAGGTGTGCCCTGATGTTGGCACGGTTGTAGTTGTGGTTAGTGAGTAGAGACTCACTGGTTATGGTTTAACCTGTGTGGTGTGCCTGTCGTTGGCACATGTGTTAAGGTTTTGCCCGTGGTGGTGTGCCTTGTGCTGGCACTAGTTCAGTTGTGGTTTCCGTGGTGGTACCTTGTGGTAGTAGGTACTGTTGTACCTGTACCCTATGTGGGTACTTGTTTCTCGTAGTACACAGTGTACCAGCCTTTTCAGGTGGTGTGGTGGAACTGTGCTCTGTGGAGGTCCTGTGGTAAGACCTTCTACTTGTTGTGTTTTACCCTTCCTTGGGTAAACTTCTGAGTAAGGTTACAATGTGTGATGGATTGGCATCGTGGTAGCCAGTCCTATTACTTAAGTGTGATATTCGATATATCGTGGTTTATGGGTATAAAGGACTAGCTCTTCGTTAGCAGTCCCGTTACCCATGTGTTTGTGGTTCGCTTGTGAAGCTTGTAGCCTAGGCAGTGGTTTGCCTATGTGGCATGTAGCTTAGGCGACCAGTTGTTGAGGTAGTATGCCTGTGAGGCCAGTGGCCTAAGTGTTTCAGTTGTTGAGTGGACTAGTAGTGATGTGCTAGTCCTATAGTTCCTCTTTCTTTCTAAGGAATATGCATTTGTTTATGATTTACTATTTAAACTATTATTTATTATAAATGTTGTAAGCATGATATGGTTTGACTATTTGAGTTTCTAGTGAGACCCTTTGGGGTTGAGGTTCTTTAGTGTTGTGTGTTGTTTTTGGATAGTCCCCTACTGAGCCTGTGACTTATTGAGGCTCACTCCCCTATAGTTCTTTTCAGGGCTTGCCGTTTATGTGGCTTGTGGAGACGTTGTGGCAGACTTGTACCACCAGCAGTTGAGTTGTAGTCGTGTGGTGTGAGCTTGTGCTCCCTCGGGGTATGTCCCATGTAGTTGTACTCTTTAATTGGACATGTAATAATATATTGGGATAGTTGTACAATGTGGTATACAGATATGAGCACATGTACTTTCTTGTGTCTTATACTGTAGTTGTTGTCTTTTATATTTTTACTGGACACTTGTGTGAGATATCCCTTGTGAGACTTCGGTCCGTTCGCAGGAGGCGGATCTGGATATGGAGCCTTATTAGGCATAAGTATCCAGGGCCATTACAGAGAGTCTTCCTGCAACCATTGTGCAAGATAGAGTCCATCATCCCCAAACTTATCCAACTTAATGGCCTATCCAACGATTAACAACGCTCACCTAGATCATCACCGTTTTTGTTGAAGGGGAACTTAGATCCCAGAGCACATTGAGAACCAGCTAGTCCTTGAAGCAATATAATAAGTATATTACCATATAGTAATGCAAGGGAGTAAGGATAGAGATACTTACCTGACTTACCTGTGAAGCTTCATTTTGTGATTTTCTGATAACAAATATGTACATACACAACAATAACACATAAAACAAAACCATGCAGGACACGAGGAAGCACAAAACATAGAAACGTGACATATCTGGGGGTCGCAACATTATCGCGACGCTCTGGTAGGTCGCGACCCTAATGCATCGGATCGGGGTGTCGCGATATCATTCTGTGCGATAAACCCCAAAACTGAGCCTTATCTTTATCCTAGAGCTATTCCTAGCACTAATGGGACCATAAGACCAAACCTATGACTACTCTAACTCCTATGGACGAGTTGGGATAGGGACACCTAGAGCTCTATAAATAGGTGTGCAAGGGTCTATTTTCGGAGCTCACCTTCTCTCTCTTCTTCTCTCTTGGTTTTTTCTCTCCTTAAGCCATGAAGAGATCCTTTTCTTCCTCCCAAGCTGGCTCCATCCCTTATGGCAGCCCCAAGGCGGCGAGGACGGCCCATGGAGAGCTTCTCCGCCTCTCCTCCGTGCCCGGGCATATTAGCGCAAGGCCGGATCTTCAAGTAAGTTCTTTCTCTCTCAACTTTTTTTTTTATTTTCTCTATCCTCTTCTTCTTCCTCCTCTCTTCTTCTGCCAACCCCCTATTCTTCTTCTTCTAGATCCTCCCGGGCAATAGGCGCTACTCCAAGATCCCATGGTTGGAGCCCATGGTCAATGCACTTCCCGTGGCGTCCACCAATCTCCTGCGTGAATGGAAGCTCACTACCGTCCTCACACTAGCCAAAAATTACCACAAGATAGTGCATGTGTGGGGCAGTCTTATAGCGCTTGCGGAGTTGTGGCACCCGCAGACTCATACCTTCATCTTCCCCTCGTTCAAGGCCACGATCCTGTTGGAGAAGTAGGAGCTTATGCTGGGGCTCCCAAAAGACAAGAAAGGGGAGGAATATCGCATCGTGCATACCGTGGCTGCCATCAACTCCTGGGCCATTCTAGGAGAGATTACCACCAGGCATGAGGATCTGAGGACCATGACTAGCCTTGGCTATGTCCATCTCATTCCCATCTCTCAGTGGATCGCCTCCCAATGCAAGAGGAAGACCGAAAACTATCTCGCCATCGACAAGGCAGCCTCTATCTGCATATGCGACGTCATCCTCTTCCCCGCACAAGACCATCTTCTCTCTGCATCCAACCTGAGTGCCATCAGTTGTGCATGAGAAGGTATGAGCATTTCTCAAGCTGTCCTTGGTTACCTCTTTACTGGACTCTCCTCTGCAACTACCGGCGGTCCTTTCTTCGGTTCCGTGGTTGCCCTTGAGTGCTGGATGGGGATGCATATTAACTTCAAAGCGACAGATGATCCTTCTGTCAGTGCATGAACATGCTCCATCACCCGGTCGCCATCGTTGGTGCTCCACTTCATATGACTACCCAGGCATGGTGCGCAACGTAATGATCAAGGGGTTGAAAGAATGGAGGATTTACTTCAAGACAATGATAGAGGAACAGTTCGAGATGTGCCCGAGATTTCTCCACAACAAGATGATCCACGTCCCTCAGCGCATTGGCTTGGCTCTACGGTTGATCGCCGATGAAGCACTGGTCCTCTACAACCCTGACCGGTGCTACCTTCAGTGCGGTGCAACACGCACGGTCGTGCCGACTCTCTCCCACCACCCGCCAATCCAAGCACGAAAGATGAACAATGAACAGGATGAACGGGACGTGAGGAGCGCCATCGTCCATTGGGAGGGGTGTGCCACAGGCATCATTTCAGTGAAAGTGACGGAGGATGATGATGTGACCCGCAAGTATCAACTGGCTTTGAAGAGGGTCCGACCGATAGTACCGGGTGCTTGAGAGTAGAAAGAAGAGTAAAGGTGGTATTTAGGGGTTTGAAAAGATAGATTGATTGATTGTAGGCATGATTAGGAGTTGTAATTGATCATTTGAATCAATAAAATCAGAATTTTATCAACTGCTTGCATTGTTCAGTTGAAGTCGCGACCACAACAGACGACGCCTACATGTCGCGACGGGTCGATGGGTCGCGACAATGTCGCGGCCCACCTAGTCGTCGTGACATGAATGCGACATCTATAGGCGTCGCGACCTAAACCGATGATTCAAAAAACACAGAAGGCTCCCTTCTCCCCCCCCCCCCCCCCCCCTTGTGCATTCAAACATGCAAAATTATGAGCTCCGGTGATTTCTGCTCCCTATGCTTTCTCTCTTCGTTCTCTCTCTCTCACTCCCTCACTCTCCTTCTCTCCCTCTCTTTCTCCCTCTCTCACTCACGAAGGCAATGGAGGGAGGCGGTGGTAACGACGACGAGAAGGGGAAACGACCGGCGATGAAGAGGGCTTCCCGGTGGCGCGAGGCGATGCCTCTGGTGCCAGAGGTTGAGATGGAGGAAGAGGAGGCCCCAGCCGTGGACGTGGAGGCGGAAGCAATGGCGCGGGAGGCCGCCATGAAAAAGGTAGGCCCTCGAGGTCATGAGTGGATGAGGAAGCCCCATAGAGGGCCGATGTAGGGAGTGATGCCCAGAAAAATGACCCCCGAACAAAGAAGGCTCCGGTTGGTCCGGGTCTGAGAATGCGACGGCCCGCCCTGTCGCGACACCAGAAGTCGTGACGGGGTCAGAGGCCGCGGCCTTGTCACGTCGGCGATAGGCCGTCGCGAAAAAGTCGCGGTGTCCATGGGTGTCGCGATAGTGTCGCAACGCATCAAGGCGCCGCGACAAGGTCGCGACCATCTTGGGCGGCGCGACCTCAGCCGAGGACTCCAGAAAAGGGCATGTTAATGCTGACAGGTTGCTTCTTTGCTGCTTTGCAGGGTGAGATGAGGGCCCGGGTCTCGTGGTTGCTAGTCCTGGCAGTGTATCTGGCCCTCCCAGGGTTTCAGAGAGGGAGATTGTATGAAATGGGGTTTGGGGAGGTACTAAGGATGGAGCGGATGAGAGCGGATGCTCCTCTTACCCAGGCTCTGCATAGCAGGTGAGACACGGAGGCGACTGCCTTCATGTTTCCATGGGGGCACATGATCCCCAGCCTGGACGACGTGAGTAGGATCACTGGACTGAGAGCGTATGGGCGTCCGGTGAGCGGATTCACCTACCCATGCTACAAGGGTATAGCGCACAGGCTCCTAGACTTAACAGTAGGTCCTAGGTCTTCTCTCATCCCCAGGGTAGATCTGCAGGAGAGTTTAGGGCTTGCTCAGACTGGCAGGGAGGTGGGAGAGACAATGGATGAGCAGCTCGAGAGGCTAGAGAGTGGATGCAGGGAGACCTTAGCTAGTGAGCTAGGTGCTCAGGCAGACCTGGACCTGCGCCACTTCCTCACATTCTTCCTTGGCAGACTTCTGTTTGCTATGAGGGGTGACGCGGTCCACTGCCGGTTCCTGCCGCTGCTAGAGGATCTAAACCAGATGGGGGGCTATGCGTGGGGAGCTGCATTCCTGGTGCATCAGTTCGACAGCCTAGGCTCCTCCGACCGGCAGTCTTCCATCAGCAGATTCTTCCCCTTCCTTCAGGTATACTTCACTTCCTCTTGCCCTTTACTTAGACTGTCTTTATATTACAACTGTGATCTGACTGTGTCTTCCTTTTTGCAGGTTTGGATCTATCTTCACCTTCCTGGCCTGAGGAGGGGGACCCTGGAGCGACCGGGCCTCGTGCCCCTAGCTAGGCACTAGGTGCCGTGCTGAGACACGCACCCCTTGGATGAGCAGTTGGCGTCCATCCAGGACACGATCGACGTCTACCCTCAGCTAGATGTGAGTATCCTACCCTCTCTCTTAGTTCAATTTGACTTATTTTAACTGTTTGGCTACTAATCAAATGTGCTTTTGACGTGCAGGTGGTGTGGCAGCCATACCTAGAGGAGGGGGACGAGGGACAGCTCTGGTTGGAGCAGGCCCGACCCTAATTCGGTAGGGCGTTGTGGGTTCATGCTCTTAACCTTGTGCTACCTCTCCACTTGCATCTGTCTCAGAGGTCCCTTGGCCTCTGTTAGGGTGCTGTGGAGTTCCCTAGCCGAGGCTGGACCCCCAGGCCTAGCCAGAGCTTCTAGGGGCTCCACGACACCATGGACTGGTGTGAGAAGGCCTGCGAGCAAATCACGGATTGGGAGCATCGAGGCAGGCGCGTCCGGTCCGACGCCAAGTCAGATGACACCTACTTGCAGTCCTTTGCCTTGAAATATAGGGTGATGGTCTACAGGGGTGTGAGACGACATGTAAACGTCTAAACTCAGACCTTGTGGTTCCTTATTTGAATTGAATTGAGCTGACACAGTTTGATGTTTTGCAGGTGGATGTGACCGGGCAGATTGCCTCACTCCAAGCCTTGCTGCACTCCGCCGTGCAAGGCCGGGATGTAGCACGGAGAGAGACGGAGCAGTTGGTAAGTACCTACTCAAACTTCGGTAAGTTACCATATTTCAGCTTATTGAGGGACTAACAAGTGCTCTATGTGCAGCGTGTGGAGTTGGCAAAACTGAAGGTGTCATAGGCAGGGGCGTCCTCATCTCGAGCAGCAGCAGAGGCGCCTCAATCGGATCTAGTAGACTAGCTGGCTAGTGCAGTGAGGAGAGCCGAGGAGGCGGAGACAGAGTTGGCAGAGAGGGTAAGTGTGACATTAACCTGATCTCCAATTGATTTAAAATTGGTATTGACATGCTTTGGCACTGGTGACAAAGCTGAGGACCGCCACTAGGTAGGCGACCCACTGGCGCGAGCAGGCTGATACGGCGGCAGCGTCGGTCGCCCAGTGGCATCTCCAGGCGGAGACGGAGGCAACAGAGGTGGATCAGCTGTGCATACAGGCAGGGGAGCTGACTAGAGAGTTGGTGACACTACGTGCGCAGTGATCCTCAACGGACCAGACGGAGCTGGCACAACTACACACAGAGACGATCGCGTAGCAGGGCCGGATTGAAGAGCTCCGGAGTTGCATGACGATGATAAGCTAGGCAGTTCAGAGCAGGAGCGACGCGAGCGGAGTGAGTAGTGCCTCCCTCAGGCAGTATTTAGCAGGTTCCTCCAACCGTCGGAGGAACAAGGAGGAGGAGAGACGCCAGGTGGGAGAGACGAGTGCCCAGAGTGGTAGGGGTGTTGGCGAAATGCCACCCCCACCCGAGAGGCAGGAGGGATCCGGTGAGAGTGGAGGTGAGCAATGAGGAGTTCATGAGCCACCTCCCCTTTTATCTTTGTACATGATGTTTCTCATTAGTGAATCTTTTACCTTTGCCAATTTTGTTTGTGATTTGAATGAATTGTGATTGACATGAGTGTGAAATGAGATCCGAATGAGAGAAAGAGAGAAAAAAAGAGAGGAAGCTGAGTACATCGTTGCGCCTGTTTAATAGTTTCCTGCCCCTGCACACTTAGCAAAACAGGTTAAAGCTACTCTTTGGCTCAGCCCCTTGCATTAAACAAGGAATGACTTCGACTTCGTAATAGTCAAGGGGCTGAGCCTTATTAAATAGGCGAAAAGTAAACGGAAATAATGCATGCTAAAAGAAAGCGATATGTACATATAATTTTTTTAGATTTTGAGATTTTCTATTTTTTTTAGATTTTGGGATTTTTTTGATTTTTTTATTTTGAGATTTTTTATTTTTGGATTTTAGGATTTTCTGATTTTTTTAGATTTTGAGATTTTCTATTTTTTTTTTTTTTTGCAGTTTTCTGGTTTTTTTTTTTAGATTTTATGATTTTTTTTATTTTGGGGTTTTCTGATTTTTTTTTTTTTTGATTTTGAGATTTTCTCTAGCGACACCTTCTACATTTGGACAATTAGTTGTAAACCTCACCTCCCATCTTAAACTGTTAAATACCCTCTGGGTGCAGTGTGCATTTGTTTTTTTGCTCCCTTATGGCTGATTACCCCTAGTCACTAGTGTTCCTACACAGACCAAATGTGGGAGCACTCCGGTCATTAGTGGAGATAGGAAGACTTAAGGAGATAAGACTTGGCATCGATGCTTGGGACACCGGCTTGTTTGACTCACGAGGGTGCATCTCACATGGATTTCGTCTGTTGTCCAGAGACTTTGTGGTCTTTACTTTTATTTGGGGCATGCGTACGACCGGGCTCAAGGGCGTCCCGCGGGGAACTGTATTGTCACTCTTTGCCATGCCTCTATTTTCATTTTTCTTTCACTCATTTGTTGTTTATGTGAAATTTCTCCTTTCTTTCGGACTGACCGTCTCTCTTTGAGACGTCATACATACGTGATTTACACCCTCATTTGTCTACAAGTTAGCGTCCTTTTACCCCTAGACCTTGTCCGAGCAGAAAAAAGAAAAGACCTTTGCTCTCCTACACTAAGGCTAAGCAAGAACACCTATGTCAAAGGGAAATTGACCGTGGGTTGCCGTGTTGTGTGTGTTGGCTGAACCCTGGGGGTTACCTGACAGCAATAAGACAGATGTGAGACTCACAACAGCTAGTGTTCCTTTGCAAAACAGTGCCACTATCGAAAATCTTTTATTAAGGGTAAAATCTTTTAAGGTACAACCCATTCCACGGGTGAGAGAGCTCCTCACCCTCAGCATTTACTAGCCTATGCGTGTTCCCAGGGTACACATCCTTAATGACAAACGGCCATTCCCAATTTGCTTGCAATTTCGACCTAGGACCTCCTGGTTTTATGAAAATTTGCTTCAAGACCATGTCTCCTTCTTGAAATTTGCGTTCAATCACTTTCTTTTGAAAATATCTTTAGAGTCTATTTTGATATGAAAGTATATGATCGGCCGCAGCCAGATGCCGCTCATCTAGGAGTTCCAGCTGTGTAAGTAATGCCTCTCGACGTTCATCGAGGTTAAGTTCTTTGTCTAGCTGCACCCTTAGCGAAGGAATGAGGATCTCATGTAGACATACCGCCTCCATCCCATAAGTAAGTGAAAAGGGGGTTTGCCCTGTGGGCATGTGGACGGAGGTACGGTAGGCCCATAGAGCCCAATCAATTTCTCAGGCCAATCAGCAAATTTATGAGACTCACATGTTTTCTTTAGAATTTTCAAAAGTGTTTTGTTTATGGCTTCGGCTTGAACGTTGCCCTGCGGATAATATGGGGACGAATGATGTAGAGAAATGTTGAATTTCTTACATAGGTCCTGAAGCTCTTGAGATATGAACTGGGGTCCATTGTCGGTGACGATGCCGCTTGGCACTCCAAATCGTGAGATGATGTTCTTCATGATGAACCGGCACACGGTTGAACTTTTGATTTCTGCAAATGCTTCAGCTTCGGCCCACTTAGTGAAATACTCAGTTGCAGTGAGAATGAATGATTTTTGCTTGATTTGAGCATTGGGATCACCAAGAGGTCCAATGATATCAAAGGCCCACATGGAAAATGGCCAAGGGGAGGAAAGTGGATGCAAGGAGGAAGATGGAGAATGGATCTTATCGGCATGGAGCTGGTACTTTACACACCTACGGACGTAGATGGCACAATCTTCTTCTAGGGTCGGCCAGTAATAGCCCTGCCTGAGGATTTTTCTTAGCTAACATTTGGCTATTCACATGCCCTCCACACTCACTGGAGTGAGCTCCTTCCACTACCTTCCAAGCTTCTTCGTCTGACAAACATCTGAGGAGCATCCCGTTTAGAGTGCGTCTATGCAACACTTCTCCAACAATGGTATACCTTAGCGCCGCTCTACGGATGGCTCTCCTATCTTCAGCTTCTCTAGGAAGGTACCGTACTTGCAGTATTGCTCGATCTCATGGTACCATGGCTTTTCTTCCTCCATCATTTCTCCTAGCTCTACAAGCATTACTTCCTTTGCGTCTCTTCTCTCTTCCTTCAAGATTAAAGAGGTCCTCAGGTTATTGAACCAAGGATCTTGAGTGGAGGGTGCTTCTAACCTCTGGAAAATGATAGTCTCAGCACTGCGGCTGAGAGGGAAGGAAAGAGATGAGGCCAGAGATGCCAGGGCATCGGCCAGAATGTTCTGAGAGTGAGGAGTGTGAATATAGATGAGCTTGCGGAATTGCTTGGCTAGGAGAGTTACCAGATCTTGATAAGGCTTAAGTTTAGAGTCACGAGTGCGGCAGGTAGAAAGGACCTGTCGAAGGACGAGTTGAGAGTCTCCTATGATCTTGAGATGAAGCGCGCCTAAGAGATAGGCAAGATTTAGACCAGCTAGGAGAGCCTCATACTCAGAGACATTATTGGTGGCAGGGAATTGGAGTTGATAGGCTAGTGGAATGGTGATCCCTTCTGGGGTGAGCAAGACAGCACCTATGCCCCGTCCCCTAGAGTTGAGAGCTCCATCGAAATGGAGTGACCAGAAGGGCTCGTGAGAGATGAGTGACAGGTTTTCATCAGGGAATTCTTCCTAAACCGTGTCACTATGAGGAAGAGGAAGGTGAGCAAGATGCTCAGCAATGGCATACCCTTTTATAGCCTTTTGGACTACAAAGGTGATATCGAATTGAGATAAGAAGCTCTACCAATGTGCCGATCTGTCGGTGAGGACTGGCTTCTCCAGAAGATACCTAATAGGGTCCATTCTAGAAATCAAGCTCACCTGATGGGCTAGGAAGTAGTGCTTCAATTTCTACACTACCCACACTAGCGCTGCACATGTTTTCTCCATTATGGTGAGCTTGAGCTCGGAGGGATTGAATAGCCTAGATAGGTAATAGACTGCCCTTTCTTTGCCAGAATCATCATGTTGAGTAAGGACAGCTCCTAGGGAGTCCTCAATAGTCGACAGATATAGGATAAGGAGTTTTCCTGGGACAGGCGCTTGCAGCACAGGCGGATTCATAAGATAACTCTTGAGCTCATCAAAGGCTTCTTGACATTTATTATTCCATTCGAATTTAGCTCCTCCTTTTAATAATTCATAGAAAGGATGACATTTTTGAGAATGCTGAGATATGAATCTCCTTATGAACTGTAGTCGACCAACCAGTCCTCGAAGCTCAGATATGTTCTTAGGAGGAGGCATCTCGTTTATTGCCTTGGCCTTGTTTGGGTCTATTTGAATCCCCCGCTTACTGACTATAAAACCTAATAGCTTGCCTGAGGAAACCCCAAACAGGCACTTCTTTGGATTCATCTTCAATTGGTACTCTTGTGCGTGCCGAAACACTCTGGCAAGCACGGAGGAGTGTTTACTTCGAGTCCGAGACTTCACCACAATATCGTCCACGTAAACCTCGACATCAATATGAATCATATCGTGGAAGATTGCCAACATTGCCCTTTGATAAGTGGTGCCGACATTCTTTAATCCAAACGGCATGACCACGTAGCAATAAGTTCCCCAGGGTGTGGTGAAGGAGATTTTCTCTTGGTCCTTCGGGGCTAGACAGATTTGATTATATCCTAAGTAACCGTCCATGAATGAGAGGGTTTCGAACCCAATGGTGTTATCAATTAAAACATCCAAGTGAGGTAATGGGAAGTCGTCCTTTGGACAAGCCCTATTCAAGTCCTGGAAGTCTATGCAGATTCGTACTCTTCCATCCTTCTTCATTACCGGGACTATGTTAGCCACCCACAAACGATAGAGGACTACACGAATGAACTTATCCTTGTGTAGTTTATCGATCTCCTCCTTCATCTTCAAAGCAATGTGGGGGTGGAAACGCCTTAATTTTTGTTTAACGGCTATTGCCCCTGGCTTCAAAATTAACCTATGTTCTACTAACTTGGAGTCAACGCTGGGCATGTCATCGTACGACTAGGCAAAAGAGTCCTTGTACTCCCTCAACATTTCTATAAGCGCCTCTTCTTCTTCGGGAGGGAGATTGGAAGCTATGGTTAGGAGCCTGGGTTCTTCATTTGTCCTAATATTTACCTCTTTGGTGGATTCGTCCACTGCCGATGTTGGTTCATCGAATCTCCTCATGCCACTGGCATACATCTCGGCAGCGTCCTCTATTTCACCGTCTTCTTCATCCACTGGGTCCTCCTCAGCTATGATTTCATATACTCCAAATCCATTGTCTAGCCCCTCCTCTTCGTGTTGAGTTTCTATGTTCAGAATGACAGCCTCCTAGACGAACTCTTCAACAGCTAGAAGAGCGCCACACATTTGCACCAGATCTATTAAATATCTACGGGGTATGCCACTACCTTTACTCTTCCTAAATGGGGACGGGGACTTGATAGATCCTATCCTTAAACTAAATTAAGGTTGATATTTACAGAGGACTCTGGAGAAGTGTCCAGAGGTTTATTGGAAGGGAAATGAAGGGGTGTGGCATGGCCACAGGAGTCCTCCGATGGGTCTGGAGGCAAGGGTAGGCCACCCGAGCTCAGGGTGCCTGTAGCAGAGTCGGGGTGTAGGGGAATAGAAGGCCCCTCACCCGAATTGCCCAACGTGACCATGCTGGTCGGTGAGCGGGGATCGCCACTCAAGCAAAAGGAGGAGAAAAGAAGGGCGGGGATCGCCGCCGAGGGAGGAAGAGTGCATGGATGATGGGGACCGCCTTCAAGAGCAGGGGTACACGACGACGGGGATCACCATCTGGGAGTTGAAAGTGGGGAGTGATGGAGATCTCCGTCAAGAGCGGGGATTGTCGTCTGAAAGCTGGAAGCGGGGAGTGATGGGGATCGCCGTCAAGAGCGGGGATTGTGGTGGAAATTGGAGGCGAGAATTGGTGCTTGGGAAGGAAGAAAGACGGGGATCGCCGTCTGATGAAGAGAAAAGGGGAAAGACATGGATCCCCGTCTGAAGAAAGGGGAGGAAAGACGGGAATCGCCGTCTGATTGCTGGGGGGAATGAGTAGTGGAAAGAAAGTTTTTTTTTTTTTTTGAATTAAACACAACATACTAACCTAAGAAGGAAAACAAACTACCTTACATTTGAAGGCATCGGGCGAAGGAGAGAATAGTGCCATTAAAAGAAAGGATGAAATGGGGTGAGGAAGTAGCTAACGCTTCGAGAGCATCAGGGGAGAGTTGGAGAATAAGAGGAGGAGAAAGAGGCATGAAGGAAAGTTTAGAAACAAGGATTGAAAACACATAATAACTAGAAGGCCAGGGATGCCCTGGCCAGAACTCGTCTACCAGATTGATGGGGTCCAAAACTTCAAAATCCTCACCGTACTCAAGCAATTGTCGCTTGGATGTGGTTGTTGACACTGGTTCTACCACTGCCGGGGACCGCATAAGATCACCATCTCGGAATAAAAAATTGAGTGCCGATATTAGGTCTTCTAAGCCTGACTCTTCTGCCTCTGCTTCTTCGGCCTTCTTCTTCTTGCCGGGCTGCTGGGCCTCCAAAACTTGATATGCAGATGTGGATGCCCTTATCCTGATAGTGTTGTATCCTGGCTGTATGGGTCCTCTGACAAAGTGATCATATAATGTCCAGGTGAGAGACTCTTGGTCTGTCTTTGAATGTGCTGCCCATGGCTTAAGCTCTTCCTTGTATCCTAGGCCACGCCTTGTGATTTGTTTGGAATCGGCGATGACCTGAGTTCTCCCCTGGAGGTGAGCTCCAAGACCTTTTCTCAGTTGATAGCCAATTTTGATCATGATATTCCAGCCCTTGGTGTCTAACGGTATGCCTTCCTGATAGCAGCCAATGATGGGGACACAATTTGGTGGACGGAGGAGAATGTGTAAGCCCATGGATAATTCACATCAAGCACCAAGATAATGGGCTTATTAGATGGCCAGACCGTCGGCATGATTTTCTCAATGGCTTCCACAGTATGGATGGTTGCCGCACTCTTAACCTTGACTATACGTCCTTGGAAAGGAAATTTTAAGCATTGGTGTGCTGTGGAGGGGACCGCCCCTAACGCTTCAATCCATGGTCGACCCAGAATAGCTTTGAAAGTTAGGTCAATGTCAAGGACATAGAAATCAAGTGTCATTACGAGCGGACCTAGCTCTGCCTCTAGGGAGGCAACACCGCGGCAGGCCCACCGGGAATTGTCATAAGCCGCTATAGTAGTGGGAGTCGGCTGCAAGCGACGCTAAGAGATATTGCAAGACCGCAGAGTGCTTAGAGGGCACACATTTATAGACGCCCCCGTATCAACTAATGCGGTGTAGACGGCCACCTTATTTATTGTCAGAGTCACACATAAAGGCATCCTCCTAGCCTCCGGGGGAGCCAGCTCACCATCTGTGCAGGTAATCGTCGGTCCTTTGTTAACAATGGATAGGACCGAGGGCAAATTGTCAGGGTTCATATCTTCACTTACCATGACCCTCTGCAGAAAAGCCCTAAAGGCATCTTGGTGGGTTTGTGACCTCTTGATTAGTTCGAGGATAGATATCTTTACTGGAGTCTGGTCCAGATGCTTCAGTATATCGTATTGGGTCCTCGGGACCGGATCTATCTCCTCGACATCTTGCTGCTGCTGCTGATTGTTGTTGTTGGAATTTTGGGTCGGCTGACCCGGCGTAGACATGGATGTGTTAGGGTATATCCAGTGGAACATCCACCCGCTCCGTAGGGCGAGGTTGTGGTGAAGTGGAGGTGGGGTGGTGTCGATGATGGAGGGATTGGCTATTAGGGGTGCTGGTGTAGGAGAAAATGGGATGTTAAGCGGTGAGGGGGTGATGGGTGGTATGACAGGGGTGTTGTAGAGTGGCAAGGTAATGGTGGCAATGGTGGGCGTGGTGGAAGTAGGTGTGGTGTGGGAAATAGCCAAGAGTTGGCCTACTTCATGCTGGTCATCATAGGCCCAAGCGGCTGCAGGTGGTGGATGGTGGATGAAAGGGTTGACTTGAGTGGGTGGAGGAGGTGGTGGAGTAGGTTGGGGATTCGAGCGGGTTGGTGCTGCGGCATAGGATTGTGAATTATGCCGAGGTCATTCTCTAGTTGTTGTGGTTGTTGTGGCTACTGTTGTTGCTATTGGAATGGTTGGAACTGCTGTTGGAATTGCTGTTGTTGCTGTGGCTGCTGTCGCCTTTGCTGCTGCTGTTGCTGCCTTTACCCCTGTTGATCCCTCAACGTCTGAATTAGCCTCTTCATTTCATCCCAATCATTTTGATTTTTCTTGTGGGGGTCATATATGATATCCCTGAATTGGAAGCAATCCGACACATTGTGGCCCAGATGACGGTGGTACACACAATACTTCGTCTGATCCGCTGCCATGTTCCAGTTGGCCTTCTCAGGAGGTAATCTAAGGGCATTAAGGGACATAAGGGCTGCGAATATATCGGCTAGACTCTCGAGAAAGGGAGGGTATTGAGCTCTCTTGGGTCCATTAGGCTTCCTAGGAGCATAGCCATTTTGGGGTGGAGGGACCTGATTGTATTGGTGTTGGTCTTGTTGGGGATTCTGGGCTTGGGGAGGTGGTTGTCTATTGTTCCATGGCTGTTGAGGTTGTTGGTTGAAGGTTGACCTACCTATCGGGCCCTGAGGGTTATTGACTGTGCCTACCTGCTCGTTGGTTTGGACCCCTTCGGTGACAGGACCCTGAGGTTTCTTAGGATAGCGGGACTTCGAGATTTCAAGCATAGAATGGATGGGCGAGTCCTTAAGTTGTGTCTAGATGAAAGGAGCCCGACTATAAAGCTGGTGCATGGAGATAATGTCATTCATGGCTAAAATGTCTCGGTAGGTCGGTGTGACATTGGCAATGATCAACTTAACCTTCTCCTCCTCAGGCATTGGGCAGTGGACCTTTGCAGCTAGGGCACGCCATCTGTCGGCATAGACTATAAACTCCTCATCAGGCTTCATCTTTTCAGCCACTAAATCAACAAAAGAATACTCTGGTCCGACCCGATCTTGAAACTACTGCAAGAATCTCTCTTGGACAAATTGGAAATCCTCGGCTTCCTGGGGAGGTAGAGAGTAGAACCATTCGAGGGCTGACCCATCTAATGACTTACAAAACAAGTACGCCATAAGGTGGCGGACGTACTTGTGCGGAGCTAATTCATACATAAAATCTTTCAAATGCACATAGGGGTCACCTACCCCAGAATATCGCCGGTAGATAGGGAGTTCTGACTAGGGTGGGACTCGGAGGTGTTGGAAGGAAGGAAGGGGAATATCAGCGGCCTTCTGCGGGTCCAATTGTCTTCGGAGGTCATGAAGCTCCCTCTTCATAGACGTCCACTCCGCAAGAAAGTCAAAGGGGGACGTGGCATGGTGAGCGGGAACGAGGGAGCGGGATTGCTCCAAAGAGTAGGACCTCTCACAGGGAAAAGGAGTAGGTTCGGCCTGATAGAATGTAGAGATCGGAGGGGATTTGGGCCGAACCTCCCATGCCGGAACGTAGCTGGGCTCCGAAAAGTGAATAGCCCGTGGATGGAAGGGAGTAGGATCTGCCACAGTGGAAGGGACATGTGGCGCAGAGACAGCAAGGGCAGAGGAGGCCGCTTGCTGGGCTGAATGATGAGATGGCGGGGATAGGGGACGCTTGTCTTTGGCAGCGGCCAGAAATTTCTGAACTTGATCCGGGCTCAAGTGTGGGAGGAGTTGACTGAACTGAGCATGCGGGTCATCTACCCCAGGAGGAGAAGGGGGGCGGGACTGACCGTCAACAACAGTGGGGGGCTGGATATGCCCTGAGAGGGCGGCCGCGGAAGGCTAGGCCACATCCTCGAGGAGCCCAATAGGCAAAGAGTCACCGGTAAGGACACGGAAGTGATCCATACCGAACAAAGGATTGTAATATAGTACAACAATTGGAGGGGACTGACTCGAGCGACGTAGACAATGATGCATATACAACCCCTAAACAATTAGGGGAGACGACACAACTATCAAACAACTCCTAGATTTAACACAACAAGAAAGGACTATAAGATGAGAAGGGGTGTACCAAACAAGCACTCAAGTTGTCATGATTACGATCCAAATTTTAGGGTTCACTTGACCTTTAATGGATTGATTAATGAGATTACACTCAGTCAAAAGGGACCCTAATTGGTAAGGACTCGAGTACTTCGGTGACACTAAGGGGACACACAACTCACGCTCGAGATGGCCTAAACTAAGGGTGCAACGAGTACAACCAGCCCGACAACCGCAATGTGCGTATGGCCGTGGGGACTTACGGAGGCCCTGGTCAACCCACGAGTGCTCGCAGGTGAGAGGGTCCACTCTACCAAGGAGGAAGCCTAAACTATACAAAGTAATAGTGTATGCATGAGCCTAAGCGCACCAAAGTGCATGCAAATGTCTAGCCTAAGCTAACAGAGCAACTAACAGGCCTCGGCTAAAGTCACGACAACCAGATATGTCGTGACCCTATCGCGACCGATAACCCGAGCGTGATATCAACAAAGTGTAGAGACCTATGGTTACACGCAAACAATAAGTAAACAGGTTGTCCTACAGTGCAATACAAGCATAGATGAAAGTAAGCAACACAAAACAACTCCCTAAAAAAACAGAAACTGACATATGGACCGAAAGCAATAACATACAGTGTGTACCTGAAGATGCGGCCTCAACCATCGATGCGATTCTGTCACGGCTGCCCTATCCGACGCGACACGACCTGAAAGCCAACAATGAAATTAAACAAAAAATTCGAACCCTAGTAGGATTCTAACAGAGAGAAATGCGATTACATATGACAACAAAGCATGGAGAGGACATGGACACATTCCCAGAACAGGAACAGGGTGAAGAGAAGAGGGGGAACATGTACCTGAAGTCGCGTCCGCCTTTATGGACGCGATGAGGTCGCGACGACGCGATACGTCGTGACCCGAACAGAGAACAGAAAGACAGATAAAACACAGAAACAAACCTAACAGGTCTCTATTAAACACATGAACACATCAGGATGGCAGGCAAGCAAACAAAATCGACGAGGCTAACCTTGAAGGTCCCACCGTGATCGCCAAAAGGAGTAATCACGGGGTTGCACACACCTCGAAACACACAACATGATTTAAAATCAACTTAAAATGGCATGGAAACAAGGATGTGATCGCCACCTAACAAGTTGCCTATGTATAGGAATTAAACCAGGCTAACTTTGCTAGGAAAAGGAATGAGAACTGAGGCACTTACTATAGTCACGATCGGTCGCCCCGTCGCGATGAAGTTAGGGTCGCGACGCCCAAGCAGGGCGCGTTAATGTTGTCGCAACGTTGGTGCCTGCCACGTTCTCTAAAGTGCGGGAGAATTGTTGGTGAACCTTCTTCCTGCCCTCCGGCCGGCCAGAGAACAAGAGCCCCTCGTCAAATGATACTTGTGTACCTGCCAAAAAAAAAGAAAACAAATAAATAAACCCTGTTAGACCATGTTTATGTGTAGTATCTATCCAAAATTGAAGTAAAGAGGGAGAGTATGGAGGAAACGAACCTAGGGGTGGTTTTAAACCCCTTGGGTGGTAAAAAAACATAGGAAGAAAATTAAGATGCGTTCCTATCTAATAAACACATAGCGTGCATGAAAAATGAAAGGAGGGGAAGAGAGGAAGAAAGAGCCCCAATGGGGTGACTCCCTGGTTGCTGGATGGTGTCCTTCAATGCTGGAGAAGCCTCAGAAGTCGCCTCCTCCTCCACCAAGCTCCATGGATGAAGGAAGGTGCATGTCTTGATGAGGAGGATGAGGTGAAATGTGGAGGAAAGGATGAGCCACAAGCTAAGGGTCAAGTCCAGAGAAAATTTGGCAGCACTTCGTGGTAGAATTCGGGCTCTCCTTCCTCTGAAGAAGAAGGGCTCCTTAAATAGAGAATGGGAGATATTATCCCGTCATTAAGTGATAATGACTCAAAATGAAATGATAAAATGATGTAAATCTGTGGGAGAAGTCCTAGGGCGGTCCCCAAGGGTCCTGGAACCTCAAACTGCGGTCAGGGGGGGTTGGGAGGTTGCTTAGGATAGAGATAAGGCTAGCGTACGCAGCTGTTGACGTGACGGATCGTAAGGGTGCGACAAGGATAGTCGCGACGGCCATTCTGGTCGCGACCCTAAGGACAGGTGTATAGATATGCATGGGCTGTCGTGATGGCAAAGGGGGGCGCGACAAGGATAACGCGACGCCACGACCCGTCGCGTTATGGAAAATTGATTATTCTCAAAATATTGGCCAATTAATTGGAGGAATAATCAATAATGGGGCTTGTGGACTCTTTAAAAAGATAATTGGATGGAATAATGTGAAAATTGGGCTTTAATGGGCTCACAACATGGCTAATGAATGGGCTCAAGATGAATGACCAACTTGGGGCTCATTAAGAGAACAAGAATAATGGTTCGACTTATAGGCCAGAATTGGGTGTCTACACAGGTTTAATAAAAATGTGTTTCAAGACCATATCACCCTCTTGGAATTTTCATTCAATTACCTTCTTTTGGAAAGACCTTGAGATTCGCCGTTGATATGAGAGCACGTGATCGGCCGCCATTAGTCGCCTTTCATCTAAGAGTTCCAATTGGACTAGCAACGCCTCTCGATATTCATCAACATTAAGTTCCTTATCAAATTGGACTCTTAGTGAAGGGATCAGGATCTTGTATGGAACTACCGCCTCCATCCCATAAGTGAGAGCATACGGGGTCTGCCCCGTGGGAGTACGAACAGAGGTACGGTAAGCCAATAGAGCCTCTATTAGCTTTTCTGGCCAATCTGCGAATTTATGCAATTCACAAGTTTTCTTCAAGATTTTAAGAAGGATTTTATTAGTTGCTTCAGCTTGGCCATTGCCTTGTGGGTAATATGGAGATGAATGATGCAGAGTGATATTGTATTTCTTACAGAGGTCCTAAAGTTCTTGTGAGATGAATTGTGGCCCATTGTCTGTGACGATACTGCTTGACACTCTGAACTGTGAAATGATATTCTTCATGATAAAGCGGCACACTGTGGATGCTTTGATAGTTTGCTGGCTGAAGTTCGCGCTCTTGCTGATGGCCTGAGATTGGCTGCTTTTCATGGCCTTCATGTGTCTGTTGTTTACTCTGATTCTCTTGTTCTAGCTCAGTCCTTTATTCATGTTAAATGTCCTTCATGGAAATGTTCTTGGTGGTGGAACCTGGTTCGCTCCTTATTGCAGCAGATGCAGCTGTCCGTGGTCCATTGTTATAGGGAAACCAATAGAGTAGCCGACGCCTTGGCATCCCATGCCTGTAATGCTCAGGAGAGATTGATCTTCTCTTCTTCCTCTTTCCCTACCAGCTGTAAAGGTCCAGTTGTTCTTGATAAATCTGGACTTCCTTCTGTTAGATTATTTTGATATTTGGCTCTCAGGGGGATGCCCCGTTGGTATTTGTATGTTCTTTCCTAGATATATAAAACTAGGCGCAGGACATGGCTAGGGGAGTGGGAATGTTGTCCCCTTCTTGGGGATAGCGCACTTAGCTAGCTATTTGTCCCTGTGTCCTCTTTTTCCAAAAAAAAAAAAATGAACGCTTCTGCCTCTACCCACTTAGTGTAATACTCAGTTGTTGTTAGGATGAAGGACTTTTGTTTGGTTTGAGTAGTAGGATCACCAAGGGGGCCGACAATATCAAAAGTCCACATGGAGAATGGCCAAGGTGTGGAGAGTGGAAGAAGTGAGGATGAAGGAGCATGAATTTTATCAGCATGGAGTTAGCATTTGACACACCTACGGACGTAGATGGCACAATCTTCTTCTAGGGTCGGCCAATAGTAGCCATGCCTAATGATCTTCTTAGCAAGCATCTGACTGTTGACATGCCCTCCGCATTCACTAGCATGGGATCCTTCCACCACTTTCCAAGCTTCGTCATCATTAAGACATCTCAACAGAACTCCATTAAGAGCCCGCCTGTACAAAACTTCTCTGACGACTGTGTACCTTAGGGCAGCTCTTCTTATGGCCTTGCGATTCTCCAAATTTGCCCCTTTGGGATACGACCCATCTTTACAATACTAGTAATTCTTCTTCATCTAATGTAACAGCCCCGACGCCTGGATTCTTGGCTCCCACCAAGGATCCGACCATCGGCACTGCCGCCCATGGGTCCGGAGACTCGGAAGGACTAACGGATCGGTCTAACAAGATATGTAATAGAGATAAATAACAACAAATGCACTAAAATGTACCAACTAGTGAAGGAAAGAGTCCAACACAACGCACAAGTCTAGTACAGTCCCAAAGTAAGTAAAGTACAAGTACATAAAGTAAAGGGGAAAGATAGGTCCTTTAGGGGAATACCCCGAGGGTGAAGTACACAAGCTAGGGGAACACTGCTCAGGGTAGACATCATCTACTACAGCCCCGTCTCCTCAGCCCGCCGCGGAGGGTGCTGCTATGAAGTCTCACCTGAAAAGAAGGGCATGAGCATCACGAAGAAGCCCAATAGGGACTACCAATCTCCCACTAGTTCTAATAGCAGAATAGATTAAATGTGCAATAATTAAAGAAAGCAGTAAATCTATCCTACTAACAGAGTCAAGTGCGGAAGCGTGAAAGCAACTACACGGTCAATGGTCTAAGCTAACGTCGTGACCGGAAAACCCGTGTAAACCACGGCACCAAAAGAAGCCCAAGGCTGTAACACGAATAGTAGGACCACTGCCCAGACAAGACACTAGCTACAAAACACTACACTAGTCAACCAGTCAGGTACACCACGTGCCTTACCCTCGACTGACAGTCCATGTCTAGCACCTCCCGTCAGAGTGAGATGCTGAACCAAAGTAATCACAACTGCCATAGTCTGGCCGGACTACGGTCCCACGCCTGGCCCCTCTAAATGGTTCTGGAACCACGTAGAGTGAGGCAGTGAGAAGTAGGACTAGCTGGTCTGCACCGAAAGAGTACCACAACCACCTTGGAGACACAGACCCAGCTAAGAGAGCTCTACAAATGACTCTACGTTGTTGTCCCCACCGTTTTCCCCTCTGCTACCAGAGTCCGTGACTCGAGCAAAACCCGCCGCCCAGAGAACTCCCTCTAACAGGCGGGCGGGGACCGGGGGTCCCAGGTAATGGTAACAACCTATCTCGTGGACGAGCCCTCAAGTGCCTAGCACCGGGCGAAGAGACTAGAGTAGCACTGCACTAGGAACAGCACTGGTGCCAAGAAATAGAGTCGCAGCGGAAGGAAAAACTCTGAACAGGTTCGCTAAGTCCCTTCTCCATCTGAGAAGGCAACGCACAGGCTGTCGCCGCCTGAAGGCAACATCCTATCTGTCGCGACCTGCGTCTAGAAGACGACAGGCTACCTGTCGCGATCATGTCGCGACAAGGGCCTCTCACAACACACGGCGGAAAAACCCGAGGAGAAAGCGACAGCCACCCTGTCGCGACCATAACGCGACAGGGTGGGCGTCACTTCCTCAAACTTGAAGGCGACTTATCGTGGTGTCACGACCTGGGTCGCGACACTAACCGTGTCGCGTTCATAGGAATTGCACACCCGAGGGCATCACCTTCAGACCATGCACCACCCATACAAACACACTATGGGGAGGGGAGCATGAAGGGCGATTTAAACAACTGAAATAGCAACAAACCACTCACATGGACCCTCATGCATGCAAGGAAAATAAAACTACACTCAATTAACCTCACATGCAACATATAATCTCTCAATACAAACCTCCCATCCAAGCATGAAACAAGCATTACGATGATCATACAATCATTCCACATGATCCACAGAAACATGCAACACCAAGCATGATCTCTAGGCTTGGAGGAAGAGATTTGGAGCCCTAGCATGGTAGAACTAGGGGAAAAGTTTAGAGTCCCTACCTCAAATAGAAGATCTATCCCAATGGGGCCTTCTCGTAGGCATGCAACCCTCCTCCTTGCTCCAGATCCCACGGGGATGCCACCCACAAACCACAAGCAATCTTCACAAGCCAATGGAGAGGTCACCACCACCATGGAGAACCAGACACAGAGAAGAAGAAGAAGAAGAAGAAGAAGTGAGGAGGAGGATCACAGACCAAATAATCAACATAAGCACAGCCAATCACTTACCACCCAAGGCAACAACACACTCCAAGCCAAGAACTCCTCCCCTCCAAGCTTTCCACAGTGCACAGGCCTTAGGTGCTCGGGGAAGAAGAGAGCCATCCGAAAGGGAAGCAATTGGGGCTGTTCTTAGGCATGTGACCATTTAAACTCCGGAGATGAGAACGCGACAACATGCCCATCACGTTCACCAAGTGAACGCGACGGCCAACCCGTCGCGATACCATGGTCAAGGTCAAACTGACCAACGGAAACACCACGTGTCAACCTCGCAGAGCTAACACTAGAACGCGACATCTACCCTATCGCCTTTCTAGTGTCAGGGGTTGACACCTGTATCAACTGTCCCGACAGCAAGACGAAAAAAGTGCATGCTGCGGTCAGAGGCTGAACGTGACAGCATGCCCATCGCATTCCCATCCAGAACACGACAGACATACTGTCGCCTTTAGAAGGCGACAGCCCATGCGACGGGACCTTCAACAGAAGGTGACTGACCAAGGTACCGGAGGGATGTTACATCTAAGATATCCTTGAGCTCAGCCAACATGATTTGTTGTACTCCTCTCTTCCTAGCCCTCTCTTCTAAGGTTGTCCTAAGGTTCTTGAACCAAGGATCTTGGGGAGATGGAACATCGAGCCGTTGGACGACAATTGTCTTAGTTCGATGGCTCAGAGGGAAGGATAAAAAAGAAGCTAGTGATGCCAAGGCGTCAGCCAGGATGCTTTGTGAGCGAGGAGTATGGACATAGATAAGTTTGCGAAATTGCCTTGCCAACAACGTGACCAAATCTTGATATGGTTTAAGCTTTGGGTCACGAGTGGGGTAAGTTGAGAGCACCTGCCGCAGAACGAGCTGAGAGTCTCCTATGATTCTAAAGTGGGATGCACCCAGGATATAAGCATGTTTAAGACCAACTAGGAGAGCTTCATACTCAGACATGTTGTTAGTGGCAGAGAATGTGAGTTGAAGGCGATGGGGATGGTAATACCCTCCGGGGTGAGCAGCACGGCTCCAATGCCCCGTCCCTGAGAATTGAGTGCACCATTGAAATGAAGGGACCAGAAGGGATCTTTGGAGATGACCGAAATCTCTTCATCAGGAAATTCCTCTCGGATGGAGTCACTGTGAGGGAGTGGCAAATGGGCAAAGTGCTCGGCGATGGCATATCCTTTGATGGCCTTTTGGACCACAAAAGAGATGTCAAATTGGGAGAGGAAGCTCTTCCAGCGCACGAACCGATCAGAGAGGAAGGGTTTTTCTAAGAGGTACCTGAGTGGATCCATCCTCGAGATCAGCTTGACCTCGTAGGCAAGAAAGTAGTGCTTGAGTTTTTGAACCACCCACATGAGCGCATCACAAGTTTTATCCGCGGTGGTGTACATGGATTTTGTGGTGTTGAAAAGTTTAGAAAGATAGTATGTTTCCCTTTCTTTTCCAGATTCATCGTGTTGTGCAAGGACAGCACCTAGGGAGTCCTCAATGACTGAGAGATATAGGATTAGTGGTTTCCCAGGTACAGGGGGTTGCAAAACCAAGGGATTCATGAGATACCTCTTTAAATCATCAAAGGCTTCTCGGCACTTGTCATTCCATTAGAACTTTGCCCCTCCTTTCAAAAGATCATAGAATGGGCGGCATCCTTGTGAATGTTGTGATATGAATCTTCTAATGAATTGCAGATGCCCAATCAAACCTCTTGGTTGTGAAATATTCTTTGGAGGCGGCATTTCTGCGATAGCCCTAGCCTTGTTTAGGTCGATCTCAATTGCCTGTTTACTAACTATGAAGCCTAGCAACTTTCCTGATGATACCCCGAACACACACTTCTTCGGATTCATTCTCAGTTGGTACTCTCTTGATCTTTGCAACACCTTGGCGAGGATCTCAGGGTGTTCTCTCCTAGTTCTTGACTTCACCAAAACATCATCCATGTACACTTCTACATAGACGTGCATCATGTCGTGGAAGATGGCCATCATCGCCCTTTGATAGGTAGCCCTTGCATTCTTTAGCCCAAATGGCATGACTACATAACAGTATGTACCCCAGGGCGTGGTGAAGGAGGTTTTCTTTTGATCTTCAGGAGCTAGATGGATTTGGTTATATCCAGAATATCCATCCATAAATGAGAGGGTCTCATACCCAGCAGTGTTATCAATCAGCACATCAATGTGAGGAAGCGGGAAGTCATCCTTCGGACATGCCTTATTTAAGTCCCAAAAGTCAATACAGATTCTGACCTTTCCGTCCTTCTTCATGACCGGGACTATATTTGCCACCCAGTTTGGATAAAGCACTACCCTGATGAATCTAGCTTTGTGGAGTTTGTCTACCTCGTCTTTCATCTTTAGGGCCATAAGTGGGTGGAATCTTCTGAGTTTTTGCTTTATGGCCTTTGCCCCTTCTTTCTACACAAGTCGGTGCTCCACTAATGAGGGGTCTAGGCCAGGCATGTCCTCATATGACCAGAAAAATGTGTCTTTATACTCCCTCAGAATTTGCACCAGTTCCTCTTCTTCATCAGGAGGGAGGTTCTCTGAAATCATCACAATCCTGGGATCTTCTTCTGTTCCAAGGTTGACTTCCTTAGTAGGTTCATTCACTGCCATCGTAGGCTCATCAAATCTTCTTACGCCACTAGTGTACATCTCGGCAGTGTCATCTACTTCGCTATCCTCTTCATCGATTAGGTCCTCATCACTCATGATTTCATAGACACCAAACCTATCATCTACAAACACCCCATCCTGCACAACTTCTTCTTCTAACACCAACGCCTCTTTTGCGAACTCCTCTATTAACAATAGTGCTTGACATCGCCGAGCTAACTCTCGAAGATATCTGAGGGGAATAGCCTTGTGCCGCTGCTTCCTTGGGCGATGTTTGGACTTGGTGGATGGTGGGTTGATCTGACTCTCTACCCTAGGCTCGCCTAGACTAAGACCAGACTGTTCTAACCTAGACGACTCTACCTGACTAGATGACTCTATAGGACAAGTTGAGGACATGGGATCCTCGAAGAGGATGGCTCCTAATGAAGGAGTGAAAGGGGAAGCCCCAATTAAGGGGGGCCCCTGATCAAGAGGGTGAAGGAGGTATGCCGGCTCCTCGACCTCAACATGCATTTAAAAATCGACGTTTTTTTTTTGAAGACCAGTGGAGAGCATGCAACACGAGAATGTGATCTCGTAGTCGCTTGGATCAGATTGTAGGGTAGCGAAGACTGAGTGTGGGAGGCCAGAAGTGAGGATGTTGTGCGCAGCTGCCAGGAGTTGGGGAGATAATTGAATGATTATGGGAGGGGACGAAGGAATGAGACTAGGGAGGATGGAGCACAGGAGTGATGGATGGATGACCAGGCATGTGCCTCTCCATAGCTCGTCCACCATCTTCCCTTCTTCGTAAGGAATGTCTGGCTCTCCCATGTCTGTGGCGTCGCTCATCAACTGCCGCTTGGACATGATGGATGTGGGAGGATCTAACAGTTCAGCTACGGCTGGCGGCCATGTTCTCTCTTCTTCCCAGAATAGACGGTTGAAGGCTATAGTGATGTCTTCCATGTTGAACCAGTGATACCATTCAGCCTCTAGGTTCCCTGTCTTCCTTCTTTTTCCTGGGCGGAGTGTTTCCAATGCCTTGTAGGTGAGCATGGGGGCCATATGCCGGGAGAAGTTCCTACCATGTATATCATGTTGTGACAGCTCTGCCTCGACCACTACAGTGTTGTATTCTGGTTGAGTTGGGCCTCTGACAAAGTGACACCACAACGTCCATGTGAGTGGTTGGCGGTCAACCTTAAGAGTGGATGTGCTGGATGACTACGGCTTGGACTTCTCCCTATAACCAAGTCCCCATCAGCTCTTCATCACGATGTCTGGAATAGGCTTGGTAATGCCTTGCAGTTCTGCCCCTAGTCCTTTTCCTTCTTCATAGCCTAGCTTCATCATGATCTGCCACCCTTTAGTGCTTAGTGGCTCCTTCCTCTTGACCGCGTTGACTTGTGCAGGACTAGCCTCTTGTTTGGAGTGGAATGAGTAGGCCCAAGGATAGTTAATGTCCAGCACCGAGACAACAGGCTTGTTGGTGGGCCATACGGCTGGGAGGAGGGTATCATTGATGGCGTCGATCGTGTGAGCAGTGGCTATGCTTTTGACCTTGATAACCCATCCTTGGAAAGGGAACTTCAAGCATTGGTGTGCAGTGGACGGTACAGCCCCCAGTGCTTCTAACCATGGGCGCCCCAGGATGGCCTTGAACATGGGGTCAATATCAAGTACATAGAAATCGACAGTGATGGCTAGCGGCCCCAGTTCGGCTTGTACAGTCACCATGCCGTGGCAAGATCTTCTGGAGTTGTCATATGCGTCTATGGTGGTTGGTGTCGGTCTTAGCAGTCCTTCCGACACATCACACGCCCTTAGAGTGCTCAGTGGGCAGACATTAATTGATGCCGCAGTGTCGACCAGTGCTGCCCCTACTGCTACATGGTTGATGACTAGGGTGACACAGAGTGGGAGCCTCCTGGCTTCTGGGGGTGCTAGTTTGTTTTCATCAAATGTGATGGCCGGCCCACGAGTTACCATGGCTAGTGCACTTGGCAGTTTGTCGGCAAGCATGTCCTCATTCACCACTACCCTTTGCAGGAAATTTCTCAATGATTTTTGGTGCTTTTTGGATCTCTTTATCAATTCCAATATGGAGATCTTGGCTGGCACATGATCGAGATGTTTGAGGATATCATAGTGTGTGCCGGGCAGTGGCTCAAACACCCCTTCTTCTTATGGTTGTTGCTGAGGTGGTTGTAGGACCTGTTGGGGATTGTTTTGGTTGGTGGAGTTAGTGGAGACGGGTGGATACGGGCGACGGAAGACTCGTCCACTCCGCAGGGTAGTGGGTTGGTTGACAGGTTGTCTAGTGGAGGATAAGGTGGCGGCGGAAGGTTGGTCCAACCCAGGTGGTGGTAAGATGACTGGTGTGGGAGTGGTTATGATGGGTGGTGGTGGCATGGAGACAGGTGGTGCGAGAGGTATGATAGGTGGTAGGATAATGGAAGGTCTAGCAACTGGAGTGGATGTTGAGCCGACGGGCAGTATGATGGTGTTGGCCTGGGAAACTAAAGGAGGGATTGATTGAGGGGCCATGGCGGTCGGTTGTATTGTTTGAGGTAGTTGAGGATATTGGTGGTTAATAGCCATCATCTGCTGAACATCGGGTTCATCATCGTACGTCCAGTTTGCTTGAGAAAGGGGGTGGTGGACAATGGGATTCACCTGGGCTGGTGGTGGTGGTGAATTGGGAGCTGGCGGGTGGTTTGGTAGTGGGTTATGGACAATCCCTAGGTCTTGCAATGGCTGTTATTGCTGTTGTTGTTGAGGGGGTGGCTGATGTTGATGCCTTTGTTGTTGTTGCTGCCTTTGTCTTTCTTTGATATCTCTGATCACTCTTCAGAGAGCTGTCTAGTCTAGTCTATTCTGCTCATGGAGACCATACACCAGGTCTTTGAATGTGAAGCACTGCTCAATGGTATGACCTGGCTACCGGTGGAACATGTAGTACCTTGTTTGGTCCACACTTGGGTTCAATGGCCTTTCCGGAGGGAGCTTGATGGCATCTGTGGAGATCAAGGCCAGGAAAATGTCGGAGAGTGTCTCAAGGAGTGGTGGGTACTGAGTTCTCCTTGGACCTAGGGGATGCCTTTGTTGGGAGCCATCAGGAGGTAGTACTTAGTTATATTGGCATGGCTGGCCTTGTGGAGGATTAGTGGGATTTTGACCCTGGGCTGTATAGGGTTGACGGTTGTTGTTTTGGCCGGCAGGGTTGAAAGCACTCACCTGCTCATTGACTTGGACACCCTCGGTCACTGGCCCCTGAGGTTTTCTTTGGAAGCGGGATTTTTGGGGTTCGAACATGGAGTGTATGGGTGAGTCTTTGAGCTGGGTTTGGATGAAACGGACCCGGCTATAAAGCTGATGCATAGTGGTGATATCATTCATTGCTAGGATGTTTTTATAGGCGGGGGTTGCATTGACAATGATGATCTTGACTTTATCTCCCTCCGGAAGGTACCCGAGGACTCGTGTGGCCATCTGTCTCCATCTTTCGACATATGTAGCGAACTCTTTGTCCAGCTTCATCCTTTATGCCATGAGATCCATAAGGAAGTATTCTGGCCCAACCCTGTCTTGGAACTGTTCAAGAAACTTCCCTTTCACTGTGGCGAAGTCCTCTGCATCCTCGGGTAGCAATGAGTAGAACCAATCTAGTGCTGGCCCATCCAATGACCGGCGGAACAAATATGCCATCAAGCGGCGGCCATGCTGGTAAGGTGCAGACTCATAGATGAAGTCCTTGATGTGAATGTACGGGTTGCCAGTGCCATTGTACTTACGGTACTAAGGAAGTTCAGATGGAGATGGGACCCACAGGCCATTGAAATTAGGCATGTGAACATCATGGTGTTGCCTGGGGTTGACTTGCTTTCGCAGCTCTTGGAGTTCCTTCTTAATGGACGCCCACTCAGACATCATGTCGGGAGTGACAGAGGGTTGAGCATATAAGGGGGAGGCTCAAGACGCCAGCCTGGCGCATGGCTCAAGCGGCTGTGGTGAATAGCAAGGGTGATAAGGGGGAGACCGGGGCCTCGACTCATGTGGACGATAGTGTTTAGATTCAAAGGGGGTGAATCGAATGGTCCGTGGCCAGATGGGAGTGTTGTCGGCTTGTCCCGTGATGATACGGGGGGCAGAGGTCGATGCCATGGGGCAAGAAGTGCCCACTCTGGGAGAAGGTGATGAGATGGCCTTTCCTTTGAGAGCCGTCATGAGATCTTGAATTTGGGATTGATCAAGCTGAGGAATTAAGCGCATTAGTTGAGCAGCTTGATCATCCGCTTGAGGGGGACGGATAATTTGTGATGGGCCATCATCGTCGAGATGGTGACTCTCACTGGCGTGGACTATGGCGACCCAGGGTCAGATCAACTCCTCAAGAAGATCATGAGGAAGAGATTCCTCATAGTTTTGGGAGGTGTAGAAGGCAGCATCTAGACTCTCACCATCGCAAACTAGGTTCAAGTAAGACTCCATGTTTGGAAAGTGAGAGTTTTTGGTACACCAAAGTGAGGGACGCCTATCCAGACTTAAGAGACAACCTAACCTAAATAGACACCTAGTTTCCTAAACAAACAATCCTATGCAAACAAAAGAAAGAGAAAATGTCTCACCCAAAGCAAGCAATTGACAATGATGAAAGTTTCTTTTATTTAGTTCAAGTTTGCCTTTTAATGGATTTGAACTTTTAGCGAATTCTCTCAAAGGATGGGTTTCCTAAAAGGAGAAAGCTTCCAACTTCAGTTGGACTAGGATTCTCACAGACTCACCAATGCATAGATCCTAACTCTAGGTGGCAATAGGTACAACTAGCCCGGCGGCCATGTGGGAATCCACGGTCAGCAGGGACTTATAGAGGCCCTCAAATGAGTGCTCTAGTCAGACATAAGGAATATATGGTCGAGAGAGCTAGCGTCTCCGAGGAGGACAACCTAAACTATAATGTGGAAATATGCATGCGCTCTATGTGCACTAGAGTGCATGCAAGAATCTAACCTAAAGCTAACAAACAGAAAACCAAGCCGACCGGCTCTTAGAAGCAGAAGGTGACGAACAATCGGTTGCGACCTAGATCGCGACAGGAAGCGTGTTGCATTCCTCTTCGCAGTGGATAGAGGTCAAGTGGGACCTGGTATGCACGGAAATTCACACAATCCTATAGCATGGAGGACTGACAAACTCTTACAAGCATGGATCAGGCACAAAACAACTCAAAGCATGGATGGAGTACTCGAAATGAACCCAGAAAACTCAGAAAAGATGGAACTAACAGAACTGACCTGATCTCAACGACCTCCCTGTCGCCTTCCAGGTAGCGACGGCTTTCACGTCGCCTTCTCACCCAATGCAGTAGAACTCAAAACAACAGTGAAATAAAATAGAAAAACACAGAATTTAAATGAAAACCACACACATGGAAGTTTGAAAAAGGCAGGGAAAGATAGCAACAAGCACGATAGGCACTAGAAGTCCCACCGTGATCGCCAAAAGGTGTAATCACGAGAATTGATCCCCAAATAAAGATGATGAAAATGAAGGAATGGACCGTGATCGCCACCAAAGTAGTTGTAAAGGATGATATGATGAATAACAGACGCTAACTACTCTAGAAAGGGAAGAAAAAGTGCAGAAGAATACCTGGTTCTGAGAACACCAAAAGAAGGTCGTCGCCTTCTGAAGAACGCGGCCAGGAATGCGTCGCCTTCTGCAACAGAAGAGGGAAACTGTGGATTCTTGTTCTTCCTGCTCCTCAGCCGGCCAAGGGGCAAGAGCCTCGTGCCTGAGATGTCTTCTTTAACCTGCCAAGAACATCAAAATGACAGAAAACCTATTAGAAATTCGTTGGATGTAGAATCTATCCCAAAATAATGAAAGAACATGAAAGAATTGGAGGGAACTCACGTGAGGTGGTGTTTTAACCCCTTTGGATGTTTAAGATAGGTGTGTGGAGTGTTCTAATGCAAATCTAAGAGCAGAAACGAATCTAAACATGCATACATGAAGGGAAAAACATGAAGAACAAGAGAGAGAAAGTGTAGAGGTGAAAAAATTGCCCTGGTGGGCACTTCCTGGTCATCTGGAGGCTGAGAGTTCTTCTGGGGATTTGTAGCCCTCTGGGAGAAGAAGAAGCAGATGCCGACCTTGCCCAAAACCGTGCTCTATTGACACTTTTATAGGCCATTATTCCTGAACAAGATGGGAAAAGAATAATGAGCTGGAGTCTGAGTTTTGGTAATTGTGCTCATGCAAGGAGAGTCAAAACGTGGCAAGGAAGTTCTGAGGAAGGTTTCCTCCGAGTTTGGCAAGATTTGGAGATCTCTAGACCCACCAAAAGATGGATTATTCATGAATAGCAAGGGTCCAAGTCTGAAAAGGAAAGCCACGTTGCATGGTTCTGTGAAGAAAACCAGAACGTGATAGGCACTGTGTCGCTACCAGGTAGCGACGCCTCGATACGTCGCCTTCCATAGAAGGAAGTCTTGAAGCATTTTCTGGCGAATTTTTAGGAAATTAAAATGCCAAATGAGAATGCGACGTATCGGGGTGTCGCCTTCTGAAGATGATCAATTATGTTTTGGAGGGAATCGGTGAGGGGATGAACGCGACATGAAGGGCGTCACCTTCTGAATGTGAACGCGACAGGGACATTGTCGCCTTCAGGATCTTTCAGTATATGACTCAAAGTGTCTAATCTCCTTGCATGGATATCAGATTGGCACACGGTTTGAAGCGTCGGATTCTTAACTCAGAAGGCTACGAGATGACGATGAAGACTGATTGATTTGACCAGGAAGAGCCCACCAGGGTGATGAACTAATAAGAAGTGATCGGATAAAGCCAGCTTGGCGATGATGAGCCAACGTGGGGCATCAATGATATGACAAGGAATTTGGCTCAGCTTATGGGCCAGAAATGGGTGTCTACACATACCATACCTGACAAACCCTAATTTTTACAACATGTGCATATCACCAAAAGTCTGAAAATCACAGCACAGAGATCAAAACAATTGTTCTAAAAAACCTAAAGAACTTGGTAGCAAGGGGCTTGCCGCCAACATGGGTTAACGGCACACGATGCTGCCATTAACTCAGGAACTTGGTAGCAACAAGGTTGCCGTCAACCTCTTGTCTGCAGAAGTGCAGACCAAACTCACAAAAAGAAGAGAATTGGGGGTTCTAGGACTCGAATAAAAATCCGTAAAATTCCTGAGACCTAAAGGACATGTCTAGGGATGTAATCCCTTGATTAGTTGCCTAGAATAAAATCTAAGAAGACTGAATCTTGTCGAAGAAGCCCTCCTCGGCCAAGCCAAGAAGGTGCAAAATCCCCTCCCAAATCCAATTTGTTTGCTAATGTAGATGGATCTCCAGAGTCGGGGAAGATTCCTCAATACTTGGAGTACCTCCCAGTCGAAGTAGATTGCCAAAAGACCTCCCCAAATCGTCAGATCAAGCTTGCAAAAGTTCTGGTTTCCCACAAGAAAACCCTAGGTTCTTCTCATGAGCCAAAAGACCTAATCTGAGCGAAAATTAGATGTTTTATAGGGCTAATGGGTCGGGGTGCGCCTAGCATTAGGTTTCCTACCATTGGGGATACTTTCCTAATCAACAACTAGAGAAAACAAAGCCGTTTTCAGTTAACTGGAAGTCAGCGTCCATCGATCTAGACGTCAATCTCCCCTGCCCATGAAGTCAACGGCACACTTGTTGCCGTCAATCTACCCTTAACGTCAAGGGATGTTGACATTAACAGGGATTTCGGCAGAAAACAGAAACATCCAATAACCAATATACACCATATAGATACATACAATATGTACAGTATTATTTAAATACAATGTGCACAGAAATAAATAAATACAATATGCACAGAAATAACATGTATATACATATGCACATAAGTAAATAAATAATTATAATATACGCAAAGTTAAATAAGCATAATATGAACAAAATTCGAGGGCCTTATAGTTTTGATCTATTTTATACGATGTTCCACTTCGTCATATCCTAAGTTCACTTCATCATATCTGAAGTTACACTCTGTCATATCCGAAGTTCCACTTCAACCGATAACATTATATTATGGCCAGTCGAAGCTTCACTTCGACCGTTTATGTTGTTTCCTTGACCAATCAATCATCTCATATCAATTGTTGAACATTGTATATCGATTACTGAACATTTCACATCGATTGCTTTGGCGATTGTCTTGTACTTAAACATCGATTGCTTTAGATATCAATTGCCCTGTACTTAAACATTGATTGCTTTAGATATCAATTGCTTTAGATATCGATTGTGTTGCACTTAAACATTGATTGCATTCACATCAATTGTCCTTATCTATCGATTGCATCAAAACATCAATTATACTAAAGCATTGATTGCCTTTAGACATCGACTGTCTTTTAAACATCGTTTGACGTCATATTATCTATTGCTATTTCAGATATATTATTTTCAATACCTTGATAATTATCTATGCAATAACCTTATTGATTGTGGTTGTAATTAAAGTAGTGACTACCCTTATGATTAATCTTTGTTATGAACAAATCTTGGTGCGCAATATTTTCAAACTATTTTTATAGATGTGCATTTCAAATTTTCCACTATCTGTTACATATTCTTCTTACAAAAAGTTTTCAAGGATATCCTCTTACGTATGGTTTATCAACGGATATAGTTCTAATGCACATCATCTTTTACAGTTTATCATTTTCATGACATGTCATCTATAGCTATAAATGGTGACAGAATGAGCTTATCCTCTTTGGCATATCTTCTTACAGCATGACTTATAACGTTGACTAACAGTGAGGATACCCATATGACCTATCTATATCCCAGAATATATTATTTGCAGGTTTCCGGTAGTCACACGTGACTACAACGTTGGACATGCTACACAGAACATATCCATATCATCTCTCTCTCTCTCTCTCTCATAGCATTTAATGCATGCAAGTTTCCAGTAGTCACAACGTAAGACTGTTGCGACTGTATGGAAACGAGCATCAAGAAATGGGAGACAATGGATATCTCAACGGTTACATCTGAAGAAAGCAGGAATGGCTATAAGAAGACAATGGATGTGAAGAACAAAAAAAACCCCAACAAGCAACACACGCGGAGACACACAAGCCTTCACAACCATTAGAAGAGCAGTGCGCCCTCACTCTAAGTCTATCTACTCTGAGCTCTCCTGGTGCTTTACTTCGATTTTTCTTTTGAGAGCTTGTTGTTTTTGAGAGAGTAGCATTATAGCTCTATTATTTTCTATCTCAATTTGCACCTCAGATCAAGCAAGGTTTTGCTGTATGAGCTTGATCTAGAGGCCATCTCTTCAACTCTTCTTTCAGAGTGTTCCTCTTCTTGTGCGAAGAGAAGACCTGTTGTGGGTAGGTGTTTTGTTCCCATTATTGAAGGGAAGACCTATTACTACAGGTGGTTGTACTACCTCTTCCTGTGCGAAGAGAAGACCTGCTGTGGGTAGGTGTTTTGTTTCCCTTGTTGAAGGAAGACTTGTTGCTACAGGTGGTCGTACTGCCTCTTCGGATTTGAAGAGAAGACTAGCTTGTGTCTGGTGGTGTAAGTGTCCATAAGAGAGACTGTACCTTTGATTAGTGAAATCTCAAGAGTTTGCTTGGGGACTGGACATAGGACTTCCATTTGGAAGGGCTAAACTAGGATAAAACTCTCTTGCATTGTGTGATTACTTTTATCTTCTTATCCATTGCTTACTTACTTTAACACCTGTGTTTAGTGTTTCTGTTTGAAGTTATTTTTAACAGATAAATTTCAAGATTTACTTTAAGAAATCCATTCACCCCCCCCCCCTCTCTGGGCTTGCAACCTGGTCAACAAATTCGATTGAGACTTCAACCGATCACATTTTGGTTGCAGTCAGCCAAAACCAGGATTTGATTGGGACTTCGATTCATCACATTTTGGTCGTAATTAGCCAAAGCACAATTAATCGGATGTACAGTTTTGGTCTTTATTAGTCGCGAAGTGGAACTTCATCATAAACAAAGCTAAGCTTCAGATATGACGAAGTCACTTCGACTAATCAAGACAAATTTAGTATTGTGACTTTGGATATTCCTGTTATACTCTTTGCCAGTCGAAGTTCTGTGACTTCGAATGTCAAGTTTTAGTCACTGTCAGTCGAAGTGCTCAAGTCACTTCGACTGTTCTTGAGCACTTCGATTGATAGTGATTAAAACGTGACATCCGAAGTCACAGAGCTTTGACTAGCAAAGAGTATAATAGGAATATCCAAAGTCACAATGTTAATTTTGTCTTGATTAGTCGATGTGACTTCGTCAACTTCAGATATGACAAAGTTCCACTTCGTCATTTTGAAGTCCAACTTCGTATATGACGAAGTTCTACTTCGACTGACAAAGATCAAAATTGTACATCCGATTGACTGTGCTTCGGCTGACTGCGACCAAAACGTAATCATTTGAAGTCCAGTCGAATCCTGGCTTCAGATGACTGCGACAAAAATGTGATCGGTCAAAGTCCCCGTTGAATCTTGGCTTCAGCTGACTATGACCAAAACGTGACATCCGAACTCACAGTTTCGACTGTTCAAGACCAAATATGAACATCTGATGTCCGCTTAAGCAAGTTTTCAATGTGACCAGTTTGTGTATGATTTGCAAACATTAATCAAAGGATATGCAATATGAAAGCACTTAAGTTCATCACAAAACAATGATATTATGATATCAACAAGATGAACAATGATAAGCTTCGCATATGACGAAGTCACTTCGACTGATCAAGACAAATTTGTCACTGTGACTTTGGATGTTCACATTTACACTTGGTCAATCGAAGCAATGGCACTTTAGATATTCTTATTATACTCTTTTCCAGTCGAAGCTCTGTGACTTCGGATGTCACGTTTTAGTCACTGTCAAACAAAGTGCTCACTTCGACTGTTCTTGTCTATTAGTTGACATTCGAAGTTCTATATTATTTTAACCTGTTAATTTCATAATCTGTTACTCGATGGGAATATGACACATGTCTTTATTAAATGTTTAGATACATTCGTGTCATACATTTTGAAGAAGTTAAATTGCTTCATTAAATGACTTTTCATAAATGCTCTACTAATTTGGGATTTTCCGTGTGTAGGTTAGATGGAGAAAATGTCAACTTAAAGGGTGTACGGACAACCCTATAGTGTGTGCTCACGTACTCCCAGGTACAAGGTTACATGATTAGGGCTATAAATATGCCCTTATCCCTTCTGGAAAGGTGGTGTGGAAAGATGCAGGAAAAGGAGGAGAGCCCAGAAAGAGAAGAAGAGCAACACCGCCAGGAAGAGAAGAAGGAGAAGAAGAAGAGCAGCATATGTAAAGCAGAGCAACAGAAGTGAAGGAAGAAGAAGAAGGGCAGCATATGCGAAGCTGAGTAGAGGAAGAGGAAGAAGGAGATTGGATCTGAGATCGTGAAGATCAGATCCAGAACTACAGAGAAGATTTCTACCTTCGTTCTATTTTATGTTTTCAGAACTATTCAGTGTGTGTGATATGTGCAAGTGTTCTACACAGATCACCTATTTGTTTCTATTTTATCTTCACAATTATACTGGGATAGATCGTGCTAGAGGATCTACTCTCTAATTGAACTTGTTCTAGCAGGTTACTCTAGATTCGTCGTGTTCTAGAGGGTTGAGCATTATATGCTCAAGTTTTTGAGTTGTTGTGCTCAGGTTTTCTAAGCCGTCGTGATTAGGGGTTTTGAGCTGTTGTGCTTAGGTGCTTGTAAGTTGTGCTCACAAGTGGGTTTTTGGAGTAGGTCATCGTGCCTATCTCCAAATTATTCTTGTGAGTCGTCGTGCTCACAAGGTGTTGTGGTGTTGAGTCATCGTATTCAACAGTGTGTACTCGATTTGAATAGTGTTCCACCGTCGTGGGGAGGTGGACGTAGGAGACACAATTTGTGTTCTCTGAACCACCTTAAAAATTTCTTGTGCACTATGGTTTGATTTATGGTTTGATCTTGCTGCGCTAGATGATTGCATAGGGATTTTGTTCACACACTACTTGTTAATTTGTTCACACACATTAATCACTTGCTTGACACTTACACTGCTTGATAAAATGTTTCACACATAGTGTATAAGATCTGTGGGGTTTGAATTGGATAGAATTCTTTTTTTCAAAGTAATTTTTTAATTACTTAAGTTTTTGTTGCAAATCTATTCAACCCCTCCTTCTAGATTTTGTCATCACCGCATATTCGATCCTACATGTGTTTACTTGCAAGACCCCTGTATGTTTCTACTTAATGTAGAAATGCTCATCTACATGTTTCTCTCTCATCTAGTCTCTTTTTCTCATATTGAACTCATCTATTCAACTACACTTCTCATCTTTTTATTGGTAGTCTATATAGCCATTAGCTAATTGTCTAGATAATAAATATAATCAATGCTCGACATTATTAAATGGCCCGATCTGGTCCTAGGAGGAGCGCTCGAAAGTTTTATTTACCTACGGGAGTTAATTGTTCAGGGTGTCTGGTATTACATCTAAGTGATCTCAATTAATCTATGACAATCAACTCGTGCAATTTACTAGACATACTATTGCTTGACATGATTGTACTATTTTGCCCCTGTGGGTATTTACTCCTGATATGGTCAATTCTCTCTCTTGCTATACAAGTTACTAGTTATTGCTCTACACTTGGACATTGTGCTCGTTATTACTTGATATCACCATGCACTTGCTCTCTATCATGACTCGTCATGCATCATGTAGTTACTCTACTTATTAACACGCTAATTACTTAAAGTATTGTCTAGTTCATGAGATATAAGTCCTACTGAGCATTCACTCATCAAGTGCTTCTTAATATTTTTCAAATAAGTCAACTGACGTTACACACAACAATGGGGATGGACAAGAGTAATGAGCGATCTAGCATCAACTTAGTGGAGTTATCATAGCGTCATATTGTAGTGGAGTCTAGTTAGTTTATTTATTTTTTTAATTATTTCCAATATAATAGTGTCAATGGGTCCTATAAAATAGCTCTGAATCAGTGATTATAATAAACTTAGTGGTCTGATTATTAATAAAATAAAAAGTTTATATTATTCAATTATTGTCTTTAGTTGCTCTGAATTATTCGATTGTTTGATATATTATCTACTCACGCTCCCGATTTATTCAGCTGTTAAATTGGGGGCGTGACACAAGCCTTAGCTCAAAGGCTCTCAACCTAAGGGAGCTCATGAGAGATCAATCTGGCGGGTTCACTAGGCCCAAGGGAGAATAAAGTAGCTAGGGATCCTATCTGATATTATGGTTAGTAGACCTTATTAAACCAAGGGTTATCTAGAAGGATGTGGGGTCCATGGAGATAAAGATACAGGTTCGTACATGCCTATCTATAGTTGTGACCCATAAATCTCGTAACGAGCCATAAAATCTTGAATGGTCACTCCTCCAGGAGTTATACCCACGATCAACCTTATTGGTCGTCGAATCTTGTGGAATCATTTGAGGGAAGCCGCCATCTTAATAGTCTCTAGGTATCCCTCCAAAAAAAGTAACAAATTTTTTGCACTCAAGCTAATGAAGGATAATCTCGAATCCTCTCATCCAATTACTTTGAGCTCTTGCCATCTATTGACTTAGGTGGCGTTTGATAACACTTATTTAAAATGTCTAAAGTCTAATTTTCTACCTATTATCTAAATCTGTAATTTAATAAGTACTTACAATATATTAGATTTCTATTAAGAGTTGTTTGATAATCAACTTAAATGACATCTGAATTAATATATTATTTTATATAAATATCTTTATATGCTTAAAAATATGTCTAACCTCCCGTCACCAGATGCGAAGGTGGGACACCTCTGCTCCCCTCCCTCCCCCGATCTCGCCGCTGTCTCCGACAATGGCATCCTCCATCGCCGCCCTCACCTGCAACGTCGGCTTCTCTCCCGTCTCCTGCTGCGGCCGCCGCCTCACGGCCGCCCCACTCTCCGTGAACCGGATCAGCACCGATTCCATGGCAGATTTTCCCTTCCCTCCAGCCAAAATTCCACCCCCATTTCGAAATTAAAGAGAGAAATTGGTGAGGAAAGACGTGGATCCGGCACCTCCTCGCCATCGCACGCCAGCAATAGCGGGCGTCCCTGCCTCCCTTCCTCCAGCACCACGGGGCCCGATCTGCCTCCACTGCACTGGCCTCTTCCCCCGCCGACCCCGCGCCCCCCACCGCCCGCCCCCTCATGGCCTATTACCGCGTCACTGAGGACGTCCGCACCAAGATCAAGCGCCTCGACGATCCCGACCCCCGATTCCTCCGCTACGCCTCGCCACACCCCTCCCTCGCCGACCATGTCACCGTGCTCGCCGCCCCAGAGACCCGGGTCACCACCCTCCCCACTGGCCTCCGCATCGCCACTGAGTCCACGCTCGCCTCGTGCACCGCCACCGTCGGCGTCTGGATCGACGCTGGGAGCCGTTCAAGACCGACGAGACCAACGGGACCGCGCACTTCCTAGATATTTAAGGGCACGGAGAGCCGGATGGTGAGGCAACTGGAGGAGGAGATCGAGAACATGGGGGGCCACCTAAATGCGTACACCTCGAGGGAGCAGACCACGTACTATGCCAAGGTCATGGCCGAGAACGTGCCCAAGGCGCTCGAGATCCTCGCCGACATATTGTAGAACTCGAGCTTCAGCGAGGACAGGATCAACCACGAGCGGAATGTTATCCTTCGCGAGATGGAAGAGCTTCAGGAGTAGCGGAGGCCTGAGAGGAATCCTCCGATGATCTCGACGGAGGAGCAGAGATGATTGAGGGAGGTGGCACAGATGATGGGAAGGAGAAAAAGAGGAGACGATCTGGACCAAAAAAAAGTGTCCTAGCCTCACTTTTTTTTAAGAGGTAATTTAAGACACAAGATATCTTTTCAGACATTTATTAAGAGATATTATCAAACAGTCTAAAAATATAATGTCTGATCATTTCAGACAATAGATATATGATAAGTGTTATCAAACAGGCCCAGGCATCAAAGATTCAAAAATTTTGATCGACAAGCTGAACACATCTTCTGCATGACTAATATTTATCTATATTATGATGTATAATTTGTGTCTAGTGACTCTAGTCATCTTTCAAATTTATCTGCGGTTGCTTCAAATAACAAAATGAGATAAGAGACAAAAAAAAACTCTTCATTAAAGATACGTAAGGAGGTTTTCTCATGCAGAGTCTTGTCGCTTTACATTAGTGAACTCCGGCCTTACACAATCAAAGAAATGTCACTTAAAAAATATTTTTTTCTTTTAAATCTATTTATCTTATAAGTGAATTCTAAACAAATAACATAACACGCCATACAAAAACACGGATGCTAACTCAAAATTTACAACACAAACCCGAATAATCATATTTTAAATGTTACCATAGGAGGAGCGGCGTTGCCAAATGAGTAAGTTCAACTCTGACATCGTGTTGAAAAGGCCTCCAATTCTTCCCCTTTTTCTTTGTTTGGGCCTACACAACACAAGAAAGTGACATCTGATTACTACTTTTTTCAGTAACATTTATATCACTTGTTTGTGTATTATATTGCTTTTCTTTTTTTTTTCCCCTTTATTCTCCAATCTCCACTCTTCTAGAAGAATTAAAAACAAAATCCTCGCAAAAAATAATATTTTTTTTTTGAGATGGCATTTTCTGATCCATACCATCTTTTTCTGCGCCCCCTTCTCACAGTCGGCCCTTTCAAGAATAACACGTTGCTCGACGGTGTCATAAAACTGCCTTCTCGTGGACGCAGATATCGGCGCCTCCGTCGGCGGTGTCATACACCCACTCCTAGGTACCGTCCACTGGTGAGTGTGGTGCAGACTGCAGATATCGGCGCCTCCTCCGGCGCCAACTCGACGGTGGGCCGTGCTAAGCGAGCCAGTAACGGCTACTAGTGGGAGAGATGCCGGTGCTGCCCAGTGAGATTATTGGACGCCGCGCCGGGGAGCCATGCCTGCTGAGACCCACATCCAGTTGGAAGAACTCGACAGGGGACGACATCCATTGTCAGCGGCTGTTTCCCATGTCCATCGCTGGATCCAGGCCGTCCTTTCGTCTTCTTCCCCTTCCTCTACGCTGTTCTTCCTCCCTCCTCCCATCTTCTCATAGACAAGAGGGAAAATTAACAGATGCGATTTGGAAATTGTGAAAGAAATCATTACACTATTCCAAATCTGGACGTCCCACTGAATTCCCTATGCAACAATGCCACCCGCAAAACCACTTGGACACAAACCCTCGTGAATCTGTAAGTTAAATCTCTCCTAAGTTACATAAGATCATTAATTCTCACATATTGCATGTCTTTCCTTTCCTGATTGCCTGATCGTCACAAAGAACAACAATTTTCTTCAACCACCTTTAATGTAAGCAACACAGTGCAAAGTAAGAACCAGAAATCAATGCATTTCCAAACAAGTTTAGCATCTAAAAAGGCCTGTTCCCAAAAAAATGGGGAAAAAGAATAATGCGAGAGACATAGACTAATAGCTAATCATTAAGACCCATTTTACAGAAGAAGAAATACATATATATTGATACAACTTACAATTAGAAGACAGAAACCTCACTGGAACCTCCCTATATCTTGCACTTGCACTTGCACTCACAAGACATTCGGCAGCCATATGCAGATTGAGTCAGAGCACAGCAGTTAATGTCTGAACAAAGTTTCTAGCTTCACAACTTCACCAACACGATGGAAACCCGCATCGCCAAAAAGCAAAAAGTGTAGGAAAGCAGGGCAGCGCCGCAATCACAGAGATATGCTTGTGGAGAATTTTAACTGTCTATCTCAGCCTTCAACAGGCCGTCCTTCATGAGATTCATGCTTAGGCTTTTAAACCGCTCCCTAGAATATTGCCGAGATGCTTTTCTCCAGTCAGTACCAGCCTTCATCATTGTGATGAATTCTTCATAACTAATTCGACCATCCTGAGGATTTGTTACAAAACATCTTAAAGGGAGAACCTCTAGATCTAACAAAATTTAATGGAGATACATCTGAAAGTACTATGAATACACTGAAAAGAAGCCCCAGATACAAATAAACATACCTTGTCAGTGTCCACCTCTCGGAGGATGTCCTCTACAACCTCAGCATCAGTTTGACCAGACTCATCAATTAGGGCTGCACTCAATTCATCAGCCTCAATGTACCCACTCCCGTCTTTGTCGAAGAATGTGAAAGCTCTCCTGAAATGATCATCATTTTCCATCCTCTGTAGATGAATGGAGACAGCAACAAATTCCCCATAGTCCAAGATGCCATTCCCATCAACATCCGCCTGAATAGGAGTCATGTGGAAGCATGTGAATACTCACGTAGTAAATTTAGGTTACTTGTTCGAGATGCTGGTAATTTATAAATGACATGAACTTGACTACATGAATCTAATAATTAGGATATCTGTGGGTCCCCATCATATACAGACAAGCCTTTTCTTCTCTTTACCCTTTCTGTTGATCAATCTACATAAGGAGATTGTTTTACTGTTGCAGGTAAGATTTCTGGCTTAGAAAGTAGTAGACGAAAGACCCTATTCAGGAGGTTTGAGGAGCGCTTACTACCTATGTCATCATGTTACAGACAGTTTAATCAGTTGCTCTGGAAGCTTTCCTTCTATACTGAATTTGGGAGAAACTTATTGAAAAAATTACGGGTTCATTTAGAGAACAGAAACAGTATGAGGACTTAGCTGCTGGATGGGAAAGGGAAGTCTGGCCCACTTTTCGTGGATGATATTGCCTGCTACGTTTTCTCCATGAGAATCTCAAATGACAGATTTTTAATAGGACAAGAATGATAAATTTGTGAATTTTATGTGGTAGAACAATAAAGTGGGTGAAGATTCAGTCATACTAGGGGCACAAGAGGGGTCACCCAAAACAAGGTGGAGCCTACTGTACAAAGTGCTTTGTGGACACATTGACACTTCGTATCTCATTTTGCTTCTGGTAGATTGTATACATTACCTTCATGGACACCAAATCTCTAGAGAGCGATTTGTGTAACCCACTGACTTGGCAAGGTTGTCCCATGTATATGCCTCAATTGACATCTCGTGCTACCTCTCAACCTCGGTGGTACTTCATCTCATAAACATATGTTCAAATCAGTTATTAGCTATATCATGGGTTCCATATTGCTCATCAGGCAGAGGAGACAGACTTCTCTGACTACTCTTCTTGGTAGGCGATTGAATGTGATGCCATGCGTGAGGAGGTTCTGACCAGTCATTGCCCATGCAATATAAAGCACAATCCATAATGGTTCATTTTTTTTGGAGAAACACCTTTTGAGCCGCACAGTCACTCCATTTAGGCACCTCTATCCACATTAAATTAGTCCCTTTCTAATATGCTCCTTTACCTACAAACCAAGAATTGTGCTCGTAGTTTCAACCTATTCCCTTTGTCATCATAGCTCTGCATTTCTTTTCAGGGGTTAGTTCTTCAAAATTTGTTAGCTCTTACACCGTCAACACTGTCACCAGTAAGGCTACATAGAAAAGGACCATCCAAAGCTATATCGTCACGGGCACATTCTGTGCTCTCAGTTACTGTTGCGACCAACACAGATATCATTACCTGCTATTTCAATACTCGTGATGAAATCTTCTACTATTATTGAGGCTCTGGATTTAGCATAATTGGCTAACCAAGAGAAATTCTGTATGTTTTGATTGCCTTCTCCTCTGTTTTTTGTGCCTCATGCTATGTCCTTGATCCCTAGAGCTATCTCCATCTAGACCTTTAACTATGGGATTTTTCAATATAGAGTTCATTGTGCCTAACTCTCTTTTAAACTTCAGTTTCTCATTATTGATTGCTCTCCACTTGATGTCTGAGTGTAGAACCATAAGTCTCTTGTCTGATCCTTCTAACAACTTTACTCATCTTTCTCTTGTGCTTCATTTACCTCACTATCCCACAGATTTACTATCTGGTTAGTAAGTTAGTGGAAACATATTTATATCTTATCCTTCTAATGACTGAAGCAATATCTCTTTCTCTCTCTCTCTCTTCCCCCTACAGATTCACTATCATGCATCAGACTCAACAAAATGTACATAATCGAACATCCAGGAAAGAGATAGCTTAAACGTTTTGCAGCAGCATCCTAAATCAGAAGAAAGAGGAGGAAGAAAAGCTTACGGTTTCCATCAGCATCTTCATCTCTGGCTCGTCCAGTTGTGAACCAACCTTTTGCAAACCAGCCTTTAGTTCCTCGAAAGTTATCTTACCATTGTTATCAGTATCCATCAACTTAAACATATCTCTGATGACTTCTACTTCTTCTACAGATAAGTGTTCTGCGATCACCTGGTGTGTATTGAATATTTGAAAAAGGTTATTAATATTTAACTTATACTATACAGACGAGACAGTAATGGAGAAAGACTAACCCGCATCGCTTTCTTTTTAAATCTATTCATCATAGAAAATTGTTTGAGTCTTGCTCTCACTATGTCACCTAGAGGAACATTTGGTGCTTTCTTTGCATTTTGTAACCAAGGATGCTCTACAATAAATCAGAATGATGAGGGGAAAAATTGTTAGACAAACAAAAAACAGAAAATTGAACTGCTGTCACATGGTTATACGATTAACTACAAATGACAGCTATCCAAGGAAGCATAAAACCACCAATTTTGGCTTAGTGCACGTCAAATTTTATCAATGTGACTTTTTCTTGGATCCAAGTGGATACCAAAGTATTAAATGTGCATATACAAAGTCTTCATGTGTTCCTCAGTGGTATTTGGCTGTTCACCAATCACAAAGCACAGTCACTCGATGAGTAACAAGTTGATTATTGTCCCACCAGAAACAAAGCAATTGACAATTCAATATAAAAGGCAAAGGGTCAATGCAAGTGTATGATATCTGTCAGTGAGGCTACATGGAACAGTATCAATGCGTGGGAAAAACAGTTGTTAATGTAAGACAGCAATGACAATGAGGTAAATCTGCTTTTGGTATCTGATATCCACTAACTTGTAACTATTCCAACCCAAGTTATCATTTTTCCTAGGAGAACACCTTTAAGAAGCTTCCGTACTTTACTTCAAATCCTAAATATAAGATGTTTGCATAAACTAGGTAACCATGGATGATGCACATGCTTTACAAGCATTCAAGTGCTATTTCCTGATTTCTTCCTGTTCTTCTGCTCATTGAATTCTCAAGAATCAACATCACAATTCAGTCTCCTCTACTGAAGCATTTGATGTTTTATGGCTGGCACATGGGCATCAGTCAAGCCTTCAGGAGGCAGTATGGAAAGTATCAGGTGGCAGTGTCCAGTAGCCTTGATAATGTTGGGAGTACTGACATCCAAAGAACTGCCAACAGTGGCTACCCAGTTGCTAACTGGTCCCATGACTTAGCAAGGTTATCTCTGTTTTTCCAATAATCCATCTGATGCTGATGAATGCACAAGGAATATATTTCTTTTACCTTTCCCACGGCATGTAATTTCACAGTAAGGCTAGCTTCCAGACTTTCGGGACACAATTAATGTACTTCAGCTATGCCCATCCCAAGGAAGTTAACTCAAGATAAATATCAGTTTTTTCCAAGTAAAAGGTCAAAGAACAAAGGATGATAGGACTCAATTCTAAGAGGCACTAAGCTAAGATGCCACCTTTATGTTTTAGTTGATTTCACTTGTAAATTAATAACCTTCATGAGCTTCCCAGTCTTTAGTCTGCTAAAATGTGTTTTCACAAAAAGAAAGGTGTAAAGGCATTAATTTAGTCCCACATCGGGTGTAATGAAAATAAGTGTGTGCTTATTAAGCCAGACCCATTCTTCTTCTCCCAAGAACGCCTTTTCCCAATAAAAGGACAAAACCTCAAAAAAGGACAATATTTTGGGAGGCATGCCGAAATTTCACGCATCGATGTCATCCGTGAAAATTGAACAAGAGGCCATGTGTCTTGCCCAAGCGTCTTATCTCAACAAGACCCAGGCAGGCATCGATTTAGTCCCACATCAGGTGTAGTCAAAATAAGTATGTACTTATAAGCAAGATCCATTCTTCTTCTCCCAAGAGGGTTCTTTTTCCAAGAACAATGACAAAACCCCGAAGGGGGACAATACTTCTTAGAGGGCATGATGAAATTTCATGCATTAACAGTAGATTAATATGTTATTGTACAGAGGTAATGTGCAACCACCCACAACTCTGGCTCCACCATGGAATGATCTCCACAATCATTCCCAGTGTTGGCCGGATGTTAGAGGATTTCAAATGTTGGCAAGCCAGAAAGAGATTCTCAAGGGATCTTGAGAGATTTTCATGAGATTTGCAAACTGATGGACTGAAAGAGATCAATAGAAAGGCAAAGAAGAAGGTGATTAGACAGAGAAAAAGAATTTGCATCTGGAGAACACAAATATGATGAGGGGCAAGCTCATAAATAGCTTCCAAGTTACATCGATCTAATGGTATCAAGGTTATTTTAGAATAATATGGCATGGTTCCTTCCATACATTTCAGTGTGTTATCCAGTTTCTTAAGGAGCCCTGTTGATTTAATGTACTATTGGGCCATTTTCAAGTTCCTTTGGGCTAAAATAGCATATACATAAGTGGTTTGAAAGACCACATTATCCATGTATCTTTTGTCTTTCGTTTCAAAACAAAAATGTATCTTTTGTCCTTTATTTAATTAATAGCAGTAGCAGACACTTTAAAAACTCACTGAGACTTAAAAAGTTCCTTAGATAACAAATTTTACCTAATCACCACTTTAAAGGCACTGAGACTTAAAATGTTCCTTAGACAAGCAAATTTTACCTAATCACCACTTTAAAGGTAGTCCTTGCCAGGGTAAGGTTCCCAAGTCTCCGTCAACCATCCATAAATGCACTGGTACCTAAAAATGTAGCGAAAATGCATTCACACCATCCCAAGAATGACACATTGGATTATTGTTCACAAACAGGTGAGACAACGAACCATCACTAAAGTCTAATGCCAGGAAATTGCACCACAGTTTCCCAGTAACCACTTTCATACTATAGAGTATAGACATTTATTGGTTGCTGGGTTGGATGATATTAAGGTGAATATATGAATTTATTCCTGATCAAGGACCAAATGAATGAAAAAGGATACTAAAGATGTTTCGACAAAAATTTTTTTGACAAAGATACCCTTGTAAGAACAAAACAACCTTTGTTTATTCCTTTGTTTCATTCCGTCTCCAGGTTATCCTGTTTCATTTTCTTCTATGCACAGATATATAATCCAAGTTGAGACCAGACAAGTTATATCTTGCTCTCTGTTCATACAACCAAGACATAAGTGTGGATCAAATCTAATTCTCGTTCTCTCTTTACTACAACCAACTGGTTAAGGGATTAATAAGGGTGAGGGTGACTGAAGTGTGAAGCGGCATCAGGAAAAGGAAAAATATGAAGACTGGAGAAAAATAACACGGAGCAAGGAGGTAGGAGACTAGGGGAGAAAACAACAAAGATTTGCCAGCAACAAGAGGGGGTGGCATGTGATTAACACTTTTAACAGGAGCATGCAGGTGACATCCCCTCCCCACTACCACCAACTTGTAACACAAATCCCAAAGGACCAATTTGCCTGTTTTTGCTTGTTAAGGAGCATTCCTAGTGGAAGCAGTATAAAACATGGGCCGACACCTCCCCCCACCCACCCAACAGTTGCAGGCAGAACCAGCCGAGCTTTAGAAGCATCATTCATTTTTTTCCAGGCTTAATTTCCATAAAGTATCCACTAATGCATTGTCATTTATTTTTTAATTTTTTTTCAAAAAGTTCTCAAATATAAAGCATAATCCTTCAATGTAGATCTTGGCATACGGAACCTACCATGAGTTCCTCTGATAACAAACAAATACAGAGCTACGGTTAGTAGTATGCACCAACTAATGATAAGAATTTGCCGCAGAAAAGTCATCACAAAAAGCATGTTGATGTGCATTTTTTCTCAAAGAAGAAAGTGCAGTTATATTCCAAGTTGATAATTACCTGCTTGATAACTTAAAATTATACTAGAGAAATGAGGAAGTAGGAAGAGAAGAAAATGCCAATAGCCGCATTGGAAGAAAGCCTCAGATGGATTTACCATCACTCCTCCCCCACTCAAAACCCATAAATTTTGCAGCCTGTTCCCAACCCGTCATAGTAGCATCCCTTCCCACATCAAGAAAAAAAGACAAAAGAAAAAGGCTCCTTGTGTAACCTGGATTTGTCGTATGGCAATAGCAACAGTGTCGGTTATTTCCCTTTCCCTAATTGTAAGCATCTAAACCGGACTCTGGTTCAATAGACAAACCATCTATCCGTATCAACTGCAGGAGAGTAGAAGAATGGTCAATTTGGTTAGAATGATGAGCTGGAGAGTATAACTAAGTTGAGAGAAGCAGCAGTTCAAGATCGATGCACAGAAGCAGCTACAGAGCTACTGCTCATAGTCATGTACCAGGAAACGGGGAACCATAAGCAGGTGGTGTGGGAGAATGAGATGTCCGAAGGACTAAGTGAAACACGACCATGGTACTTAACAAGCATCAATAATTGAACAATCCCTACGGAGCTGCAAATGCACCTACCAAGCACCTGTTGGGCAGTTAGTCTGCACTTGGGGTCCGGATCGAGCATCTGCCGGACGAGGTTCTTTGCACTGTCGGAAATCTGGGGCCACGGCTCTCTCTTGAAGTCTATGGCGCCACGAAGAATTGCCCGTGCCACCCCTTGTTCAGTTTCTGCAAGTCCGGTAACCGGTCGGCCACGGCCAATCACAACATACATGTCATCATCCCGCAGATCAAAATGGAATCCTGCTGTTCTATATGATTGTTGATGCGTCTAGATATCTAATCAAAGCAGATTAGTACACAAGCTGGAAAGATAAATGTGACGGAAGGAAGATTCTGCCTTTTGCAGTGGTTTGGGTGGGGGGAGAGGGTTATGGTTTACCTGCCCAGAAGGGGGGCACCCCGCATAGGAGGATGTAGAGGATAACGCCGGCGCTCCAGATGTCGACCTCGGGCCCGTAGTTCCGCCGCAGCACCTCGGGAGCCATGTAGTAGGGGCTTCCCACGATCTCGGAGAAGCGCTCGCTGGGGCGGAAAAAGACGGACAGCCCAAAGTCGATAGCCTTGAGCTGGGAGTTCTCCTTCCGGTCGGCGTAGAGGAAGTTCTCCGGCTTGAGGTCCCGGTGCATGACGCCGTGGGCATGGCACATCCGGACAACCTCCGCGATAGTGCGCATGACGGCGGCTGCGGCGCGCTCGGAGTAGTGGCCGCGGGCGACGATCCGGTCGAACAACTCGCCGCCCTCGCAGAGCTCCATGACTAGGTGGACGGCGTCGGCGTCCTCGTAGGCGGCGCGGAGGCGGACGATGTTGGGGTGGTCAGGGAGAGCGGACATGATGGCGACCTCGCGGCGGACGTCCTCCACGTCGACGGCTGTGCGGAGCTTGCGCTTGGATATAGACTTGCAGGCGAGGGCCTCCCGGGTCTCGCGGTCGGTGCAGAGGTAGGTGACGCCGAACTCGCCCCGCCCCAGCTCCCGCCCCAGCACATACTTGTCCCCGACGCGAACGCCACCGCTGTGCAGGGGGACCACGTCCTTGAGCACCTGGATGGGCCGGGGACCGGATGGGACGTCGTCGGCAAAGGGATTGGGCCGACGTTCCTTGCCCCGCCTTCCCTTGTGCTGCTTCCCCTCCTTACCCTTGTTGCCCTGCTGCTCTTTCCCAACAGGCTCCTCGGTGACCGGCGTCAGGCACGGACAGCAGCGATTACCCATGGTCACCGGCGTCTCCTCTTGTTAAGTACCCTGCTGATGCTCCTGATGAGGACGACCCGCGATCTCGTTGCTCTCTCAGCCCCCTTCACTCCTTCCCCATCTTTGCTCTCTCGGTGCGTCCGCAGGTGTGGCGGCGGCTGCTGTCGAAGGGGAGAAGCTTGCAGCGGGCTCCTCCACTTCCCCTTCTTCTTCTTCTTTTCTTCTTCTTCTTCTTCTTCTTCTAGATCGACGACACAGCCGTTGCTCACCTTCTCATTCCTCCGCGATGCGAAGAGGTGAAGTGGCGAGGAGGAGAGCAGCCACCAGCGATGACCAGAGGAGGCGAAGAACCACGAAGAAGTGGAGGAAGGCAGAGGGAAAGCGACCTTTTTGGCGGACGACGGGGCAGCGAAAGGCGTCCACCCCTGCCATTCTACCCCTCCCCATCCTCCCCCTCTCGCCAAGCTTTTCTTCTCTCTCTCTCTCTGCTCTTTATTTTACGCCCCTCCCCACCTTTTCCTTCCTTCCTTCTCTCCACACGAAGGCAAACGGCCGATGAAAGAGGTCGCTGGGCAGGTGGAGAAAGTCGTAGTCTTGTTCATGTGGGGGAAGGAAGACAACAGACGCAGGAGAAAAATATAAATACTGGGAATGAGGCGGGCGGGCAACCAATGAGACCGTAACAGGCAGGCCAGCGTGACGGGGACTGGCGATTTTTTCTGCAAAAGCTCGACGATTTGCTCGGTTTTTATACGTGGAGAATCTCGGCGGTGGCGGAGTGGAGTGGGTGACCGACTCGTGCTGCTGCTGCTGCTGCTGCCGCCGATGCCTGCCGGGCTCCATCCATCCACGCGCGCGCGTGCCCATGAGGAACCACTCGGCCCAACCGGGCCAGGAACAAAAGAGAGATGTGAACGTGAGGGTGTGATTGCAGCCGGCGCTGCCTCCCCCCCCTCCCCCCCGACCCCATGGCCTCCCTTTACTCCCTCCTCCATTGATGTGGGTGGTCTTGCTGTGTGCACAGACACGGCGACAAGCTGCCGCCTGTCCCGCCGCCTCCCCAGTCCTTTGATCTCTCTCTCTCTCTCTCTTAGCTGACTCGTAGTAGTAATCGATGAGAAGAGGGTGGGGTTTGGGATCATGGCGTCGTGCTGCGGCCATGGAGCATGGGCAGAAGACGGGATGTTTCGCCTGTTGATGATTCCAAGATGGCTTCTTTTTATCTGGAGCTGTGTCACAAGTTGGGTTGACGGTGTCTGGCCGTTGCAGGAACCCGGCAGCTTCAAACGTAGCGCCATGGATGAGGACAAACAGTGATTCTCCGCTTCATTCCCCCGCTGCCACCATTGCGCAACACCTGCTCACTCTGCAGTTTCAGGCTTGCCGTGCGCTTTCCGGGTTACTTCCTTCGCCTGCTCTTGAACAGTTTGTCATGGTATCCCAACGGCATTTGCAGACGCCAGATTGAATTTTATTTTTTTTCTGAAAATATTTTAAGGAGAATTAATTGCAGATCCCTGGCAGGGATCTAATATTAATTTTAAGTCTCTGTCAGCTTTTTTCAAGTCATGCGGTCCTTACTTTATGTAGGACTTATTTTAGGTCCTTACTTTTTGTCCCCATTATTCTCTCCCGTTATCTCAAAGTGTGTAACCGTTATCCCAAAAATGTGTAACTTGTTACCTAGTTACACATATAACTGTGTTACACAGTTACACAGTTATCCAATTACTCATCAGTTACCCAGTTACTCAGTTACCTAGTTACATACTTACACAGTTACACATGAAACTATATATAACTACATAGAAATTTTATAAGTTTGTAACTCTATAATTAGGGCTTACCTAATTACATAATTACATAGTTTTAGAAGGATTTATCTAATTATTTATAACCGTTATCTCAAAAGTTTGTAACTTGTTACCCAGTTACACATATAACTGTGTTACACAGTTACCCAGTTATCCAGTTACTCAGTTATCCAGTTACTTAGTTATCCAGTTACATACTTACACAGTTACACATGAAACTACATAACTACATAGAAATTTTATAAGTTTGTAACTCTATAATTAGGGCTTACCTAATTACATAGTTACATAGTTTTAGAAGGATTTATCTAATTATTTTATAACCGTTATCCCAAAAGTGTGTAACTTGTTACCCAGTTACTCAGTTACCTAGTTACATACTTACACGGTTACACATGAAACTATGTAACTACATAGAAATTTTATAAGTTTGTAACTCTATAATTAGGACTTACCTAATTACATAGTTACATAGTTTTAGAAGGATTATCTAATTATTTTATAACTGTTATCCCAAAAGTGTGTAAGTACGTACTTACACAATTACATATAAATCCTGTAATTGTGTAACTTACCCAGTTACACATGTAACTTTGTTACCCAGTTACACATGTAAGTATGTAATTACATACTTACCCAGTTACACATGAAATTATGTAACTACATAGAAATTTTATAAGTTTGTAACTCTATAATTATGACTTAACTAATTACATAGTTTTAGAAAGATTTATCTAATTATTTTAATTCGTAATTGTAACACCTCGGCCCCCTTGGGCCCTTGGCCCCGTCCTCTGGGTCGCGGCAGGGCGACTGTCGCGACGTGGTTCTGATCGTGAGCAATGTCTGGTTCTGCTTCATATTGCGACAGGGGGTATATCGCCTTCTTGAATGCGACATACCCTATGTCGCCTTCTGGTTTGATGGATTGCGACAGGGGGTGTGTCGCCTTCTTGAAGGCAACATACCCTATGTCGCCTTCCCATCGCGTCGCCCCAGACGCAGTCTGACAGACGTGACAGGCGTCCTTTGTGTCAGTACGGCTCTGGCGGTGTCGGGTGAACGCGACAAGATGGCTGTCGCCTTCACTTTTTCGAATTCCGAGATTTGACCGTTGTCAGTGGCATTGCGACATACCCTATGTCGCCTTCTGGTTCCCAATGCGACACAAGGTGTATCGCCTTCTCAGGATCCGGGCTTAAAGCCCGGGCGCCCGAGCTCTTCCCTCTCTCTCGCGTTTTTCCTTTCCCCCTCTTTCCCTCTCGCCCTCTCGGAGTTCCAGCGGTGTTGGGGGTGCCTCCCCCGTGTTGAGGCGGCCGTGCTGAGGAGGGTGTCGCTCCGTTCGTGCAGGGGTCGCGTTCGTGCCGTGCGGTGCAAGGAGGAGACGTTTCTACCTACGAGAAGGCCCCAACGGGTTCGTTCTTCGCGTGGAGGTAGGGACTCTTGATCCTCTCGCCCTAAGCATGCTCCCCTTCCCTTGCAAAGCGTGTTTTCCTTGTGGTTTGGGGGTTGGGAGTGTGAGTTTCCATGCTCGTGTGAGTGAGGTTTCCCTCCGAGCGTAGAATCCATGTTCTTGGGTGTTTGAGAGTGTTTGAATGCTTTACTAGCTTCCTAGCATGATAAGCATGCTCCCCTCCCTCGCCGTGTAGCGTTTCTCCCGTTTCGGGGAGGTTCCCGGAGGAAGAATCTCCGGAACCCCCGACTGGCCTGAATGCGACATACCCGGTGTCGCCTTCTGACTGGTAATGCGACGGGGCCTATGTCGCCTTCTTGAAGGTGACAGGCCCTATGTCGCATTCAGAATGCGACAGGGGCTATGTCGCATTCTGAATGCGACATACCCTACGTCGCCTTCTCAGTCCAGAGGCAGGTTGTGCTTCCGCCGTTTCCGTTTTCGCTTTACTGTACCCGTGGCACCTGTGCTAGTTCCCTAGTACGGTCTCACACTAGTCGTTCGCCCGATGCGCGGCACTTGAGGGCTTGTCCCGTGCGAGAGGTTGTTAACGTTACCTGGGACCCCCGTCCTCGGGAGCCTGTTGAGGGAGTACTCCGGGCTACGAGTGTGCTCGAGTTGGCAGCCACCAGGCGGACTCTGGAGCTGAGGGGAAAACGGTGGTTAGGACAGTGGCGTGTGAGTCGCTTGCAGAGCTCTCGTGGTTGGTCTGGGACGCCGAGGACAGTTTGGAGTTCTACCCGGCGCAGGCCAGCCAGTCCTTCTTCTCACTGCCTCGCTCCTCACGGCCCCGGAACCGTTTGGAGAGGTCAGGCGTGGGACCGTAGTCCGGCCAGACTACGGCGGTTACTGTTGTGTTGCTTGTGTCCTACCTCGCTCTGACGAGATGCGAGGGCCAGGACCTAGGTCGAGGATAAGACGTCTGTGGACGCGCCTGACCGTTTGACTAGTGGTGGTGCTTTCCGTAGCTAGTGTTCTCTGTCCAGACAGAGTCCCCTCCGTCTGTGTTTACTAGCCGTGTGGTGGTCACGACGAGCAGTCGTACAGAGTTTCCGACCGTGAGTACTTTCCGTACCGTGTTAGCTTTAGCTTCGCTTCCGTACTTCCTTTGTAGGTAGAAATAGATATATAACTGCTGTCTTTCCCTCTTAATAGTTATATATGTTCCTCTGCCTGTTTAGAGCCAGTAGGAGATTGGTAGTCCCTACTGAGCTTCTGTTGTGAAGCTCATCCCTCCGTTTTCCAGGTGAGTCTCAGCAGCGGCAGGGCGCGCGTCGGGCGGAGGAGACGGGGCGGTAGTCGAGGTCCCCGTAGCTAGCAGTGGTTCCCCCTCTCAGTGTACGTCACCCTCGGGGTATGCCCCTAAGGGACTTGTCTCTCCCCTTTCCTTACTTGTACTAGTGTGCGTGCGTTGGGACTGTACTTAGAGCAGTACGCAGCGGTCTCGCTTTACTTTCCTGTTTCCGCTTGTACGCTTCTAGCTTAGCAGTTGACGTTTACTTCCGTTACATATCCTGTCAGACGCGTGTTATAGCCCTTCCGGGTCCCCCGGATCCGTGGGCGGCGATCGCGAAAATCGGGTCCTCGGCGTGGGCCGAGGGTCGGGTTCTCGGGTCGTTACAGTTGGTATCAGAGCTTGGTCTGACAGGACTTGTAGTGGATCTAACTGCAACAGTAAGTCCCAACAATAGTACAAGTACACTGCTAGCCGCCCGAGAGGTATTTATAACCTTTGTTAGTTGTGTTGCCGTGTAGGTCATGGCTCCGCGTAGGCGCAGTCAGGCTAGGCAGCTGGTTGAGCAGCAGGATGAGTCCGACATGCCCGCTCAGGGGCAGGTTCAGGAGGAGGTGTCCGTGGAGGAGTCAGTGGCACAGCCTCAGGGTGCACAGGCAGCAGCAGCAGAGGCAGCGGCAGCAGGTGGGCAGCAGCAGCAGGAGTACCACCCTCAGCCTCAGCAGTATGCAGACTGTTTCCCATGGCCGAGCAGTTCTTCAGAGCTATGTACCAGGGAGCGTGGCAGCCCGGGCAGGCAGCAGCAGGTGTCCAATTTCCGGTGCCCCCTCCGGCAGTACCGGAGCAGCAGCAGGTAGAGCCAGAGGGGGAGCAGCCAGTCCGCCAACAGCGGTCAGGTACTGGGAGTACCCGGTCCGGTCAGCGGAGGGCGGGGTTACGGAGGACAGGACCGCTCTCCTCGAGAGGTTCCTGCGCCTTCGGCCACCTATGTTTCATGGCGAGTATGATCCAGATAAGGCAGAGAGCTGGACCCATGAGTTGGAGCGCATCTTCGAGACTATGGAGTGCGCTGAGGAGGACCAGGTTCGTTTGGCAGTATACCAGCTCAAGGGAGCAGCCCATGAGTGGTGGAGAGTTCAGAGGCAGACTCACTTCCAGGGACAGCGGTTGGACCAGATCTCTTGGCAGCGGTTTTCAGAGGTCTTCCACAGCGAGTACTTCCCCGACTACGCTCGACGTGAGACGGACCAGTTCCACGAGTTGGTGCAGGGCGACCTCTCAGTTTCTCAGTACCACCAGAGGTTTGTCCGGTTGTTGAGGCATGTGCCTCATGTAGCAGGCAGTGACCAGGCTTGTGCAGAGAGGTTTATAGCAGGGCTGAGACCAGACCTGAGGTGGGGTGTGACGGCACACATGTGTACCACCTTGGGAGAGGCCGTGGCGAAGGCCACTGCCTTCGACAGAGAGACTTGGCAGCCTCAACAACAGAAGTAGCAGGGAGGAGCCTCTTCCAGGTCCTCGCCGTACCAGCGTCCAGCAGGCAGCGCGGGTAGTGCGACTTCCTCCTCCTCGGCTCGGGCAGTTAGTTCGGTAGCTCTAGAATTCGCTCGCAGTTTAGGAAGTTGTCTACTCGCCGGGGGTGGACGGAGCCGGCAGCAGAAGAAGCGCCAGTCCAGGTTTGCAGAGCAGTCGGTTGTTCAGGGTGCTGAGCAGGGCAGTCAGGAGCCAGTGTGCTACACTTGTGGCTTGCCAGGCCACTTCAGAGGGATTGCCCTATGGGGCAAGCTCGCAGCAGCAGCAGCCAGTGCAGTACGCGCAGCAGCCACCTCAGTACCAGTACCTTCCCCAGCAGCAGGCACCGCGTCAGCAGCAGCGGGCAGTACCAGCAGCCAGCTCAGCAGTTCCCGCAGCCGCAGCAGTACCAGCCGTACCAGCAGCAGCAGCAGTTCCTCATCACCAGCAGCCGCCGCCGCAGCAGCAGCAGCCCCAGCAGGCGCCGCAGCGTGGACGTGGTCGTGGTCGCGTGATGGCGCTCACCCGGGAGCAGGCAGAGGCATCGAACCTGGTGATAGGTACTCTACCTATCCTTGGCAGAGCTGCTCGTGTTTTGGTTGATCCCGGTGCTTCCTTGTGTTTTGCTTCCGAGGAGTTTTACGAGTCTCTTGCTTGTCACACACCCCGAGAGGCAGTGTGACGTAATGGTCGATCTCCCGTCCGGTGACTACATGCGTTCCTTCGGTTACCTGGAGGGTGTGACAGTCGAGGTTGAGGGTCACCAGTTGCCGGCCAGGTTGTACGCGCTGCAGCTTTGCGACTTCGACGTCATCCTGGGCATGGACTGGTTGGAGGCTCACTCAGCCGTGGTTGATTGTCAGAGGAAGACCGTTCGGTTCGAGATACCTGGAGCACCTTTCTCTGCTTTCGAGGTATCCGGTCTACCCGTCGGCCGTTCATTTCTTTCTGTAAGGCTCGTCGTTTGATCCGTGATGGCTGCGTTGCTTACCTTGCTTCGGTTTGTTCCTTGGAGCCTAGCGGGTCTTCATTTTTGATGTGCCAGTTGTTTCTGAGTTTTCTGACGTGTTTCCGGAGGATCTACCTGGGTTGCCGCCTGAGCGAGAGGTAGAGTTCTCCATCGAGCTTTTGCCTGGTACGATGCCTTTGTCCAAGGCACCTTACCGGATGGCCCCGGCGGAGCTGCGTGAGTTGAAGCGCCAGCTGCAAGAGTTGCTTGAGTTGGGCTTCATTCGTCCGAGCCGTTCGCCGTGGGGTGCGCCTGTTTTTTTGTGCGGAAGAAGGATGGTAGTCTTCGTTTGTTCGATTATCGGCAGTTGAACCAGGTCACTGTGAAGAACAGGTACCCGTTGCCGAGAATTGATGATTTGTTTGATCAGTTGCAATCGGCCCGAGTTTTCTCGAAGATCGACTTGAGATCCGGCTACTACCAGCTGCGGATCAGAGAGTCGGATGTTGGTTTGACGGCTTTCCGTTCCAGGTACGGTCACTTTGAGTTCGTCGTGATGCCGTTTGGGCTGACGAACGCACCTGCAGCATTCATGGATCTGATGCATAGGGTGTTCAGTGAGTACCTAGACCGCTTTGTTGTTGTTTTTGTTGATGATATTCTGGTCTACTCGGCTTCTGAAGAGGAGCACGAGGAGCACCTGAGGATCGTGCTAGAGACCCTGCGGAGTCACCGTCTTTACGCCAAGTTCGACAAGTGCGAATTTTGGCTGAGCGAGGTGCACTTCCTCGGGCACGTGATCTCGGGTTCTGGTGTGGCAGTGGATCCTGCCAAGGTGGAGGCAGTGTTGTCGTGGGAGCAGCCCACATCAGTTGCAGAGGTCCGCAGTTTTCTGGGTCTGGCAGGTTACTACCGGAGGTTCATTCAGGATTTCGCCAAGATTGCAGCACCGTTGACCGGTTGACGAGGCAGGACACCAGGTTTGTTTGGTCAGAGGACTGTGAGCAGAGTTTCTTGGAGCTGAAGACGAGGTTGACTTCAGCGCCAGTGTTGGTCTTGCCGTCGGGCACCGTGGGTTCGTGGTTTACACCGATGCGTCGAGGTCAGGTTTGGGTGCCGTGCTGATGCAGCATGGTGGGGTCGTTGCCTATGCTTCTCGGCAGCTCAAGAAGCATGAGGAGAACTATCCCACCCACGACTTGGAGCTGGCAGCAGTGGTGTTCGCTCTCAAGTTGTGGAGGCACTACCTGTATGGCGAGGCTTTTCAGATCTTCACCGATCACCAGAGTTTGCAGTACATCTTCACCCAGAGGGATTTGAACTTGAGGCAGCGCCGTGGATGGAGTATTTGAAGGACTACGACCTAACCCTTTCCTATCATCCAGGAAGGGCTAACGTTGTAGCCGATGCTTTGAGTAGGCGCGTGCGCTTGAGTTCGCTGATGGTCAGAGAGTGGAGGCTGTTCGAGGAGCTGTCCCAGGGAGTGTTCGTTCCGTCGAGGACCAGAGATCGTGCCGTGGCTTCCAGTTTGTCAGTTCGCCGTCACTGTTCAGGCAGGTGTTGCAGGCCAGCAGCAGACCCTCAGTTGGCAGACATTTTGCGATGCCAGATGTGGAGCTCAGCGAGGACAGCGAGGTCAGATTCAGAGGCCGTTTGTACGTTCCTGAGGAGGCGTCAGGCAGTGTTGTCAGAGGCTCACAGATCGAGGTATGTCGTTCATCCCGGCTCCACCAAGATGTACCATTGCTTGAGGAGCCTTCTGGTGGCCAGGGATGAAGAGGGGCGTGGCAGAGTTTGTTGCCCGGTGCCTTACCTGTCAACAGGTGAAGGCCGAGCACCAGCGTCCTGGTGGTGAGTTGCAGCCGTTGCCCATTCCTGAGTGGAAGTGGGACGACATCACCATGGACTTTGTGGTTGGTTTGCCCCGTACCCCGCAGAGGCATGATGGTATTTGGGTGATTGTGGATCGTTTGACCAAGGCAGCGCACTTTCTTCCGGTCAGGATGTCGTGGTCAGTGGACAGGTTAGCCAGGCTGTACGTGGACAGAGTTGTTTCGTTGCACGGGATCCCAGTTTCAGTCGTTTCAGACAGAGATCCGAGGTTCACGTCAGGGTTTTGGCGCAGTCTTCAGAGAGCACTGGGTACAGAGTTGAGGTTCAGCACAGCGTACCACCCTCAGACAGACGGTCAGTCAGAGCGGACCATTCGGACACTGGAGGACATGCTGAGAGCGTGCTGTTTAGACTGGAGCGGCACTTGGGAGTCTCACCTTCCGATGGTAGAGTTCGCGTATAACAACAGTTATCACTCGAGCATCGGAATGGCGCCATACGAGGCTTTGTATGGTCGCCCGTGCAGGACTCCGCTTCACTGGTTCGAGGTTGGTGAGAGGCAGCTTTTGGGGCCAGAGTTAGTGCAGCAGTGTGCAGACACAGTCAGTTTGGTCAGGCAGAGGCTTCGGGCAGCACAGAGCAGGCAGAAGAGTTATGCGGATGTCCGCAGGAGACCGCTAGAGTTCAGCGTCGGTGACCTGGTCTTCCTGCGGGTCTCGCCGACCAAAGGGGTCATGAGGTTTGGTAAGAAGGAAAGCTCAGTCCCGATATATTGGGCCTTCCCCATTTCTGAGAGGGTCGCGCGGGGCTACAGGCTGAGTCTTCCGGCAGAGCTAGCAGGTGTGCACAGCGTTTTCCACGTTTCGCAGCTCAGGAGGTACGTTGCAGACTCTTCGCACGTGTTGGACTACTCGCAGCTAGAGGTAGCGCCAGATTTGTCAGTGCCAGAGTACCCAGTTAGTGTTGTCGACCGCAGAGTTCAGCAGTTGCGCAGGAAGCAGATTCCGCTGGTTAAGGTCGTTTGGCAGAACCGTGTCGGTGGCGAGGCCACCTGGGAGCGCGAGGATGAGATGCAGGAGCGTTTTCCTTACTTGTTTGATTGAGTGGTATGTTACTTCCCCTTGTACTGCTTTCCGGTTGAGACCGAGTTGTTTTCATTTCGAGGACGAAATGTCTTAAGGAGGGGGGTTGTAACACCCCGGCCCCCTTGGGCCCTTGGCCCCGTCCTCTGGGTCGCGGCAGGGCGACTGTCGCGACGTGGTTCGATCGTGAGCAATGTCTGGTTCTGCTTCATATTGCGACAGGGGGTATGTCGCCTTCTTGAATGCGACATACCCTATGTCGCCTTCTGTTTGATGGATTGCGACAGGGGGTGTGTCGCCTTCTTGAAGGCGACATACCCTATGTCGCCTTCCCATCGCGTCGCCCCAGACGCAGTCTGACAGACGTGACAGGCGTCCTTTGTGTCAGTACGGCTCTGGCGGTGTCGGGTGAACGCGACAAGATGGCTGTCGCCTTCACTTTTTCGAATTCCGAGATTTGACCGTTGTCAGTGGCATTGCGACATACCCTATGTCGCCTTCTGGTTCCCAATGCGACACAGGTGTGTCGCCTTCTCAGGATCCGGGCTTAAAGCCCGGCGCCCGAGCCCTTCCCCCCTCTCTCGCTTTTTCCTTCCCCCTCTTCCCTCTCGCCCTCTCGGAGTTCCGGCGGTTGGGGGTGCCTCCCCCGTGTTGAGGCGGCCGTGCTGAGGAGGGTGTCGCTCCGTTCGTGCAGGGGTCGCGTTCGTGCCGTGCGGTGCGAGGAGGAGACGTTTCTACCTACGAGAAGGCCCCAACGGGTCGTTCTTCGCGTGGAGGTAGGGACTCTTGATCCTCTCGCCCTAAGCATGCTCCCCTTCCCCTGCAAAGCGTGTTTTCCTTGTGTTTGGGGGTTGGGAGTGTGAGTTTCCATGCTCGTGTGAGTGAGGTTTTCCTCCGAGCGTAGAATCCATGTTCTTGGTGTTTGAGGGTGGTTTGAATGCTTCTAGCTTCCTAGCATGATAAGCATGCTCCCCTCCCTCGCCGTGTAGCGTTTCTCCCGTTTCGGGAGGTTCCCGGAGGAGAATCTCCGGAACCCCCGACTGGCCTGAATGCGACATACCCTGTGTCGCCTTCTGACTGGTAAGCGACGGGGCCTATGTCGCCTTCTTGAAGGGACAGGCCCTATGTCGCTTCAAATGCGACAGGGGCTATGTCGCATTCTGAAGCGACATACCCTATGTCGCCTTCTCAGTCCAGAGGCAGGTTGTGCGCTTCCGCCGCTTCCGTTTTCGCTTTACTGTACCCGTGGCACCTGTGCTAGTTCCCTAGTACGGTCTCACACTAGTCGTTCGCGCCGTGGTGCGCGGCACTTGAGGGCTTGTCCCGTGCGAGAGGTTGTTACCGTTACCTGGGACCCCCGTCCTCGGGAGCCTGTTGAGGGAGTACTCCGGGCTACGAGTGTGCTCGAGTTGGCAGCCACCAGGCGGACTCTGGAGCTGAGGGGAAAACGGTGGTTAGGACAGTGGCGTGTGAGTCGCTTGCAGAGCTCTCGTGGTTGGTCTGGGACGCCGAGGACAGTTTGGAGTTCTACCCGGCGCAGGCCAGCCAGTCCTTCTTCTCACTGCCTCGCTCCTTACGGCCCCGGAACCGTTTGAGAGGTCAGGCGTGGGACCGTAGTCCGGCCAGACTACGGCGGTTACTGTTGTGTTGCTTGTGTCCTACCTCGCTCTGACGAGACGCGAGGGCCAGACCTAGGTCGAGGATAAGACGTCTGTGGACGCACCTGACCGTCTGACTAGTGGTGTTGTTTCCGTAGCTAGTGTTCCTGTCCAGGCGGAGTTCCCTCCGTCTGTGTTTACTAGCCGTGTGGTGGTCACGACGAGCAGTCGTACGGAGTTTCCGACCGAGAGTACTTTCCGTACCGTGTAGCTTTAGCTTCGCTTCCGCACTTCCTTTTGTAGGTAGAAATATATATAAACTGCTGTCTTTCCCTTATTAATAGTTGTATATGTTCCTCTGCCTGTTTAGAGCCAGTAGGAGATTGGTAGTCCCTACTGAGCTTCTGTTGTGAAGCTCATCCCTCTGTTTTCCAGGTGAGTCTTCTCAGCAGCGGCAGGGCGCGCGTCGGGCGGAGGAGACGGGGCGGTAGTCTTGAGGTCCCCGTAGCTAGCAGTGGTTCCCCCTCTCAGTGTACGTCACCCTCGGGGTATGCCCCTAAGGGACTTGTCTCTCCCCTTTCCTTACTTGTACTAGTGTGCGTGCGTTGGGACTGTACTTAGAGCAGTACGCAGCGGTCTCGCTTTACTTTCCTGTTTCCGCTTGTACGCTTCTAGCTTAGCAGTTGACGTTTACTTCCGTTACATATCCTGTCAGACGCGTGTTATAGCCCTTCCGGGTCCCCCGGATCCGTGGGCGGCGATCGCGAAAATCGGGTCCTCGGCGTGGGCCGAGGGTCGGTTTCTCGGGTCGTTACAGTAATATA